>JAQQTO010000022.1:5172500-6372500 GCA_029884595.1 Ormosia semicastrata | reverse complement strand
GAATAAACAATGCCTCATTAAGAATCATAGTTGATGATCACAACTGCAAATCATGAAATAAACTCAACCAGATAAATTTCAATGTTAAGAACGAGACAGTTATGTAAACAATAAACTATACAAATTCACTGGGACAATGATATTTTAATTAAAAAATGCATGACTAAACAACATCCATATCAATGCTGACCTGAGAGTTCAGGTGAGGGGCATTAATACTGTCTGAATGTAAGATTGAGGCGGCCAGGACGAAGCCAAGTATCTTTTAGCAATTCATTTGGGGCTGAATTTGGTATGATTGATGACACACCGTGGAAAACATGTCGAGATTCACCACCAAATATCAACAGATCTCCTGATTCTAGTAGAACTTTCTCTGCCTTCTCGACATCCCTGTGATCCCCATAAAGAAATTCTGCTGAATCACCAATAGAGAAGGACACAACAGGCAACCCTTTCAGGAGACTTTCTCTGCTTTCATCACGATCCTACATCAAGTAGTTTCAAGATGGAAGCAGAAGAAGTTTGTCAAATCATTCTTATTATCAAATGGCTAACAACAAAATGGATGATATAAACATTTCAAACAAAATCTTGAGCTTGCTAACCCAAAATCATGAGACATTTAATATAGTATACATTTATGCCAAAAGTCTAAAACACTAGCTTAATGCTTCGAGTACTAGCAATTTGTGAATAGATATGTCATGCAGGAGCAGTAGAAAAAGAAATAATTAGTAGCAGGATTATATTTTTAATTTCAAGATGTTTTATTTAATTTTCGCAGCTTCTGGTTATGGGTAGTATTTTAGGTCAAATTTGTGTTATTTAAGAATTATGGTGTCTTATTTATAACGCCCAAGGATTCTTAATGGACTTCGCTAAGTAGTGAGTGCCGAAGTTAAAAGGTCATGTAATCTGAAAGGTCTAAGTTTGCAACATAAAAGCTAAACCTTAGCCTTTGTATAGCAGATCTTTATCTTAAATATTAAATCCAGAATTATTAAGAGCTTTATTCTTTACTGGTTTGTTTAGACCAGAAGAACCACAACATTGGAGTGTTTGACTACTCTCAAATCCTTCTCTATTTCTTGTTAGAGCCCCTATCAAGACTATTTGTCCTACAAGGCTACAATAATATGACAATATTAAAATGGGTCAGACTTGCTTATTAACGTGAAGCAATGATCCACAACTTAATCAAACTATCTTTATCTTAATGTTTATCTCCAAAAGGCACATAACTACCATACTAACTGAAACAACCAAAAATCTAGTATTAAGATTCCAACCAAAAGTTTCAACAAATGTCCATTACATTGAGTAGAAATAAAGGAATGTCAAACTCAAAAGTGAAAAATAGGGATGTTGTAAGAGAAGATTTGACTAAAACAAAAATCTATGATATCTCTATATGCTTATTATCACCAAATACTTGGTCCCAGATCCGTTATGCAATTCTGCTTTCTTTTATTTTTCCTCTGCATTCCCGTTTCTTTTCCAACAATATTCAAATATTACATGAATTCCCATGAAAAGAATGCAATCTAAGTTACTAGAAAATAATGAAAAGTGGCAAGGCAGTGTAACAAGTGCAAGAGCTGACCTGATGAAGACCAAGCCTTCCGTTGGTTGTATAAAAATTGACGATGCATATGTCAGGAGACATTGAAGGGAGTATGTCCTCCACATAGCTTACTCCACATTCCTTATTAATTAGATAATTTGCTTCCTGTATTGCTCTTATGACCAACTTACTGAAGTGATGGGGAATACTAGGTGGCTTGCTACCATCAATTACCCTTTTATTTCCATATTTTCTGGTTTGAGGATCCCAGTCCTTACCAAGACACATCATCTGCAACCGGAGTTTTGCTCCATCTGCATAACCTGGTTGATAGAATCCTCCAGGACCCAGACCAAGCTCACGGCATATTTTCACTATTTCTACCTAAAATTATTAGAATAAATATGGTCAAAATCAAAATTTTCAATCAAATGAAGCAAAGTTATGGTGCAACATTCAGGATACATGGGGCAAATTTATATGAATGCAGTGCATAACAATAAGTGAAATAAATTCTAATAATAGACAGATGAGAAGAGTGCTTGAATGATTTGCATCATATGTATCCTCTTACACAAAGCGTTGGCTAATTCTGAAATATTTCTCCTCAAAATGTCATAGTAGTTAGTGACTTAGTTTAATGTTCATTAAAAATAGCAATTTCTACTTTGCAATATAAGTGGCATTTTGAAAGATAAGAGAGAAATAGTCGCATGCATGGTGAAGCAAGGGAAAATAAAGTACCTGTTCATTGTGGGCTATGTAATGTTTCAAGAGAACCATCCCAGGCCTCAATATCCTCTCTTTTGTCCCTTCTTCCTGTATCTCAATGCAGCTTTCCTTGCTTTTTTCAAGCAGTGTGGTTCTTATTAAAGGAGAATTTCGTTTTTCATGAAAGCAGATGTCATATGGTTTAAACTTTGGCAAACTAAC
This sequence comes from Ormosia semicastrata, assembly GCA_029884595.1. NCBI lineage: Eukaryota > Viridiplantae > Streptophyta > Magnoliopsida > Fabales > Fabaceae > Ormosia > Ormosia semicastrata. The sequence goes on along the minus strand of JAQQTO010000022.1, from coordinate 6,370,000 downwards.
TGAAGAATCCAACTTGTGACCAGAAGCTGCATAGTTTAAATTGCTGTGGCTATTATGTGGTCTATTGGCAGATGCAGCCTTCTTCTTCCCAAAATGATTACGTTGAAGTGATTCTTCAAGGTGGATTGTAAAGTTTGTTGTTGGCAATGTCTCAGTAAGTGAACTATTATTTTCAAAACTGGAACTAAAACTAGATTTACCACAGCTGGCTTGGACAGATCCTAAGTCAACTTGAGCTCTCCTCTTGAATTTTCTATATTCAGAAACAGTTGCAGTTGGTGGGGAAGGTAAACGATCAGACCTAGACATTAACTCAGGGTGTTTGTGAGCAGATGACTTAGTTGACAAGGGGAGCGATTGATTCTTCATATTACTATGATGCGGTGGTACAGGATTACTGCCCACCATTATATATACTTCATTGTCATGAGAAGTTTCAGATAATGGCTTATCAGGCATGACCTACATTTGAATCATAGAAATTAAAATAAAGAAATGTAATCAGTTATTGTTAAAATATAATCTTCAATATAACACAGAAAGCATAAGCTTAGTGTCTCACGGAAATGAGGATAATTATTATGGATGATTATTTTGTAAAAAAGCTTATACAAGACAAGAAAATAAGATTAGGAATGAATGAAACATTAGAGAAAATTAGGGATAACACCTATTTTGAATTTAATGCATAAAAGCGGAGAATCTCGCAAACGAATCATAGGTGGTTTAAATCGATTATAATCGATTATAACAATAATCGATTATAACAATAATCGATTATCAAGACCCTATAGAAGTCCTATAAGGAGAGTAGATCGAGGATGGAGGATAGCCCAATAATTAGAGGTAGAGGGAGAATGAAAGAAAGATTATAAGTGAGACGATTAAAAAAAATTAGATTTGAATGACATTTCCCTCAAAAACTTGGATTATGATAAGGCCAAGAAAGATTACAAGTGAATGAAAAGATTTAGATTTGATCCATGTATGATAAAGGCGAATGACCGTTTAATGGAAAAAAGTTTGATTGGTTGTTGTTGTTGTAACACAGAAAGCATAACACAAATATTACCAGATCCTGTAAGCCATAGCCAAATTAAGGAAAAATACACACTCTCATTACAACTTAAAAGCAAAAATTAGTACCAAATACACACAAATTAACAAATATTTCAATATATTATTCTGAGATTTGAGCTGAGATTCCGAGACATGGGAAATTCAAAAAGCACCCAAGGACAAGCTCAAGTACTGATAACTAAATAGAAACAATCTGAAACGCTGTAAAAGAGCATTAAGTTACTAAATTTACAATTGCATAACGAAAAGGAAGCATAATAGCATTGTTGCTTACTTGAATGATGTAACAAAACTTTCACAAACACAAACATATTATTTTTAAAAAAAGGTATAATGAACATGCACAACTAAAATTTGAAAACTGATGATATGACAAGTTCACGTGATGAGAGAAATAGACAAAAAGACCCTAATCAAGGTCCCACCATAATATTGTAAATAAAAAAGAAATCTCATCTATCACTTTTTACCCTCCCAAAACTATCCCATCATCACTTTTTCTTTCGGCAAACAATTCTGACCGTTGATTCTTCTTTCATTTAAATGGTATAGATGAAGCTTATGAGAGACTCTTCATTCTTTTAATTTCTCACAGATATTTCTCTCTCTTTAGTCTGACAATTTTTTTTTATGTTTTTAACAAGGATAATGTTTGGCACAAAGTGCTCACATCACCTCACATCTAGAGTACGTGGCTGAATCGAAGTATATGTATGCATAAAACGAGTGAAGACCAGCTATAATCAACGGTGGAAACTCTGCAAATGTAAGATAATATATGTAGCATTATTCTTTTAATAATACCGTGTGGAGAATTCAACTAGCTAATAAGAAAAGTTGGCACTGCCACCACTACGCAGATAGTGATACTAAAAAAGGCCCTGAATTTGAAAAAACGCACACACAAGATACTTAACTATATTTACTGATTGAAAACTGAGCAAAAATACAACATAAAACACCCAAAGGAAAATGGGTTATTTATAAGTATAACCCCTAAAGTAACCCAGTAGTCAAATCCTAATCAAACACTGAAACTATAATGAGATAGCTTATCAGTTATCAAAGATTTAAAAAAAGGAAAAAGGAAAAGAAAAGAAAAGAAAAAGTCCCTTAATTAACATTAATAAAATGCTTTGAATAAGAGATAGAGAGGAGAGTGGAGTGGAAGCTTACTGGGTCTTCTTGAATAGCAGAATTTCCAACAACTGTCAATGGTTCTGCTTGTGAAGACTTGGTGTTGGTGATTTTGTTGTTGTTTTTGCCCATCTTGTTCGAAGGTGAAAACTTGGAAGAGATTTGGCGGGAAAAGTGCTGATTCAAGGACGGGGGAGGAAGAAACGACGGCGTAAGAGTGACGGTGCGTGAGGAAGCAAGCATAGTTGGGAATCGCAGGGAAGGTAATTAAAGAAGAACAACTCATGATCAGCTAAGTGCTCTGAGGAGCAGATTAAAGTGTGTTGAGAATTTGAGAAGGGTGGTGCCAACGAAGCGATGGATTTGCACTTTGTTTCGGTGGTCCGTGGTGGAGGAGTAGGACACTCATTAGTTATTACTACTACTACTAATAAGTAAGGGGGGGGGGGGGGGGGGGTTCAACTTTACGGCTATTAGGGTCGGGTCAACTTAGGCCGTTTAACGGTATCTCATTTAACCTATGGGTTAAATGACTTCGGCCCAAAAAAAAGTTTAAATGAGTTGATATTTTATCGGGTTAGTTCATTTAAGGGAGAAATTGTAAAATACTTCTATTGTATTACTCTTGAAAGTTATATTTACGATTTTTATAGAATAATATAATACCTTCAAAATATATAAAAAAAAAACTCTCTATTTAAAGGCAGTTAACGTCCCTAAACAAGTTGCCTGTTTAGATTTTTTTTAAACTTTTTACTTTAAAAATTAAAACTCAGAATGCTTAAAAACAATGGCGACGTCTATGGTGCACCCAGTCCAATTTTGGTGTATAATACACCGTTGACTTGACCTATTATGAAAGATAAATTTATTGATAGCCGGTCATTGTGTTACTAAGTAACAAAAGTTACTGTGAAGGAAAGTGGGCAAAAAAATGAAATTAAAGAGCACAAATTATCAGATACAGTGGAAGGCTCGTCGATTGAATGAAGAAAACCCCATGTTCATTGCAATTGAAGAAAACACCAGCTCTTTTGGTATTCGAAGGTAGGCGTCTCGATTGAAAGCTTGGCTAGTTGAATGAGCTTCGTCAATAGACAATAGCAGAGACGATGGGTATGTTGTTCTCGTTGGAAAGGAGCTCGCATTGACGGAGAGTGGTGGTGGTCCAGAGCATCATTGCCTTGCCCAGACGAGTCTGAAGAGGCTTTCGCTGTGCATCATTGTGCTTATAGGTGAGTTTGGTATGTGTTTATTTTCATTATTCTTGTGTAATATGGTTTTAGGGTTTGCATAATAGGGGAACTAAAAATGGGAAGGGGAAAGATTATTTTGGGAAATTAGGTTGGGTTTGTAAGCGGTAGTTGGCTTTAGCAATGAGTGGGTTTAGATTTCTAGGATAAACGAGTTTGTAGTGTAAAGGATTGGGGTGAAGATTTCGGTCCTTAAACCACTAGTGTTTTAGGAGTAAGTTAGTTTTGTAGATTTAACCCAATGCACAATTATTAGCAAGTTGGCTTACTTGCACTAGATAGCAATAAGTAGTAAGGCTAAATGGCTCCCATGTCATTGTCAACCATCGGCCAGTATTTCCACCTTTATTTAAGGTGGATATAATCAATCAATTATGACTCCAAGCATCTAATTTTGTGAATGTATGTGTGCCTTTTCTATATTTATACGTGTGTAATGTGCAGATGTGTTTCTGTAGTCATGTACTGGAGTTTGTCTTCTATAATATGTAATTTGTATTTAAAATTATATGAATGTTATGTATTTGTGTTGCCATTTGTCAATGGCCTATGGTGGTAGTTCCAAAATTCACCATAGGTTTATGGTGGATTACATGTCAGACAAGGGCAAAAGAAAGGGGACCATGTTAGAGAAAAATGTAAAACTTAAGCAGCCCACCTATAGAAGTAAATGAATAGTCGTAATAGTATATATAAAGAACAACAAACATAATAATAAGTTTTTCAAGCAACTGAAGTCATCATAGGTTGTTAGAACTGGTTCAATCGATTAGAGATTTTTAAGAAAGTCATGAGAAACACTAAAATTTGACTTTCTTATTATCACTTACTAGAATTCAAACTCACACACTCTTAAATTTCTATTTCAAAACCTCAAAATACATTGATCTACTATTTTTGAGATAGTAAAGTTTAAGAGAATATGAGATTTCACACAAAACAAACAATAATAAAAAAATAAAAACTTACTTCAAGCCCTTGATACAAGTTGGTGCAAGGACTTGGTGCCAAAATAGAAGAAAAATGAAGACTTTTGCATGTGGCTTCAAATGAAGCTTTTGGCTTCACGAAGAAGAGACGAATATCATCTCTATGTCTCTGTTTCACCTTTCATTTTAAAGCCAATCATTCAATCTTTTTTTTTTAAACTTAAGGCAATGAAATTACCAAACTACCTTTAAAACAATTGATATTTTTCACGGTATCCATTTTTTTTTGTCTACGATATTAGACTTGTGACATGTTCATACCTTAAAATGAGGCAATGTCTCATTCTCCTAAAGGATTATCTAGTTGATTAATTAATAAAATAATATCAAACAAACAAGTAATCAAATATGCTATTATTATTATTATTTTTGATTTTGCATTAAAGAAGTTTATCCTTTTTCTTCATAATAACTCCTTAATCGTTGAAAGCCATAAAATCATCTACCATATGATTGATAGTAATTATCAAACCACTAGACCAAAGGCCAAGAATATGCCACTGAAACTGCTGTATTCATGGCTTTCTTCACTTTGGAGTTAAGGCTTAAACGATATGGTAACGAATCTGCTTGGAACTTAGCTTTTCCTGAAATACATGACAGATTTAGATTTTGACTGATTTCCTTTATTGGTCCAAATGTTTTGCAGTCTTACTTCAGGTGCCAATATACCAAATTAGAAATTGACCATTTAGAATGCACGAATTAAAATGCTTTTGAATGGACAATAAGGAAGTGTTTTGTTTTAGTTTATTTTACCCCCTCTAGTGTCTCTTGCCTTTTCTCCGAACAACCGAAATTCATTTGCTTGTTTTCCATGGTTTTAGTTATTTTACTCATGTCAGAAAAAAAAGTGGCCTTTCACGAGTATTTTGTTGTGGTTATATTCTCTCGCTTTTAGCAAGTCGCAAAAAAAAAAAAGGAAAACTCATTTATGCAACTGTCATATGGATTCAGAGGAAGGACCTTGCATATGTTCAACTGAGATGGAATACAAAATTGATTGCATTCATGGTATATTTGGTGATAAATTTTGTAGATGGGAAGCGAAATTTGGGGATTATGCTGTATGTGTAGTGTAGGATATAAATAAGAATCCAATAAGAGTTATTAGAAGCTCTGTAGCACTGGTTTCTGAATCACACGTTCAGAATCGATATAATTCCCTGGGGAAATGCTCCCAACTCAGAGATTGTAGTTACAGAGAGAGTGAAAGATAGGAAAGGAAAATGCACAGAGGTTCCCTCCAAGATTTGGAGAGCTTGGCCTCTCCCTCCCAATTCCAATTCAAAAAGAACCCCCCCTCATTCTCCCTCTCTCCTCCTTATTTATACTTTCCTAATTAGTTACAATAGGAATAACTAACTAGTCTATAGCTGGCCCAATAGGCTTGGGCAGTCTCGGCTTTCTATGATAGACCTTACTAATGGGAGGTCTAACAATACTCCCCCCCAAAAGATTCACCTTATCCTCAAGGTGAAAAGAGGGAAACTGAGTCGCAATCGTCTCATAAGGCTCCCAAGTAGCCTCAAAATCGGGAAGGCCCTGCCATTGCATCAGAACTTCAGCTGTTCCGAAAAGAGTGTTTCTGATGGCTTGGACTGCTACTGGAAAAACCTGCAGTTCTAATTCTTCAAAGTGCATATTTGGAAGAGGTTGAGGTGTGACAGATGGAGAAAGAGCCCTCTTCAACAATGATGCATGAAAAATAGGGTGGATTTTGCAATGAGCAGGGAGTGACAATTGAAATGCAACAGGGCCAATCTGTATGCTGATTTGATAGGGACCATAATAGCGAGGACTCGACTTTTCACTCCTCTTCTTTGCAAGAGATTTCAAATGATAGGGCTGCAGCTTCAAATGAACCCAATCTCCCACTGCAATAGTGACTGGCCTGCGAGACTGATCAGCATAATGCTTCATCTGAGCCTGAGCTTTAAGCAAATTGGTTTTTAAATCATGCAGCAATTGATCACGAGTCTCAATCATACTGTTCACTTCTTCAACTAAAGATGGAATGGTAGTTCCTCTAAGGAGGTGGGGAGGCTCCCTGCCATAGAGGGCTTTGAATGGGGTTAATTTGGTTGAGCTATTATAGTTAGTATTGAACCAGAATTCAACCCAACTCAACCAATGAGGCCACTGTTTCGGTTTAGAACCTGTAAGGCAGCGCAAATAGGTCTCCAAACAGCGATTCACAACTTCAGTCTGCCCATCGGTTTGAGGGTGATACGCAGAGCTGAACTTGAGTTTGGTGCTAGCTAGCCGAAATAACTCAGTCCAGAAGTGACTGAGGAAGATTTTGTCTCTATCGGATACAATGATGCACAATTTTTAGTTTCAAACAAGTCTACAAACTTGATGCGGGATTAATTGTTGCATTGCGAACCCAAGTGCAGGTTGTCCCAAGTAATAAATTTCTCGGGAGTCCGAGGTCGATCCACAGGGAATTGTTGAAGATTAATTAAGGTGAAGTAAATATTTTGTTACTATGATAAAAATTATTTACTTGGGTTAAAAAATCCACTCTTGGTAAATAAAGTAAAGGTAAGATTAATTCCTTTTATAACTCAATTAGAATCCTTGCAACATGGAGGTTCCAATCGAAAAATACAATATTAAAAGTCCATTTAAAATAATATCATTTAAAATAATATACGTAATTATATTATGTTTCCTAAAAATATTACCACCACTTATAAATGGGTTAAAGCATTCATTGTGTCAATATTTTATCTACAACAAATCAAGAACTCCTCTTTACAAAGATGGTTTCTAAATTATAAGAAACAAATTATAATACGTATAATGGTTACTAGAAAAATATAAATCATTTAAGCACAAGAGAAGAATAAATCTAACCTTACTTTATTATCAAGAGCTTCACCCTTTCACCCAAGTAAAATGAAACTTAGTTACTCATAGATAAGAAGAAAGAAAGAGAGAAGAAGAAGAAGAAGAACATGACTTTAATTTAGAACAAAGGAAAATTACTACAAGAAAACCTAGTAACAAAATGGCATCATTTTGGTAACTAACACCTAATACTCTCAATGATCTGTCAAGGCCTCCTTTTATAGAGGATTAGAGATACAAAATGATAAGGGGGCTGAGTCATTAGTGGGTGGATGAGTGGAAAATGAGTGAAAAATGCCAAATGACTTTTGGTGAGTGGAAAATTATGGAGATTCCTTGTCTCTGAAATCATGTAGCTCTGAAGTCATTGCATTCGTCATTTTTGAACCAAGTGGTCTTCATGAAAGTTGTAGGCCTGGATCTTAGATTTCAAATGGCTTTGGTTTGAGTCCAATATCATTTCTATAACTCCAGATACGTTCAAATTACTGCACACTGCCCAGGCCCAGTCACAGCTCCTCTGTTTTGACTTCCAAACCCAATATCACCTTCAAGGAGTCCGATTCTGGAAAAGTGTTCAACATAAAAGTTGTAGATATGGGTCTTAAATATTCATAATCCAAATTTCAGCCCATTTGACAACCTCTAGCCCGAAAACTGTGATGAACAGTACACGTAGGTTAAGCTGTTAGGAAAAGCACTCTGATTCTTGCTTCAACCCCAATTTGAGTTATCTACTCGTGTGATTGGGCCTTTGAGGTCTTCATGAAAGTTATAGAACTCTTTCTTATCTTTCAAATTCCACTAGAATCACCTCCAAAGACCACCTACATCTCAAGATATAGCTCAAATACAGAAATAATGTAAGACGTAAATTATGCTGAAAAATTCAATTAAGTCCAATTTGAGACCAAACTTACAAAACATAATCAAAATCAATCAATTAAGTACATGGAGAGTGTAAATGACTAAAAATGAAGACTTATTAATGTATCAAATATGTGATCATCAAATTCTCCCACACTTAGCTTTTTGTACTCCTGGACAAAATACAAGACCAAAACTAAAAAAAACGAAACAGACTCAAAAGTTAAACACTCTAAAAGACTTAATTTCTAATAATATTTAAAAATAAAGAGCAACCAATCATTCAAGTAATCAAAACATTCATGAGGTAACATATCTTCACATCTCAAATCAACAAGCAAGGATCTTTCAATTGAAATGCATGAGTCAAGAATGATAGATTTTCACAAGATTCACTCTCAATCCCTCAAATGTTTAAAAGGTAGGTATTTCACTCAATTCAACCCATGAAAAGTACACTACCATAAGCTTGCTTGTCTTCTACTTCTCCGCTACTCAAAAACAACATATATACACAAAGCATGAGGACTTTATTCAAGGTTATAATGAGGTCAAGGTAAAGGTGGAAGTAATATAGATAAGATAAGTTAAATACCAAAGAGAATAAAAGAGCATTATGATACAGTTAGAATGGAGAAGATGTTTGAGAACATTCAGTCTAAATTTCTCAAGAATTTCTTAGTTCTTCCTCATACAGGACAATGACCAATATCTGACTAATGTTTTGTTGAAGATCAATTGGTAGGTTGAATTCATTGTTAGGCTTGAACATTCTCCTTCTATTCTTGTTATTTCCAATCATCCACCCTCAATCTAGGTATGAATATATCACATGGTGCATTCTTTTGATTGTAGCAATAATTAGCTCTCTTTTTTATATAGACACATTTTTTCCTTTTTTTTTTATATAACCAATCTGCACATGCACTCCCATACTTGTTCAAGAACTCATCAAATAACAAAGTCAATGCTCTCTTATTCCCTAAGGTTAGGTTAGAACATGATTTTTCATTTAAGGTACGTAATGAGTTAGAAACAAAGAATGGTCAAATAAGCTCAAAGGGGTTAAGCAAAGGAAAATATGTAAGGTTAGCTATTTGGTCAAAGTGATTAATTCAAGAAAATTTGTCTCAATCATGTTTATGTATGCATGTGAAAATGTAGCTTAAAAAAGAATCAAAGCAAGTTCTAGAGTAACAATTTCATGAGAAAAAATCACTCAAGAAAGAAGAGAATGGTACAGATGTTCAATCCATTCATCGATAAGCTCAAAATCTCACAAGGCATATATCCATCATTCTCAATCCACAAAAATTTTAACATCCATAACCAAGCATGTGATGTTTAAGAAAAAAGACAATTTACTCAATCATGCAAATTTTCCTGAATTTGAATTGCTACTTCCATACAAAACTAGTTACTACCCCAACTAAGATGCGCCTCAAGAGTAAAATTTACTCCTTACTCGCATCCTTAACTGGTTTAGTAAGTTACTGACAAACACATAAACACAACAAACATATTAATATACACACTTTCTAAAAAAAATTAATTTTTTTTATTTACACAACTATCCTTCCCCCCAATCAGATCACAACATTGTCCTCAATGTTAACAATTAAATCCAGACTGAAGAAATAATCATCAATATACATCAAATAAATTATTGGGATAAAATTAAACAAAGTAATGGGGAGAAGTCACATACCCGAAATGCTTAGAAGAGAAGAGAATAACTACATCTTGACAATGGTTAGCAATGATAAAAAAATGAAATAAAATGAAATAAACAAGCATGCAAACTTTTTTTTTTTGGTTCTTTTGTTTTATAAATTTTTTTTGTTGGCCGACACTATTTACATCCCCATACAAAGGTTCTGAAATTTGGGAGGCACTTAAGCCGACTCAATAAAAACATGAAATACTAAAAACTTACTTCAGCTTTGGTAGACAAGATCGTCTACCAAAGTCTCTGCTACATCTAGATCCTTCAACTCAAGTTATAGCTTCAACCGCTGACCATTTACCTTCTTCCAAATTAATTTTATAAGAACAGACTAAGGGACGAACACTTTTTTTATCAGTAATGCTCCAACCTTTCTTAAGAAACTCCTTAAACTTTGGTTGCCATGCCTGAGTGTCATGATCTTGAGTTTTATCAAAAATAGTAGAAATATCAACTACATTAGAGGGATTACTGATAGAATTAAACTCAGAATTGACAAGAAAATTCTCAAGGGGATCAAAATCATAGGTTGTAGAAACTCTCCTATCCATGATTGAGTCAATCACGTATGTCTGGTGGCCCTTGTCATTATTTTCTAGCTTAACAAGACTTTTTGTCACCTCAGGTTCCTTCGGTAGCTCAGCATCACTACTATCTTGATTCTTTTCCACATCCTCTAACTCATTCACACAAAAGGAGTTCATCACTTTGGACACTTGGCTCTTTATCTCCTTACTTTCTTCAACAACCTTTCCATTCCTAAGGGTTATCACTGACTTGACTTGATCTATTTGTTGGTTTTCTGAATTACCATCATTTAGACTGTATTGACCCTTGGGATTAAGTTGAGGTTGAGAAGGAAATTTTTCTTTCTCATGAATGGTGAGTGCAGAAGAAAGTTTAGCAAGAGTGTCTTTTATGTCAATCATGATTTGAGTGTTTTGATTAAAAATGACATCTTGCTTTTCCATGAATGCATGCAATGTTTCTTCAAGGTTATTCCTGTATGGTGGGACAAAAAGTGCATATCCTTCAGAATTTTGAGAGCCCTGTTGTGCCTGAGGAGGTGGTGGTTGCATAAATTGTGCCTGATTGTTGGTCCTCCAACTGAAGTTCGGGTGATTTCTCCATCCCGGATTGTATGTATCTGAAAAAGAAGAAGTGAATGGCTTTTTAAAATTATTCATTGCATTTACCTGCTCATGCACAACTTCTTTAAAAACAGGAATTTTTGGACATTCATTTGTTGAGTGTCCCAATTCATCACAAATGCTACAAATTTCTTCATTTTACATAGATTTAATTTCTTTCACTTTCCTTAATTCCATGGCTTCAACCTTTCTAGCCAAACTAGCAAACCTTTCATTCAGATCTTCTTCTTGACTAAGATGATATTTTCCTTTACTAGCATTTGCAAGGTTAAATCTAATTGAATTTTCAGAAGGATTAGTACCATGCCAAGATTGAGAATTTTCAATCAAATGGTCTAAATAGTCTAAAGCTTCTTCAGGTTCTTTATCAAGAAATTCACCATTGCACATTATTTCCACAAATTGTTTGGTTTCGGGTGTTAACCCTTCATAAAAGAAGCTTATAGTGCGCCATTTTTCAAAACCATGATGTGGGCAAGAATTCAACAAATCTTTAAAACGCTCCCAACTTTGAAAATATGCTTCATTGGAATTTTGGGAAAAATTTTGGATTTGTCTTTTCAAAGCATTGGTTTTATGTGTTGAAAATTTTTTTTTCAAAAACTCACATTGCATTTCTTACCATGTGCCAATTGATCTTGGTTTTAAAGTGTTAAGCCAAGTTTTTGCTTTATTTTTCAAAGAAAAAAGAAACAATTTAAACTTAACAACCTCTTCAGTGCAAGTTTGATCATGAAAAGCGGTACATACTTTCTCAAATTCTTTTAGATGTAAATATGGGCTTTCATATTCTAAACCATGGAAATTAGGAAGTAAAGAAATCATACCTGACTTGAATCTAAAATTATTGGCATTGAGTGGAAAGATAAAGCATGATGGACTAGAATTTCGAGATGGTTGCAAATACTTACGCATGGTTTGCAATGGTTGATTTTCATGTTCATCATACACACTTTCGTTTTCAGCCATTGTGTTTGATGTGTGTGATTGTGATTCAAATAAATTAATAATGAAAGTACTAGGATTAACTTTAACCAAATTACCATAATTTAAATCACGATACCAATTAAGCATAAATAAGTAACTTACAGTAAAAAATAAAATGTACAAGCTAGCAGTATAAATTGTCCATTAAATATTAACAAAGACGTGGTATAAACCAACCACCAATATGTTAATAAGCATAAAAATTAAAAAATTAGTATACAGATAAATTAAAATGTTAGAAGCAGAAAAAGTAAAAAGTTAGATAGCTTATAAAGTAAAAAGTTAAATAGTTAATAAGAGAGTTAGTAAGTTAGTAAACAAAAAAAAAAAAAAAGACAGAAAATAAATAACAAAAAAATGATAGAAAATAAATACAAAAAATAAAGTACAAAAAAAAAAAATTAAAAGGGAGAGTTACCCCACTAAGTTAATATGTACAAGAAAATAAAATGGAGAATTACCCCACCGTACGAAAATTAAAATGTAGAAAATAAAGTGTAGAAAGTAAATTTAAAATATGAAAATCGGAGAATCGGCAAGCCGATTTTTTTGCTCCAAGAGAGAGAGAAGAAGAAGAAAGATTATTTCATTAATGATTAAAGATTATAGAGAAATTAGAGAGAGTTTCTCCCACAAGTTAGTATGCACGAAATTAAAAAGGGAGAGGTTCCCCACTAGTTAGTATGTTAGTATATATACAAAATTTATACACCAGAAATTCAGTTTTCAAATCAAGTCCCAGCAACGGCGCCAAAAACTTGATGCACAATTTTTAGTTTCAAACAAGTCTACAAACTTGATGCGGGATTAATTGTTGTATTACGAACCCAAATGCAGGTTGTCTCAAGTAATAAATTTCTCAGGAGTCCGAGGTCGATCCACAGGGAATTGTTGAAGATTAATTAAGGTGAAGTAAATATTTTGTTATTATGATAAAAATTATTTACTTGGATTAAAAGATCCACTCTTGGTAAATAAAGTAAAGGTAAGATTAATTCTTTTTATAACTCAATTAGAATCCTCGCAACATGGAGGTTCTAATCGGAAAATACAACATTAAAAGTCCATTTAAAATAATATACGTAATTATATTATGTTTCCTAAAAATATTACCACCACTTATAAATGGGTTAAAGTATTCATTGTGCCAATATTTTGTCTACAACAAATCAAGAACTCCTCTTTACAAAGATGATTTCTAAATTATAAGAAACAAATTATAATACGTATAATGGTTACTAGAAAAATATAAATCATTTAAGCACAAGAGAAAAATAAATCTAACCTTACTTTATTACCAAGAGCTTCACCCTTTCACCCAAGTAAAATGAAACTTAGTTACTCATAGATAAGAAGAAAGAAAGAGAGAAGAAGAAGAAGAAGAACATGACTTTAATTTAGAACAAAGGAAAATTACTACAAGAAAACCTAGTAACAAAATGGCATCATTTTGGTAACTAACACCTAACATTCTCAATGATCTGCCAAGGCCTCCTTTTATAGAGGATTAGAGATACAAAATGATAAGGAGGCTGAGTCATTAGTGGGTGGATGAGTGAAAAATGAGTGGAAAATGCCAAATGACTTTTGGTGAGTGGAAAATTATGGAGATTCCTTGTCTCCGAAATCATGCAGCTCTGAAGTCATTGCATTCATCATTTTTGAACCAAGTGGTTTTCATGAGAGTTGTAGGATTGGATCTTAGCTTTCAAATGGATTTAGTTTGAGTCCAATATCATTTCTATAACTCCAGATACGTTCAAATTACTGCACACTGCCCAGGCCCAGTCACAGCTCCTCTGTTCTGACTTCCAAACCCAATATCACCTTCAAGGAGTCCGTTTCTGGAAAAGTGTTCAACATGAAAGTTATAGATATGGGTCTTAACTATTCAAAATCCAAATTTCAGCCCATTTGACAACCTATAACCCGAAAACTATGATGAATAGTACACGTAGGTTAAGCTGTCAAGAAAAGCACTCTGGTTCTTGCTTCAACCCCAATTTGAGTTATCTACTCGTATGATTGGGCCTTTGAGGTCTTCATGAAAGTTATAGAACTCTCTCTTATCTTTCAAATTCCACTAGAATCACCTCCAAAGACCACTTACATCCCAACATATAGCCCAAATACAGAAACAACATAAGACGTAAATTATGCTAAAAAAATCAATTAAGTCCAATTTGAGACCAAACTTACAAAATATAATCAAAATCAATCAATTAAGTATATGGAGAGTATAAATGACTAAAAATAAAGGCTTATTAATATATCAAATATGTGATCATCATATAATGGTAGAGGGAAACCCGTGCAATTTCACCACTTCAGCAATAAAAACTTCTACAACATCCTTGGTAATAAAAGGATGACTAAGAGGGATAAAATGAGCGTATTTCATGAGCCGATCTACAACCACTAGAATAACGTCCTTCCCTTGCACTTTAGGAAGTCCTTCAATAAAATCCAAGGACACATCGGCCCAAACTTGAGTAGGAACAGGGAGAGGTTGGAGCAAACCTGCAGGTGATAATGTCTGATATTTGTTTAGTTGACAGATTTCACATGAGGCCACAAATTGCTGAATGTCCCGCTTCATTCCCTCCCAATAAACCAGTCCAGCAATGCGCTTATAGGATCTGAAAAATCCTAAGTGTCCCCCTACTACTGAGCTATGGAATTCGTTTAATAAAAGAGGAATCTTAGAAGACCATTTTGGCAACACTAGTTTCCTTTTATAGAGCAGTTTTCTGTTCTGAAAAGAGTAGCCAGAATGAGAGTGTGAGTCTTAGATTAAGTCCTGTATAATTCCCTGTAGTTTATGGTCTTGCTGGACTTCCTCTTCCCATTCCTCCAATTTTGAAAACTGGACAATAGACAAGGCAGCAAAAGTCATCTTCTTGGAAAGGGCATCTGCTGCACTATTTTCAGAACTAGCCCTATACTGAATTTCAAAATCAAGGCCCATCAACTTGGATGTCCACATGAATTGCTCCTCACCCAAAACTCGTTGATCTGTGAGGAACTTTAAGCTCTTCTGACCAGTAACAATGACAAAATGCCTACCCAATAGATAGTGCCTCCATTTCTGTACCGCCATCACAATGGCCATTAACTCACGTTCATATATAGATCTGGCCTGCGCTGTATCGAATAAAGCTTGGCTAAGAAAAGCCACGAGCCTACCCTCTTGGAGCAAAACTGCTCCAATACCTTTATTCGATGCATCTATCTCAATGGTGAAGATATTAGAAAAATCAGGAACTGTCAGAATTGGCAAGTCAGCCATCAAAATTTTCAATTTATAAATGCATTTTGAGCTTCTGTAGACCAGAGAAAACTATCTTTCTTCAACAACTGAGTCAATGGTCTAGCAAGCTTGTCGTAATCTCTAACGAACCTTCTGTAATACTCGGTAAGCGGTAAGAAACCTCTAAGTGCTTAAAGGTCCTTGGGAACTGGCCAGTCTAACATTACAGCCAACTTCTTAGGGTCTGTAGCTACGCCCTTAGCTGAAATAATATGCCCTAAATATTTCAGCTGTTGTTGCCCGAAATGGCATTTCTTTTTGTTGGCAATTAATTGGTGTTCCTTGTGAAGAACTAGCACGGCCTGCAAGTGTCTCTTGTGATCATCCTCAGTTTTACTGTACACTAAGATATCTTCAAAGAACACTAGAGTGAAAAGCTAACTAGTCTATAGCTGGCCCAATAGGCTTGGGCTGTCTCGGCTTTCTCTGATAGACCTTACTAATGGGAGGTCTAACATAGGTGTACTTAAATTTCTGCTTTTTCTTGTTAGATATGCATCTTAGGGCTTGTTTGGGAAAATTGAAAATTATAGATTATGCTGATAATCGATTATTGTTATAATCGATTATAATCGATTCATTTTTATGTTTGGATGCATTAGTTGTAAAGCGATTTTAAGCTAATATGATTCATTTGGATGATATAAAAAAGAATTGCTTTTATGCATTAAATTATTAAAATAAGTATAAAATGATTAAGAAAATTATTTGATTGAAGACAAAATAGTATTTACATATCAAAATGTAAGAAATAATCTATAAGCTAAAATCATAAGCTTCAATCTTTAACTTATGATTATTAGCTGAAAAAAGCTTTTATTTTGCATTGAATTTCGTGTAAAAGTTTTTTAGAAAATAATCTGTTTACCCAAACATAATAATTATTTCACAAAACAACTTAACTCTCCAAAAACAGCTGAATGGGAAAGATTTAATCTTTCCCACACATGCTCTTAGTATTATTTTTGTTCTGATGTTTAGTATAGTAATAAATTTAGGCGATGGTCTGATTATTATTGTATGACCCATAGACTCAAATCTCATAAAAAAATTAGAAAAATAAGTTTTAAGAGCTTAAAATTTTGCATGTTATCAAGTAACGGTTTTGTCTGATCGCTCTACCATAGTACCATCCCGTCGGTATCCCATTCTTGGCATCCTTTTCGAAAGTTCCAGTGCAGGCATGGATTAAAAAGTGAAATAACTAATAACATGATACCAACGAGGCAGATAGTGTTAATAATTTGGATGGGATGAAGACATATGGGAACTTCAGAGAGGTCTGTCTGTGGTTGCAAAAGTGAAAAAGAAAGTCAGAGGAGTTGGGAGCCTTACACCGCTGTTGCAACTTGTGTGTGAAAGATGCTGTAAGTGTTTTAGGTGGAATTAAATAGTTGTTCAGCCACAGACATGGTCAAAACAACTCAAAAATCCAAAGGCCTTTGAGTTTAAAGGAGGGAATATGAGGAAGTTCACATTTAGGACCCCGTGGTGCCTTTTGCATATGCTATGAAAAACTATTCATTCCTAAAAATTTTAAGTGTGGGAAGGCGGCAGCATCAAACCCGCCATACCAGTAGAGGAGCTTTTGCTTTATTAATGTAATTGTGCTTGCTTCTGGGATGTAAAACTATGACTAGTTCTCCTCGTGTTGTAAATCCCTTCTACCATAAAATAGAACCTATGAGTAGAAGTTCCACATTCTTCCTTGTTTTTATAATTTATTTATGCCTCTGGCATTTGAAGATGGGATAAATATAATAGGTTATAATAATGTAAAAAAGTAAAGGAAATTATTCCCTAATCTAAATCATCGTGTGGCAAATAATTATGGGTTGTTGTGTTTGATGAATTATTAATGTTGCTATCCCATTGGTAGTGTACTATTAGTCAAGGTTGGATGTTATTGGTTACCCTGTTGGATTTGTTTGTTATGACTTATGAGACAGAAAGAAGCTATTCCTTAGATTAGCATGAATGATAATTGTTAAGATTTACTTTACTAGAGTAACAACCTTGCGTAATTTCTTATTATTTAGAATGTTTTATTTAATAGCAAATGACCTTCAAATTGGCATAGGACCAACTATGTTTTGGCAGGTTGTCCATTTCCTTTATACATATGTCTTTGTTAACCATCGTGTAGTATATCCACGTGTATTTAGACCTTTTATTTTTTGTGGTCTTTGGAACAGACTCGTTTACATATTGAGAATTTCTTGATCAGTAACATTAAGGTAGACCAGTTGAAACCATATAAAGTAATATTTGTTTTTTTTTGGTGTAAAAACCATATGAAGCTTTATGTAGTTGAGAATATTTGTATTGAACATATGATTATGGCCATTGATTGACTTGCTTTATAAGACTTTGATGTGTACCAGTTTCATTTATGATTAAAGACTACTATATACGAAGATAGATTGTTGTTGTCTGATGCTTGTTGGTGAGCTGCTTCAGTGGACGTCATGCTAAAGGAAGAAAGATATAACTTGATTAGGAGTATATTATCCACATGCTGCAGGGAAATATTGGTTAATTTAGGGCTGAATAACAAATTTCTCTTATTGGTTAGAACACAGAAACGTTGGGATGATATTTTAAATTTGCTTTTATAAAAAGACAATGTTTTAAAATTTGCATGCTGCTAAGATTATATCACAACTGTCTTGAGTCTATATATCTTTATTAAAATGGTTTGGGAGGTATGGAAAACATGTGAATAACACCTTGAAATTCTTTTCCCGAAAGTGAATTTTGATGAGAATAGGCAAGTGTGCAAAAGTGTGAATGTAAAAGATAACATTAGGAGGGGTTCTCCTTATTAGTGGAGTATGGAAGGCAAGAAGGTTGTGGTTATTGGTTCTTAAAGAAATTGCAAAATGCAAAGGCTTTTTTATCCTACATGCTATTGCTCCTAATTTTGTTAGTATGTAGTTGCTTTTGCCCTATCTGTTATATTTCCAATTCAGCCTCAGCTAACATCACTAATTGGTTATACACCTAAGTATAATTTTTGACTGCTACCCCATTATTAGTTTAGAGAGTTATAGGGCTTTACTTGTTGGTCCTTTGTGATACAATACTTCATTCATGGCCCGTTTTAGTTAATATATATTCAGTTAATGTAGGTTGGTGCACATTCCCAAGTAGTATTTCCCCTATTTTCGTACTTAATTAAGTACGGTAAATAGTACTTAATGAACCAGGTATGCTACATCAGCTTAATGCAATTGTAACCATATGAAAAAATAAAACTAAAATTTGAGGTAAGTATAATTACCTTGACGCCCATAAAAAATGATTGACTGGGTCTTTATTGAAGATTCTACCCTATCCATAGAATAGTGTAAAGTTATGTAGTGATAAGGAGGGAAAATCCACCATGATGTAGGTAAAATAGACATGAATTTGGATTCTATAAAGACTAAGGGGCATGTGCATGTTTGGCTGCTACACATCATCGCTGTTTAACATTGACAAAAGTAGTAGTTAGCTTCATAATGGAGTTATTTATTAATGAGTTAACAGGAATTGGAGAAGAGGCTTTGAGATGTCTGATACAGTGGAAGGCTCATGTTCGAACTACTCTGCCGATGATGGTTACGAGGTATATGAATTTTGCACATCAAAGTAGAGGATTAAGTTAGTAATTTTGATAAGTAGTGTTAATTTTGTATTATATTTGCAACAAACAATGTCTAATTAGTATTTGGTGGAAATTGTGTACCTAATAAGATGCATGTGGATGTAGGGACATGAAGGGACGGATCTGTTAGACAGTGATGTAAATTTCGGGGAAGATCGTATGGCCATAGATGAGGTTCAAAATTTTGGGAAAGTTGACTTCAACGGGTTAACCTCGGATGTGATGAGGGATTTTCATTTCCAAAATTTGGATGTAGCTTATGAATTCTACAATGAATATGGAAAATGTAAAGGATTCAGTGTGAGGAAGCATAAGGTTAGACGAAATAAAAATATAGATTTGACTTGGCAGAGTTTTGTTTGCTCAAAGCATGGTATGAGACATGACGAACATATCAACAAGGAAACTAGGCAAAGGGAACCAAGACCAATGACAAGGTGTGGATGTAAAGCTGAGATGCTAGTGCATGTTGATGGAGTAAGTGGTCAATGGTACGTTATCGTCTTTGTTGAGAAGCATAACCATGAATTGATGAGTCCTAAATTTACTAGTCTTTTACGGTCACATAGGAGGATGACAGAAGATGATATCAATCAGATGAACAACATGAGAAAGGTTGGCATTAGTATAACCAAAATTTATAGTTCTTTTGCTAGGCAATGTGATGGATTTCATATGGTGGGATTTCGGCGCAGAGAGATGTATAATCAAATTGACAAGCAAAGGAGAATGCAATCAGGGGATGCAAATGCAGCACTTAGTTATCGTTGTTGCTTGGCAGACACAAATTGTTTAATGTATTGGAGGCATACAGTTGATGCTTTAGGGCATTTACAACATTTATTTTGGTGTAATGGCACTGCACAACTTGTTTATGCGGTATTTTGAGATGTCTTGGCGTTTGATGCAACTTACTGCAAGAACAAGTACAAGTGTCCAGTTGTTGTTTTGTCAGGCGTGAACCACCACCTTTAAACAATAGTCTTTGGATGTGCAATTGTGTCCGATGAAACAGAGGAAACATATATCTGGATTCTAGAGCAATTTATGGAAGCAATGAAGGGGAAATGTCCGAGATCAGTTATCACTGATGGGGACATGGCGATGAGGAATGCAATTACAAGAGTTTTTCTAGAAGCACATCATAGATTATGTGCGTGGCACCTTCTACGCAATGCAACTGCCAATGTAGGCAATCCGAAGTTCACTCAAGGTTTGAGGAAATGTATGTTGGGTGATTATGAAGTCCATGAATTTGAACGCAAGTGGCAATCAATTGTTGATGAATTCGGTGTAATGGATAACAGCTGGGTTGAAGATCTAGTAGAGAAGAAGTTAATGTGGGCAACTGCATATATGAGGGGGAAGTTCTTTGCTGGTTTGAGAACAACTTCGAGATGTGAAGCATTGCATTCACAATTAGGGAAATATGTTGGATCTCATGAAAGGTTGAGTGAGTTCTTACCGGATTTTCAACGTTGCTTGGATTGCATTCGCAACAATGAAATCCAAGCTGATTTCAAGTCTTTCAATGGAGAACCTATCATGCAAACGTAACTATTTGGTTTGGAGAGGTCTGCGGCTAAGGTATATACTAGAGAGACCTTTAATCTATTTCGTTCTCTTTTGTTGAAGACATCAACTGTAAAGGTGATTGGGTGTAAACAAACAGCCACAAGTCAGATATTTGTCATTAGCAAGTATTGTAAGGCAACCAACAAATGGCACGTATCACACTACCCACATGAGGAGGAATTCAGATGTTCCTGTAGGCGAATAGAATCGTTTGGGATGCCTTGTGTCCATATAATTATTGTTATGGTTTATCTAGACATAAATGAGTTGCCAAAATCTGTTGTTATGAATAGATAAAGTAAACATGCCAAGGAAGGTGTTGAAAGTGAATACCTGGCAAGGTGTTTGGTGGGTGACACAGGTTACATGAACCGTTATGGATCTTTGCTGCATAGTTGTAGAAGAATGTGCAACCTCGCCTGTCGCAGGATCGAGGATTATAATGAAGTAAAGGAAAAGGTAGCGGTTGAGATAGCTAATCTTGAAATAATGGATGCAATGATTGAATGTAACAATGATGGATGCACTCAGTCTTGTGTAGCAAATGTAAGGGACCCTGCAGCAGTTAGAGGCAAGGGATGTGGAGCTAAACGACCACATATATCCTCCCAGTCCATGCTTCGAAAAAGTTAGAGATCCTAGCGGTGCAGCAGATGTAGGGGGAAGGTCACAATCGGAGGAAGTGTCCATTTTCTGCAGAACATATTGAAATATCGGGCAATGGTTTCGAGGGTTTTGGTCATGAAGAGAACGGTGACGAGGAGCAAGCTGATGAAGATGAGGCGTATGGTGACATGGATCGTGACGATGAGGGGGAGGATGCTGATGAGGACCAGGAAGGGGACAATGATGTCGACCAAGAGTACGAGGATGACGAAGAGCAGCTAATTCGTTATTCTAATATACATTGAAATGGTAAGTAAACGGTGACTGACTATACCTTTGTAATGTTTGTTTTGTATATTTGGTTGATATAGGTCCAAACCTGTGCACTGATGTGGCATGCAGATTCACAGTGTGAACTTGGATTTTCATTTCGGTGATAGTTTAATGTGACCAGATTGACGAGGTATGTAGTCGTCATAATAACTACATATATGCTTAATAATTAGGCTACGAATTCCATATTATTTTAAATGATGTGTCATTTACTTTGTTAAAGTACATATTTCTTATAGGTTTTTTTACTATCCAACATTGTTAAAGATTTGCTTACTGGTGATTAGTGTAGCCAGAATAGGATTTTAAAGACTGAACGTGACCATTGACCCAATATTCAGGTGTTTGTTGACTTCAGCAAGGCAAGATGGCGCATGTTGGAGATTGTTATGTATTAGCAATTAGGGAAAGTTTGTAATTTGATTATGAATTACAGGGACATTGTATGATTTAAGGTTTATTAACTTTGGTATTGTCATGTAATATGAAATTAACGTGTGTGGATCTGACGTGCATAATGTAATTTAATATACATGCCAAGTTGACTAGGACAATGGTTTTGTCCACATCTAAATATTTACACGAATGGTTATGCGGAAACTATATTTCAATTAATTTGGTTTTGTTATCCATCCCATCTTGCTTCTGGTATTAGGGAACCCGTTACACTGCACCAAACATTTTGCCCGCATCCATGTCTCTACCATTGTACACTAGCAATACCAGCATCCACAGAAGCAAGGTTAACTTATGAACAGTGGTTTGATATATATCTGTGGCTATATTTCAAACCGAGAATTAGTGATTTAAATAAGAAAATCACTGCCCAGTGAGATGAGCAGTGACATTTTATCAAGGCTGAGGCTGTTGACTTAAAATGTAGATATACATAATGCACTAGGTATGAAAAGGTAGATAATGAAGGTCTATCGTGACAGCACTACTTACTGGTCAAATGTGAAATATGACAGTTAAGTGGCCAATGGCCGATGAACAGGGAAAAAATATGCAGTGATGAGGATATCCAGTAATCAGCAATGCCATTGCAATTGTGCATTCAACCATCCATTAGAAATTAGATTCATACTTACTTTATTACACATTTACAATTCTAATTTACTAAACTTAAAGGTCCATTACTCAACATTTTACACAACGTTCATATACAAATATTTAGGACTCCATTCCCCAAAAAATATACCAGGAAACATATATATAAGTACATTTCAATATATTGAGGGTGGCATCGTTTGGTTGCATTGAGGCCAATACATTGCAATGAACCTTAGACAGGTCCATTGTTTGCCTGTTAATTTTGATATCCATATAATGTATAATAATCACCACAAAAATTACTTACTAATTCAAACCAAAAAAATTAGCTTAAGTAACAGACCCAAATAACACGCAACCACCACAAAAATTACTTACTAATTCTAACCAAAAAAATTAGCTTAAGTAATAGACCCAAGTAACACGCAACGCAATATCATGTTGATCAACCCATGTCAACCACCCAAGTATATGGTGTCCTTCGTAGTGCACAAAATCACCATCAAGTTTACATTGCAATGCAGGTTTAGATGGCCTACAAAATAACATTTATGTCTTCCATGCAAATATTACGTGGGTGGAGCAACCATCGTCCTCCAAATTCGGTCGGCACTTGCCTCACATGTTTTTTGGAATTCGTTGAACAAAGATATCACCAAGCGCACTGCAGTTCGCATCCTGATGGAATTATCATTAATCTGCAATGAATATGTAATATTTATATAAGTGTGACATTTGATCCTACGTAAAAGTGAATGGTAGGACGACATATGGAGCTAGGTGTATGTAGGTTACTAATCCAAGGATATTTGGTTGAAAGCAATGTTCCATCTCTAACCACTCTAGCATCCATATCGCAGAGTACAAGCTAAACCAATTGGGCATCTAGTCAAATCAAAATTGCATTTGACTTGTGTATTACCCCAAATAATCAAGATTGATCATGAATGCAACGATTGGTGGTTAATTAGTATGGATATAATGCAACTACTATTAAATGTGTTTAATATAATAATGTGCATGTCAAATAGATATTTTTGCCTTTTTGGGTGGGAAGGGTTGTACCTGTTCCCACAATTTGGTATTTCATCAACTACGTCCAATGGCCACAATGCTAGATCCGGGGTTATGTCTTTGCCATCATAGGTATTAAACTGCCTTGGCAACATTGTGCTAATTTTTGCAGTCTAGTATGAAACATACCATTTGAGGATATTCTGAATTATGCAATGATAGTGGTAAATTTATAAAAAAATCAAATTGCATAGTGTAAATTACATACCACATAACGTATGGTATCTATCCGCGAAGACAACTGACCCGGGTCTTTAAAAGTGTCCATCCAATACACTTTTCTATCAAAGAAGGATATTACCACTAAATACCAGTGCACTCTACGTTCAAGCGTTGGAACATAGATCTGCAATTACAAAATGCAAAATTTCATTGTCATGTGTTGTGCAAACAAAGTGTTGTACATTAACTAGTGTGATATTTGATCAATGAAAATGAAACAACATATTCAAGGTGGTCAGTTCGTGGCATCCAGTCTTCAACATATGCTTGCAGCAGCTCTTCAGTACTCATGCCTTAAAGAACATGTTCCTATTAATGCACTCATTAAAAAATCAGTCTACATTCTAACTTTTGACCAACCAAGTGAGGAAAAATTAAATTGAAAAAACATAATATGTTACAATGAATAACAGAATAACAGGCAACATATGTGTAGGGGAAGGCTACGCACAACAAATGATGGTGGAAAAGCCCACGTTGTGGTAGTATCCGTAATGCGTTGGTTCCATGTCGTCTTCATTGCCATGAAGGTGACTATCTAAATTTCATGTTCCAGGACAAGGTGTTAATATACTTATTATATGCAAGTAAAAATAAAAGTGAGTGCAATGGTACCTTCGAGGCAATTTGTCTAGCAGGGCAAAGGCATTGAAGTTCTTTCCTTGTAGCTTCCAAGTCCATGCATTTCACAAGAACCTCGCTGCAAACAACGTATTCATGCATCCAATTCATTTAAATGTACAAGCTTGATTTAATGCATTTGAGTCGCATTCCAGTAAAGGTAGAGATGGGATGTCAAACCTGTCATCCAGTTCTGTCATAAAGACAAGGGCAGAGGCACGCAACTCCAATGTAGACAGCTTCATGTCTGCTGTCGGCCTAAATTTTAGGTGAATGTGCTGTTGTTTGAAAAAAAAATATTGGTCCTGAATGTAAGGTATTCGTCAATGTGTTAACTCTATCTGATGAAATGTTTCTATTTGTTATGGTTATTTCAAATCGCGAACGCCACACAAAATCGTAAATATTACAAAGTGACTACGTCTGGTCTAACCAAATGTTGGTCTAGTCCCTTGTACACAAATGTGGTTGCTGAGCATAGGAATATAAACAACATGCTGATTCAACAACCAGATTAGAAGAAAATGCATCATGTTCAATCAAAAGTCATTAATTGGACTTGCAAAATAGAATATTAGTAATGAAATAGTCTCAAGCTAATAACCAACTCTCGTATTAGTCCATAATAAATTCAAAATGCTTTCTGGTTGTTAGCAAGTATTGTTAACCCTCATGGTAGAAAAATAAACGAAGACTAACATGTACATTAACCAGTGAAATAAAAAACATCATTACCACATGCAAATTTCAGTAATAAAATAGTTAGTATTTAATAACCTTGGGTATTAGCTCAGAGTGCTGAATTTTCTTATTATGTCCTGAAGTGCCTTGAGGTCCCCTTGATTGGCTAGAAGTGGGTTTGGACGTGTGTGATTGATCACTGTTGAAGTTTGGGTGGGCTGGGCTGTCTCCCCTTGCTTTCTTGGTTGGCCTTGATGATTGACCTGGTTTGGGAGATGGAGTAAACGATAACTTCTTCGTTATCTTATTCCCACCTAAGTTGGTTCCACCGAGGCCGATCTAGCCATAATCAAATGCGGCAAACCAATATTGATCACATTTTAATCAATGTAATTGCAATAATGAAGACAAAATAAAAAATTTAAGAAACAACTAAATATAAATAACGTAGTAAATGTACCTTTGATTGAATGGCATTTCCATCATAATTGATAATCATTTTGGAAATCACTCTCATGACATCCTTCTTGTTCTGACTATTAAATGTGTCTATATTGGCCTTCTCCATATTGTCATTGTACGTTGGAGTCACGAAATCTTGGTTGCATGACTTGCCACCCACTTTGGTGATTATTCTGCTATCCAAGTCATCCATGTTGTCCTTGTCATCAGACAGGTTAAATACAATGCATCCATCCTTTATGTGTTCTTGTGCATTGAACTATTTCTTATCCTTTGATGTGTCAAAGGCTAGTTGTGAAGTCACGTTCGATTGTCCACTAAAATTGCCCACAGCTACATGCATGTCTGAAACCTTGGGTGTTTTTGTCAAGCCAGGGGATTGGGCATCCAGTGTCTGACCTTTTTTGCAAATGCCTATTTGAGTGATCTGCACGATTGTTTTTATTTCAGCCAATGTGCATTCAATGCTCTTTAATCGTTTATCCATACTCTGAAAAAAACCAATGACTTTCAACTATAATAACTTATTGGAAAGCCCTCAAGCATTTTTACATTTAATATATGTTTGTATAAAGCATGTATAATTTTGTCGTTGATGTGGGTCAAAGCCAACACCCATAACATCATAGGTATTACCTCCAAAGTCTCATGTTGTTTTGATTTTTCACATGTGGCCGATTTCATAGACTCCTCATGGACCACGTTTGTCTCCTAGCATTTTTGAAAACTATGGATTTTAGATAATGTCCACGTAAATGGCTTTCACCCTTTCAGTTAATGTGTTCTTACCTGTTGATTCAAATCTTCAGTTACAGCTGCAGGTGATTTATTGCCCATAAGTTGTGGTCGTTCTCCCGTCAATTTCCTGTTTACCATAAAGAATGCATTTGTAAGATTTCTACATGTGGATAAGTTGTTGTTTATGTGGAGAAAAGTCATTACCTCAGTAACTTACCCAAAGTCTTTGCATTGCATGTTGGTGGTGTTCTCTCCCTCAACCACATTGTTCTCCATTAGATGGGTTCCGGAACACAGACGAAGTGGTATGAAAATGTAGGCGTCAGGAGTCCTTTGTTTGTATTCACTGCAGGATGGTATATATGAATGTGCGTTTTGGCAGTAGTATATAATATATTTAACTCTTCATTGTTCTCAGCTCAAATTCGATGAGAATGAATTCATTTACCAAATAAGTAAAAGTAAAAATAAAAATATATCAAATAAGTGTAAATATATCAAATATGTGTAAATTATAAAATAGTATATTATTAATATTAATTTTTACTCTCAATCATGTCTTACATATGAATAAATTTTGAAAATTTGTATACAAAAAGCGTTACCAGGAACCAATATGTCAACATTTTTTTTTGTGTTGTTTTATTTTTTAACTTTGACAAAAAAATGAATCACCGTCTGGTAATTATTTTAGTCCAGAAGAAAGGCCATTTACTTCAATACAATTCAAAATTTATATGAAAGTGGTACTGTGAAAGTTGAGTCATATGACTTAGACTGTTTTATTAGTTATTTTTAAATGTTGACCTATTATTCACATTTTAATCGTGTGATACTACTTTTTTTCCTATTTTTTCTATTGTAACCTATTAAATATATTAATATAATCAATGTCATATTCGTTCAGATAGTACTCATAAATCCATTGACGGTCCCACATGATTTGGGAGGATAAGTGACATTAATGGGATGCATATAAAGCAATGAGGATTACTTTTCAGTTGTCTTTTCGAGGGGCCTTTCAAAAAAAGGGGGGAAATGGGATAATCATCTATGCTCTGCCTTATTGGTGTGGTAAGAGAACACGATTTCAGCTATTGCGAATAATAATTCAACCGCACATTAGCAGCATATTCTTTTTTTTATTGCAATGTTTGCCTTGAAAAAAAAACTGAGTTAGGTGGGGAAAGGGCATGTAGGGAAATGGGATGGCATGGCATGGGGAAAGCAAATGAAAGGGTGCGATGATTTTATGGTGGGGCGCATATGATGGTAAATTGTTTAAGCTTTTACCTATAAGAAAATATATTTAATAAAATGGTCGTAATAGTACAATATTTTTTTTGATCAATAATAGTATTATTTAGTTATAGTTAATAAATAGCAATTTTTTTTCAGTGAAACGTTTTTACAATTTTTAGTGTTAATAACTTAAAACATTGTAATTAATAATAGTAGTTAATTTTTTTAGTGTTTTAAATAAAAGGTATTGTTATACATTAGGACAAAATTAACACATGTTTCAATATTACTAACTATGTTCAGTATATATATATCGATTCTTAACTACATATATATTTTTCTCATTTTAATTCAACTGGCAATACTTTATTTTTAGTAATCGATTTCTTTGTCCAAACATAATAAAACAAGCAACGATGCTTACCAGTAGTGTTGAATATTTTGAATGCAATCTTCGAATGTTATGCGCATTGAGACAACCAAAGTATTTTTTTAGTGAATAATATCGGCCAAATTTACATATTAAACTGGAGCAGATAGCCTCCTTTACATACAAATTACACTATGCAAAAGTCAAAATGGTTACTTTAAATAAACAAACACATAAGCATAAGCGACACTCTCACAGCATGGTAGGCGTGGCCATATCAAACTTGTCTGCATTTATCCTTGCATTGCTAGCCTAACCACGCCAAAAGAGTAACTTACTCACAAACAACATAATTATTCCGAAACCAAAGCCAACTACAACACCTTCTACATACCTGCTTCCTCTGTTATTTCGATTCTCTACCACGTTTGGGCCATTCCCCGCGAGGGGAACGTGCATATTTCCACCCACCTCAGCTGCAGCAACATGTCTAACAACTGCACCCACAGGCACACCACCATGCACGCTAACCACCTCAGATGCAGGACGTCCACCATGGTTGCCATGGTGATACCTTGCCCATGCATCCTCTACCAAGGCCCTAGATGTATATGATTTGAACATACTGCCACTGAATCCGACAACTTGTACACTACATTGTAACCAATCTGTATAAATACCAAGCTGATAACCTACAAAAACCACATACCACCTTTGCCTTGAACTATTCATTGGCACTCACAGTGGGAGGCAATAGTTGAACCATAGTATATTGAGTTATATCATGTATTATGTGAAAACCGTATATATGGACAGGAGGAAATGAATTACTTATCACGTGAGCATATGCTGGCTATTCAATTCTATTATTTAGCATTATCAATTACGCATTCTACACTGTTAACCTCAGTCACAAAAAACCTCTGACACACGTTATGTAGTCTATCTGCAATGCAGCTGCAAGAATGAAATAAGCACGCGTAAATTTGGACATTATATACAAAAATTACAGCAGCCCCCGGTTGGTATTGTACATTATATATTTTCCATATAATATAGCCTTATTGTACAATAAAGCAATGTCAAAGCATAAATCAGATGCTTCTGCAGCTGACGCACATCGTATCGTGTGTAATCAAAAAATTGTTACACCAGTAATGGGAGTCTAATCACGTCATATGCTTTAATCTGATATTCCCCTATTCAAAATTTAAATAAGCGCACCAATTTCAAGACGAATTCCATGTAGGTTGTCGTTAAGTTAGAATACAGACTTCATTTATTTATCAAAACGGTTCACGGTCGGAATAATCCTTACTTAATATTTGTAAATCAAACATATTTATTTTTTATTGTTCAAACTTAACAATAAATAATAATAATCTATAACTCAGAACTACGATTTACGTTTTGCTATTTTTTTATTAATTTTTTCTCGTTGGTACGGAGGGATGGTGCACCAAATTACATACCACTAGTAATTGTCCGCGCGACGCAATGTGATTAAAAAAATTATATATATAAAAATTTATGTAAAATATAATATTAATATCTCTTATTTAAATCCTCTAAAAGACTTATTTGAAAAAATATTTTTTAGCAAAAATTACTATTATTATCATAAATCAAAATTTTTCAAATTATAGAATCCACCTAATATTATAACTTTTGTTATAACAATATAATTCGAATCTCAATATTTTATCATTTGAAAAATTCTATACAGATAAAAACGTTAATAAAATCTCAAACATTTTGTACTTGGGATAATGAACACATATTTTATTTAAAATAATTGAAGATATAATTTTTAAGATTATATAATAAAAATATTTAATTACTTAAACTTTATAATAATATGTTAAATTTCAATTAATTTTATTATGTATTTATGCAAAAATTTTACCTTCATGACGTATATTATAATATTTTTCATATAAAGCTTTTATCCAATGTAATGTAAATATTAAAATGCTTAATATTATAAAATAATAAGAATATTTGAATAAAATAAATATTTAATAATGGATAATTAATAAATTTAATTTTCAATAACAAATTATAGTTTAATTAATTTTAATATATTTTCTTGTAAAATCTTCACTCCGGTAATATAATATAAAAATATGTTTTATGTAAAGTTCTAACTTATGCTAATGTAAATATATTTATATTAAAATATTTTAGAATACACATAATATCATGAGTTTTTAAAATATTATAAAACACAACCATGTGACTTTACGTAAAGTTTTAAAATTTCTGAGATATTTTCATAGTTTTCTTTAATACAACTTAATCTTAAATTTTAATTTTATTTGCAAAAAAATATCAACAACAATTAAAGCTGGCGTTCTCACAACTTCTCACGTGATAATAATCTCGGATTAATCAGGGAAGACTTGGACCTGTTGGAGGAAAGGAGACGCATTGCCCACATACGCGATGCCGCGATTAAGCAGAGAACGGCATCCTGGTATAACTTGAAGGTCATTCCGAGAAGATTCCAGTCGGGCGACTTGGTACTCCGCAGAGCCGATGTCGGCGGAAGGAATGCATCCCAGGGAAAACTAGCACCGTAATCTTCCTTCCACCTGTCGTCAGTAATTAGCACCGGCAAAGGAGCTTATACCCTAGAGACTTTGACAGGGAAGCCGGTAAAATATTTTTTGGAACGCAGATAAACTTAGAAAATACTACAGTTAAGTGCCTTTTCAGGCCTAGTTTCCTAGTTAACTTTGTTTGATCTGCCCAATTGTTATGAAACCCACATTGTGATATTCAATAAAGTAAGTGTTATTTTTCTATTCTATTGTTTTTCTACTCAATTTTCAAGCTTTTAAGAGAATTTTGCAATATCCAACCACTTCATGGTACCAACCGAGATGTGCTAGATAGTTTGTGCAGTAGAAAAATCCTATATTGGAAAAATTCTAGCATCAAACTAAAAGCACGAAAGGACCTCGGGAAGGACCAGTCTTTTAAAACATCATCGCGCGGCATCCTAAAAAGCCAAATTGGTCAAACGGACCCCGGACATTGTTTCTTACCTTTGGCACGGATCTTAAATGCCGGACTTACCTGGACATTGGATCCTAAGCTAAGGTTCAAGCAGTTCTACAAAAAATAAAGAATATAGTATCTCGATCAACAAGAACAAGGGTAAATGATAAAGCCCTAAATCTGGGTTAATGTTTACAAAAAATGGGATACAGATAAACCAAAACCTCATGCAGAAGGTTTAAAAAAAAAAATCCTAATCTGCAGCTGAGTCCGGACTACGGGAATTAGAGTCTTCAGCTAAGTTTGAAGAAGCCACACGGGGAGCTACAGGAGATCCCTCCCGAACCACCTTCCCGGAGTCAAGCCCATCCAAGACCAATGCAACCCCGGGGTTGAAATGTTGAACTTGGCTGACAACGTTGCGGAATTGATCTTCCTTTATCTTGGTACATAATGATATCAGCTGGTTGACATCGGCCTGCAGAGAGATAATTTTAGCCTCACACCACTAGGACTTGGCTCGAGAATTATCACTCTCAGCCCGGAGCGCGGCAATCTACTTCTGCTGCTCAGTCAGGGTGGCCTCTTTTGCTTTACCGACATCCTTCAAAGCAGCTACTTCGGTTTCCAGCTCTCGTATCCGACGTAAAGCTTCATCCTTAGCCTTGACGGAATCCTCCATGTCCTTGAGAGCTTTGGTTTCACCTCTCTTGGCTGCTGCCAACTTGTTCGCCATTTCTTATTCATGTTCCTCGAGGGCATGCTTTAAGAACCGAGCCTCGGCAGCAATATGGATTCCAATATTTTGGAAAGCGAGCAGAGCTTCCTTTGGACTATGTCAGGTAAAGTAATCCCTAACCTCTTCATCAAGAATGTGGAAGTCAATAAACTCCCGGGGATCTGCTTCCTCACGAAACAGTTCTATTAGCCCGGAAGTTTCTCTTGTTGCTCTCCTTTTACTCCGGCCACTAGATTGCCCTTCTTCC
The DNA here is from genome assembly GCA_029884595.1 of Ormosia semicastrata. NCBI lineage: Eukaryota > Viridiplantae > Streptophyta > Magnoliopsida > Fabales > Fabaceae > Ormosia > Ormosia semicastrata. The sequence continues at coordinate 6,338,029 of JAQQTO010000022.1, read as the reverse complement.
AATGCCGCCCTCTTGCGTCCCCGGGGTGTTTCGAGAGAATCGTCCACATTGATAGGTTCCACCGCCTCAGAAGGAACCTCAGTCACCGTGTTTGTAAGGGATGACATGAACCCCACTGGAGGACTTGTTGGGACGTCTGAATTCCTTGCCCTCAGCGCCTCCAAAATCGCCAAAGAATCATAATCAACCATCTCGGCTAAACTTTCTGCAAAACATAGAAACAAGTCATCAGATGCATTAAATGGTCTCCCTTTCCTATTGGTTACGAGAGCAACGGGTGTTTGGGAAATGTTGAAATTGATCCTCTTTTAAAGAATCCTTATCTCTCAATTAAATCAGAGGCAACAGTTTCCAAAGATAAGGATTCAGATCTTTACCAAGTTTCAAAAGATCTCACCATAAAGGCTCCCAGTAACACAAGACGCAACAAGATCCAGGCCCTGGGAGAAAGGGTAAGGATTTATCGCATTCCAATCCGAGGTATTTCTGCATAATGGACGCCAGACTCTGTATGAGACACAAAACCTGTCTCTAAAGCCAGGGCGTGGTCCACTAAGCTTTACAGAGCTAAATACCTTGGCATTTGGCTATCTTATCAAAGCGCCAAGCTGGGGGCAATTGTTCTGGACCGTGGACCGGGATCCTACTTAGAAGGATCAACCCGGCACACGCTCCGCCGTACCCTTCCATTAACACCCCGGAAAGGACTGTAAGACCTCGGAATACAAAGACTTTGGATCGAGGAATCGGCACTAACTTTCGTAACTGCTGATTTGGATCTCTCTGATTCTATAACCTCTCCTCTCAATAAATGACTGTAACGTCCACATTCCAATAATACCTGCATTGAATGCCCTGACTCTAATCATGCTCCATAAAGATCAGGCTAAAGAGGTAACAGTTATTGAATTACTGACATTCTTGCACACAGCCTGACTTGAGCGTCGGAGTCCTTTTTGCAGGTACCACCCCCGCCGGACCCTAACGGTGGAGCGCAGCCGCAGAAAGGAGGAAACCACCAAACCATATATTCTACAGATACCCTTCTGAATTCGTTCAGAACAGTCTCATATTAGAGTTTCTCCTTAGGTCACCAAGGCACAATCTCTTTCAACACCCCTCTTTGGAATATTGTTCATTACTTATTTTTAACTGCACTGATTTCTTTCAATTTTCTGCAATTTAGCTACTTAACACTTTGCAGTAATAATTTTATTGTTTACATGTAAACTAAATGACTAAGTTATAGAATGTTAAGGTACTTGATTGAAGTTTGAATTTTAATTATATTGTTAAACTTTTAATTCTAAATGTTTTTGAAAAAAAAGTGTTCCAAAAGATTTAAGTCTGAGGCCATTCTTTAGTTTAAATATTTAGTTTTTAAATCAACTTTCAATTCCCCTATATTTAACATCATATAAATTTAAAAAAAAAATTTAGGACACACTCAATATATAATTTTTTTCTTTCTGTATGTATAATTCAATATAAAATCATTATACAAGCATAAGATTTTAGTATGATATGTTTTTTCTTAATAACTTTCAGTTACATCAACTCAATATTATTATTTTTAAATGCAGGGGAGGCATGAAGTCATGAAGATTACATTTTTTATACTTATGTTCTTTACTGTAATGAAAATTACATATAATTTTTTTTTGGTATTATTGTTATTTATTCTTTATGTTTAATTCTTTTGATATCATAGTTTATTGTTATTTGTAATTTTTGTATATTTAACATTTTTTATATTATATAAATAGTACAAATTATTTTAACATATTTTACTTCATCCACATTAATTTTTTCTTCGATATAGCCCTGTGCATTTCACGGGTTCAAATATTAGTTTATTAAAATTTGATATAAATATTATAAAGTTATAATTAACAAGTAGAAATTTTTATTCAATAAATAAATTCAATTAAACGTTCTAAGAATTTTAACTGTTACCAACTTAAAAATTTGTAATTAATAACTGATATTAAAATATTTTTTGAAATTTAAATAAAAAATGTGATTGTTTATTACAATAAGAGTAACGTGTGCATGTTTGAATATTACTATATATGATGAGTATATATATGTCATTTTTTGCATAACTACATTGTTTTCCTGAATTTAACTCAACTTGGAATACTTTACTTTTAGTCATTAATTTCTTTGTCAAATTAAGCAACTATGCTTATAAGTACTGTTGATTAACGTTGAATTCAATCTTTTTCTATATACGCATGGAAACAACCAAAGTGTAGTTTTTGAGTGTTAATAATATCCACCAAATTTACATGTCAAACCGGATCAGACACGTTATCCCTTATCAGTGTCAAGTACGCATTATATATTGGTAACTTCAGTCATTAAAAACGTCTGACACACGTTATGTAGTCTGTCTGCAATGCAACAGGAGGAATAAAATAAGCACGCTAAGGTGCTTGTCTTATTATAAATATCCATTTTAATACTATTAAAAATTTGCATCAGCCCCGGGTGGTATCCTTCACCCATTGTTTATTTTAAGAGAAAATAAGTGGAAAGAAAATGAGAGGAGAGAAAATGAGATGATTTTATACTTTTTTCTCGTTTAGTTGAGGAGAGAAAATAAGAAGGAAAGAAAAAAAAAATCATGTGGAACCTAGTAAAATGTTTTCTTCGCATTCTTGCGGAGAAAATGAGAGAGGATGGGAGAAAACTACTAAAATAACATTTATATCCTTGTGTTTCTCATCTATTGAATTGACGAAGGAAACTGATGGTTGAGTTTCTTTGGTTTGCTCTTCACTGATCTACAGTCAAGACCTTTACAGAAAAATACCCCAACACGAGGTCTTGGCTTTTAAGCAAATATCACTGTGTACCATTGTGAATGAGTGGTGGAGCTAGATGGAGAGAAAAGATTGGTCATAGAGCCAAATGCACATACTGAAATAGTGAAATAAGAGTGATAATCTGCAGTAGTTTTACCCAAAAAAATAAAATGCATAGGGGGTTGGGGAGAGGGGGCGATGGGGGATAGACAAACATAAGAGAAGCAAGAAAGGGGGTCGGGGTGTGGGGTGGTGGATGGAGGGTGTGGGAGAAAGAGATGGTGACGTGGCAAGAGCATGAAGGAGAAGAGGCGTTGGGATGTTTGAAGAAGGGGAGGGGTCGGACGTGGAGAGAATACAAATAGTGGGAATGAGGTTGATGGGGTGGGGAAAAGAGTGAAGACATTTTTTAACAAACAAACAAATAAATAATTTAATATCAAAATGAATTTTGAATTTTATAAATTAAATTTTTAATCAAAATTTATCATAAAATGTATTTATTTAGATAATATAATGCACAAAATATGTTTAATATAGATATATATAAAATAAAAAAATTATTTGCATCTTATTACATTTATAATAAGGATATGTATGTCATTTTACATAGTTATATATTTTTTTCATTCACTTTTTTATACAATCTTCATTTTCTTTCTTTCAATTTTCTCTTCATCCAAACACATGAGGAGAAAACATACTTTTCTCTTTATTTTCTCTTCTCTCTATTTTCTTTCTTCTTATTTTCTTTCTTTTCATTTTCTTTCCTCATCCAAACAATGCATCAATGTTTTTTTTAATATAATATAGCCTTATTGTACGTAAAAGCAACGTGAAAGCATAAATGACAGGATCCGGATTGTCTCCAGCAACTGGAGGTCCAGCAGCCTCCAGCTTCCATCTGGACCGTTCATTTTTCTTCTAACGGTCCATATTAAAAAATATTAATTTAATATTAATTTTTTTAATATTATAAAAAAATGGACCGTTGGATTTTCATCCAACGGTCCAGAATCCAGCTGCTGGACCTCCAGCAGCTGGAGAGAAGCCAAATTCTAAATGACATGCTTCTGCACCTGACACACTTCGTCTCGTGTGTAGTCAAAAAATTGTCACACCAGTAACGGGAGCCTAATCACGTCATATGCTTTCATCAAATATTACACAGGAATCAAATTTTAAGTACGCGTGCCAATTGCAATTCGAATTTCATGTAGCTCGTCAGTAAATGACAAAAAAGAATTGATTTATCAAAATGCTTCACATTCAGAATAAAATTTAATTACTATTTTGGAATTGAAGCTCGAATTCGGAAAACCCATGTACCCATGTTAGATCGAGCCACTCACATGAGCGCTGTCTGTATGGAAGTTTCTGCCAACCCACCGTGCGCGAGCTTGGCAGATTGAAGAGCGACGTCCAGATCAGACAACCACAAAGATGAACAAGTAGAAGCATCAACAGTACTAGAAGAGGTGGAAGCAGATTGGACAACCTTGTTCAGTTTGTTTATCTCCACGAGCAAGTCTGTGAGTAGGGAGATCCCGCGAACCGGATCGCTGGAATCCTTCGTTGAACATGGCGTCGGCGGCAATGACAGAGGTGGCGAAGGAGGATATTCCACCACACACATATAATGCAGTTGTTATAACACAATAAATGACGGCCGCACCGTGGATATTTTGACGGGTACGTATGTGTTGAATAACAACATTATTTGTTCCACACAGATCCATGGGCACCCTGTGTTGTTTTCTATGGGGACGTGTAGAAAGGGGGGAAGGAAGAGTTTTCCCGCAAGCTCCACGGCCTCCCCATGGATATTTCTATGAGGACGTGTAATCAGCAAATAAATTTTGAGTTGTAGCTTTTTCCTGAGACCTCCACGACCTATTTATGGATTTTTTCACATGTCCGTGTAATTCGAAGTTTATAAAACTCAGAGATCTCCACGACCCCCATGGATATTTCCACGGGGACGTGTAATCAGCAAATAAATTATGAGTTGTGGCTTTTTCCCGAGACCTTCACGGCCTATTCGTGGATTTTTCCACGTGTCCGTGTAATTTGAAGTTTATAAACTCAAAGATCTCCACGACCCCCCTGGATTTTTCAACGGGGCCATGTAATCATCAAATAAAAACTGCAATGGGGGAGCTTTATCCCGACACCTCCACGGCCCACTCATGGATTTCACCACGGGGTCATGTAATCCAGAAAGTAAAAACACCAAAGGTGGCTTTTTTCCGAGACATCCACATCCCCCTCGTGGATTTTTCCACCATACCGTGTAATCTACAAATACAATCATGGTTTTAAATTGTGGTTGTGGTCGCGGTTGCGGTCGCTGCGATTACGAGCACTGTGGCTACTGCGATACGGATTATGGTCATTGCGGCGTGAATTTTTTTTAAATTTGCACAAAATGTAAAAAAAATTCTATAATTATTATAATTCTTCATTTATCGTTATTTATAATGTTTTATAGGTTTTTACTCATTTGATAAAATTTTGTATCATCTTAAAGAATAAATTAAATTGAATTCATAACCAACATAACATAATTATTATTATAATAATTATTAATAGGCTTTTTAAATTTTTATTTGGGCATATATAAGTATAAGAAAATAAGAAACTAAATAATATATAAACTTAAATAAGTTTCAAATAAATTTCACAAAAATATGTCATATTTTTTACATTGAGTCACTGATAAAAAAAAATCTAACTCAGTAAGAAGAATACAATTACCTACAACTTTAATCACGTCACCAATTATGCAAGAAACAATGTCACTATTAAGATACATAACTTCACTGCAAAAGAAAACATGATATAAACTCATAATTAATATATTAAATATTTATAAGCATTATAAGAATTCTTTTTACTTGGCAATTCATAAATAATAAACTAAATCTCACTTAAAAAACTTTTAAAATAATAAAGTAAATTATTAAATTTAAAATAATAAATAAATAAGTAAATAAATAAATATATTAAAAACTTAAAGGCAATATAAATAGAACTTACATGATAATTATTACCACATGGTAGAATGGCGTGGAAGATCATAACCTCCACTTTCATTTTGGCTATCACCTTGCATGCCTCCTTGTCCAAAGACATAATCAAAAAGTCCACTACTTGATTGTTGATGATCAGGATCTTGATAGTTCATTGAAGATTGATGATATGGTGGAGGTTGATTACTACCAGCATATTGATCATATGCACTGAAGTAAGGATACTGATAAGATGGTGGATAATACTCCTGATTACTTTGAGATGATTCACCAAGACCAAAGTCACTAAAACTTTGTGCAATGCTCGAAGAGGAAGAATCTTCTAGTGTAACATTTTGTTGCCTTCTTCCTCTACTAGACTGTGATCCACCTCTTCTGCTATCACCAAATGAATGATCAGAAGGAACCATATCTGGCCTACATGTAGTCATATCAATCATTAGGCTCTTGTCACGATGATTATATGGAATCTCCTGATATGGATCATTTTGCCTATATTCATCATCCTCTTCATCATTATCATCACTTTTTTCACTTATGCATCGACCCACCATTACCACTATTATTACTAGGAGGGCTTAAACCACCACTATTTTCATCAGAACCTGCATCATCATCATCATCAGCTTCTATATCTTCATCATCAGTATCAATTCTAGGCAACCACTCTGAATTTTGTACTCCATCTAATACAGGGCCTTCTCTTTCTTCAATCCAAGGAGATAATGAATCTTCTTCTTGAAATATGTAGTCAAGATTAATTGGATTGAAATTAGCTTTAATTTCATCTTGACTTCTTCTTTATTCATGTCTCATTTTCAGCTTCATATTGTAATATGTGAAGACAAGTTTTTGTAGCTTTTTGTACTTGAGTCTATTCCTTGTCTTTGTATGAATGTAGCTGAATGTGCTCCAATTTCTCTCACAATTTGTAGCTGAAGTTGTTTGACTAAGAACTTTTATTGCCACACGTTGAAGTTTAGGAGCACACGATCCAAATATCAACCACCATTTAGCTATTTAAATGATCAAGCATAATGAATAATTATTTATCATATAAAAGTATAAATAAATTTTAAATAGATTTACTTGTACAAAAAAGAGAAAAAAAATTTTTTACCTGGATTCATTCTAGCCCAAGCTCTTTGAGCTTGTGGTGTGCCAAATGATTCACGTTTTTCCCTAAAAATCATCAACTGTATAACACAATATAATATGTCAACAAGTAAATATATAATATTTAATTATAAATTTATAAGATTTAAGTATAAACATTATTTACTAACCTAATTCAAAGCTTTAATTTGATCATCCATGTTTTTTTCTAATTTGATGATGACGCTACTAGTTCCATCAAAAGTTTCTTTATAAACATCAGATCCATGTTCAACTCCATATTGAAATTGTGGGTTAAGAAAATAACCTAAAAAAAAGTTAATAAATTATTATGCATAGAGGCATGAATGTAAAATTTTATAACAAAATAAAAAATTATAAATTATATCGATTATTAATGTACCTACAGAATGAATATCAGAATGCATGAATCTCTAGCGTTGGTCTATTATTTCATTATATCTTGTATGATATCGAGAATTTTGCTGGATAGATTGTTTGGCTCGATCTATGGCTTCATAAAGAAAACCCATTGTTGGCTTCACGTCACCGTCGACTAACCTCAAGACTTTTACAATAGGTTTAAATACTTTCAGTAGATCAACAGCCTTACTCCAGAATTCATTGCTCAAAATAATTTTTCTTGCTTCAAATGCTGGTCCTTTTTTCTCTTTCCCAAACTTAGATCTTCTAAATTCTTCTGAGTTGAACATGTTTCTTAAACCTTGCTTTTGCTTCATAACAACTTGAAGCAGCAAGAACTGTGTTGCAAATCGAGTTATGCCAGGACGGACAATTTCTCTACCTCCAGTATATTTCTTCATCAAATTTACTGTCCATATGTGGTTATAGATGAAAGTTGTCACTGTCTTTGCATCATTCAATAGTTTCTTCACATTTTACTTTTTCCCTATATCTTTTAAGCAAAGATCCAAACAATAAGCTGCGCATGCAAACCAATACAGATGTGGCCTTTTTTCCATCAATTTTTCCCAGCTGCTTTTAGTGCTTTTTCATTGTCTGTAACCACTTGAAGTACATATTCTTCTCCAACTTCACCTACAACTTTGTCAAGCAATTGGAAGTAATAATTTGTATTTCTAGTATCAACACTAGAAGCATCAACATATTTTAAGAAAATCGTCCCATTGCTACAGTAAACAAGAAAATTCATAATATGCGTATGGTTTATACTATCAGTCCAACCATCACACATTATTGTGACTCCTCTTTCTTTCCAAGTACCCTTTAGTGTATTTATCCATTCTTGCATTTTTTTTATATTCAACTTCCAAATACACATCTGAAACTTCATAAGGAGTTGGGCACTTAACTCATTTTCCTACCTCAACTACTTCAACAATCAAAGCATGTAACAAAGGAGAATCAGCTAAATTCATAGGCAAACACTCATAAATTAGAAACCTGCTTACTGCTGCTCCAAGTGTTTTTCTTAGTGTTTTCATCCAACCACTAGAAACTTTTGGTTACTTCACGCTTTTACTTCTCACAAGGTTAACATCTGTAGACCTCAAAGAAGTAGAAATATCTTGTGGCCTTCTGACTTCACTAACACTTGCACGAGAACTTCCACCCTCTTCATATATATTTTCAGATCCCCCTATTTGTTGTCTGAATCGTTGTCTATCTTCCCATTCATGTTGTGATATAAGGCTCTCCTGTGTAGCTAGCCTGATTTGTTCATCAATATGGTATTCCACGTCTTCCTCTTCAACATTTCCCCTTAAGCCTTCTTCGAATTCTTCTTTTCTTTTTTCAGAGTCAATTTTTTTTGCTTTCCCATCCATGAGAAGTTTCATCATATTCTATCTGACAAATGTGTTGACTTTAGGACAACTTGCTACTTGCCTTTTAAAATGCGCTATGTGTTGCTTCAATCTTGTAATGCCACCCTTTATTACTTTTCCACAAAGTTTGCATGTGATGTTGTTTCGATTTCCAGGTACAACTGTTCCGAAATGCCATCCAATATCATCACTTGGAGCACCCTCCAATCTTCCTGTAGGAAATTCTTCTCTTGGCGGCATTGTTTAAATTTTATAATACCTATTTACAAAAATAAATTATAACAATTATCAATAATTAACTTAATTATCACTATTACTAATAACCCAATTAACAATCAATAATTAACTTTAACTTTAAAGTTAAAATTTTTAATATAGACTACTAATTATTTTCTTTTAAACAAATAATTAAGTAATTAAATTAATTACCACTATTTCTAATACTTCATCAATAATTAACTTTAATTTTAAACCATTAATATAAGCTAATAATTAATTATAACTATTCTTAACTTAATTTTCACCACACAATTATTAAAAATTTTAATTTTCTCACCATTTTTTAATTTCCTCTTCCCTAATTTTTCCACTATTTTCTTCAAAAAAAATTCCCCAAAATTTCCCAATTTCCCCATTCCTCTGCCCCAAATCCTCCAAAACCCAACCCACTTTCCCGCCTTACACCCACCCAATTTTTCCCCTACGACCTACCACCCCAACCCTTAATTCATTTCACTTTCCCCAAACCCCCTCATTTTCTCTCTCGGTCTCCTCCCCTCCCACTCCCTCCATCTCCATCTCCTCCTCTTTCTCTTCATTTCTCTGCTTCCTTTCTTCCTCTCTGCCTCCCTCTTCGTCTTCCTTTCTTTCTCGGTTTCTTCCTTTTTTCCTTTCCCTCTTCGTCTCCATCTCTGCCTCCCAGTTCATCCTTTCTCTTTCTCCCAATTTTTCACTCTCACGGTCTCACCCACCGCCCCCCTGTCAGCCTCCCAAATCTCACACAAACCCAACCCCAACCCTATCCCCAAGATGCATGTATACAGAGAAATCGAGAAAGTAAACAAAAGAGAGACTGGGTCTGGGAGAGATGAGCTCACCTGCGAAGTGCCGGAGCAAGATAGTGAGTCCGTGATCTGGGATCTGCAGGATGGAGACTGGAGCGGAGAAGGAGATGGTTTTCAGAGAGAATGAGAGATAGAGATAGTCAGATAGAGATAGATCTGCAAGATGGTTCTCAATTATAAGGTGAGTCTGTGAATGATATTTTGTTTGAATTTTTCTCCTTTTTACTGTTGATGAAATTATTGGGCTGATGGCTGATGCGGAATCTTCTTCTTTTTCTTTCCCGTGTTCTGAGTGCTCTGAGCCTCTGACATTGTCGATTTGGAAGAAAAAATGGAACGGAGCACTGTTGCGGCCCGTTGCGGCCACAATGCCATTCCGTTGCGGCCGCAACACCATTCTGTTGTGGCCGTTTTTTACGATTTTTGTTCACACCGCAATTGCGGTCTGATGCTGTTGCAGCACAGGCCGCAACGGCAATATTGCAGCCACATCAAGTGATGCGATCCGCAATTTAGAACCCTGAATATAACAACCCAGCGCCTCCCCACAAACCACCCCCTTCTCCCCGTCTACACGAAAGAACCTCACCTGAAACCACACCATTCTTCCATTCTTCATCTCTCTGCTCCCTCTAAACCCCAGTGCCTCACCCCACCGAGCCTTTTTTCTCTCCATTACTCTTTCTCCCTCTGTCGTCACACACATTTTCTTCCTCACCACACACCACCACCTCCTCTCTCAATCAACACCCATCACCAAGTCGACCGTGCACCAGATCTGCAGCCGCACCATTCTGCCCATAGCCATCGTCTCTTCCATCCCCCTAGCGGTTCCTTCACCTACCCGTGACGCACCACACGGCTACCACGCCACCCATTCCCCTCCCCCAATTCACCCTCTTTTTCCTCCTCCCACCCCACCCAATCTACCCATTTCTTATATTTTTTTTCCTACACTCCACCATTTCCTCTCCCCCTTACCCTTTAAACCCAACCTTCTTCCTTTTCCTCCACCCCTTATTCTGTTTCATTTTTCCTTCAACTGTGTCCCTACGACCTTCGACTCTGCCCCCTCTATTTTCCATGGCTTCCAGACAAAAAAAAAAGCCAAGCCTTCCAAGCCTTCTTCCTCTAAGTCCCAAGCAACCACCCCTCCGCCTAGAATACGAACCCGACAGTCTAAAGTGGCGGCTCCAACTCGAACATCATCTGGTGGTGGTTGCCGGGCTACCTCCCCTGAGGTACCTCATTCCCCTCTCCATGGTAGGCGTGTTGTCCCCACTAAATATTTTGATGATGCTACTTTGGTTACTTTGGGTTTGATTGATGAGGTTCAACCCCTATTGAAAGCTATTGGTTAGTCTGATTTTGTTCGCATTAGGCGACCTACCTATAAAGAGCTCACCTTGGAGTTTCTTGGAAGTTTTCACTACCACATTCACCCATATCTTCCCCATGATGTTGGACGTGTCAACTTTCGCCTTATGAGTCACGATTATGAGATCTCTATGCCTACACTCAATGCCATATTTAGTTTTCCTAACGATGGTTTACGTGAGCTGTCTCGCCCTTTCAACCCCTAATCAGCCTAGGGTTTAGTTAGCATTCATGGGAATTACACCACTGGTCTCTCCAAATCTTCCTTGCTCATCCGTCATTCTTATCGCTACATCCACAAGGTCATCGCCAACACTATTTTTTCCAGAGGAGAAAGTCATGGCGTTGTCAACAAGGATGAACTTTTCATGCTTTGGTGTATGATTCGTCGTGAGCCTGTTTGTGTTGGCATTTGGTTATGTCAACACTTTTCTCGTGTGTCCCACCAACAGCAGGGGTTAATTTGCATTGGTGGCTTGATTACCGTAATTGCAGAACATTTCGGTTTTGATTGTGCTACTTCTCCCTTAAAGCCCATTTCAGGCAACGATCGAATTGATTTAGCCATCCTTACATTCATGAACATGTGTGCTCCAGGTCCTCGTGGATATTACTTACTCCCATGTGCTCGAATTGGTGGCCACTGCCAGGATTCTACTTTGGATTCAGAGGATGAGGGTGCTGGCTAGCGTCTTTCCCTCGCTGTTGGCATGCCTCATAATGCACCAACTCCGCCACCGCCGCAGCCTGCACCTGCTACTTGGGAGCTTGTTCTGGAGCGGCTTGACAGGATGGAGTTGGGTATTGCCCAACGTTTCCAGGCTCTTGAAGATATCCAGCGCCAACGCTTTGACCACATTGATGCTGAGTTGCATGAGTTGCGTCGCTTTCAGGATCCTTAGCTTTTTACATTCGTTTATCTTATATGGGATTTTGTTTTGTTTCTATTCTCCTGCACTATCCATGGCTTGTACTATTCATCGCCTAGTCCTACATCTTTAAATCTTGCTTGACTCATGACTTTGCTACATTTCTTTGCTTACTTTGGATTGCTTAAATTTTTGGTTTTATTTTCCTTAAGTTTCAATATTCATTTGTATCGCTCAAAATTTGCCAAACCAGTTAATACCTCAATTCGTGTGAGCTATATGTTGCAAGATCAGGTGTCATTAAAAAGAACTAAGAAATGTAATGTTAATGTGATCAGAGCCGCAATTTGTTTCTTTTAAAAATAAAGCTTCTTACATAACTCTTATGTTTACAATTGTACATCACTAACCAGGTTACTCTATTGGAGTCTAATAAAACCAAAATTGAATAGGCCACCAAGATTTCGATTAATTCAACTACTCATAGTGCAAATTTATGTGTACACAAGTCATGCAATGCAAGTATTATCACTCCTACTCTCCCAATATGCAGAAGTCATTCATATTAAATTATTAAATCCGTTGCTTTATGTAGAACAGAAATGAAGTTACATAATTCATTAAGAAGTGCACCATATAATACGGTTCTTCAAAAGTAAGTTAACATCTCCAGGAGACTTTGGATTTGGATTTTCCTACTGTGGATGACTGCACCATCAACAAGCAGGTGCTGTAGCACTCTTGCTATGTTCTTTGTGCCTTCATTGCCAAGATGATGACTTCACAGCAATGGTATTTGCAGTTCCCTCATCATTGTAGTCATTTCCGTGGCCTGTTATCCATTATAAAGGAGACATATAATAAGTTAAGCATTGTAATTTAAGATTAATAAAATAAAGGGGAAAAAGAAAAGCCAAAAAAGACCTTTCTCCAAGTTAAGATGTGACCCACTCATTCAGATCAAGGGCCAATGTTACTTTGTTAGCAGATCAGATGCCAGACAAACAACAACATAATTCATGGACATTATTATTCATGCTCTCAGTCACTTAATGGGAGAAACTAGGTAAAGCATATGAATTCTATATATCTATTTTTTTTTTCATATTTTTCTACTTTGGTTGTTCAAACATTTCCATGTTCCTCAAGTTTCTATACTTACCACTAAAAGAAAAAGAAAGACCAGAACAAAATAGAAAGAAAATTCTTTTTTTTGCTACATAACCAGAATTTGTATGGTTGACTTGCCAGGGATTGCAGTGTAAAGGCTTAGAAGGTCCAGGGTAAAAGCTTACAACATATCAGATTAACTCAAAATTTCACAATTTGTTAGGTTAATGATCCATGACAACAGTAGACTCTCTACTGTGAATACAATATCCATGACATTTGAGAGTCCTGTGGGTCTCCCCTTTTTCTCTTGCTTACTCTAAATCTATCCTGGACCTCTCAATTAACACCCCATATGGTCTAGGCTATTGACTTCTTTCAATTACACTTATACATGTTCATTTTACACTTTAAAACTCTAACGTATACCTTCCACTTCTACACAAAACAAATTCCTTTCTGAATGCTATCATGCAGGTAAGTGAAGTCAACACAGGATCATTAAAATCAACATGGAATTAGGAACAATATTGGTGTACCCACATACAACACAATTTAGGTAAATGCTTATGTCACAGGATACATTAATTGTATACATATTCAAAAAGAGAATAACAGCATAGACTGTTTTATAATTTATTAAAAGAAAAATAAAACAATAGAAAAAATATTGAAATATTGATAAATGAGTTCTCAGAGGAAACTGTACAACCAACCCATTGGTATATTGCAAGAAAAATGGTGAACTCAAGGCCAGACAGGCTCCCCAAGTTAGTAGCATAAATGAATTCACATTAGCATTTAGAATGCCAACAAAACAAAAAAAGTTGCAAAATAAAACTATCAAAGCCTTGAATACTCACCCAAATAGTCCTTGTATTCAGAATCAACATAAGAATCCAAGAGGACAAAAAGAAAGCCTGCAAACCGGACTCAAAGATAAACGAAACGAGAGAACATAAAATTTAAGAAAACTACAAAAGTACAAACGAGTCATTCAGAGATTTTCAATACAGAATACAGACCTTCCAACTTATTAGAGGTCTCCTCAACAACTCACACCCAAATCCAAAGTACCTCTCAAACAAAACATACTAAATCCTAATGGGAATGGGAATGATATTTCCCCCTAATTTAGATGATTAACATATAGATGACAGGCTTGCTATAAAATATGGAAGAATGAGCATGTCTAGAGCTGGACGTAATCCTAGTGATAAAGTCAGCAGTGTTATAATTGATAAAAGTGGGTTTTAGCTAGTTGTTAAATATATTTTGTTAAAAGTAAATATACTCTAATTACATGCTAATTGTTTGCCATGAATTATCCTGCTTTGTTTGTTCTTTTATTAATCTCTGCATATCTTTTACTTGCAACTTGCTAGTATTATCAATATTTACATCTTCCTTTCAGGCTCATCAGTCATCATTTCCTTCTTGTCTCTCAAACTTTACCTCAAATTAATAGACACATGGAAAGGTTTGCATGAACTCATTCAATCTATGCTGGTCTAGCCCTAATCATGAAGTTTGGCCTAATTTATGTCATAATTCTCAAACAACCCATGCATTCAAGTTGGTAGAAATTAGCTTGGTTTTTGGCCTAAGTTATGCAACGGTGAATTTTGTTCACTATCATAATTTAGCTTTACATGGTAAAAGAAAATTATTGGCTAAGGATTAAAAAGGAAGTATTTCACGTATTGAAGCCCTAAATATTAGCTTTCAATTGGGATTGATAGTGAACAATTCTACTTTGTGTAGCTAATGTTATGAGCAAACCAACACGTGCTGCCACAAATTGTAAATATGCAGAAAGAGCATTGGCTTTAACAAAAATCAGGTTTTAATGGGAAAAAGGTCATGAGATGGAATTTATATGCAAGGGAGCATTACATGTCATCTTTCAAATGCAGATAACAGTGCTCAAATACTGAATTAAAATCCCAAAGACATATCATCCCAGTCCCTAACAACCGAGATTTCTAAATTAAAATCCCCCCAATGTGGTTTATCGACCCGTATAATACTTGCACAATATACACGTGTTCTCCTGCCAAAAGTTGACTCAACTTTGGTATCGGTCAAAATCAACAGTTAACCAGAGACAAGATATTCAAAATGGTTTTAAGAAAAAATTCTGGGTTATCAAATGGTACAAATGACAATGATAAAAGGGAAAGTCAGAGACCAAATAATAATGGTACAAGCATCAGCAGAAGCAATCTTGAAGAGAGTAATGGTTCAAACATTTTGTCAAGTATGTAATATGCAACCAAAACAAGAACAAAGAAGATTGAAAAAACCAATATACAAGCTCGCACCTGGGCTGACGAGCAGCACTGATGCGCAGCAGCAACTAGCCGGTGACTGACGAGTGGCGGCGGTGACCTTGCACCTCCATCTTCGCTGCATTTGACGTTCGCTGAAGATTGCATCTTAAACCAGTCAGTTTCAAGTTTTGCTGCATCCGACGGTGTTCCTCTTTCGCTAGGGATTGCATCTCAACCCAGAAATCCCTGAACCCACTTCCATTAGCACAATGATTTACTCTTCACTCCTACGGATTGCATCTTGCGATTCTCTCTATATTCAGAAATGAAAGACTGAATTGGAATGCTAATGATGGATTCCCTTTTGGGCTCTTACACATAAATGAAAGACTGAAAAGAGGAAGAGAAAGAAACTCTATCTGGAACAGTGATTCTCTCTTTCACGAAATGACCATTTTTGCAAACTCAAATTCACTGGGTAACCGGTCCTAAATCACGACCATCAATTTATTTTATTGATATATCAACGCCTATTGTAACAAGGTGTACGGTACACCCTAAAAACCAAGGTGTACCTTAGACGTCGCCAAAAATAATGTCCTATATTGAAAATATAAAAAGATAAAGAACAAATGATCTTCAATCAATCTAAACCTAAATCATAACAAACTCAAAGTACTTAAATAGATATCTAATCTAACGCCATTGCTACTATACACCCTACTGTGTTAGGGTATATAGTACACCCTCTAATTTATTTATAATAGCAAATTTTTTTTGATAAGTTTTTTTTGGCAAGTTTGTTTCTTTTTGTTTTATGTTTTTTTTAACACATCACTACTATTATTGCTGTTGCCTAATAATTGTTCATCACCGATCGATCACTGTTCACTGGTCATCACATTTTTTAAGTTATATTATTTATTTTTTAAGTTGCATAGTTATGTAAATTATATCAATTAAAATTTTATTAATTCTTATATTTTTATAAATAACTATATACTAAAAATTTTATAGATTTTAATTAATAATATTTACACACAATAAAATTTATAAATTTTTAATATATATAATTATTTATAAAAAATATAAAGATTAATATAATTTTAATTATTATTATTTTAATTAATATTATTTACACAATTATATAATTTAAAAAAATAAACATTTTAACTTGAAAAAATTTGGTGATCGGCCGGATGTGAACAGTGCCGCCGGAGGTGAACAGTGTTATCGACAATAAACAATGCACCGACAATGATAAACGGTGGTTGCCCAATGATAAACAGTACCACCGATGATGAATAGTCGTGACAGTGGTAGTAAACAGTAATGCCAGCTAAGGTTGGGCATGGTTTGGTTTTTCTTAAAAAACCAAACTGAATTGCACCGAACCAAAATTGTGGTTCACGAAACCGAACTGATCTTTGTTTATCTTATAAGAAAAAATATTGAACCATTGTAAACTGGATTTTTGGTTTGGTGAACTGGTTTTAAGTGATCCAAACCATATCAATTTCAAATATGGTTAACACTTCATTTTCTCATACTTTCTTGAAACACATTTGTGCGAAAGTGCGGCTCAACGCCGAATCGTCTTCTTCATCTTCATCTTTGCTCTTTCAACTTCTCTACCAGCTTGAGGTTCCTTTTCTCGCCCCTCCTCTCGTCATTCTCGTTGAGGTAGTTGTCCTAAACTCGTAGTTGATGTTGTACCTCACAATCCAGTGGCAAAGGCTTAAGCAATGTTCGGACTGTGCAAGTGTCCAACGGTTGGAGTCTCGCCGGAGTGGCAGGCCATATCTGCCTTCGCCAATTTGTCCCATCACTCTCTCTTTCTCTCACTAGAATTCCACTACTTTCTCTCTCTACTTTAACTTTTGGAATCGCACGCATCAAACCCAAAGATGCTTGAACTGGCTTCGATGATGGCATTGAATTGTAAGATCTTGCCAGAGTCATTGAATTCACCCGTAGAGATCGGTATGATGTTTGAATTCACTGAACCATTTCATACTAAAAAGAACTGATTGATAGAAATTGATTTTAAAAGTTTGGTTTATTTTAGTACAATTCGGTTGGGTTTAGCAATTCAGTTCAGTTAGTCATTTTTTTGCCCACCCCTGCCTCTGTGAATATTACATTTATTTGAATCAAGTTCAATTCGGTTAACCGATTTGTTTGTAGTAGTAGTTAACTGATCCGTTTCCGCAAATGATAACCGAATTACTTTCAAACTGGTTTAAACAATTCAGTCCTTTTTGATTTGGTGCAGTTTGGTTTTACAGGTTCAGTCCAGTTCATGGTTAAACAATGATATGGTAAACAATTATTGCCAGCTGTTAATGAACAGTACTTCCAACAATGGTAAATAATGATATGAGCTGGTGGTAAACAGTAGTTTTCAGCTAATGATGAATAATAATAACATGTTATAAATGATTGATCATAATTATTAATGTATTTTTTAACATAATCAATAATATACAGTAGATTTACTGTTTGTACCACTTGGCAATTACTTAAAGCTTCAGGCCCTGTTGCTGCGTTTCAATACCACATAAGCCTTCTACTGTGTTAAATAATCAAATAGTAAATCTTCACGGGGAGGAAAAAGTTATATTCAATCAGAGAATTTAAATTATTCATTTCACCGAGGGAAAGTGGGTCTTGCGTATGACTGCTAACATTAGGTGATTGCTATGGCCTATTTTTTCAACCTACTACTAGCTCTTTTACTTTCACGCTAACTCTTCCTTTCTAAACATGTTTGCTCTTCCTTTCCATTATTTCTCAATTCCTTTGAGAATTTCTATCCTCATTTGAGAAAACTTCACTACCTCCAACCCCAAACTCTGGCTCCTCAATATGTTAGGAGTTGCCGGTGTCGTCATTCTCACTGAGACACGGCAGAGGACGCACGAGGAGGCTGAGAACACTGCCATCGCGGTCACTGTTTTGCTTAGGAACGATGCTACTTGTGATGGCAAGATTGTTATGGATGGGTTGTCTTTTGGATAAGGATCAAGGATTGTTTTTTCTTCAAGTCCTTTAACTCTTTATACTATCAACCACAGAAACCAATTTGTGAAGAACTGATTTTGACATTATAGGCCATTTTCTCGGTTTGCTCAATGTTCACATAGAGGATGAACAGGACAAAGAAGAGTGTTGCTTGGCCACTGGTCCATTTCGTAGATGGGTAGATCTGCATCCAGTCTCTCCTTAATAGTGATTTTATTAATTTTTATTTAATTGATTTTTGGTTTTTCTTTCCTCTCTTGGAACTCATTAATTCAAATTTGTCAGGGAATCCCAAATGGAGTAGGTGTTGGTTGTTGTTACTGATTCCTCCATCTCCATGGGATCCTTAAGAGCGACAGTTAATGAACAAGTGAAATGGGTTATTGGAACGTGGATTTAACTCTCAAAGATCTCCCTTGGATGCTCTTCTCCAGAAGGTCCTATTCTTCACACTCCGAGAAAGGCTTCTAGGAAGAACACCACCACCACCACCACCTTTTTTGTAAGCCTGTGTATTTTCATTTTCCCCTCTTTTTGCTGTTTTTGCTCCATTGCTCTTTTTATTCTCCACATTGTCTTTTCTTTCTGTAAGCTGTGGATTTATGAGGAACTATTGTTATTAAAACACATAGTTGGTAAGATACTTGCACATTGTTTTCCCTTTGAATTGAGGTACTGTGACGCCTCTTACTCTATATAGTCCACCCTACGCTTGTCCAGACGAACTAGATAGAATAGAGTTCATCATGATTAGCTGTTATGTCTCATTAACTAGTTTACTTAAGTTCCATGCTTATTTTAACCATCTTTTATTTCAACTTGATTTGTTCCTTTATATGGTCCAACTAAGTCCCATAACGTTTACACATTTCTTTTATCTTCAATTTAAGTTTATTCAACTCTCATGGTGAGCTGGCTTGAAAGCCCTTGAAAGACGTGCAATGAAAATCAGATGCTTTTGAGCGTAAAAACTAACTCAGAGAGAGTCCTCAAGGTTAGAACTCTAACTCGGACAACAATTTTCATGAATACAACGAAAAGTAAAGCTTACTAGCCCCATGGGCTTTTATATATACATAGGCATGGTATTGTACATACAAATAGAAAATAAAACATAGCTTAAGCATAGGCATCAATACCTATGCATACAGTTCATTTACAGTCACTCAGTCCCAAGTAAGTACTTCATAAAGGTCCAAACAAGATAGGCATCTATACCCAGACTATACAATCTCACAACTACATACATACAAAATGGAGTCTACTACATGCCTATTTTAGAGTACTACAACTACGTCATGAAACCTCCAGAGCCATCGCCCGCTACACTGGGCGTGTACATCATGTGCACTCGGAGAATCCCATAGAAAGAATAGGTGTTGGTCTCCAGGGAGTAAATCCAACCTCCCTCAACTATCTCATAGTAGAAGCTAATGAGTGGCATGCTGATAGGGGTCTAGAATATCATATAGAAAATACTAGGGTGAGAATTTTTGGAATTCTCAGTAATCTAACAATAAATACTGTCATCATGATAGTTTCAGCTGCCTCGAACTTAAAACAAATTAACAGATACAAGTTAAAAAGCATAAGGTGACTTATCACAAGGCAGAGGTTCATTTTAACCATTTTTCCTTAGAAAACATTATTTACATAATATCAATAATAAAATAGTGAGAATGCACATATGAATACAATGCTTATGATTCTGTTCGTTCAATTCACAATTTATGCTTATTCCTCTTTTTCATTTTAAGGAAATTACTTTATCCTCCTGTAAACATTGAGGGGGAATGACTCATCCTTCATAGAAATAGTCTACTTGTTAGACATGAGTTGGCTCACTCTCAGTAAGTGTACGTTGCTACACAGAACCTATCCCTAGCAAGGTGAATTCATTTCCTTACTCTATTGAAAGGCAATCCTTAGTTAACAATTCGGGAAAAGCATACAGTTGCATGTACAATTTCATAATGCGGAATTCAATCGCAGTTTATAATCAATTATTGTTTCTCGAAACACATTTTAGCATTATCAACAGTTCACAATTCATATACTCATAG
This sequence comes from Ormosia semicastrata, assembly GCA_029884595.1. Taxonomy (NCBI): domain Eukaryota; kingdom Viridiplantae; phylum Streptophyta; class Magnoliopsida; order Fabales; family Fabaceae; genus Ormosia; species Ormosia semicastrata. The sequence continues at coordinate 6,317,483 of JAQQTO010000022.1, read as the reverse complement.
CCCAATAGCCAACGGAGGATATACGTATGCATTCAGTAAGCTACAGTTACCAACATGCAATTCCATGCACATACTCAATGACCTACTGAGTTAACTTGGCAACCAAGCAACATAGTATTATCATCCCCAAGTCATAAGAACCACATTATCAATCCTGTTCAACCCTATGAGGCCACAACCTCATGAATTAATTCATCATCAATTCTTCAACAACAATAACTCAATTATCATACCTTTAATTTCCTAATCATATAATTAATCCGTGGGAACTTAATTAATATTTCAAAGTCCACAATTACTCTCCCTAGGCTCACGGCCAAGCGAAGCACTTATGGCCATCACCAATTAACCATACCCTAACCTTGCAACCATATGGTGGCCAACCTGCGGCTACCACCACCACCATGGCCACCAATTTGTGGCCATCACCTCCATGGCCATCCGTGGCCACCTCCATGAGGCTACTGCCTCCTATATCCACCCAAAGTGGTGGCAACCACTTTCCTTTACCAAACCCTAACCCCCTCAACATGTGGTGGCCAACCTGCAGTCACCACCTCCCAATTTCTTCCAAGGTTGGCTGCCTAAGGTGGCGGCTACCACCTCAACACCCATAACCCACCTAATCCCTTCCTTCCCCTTCATGACTTGGCCAAGTCATAGCCAAGAACCTCCATGGTTGAGGCTCCACCATTTCATTTCTGCGGCCTCAAGTCACCAAAAACAACCAATCAGTCCAACAATTTAAGGACAAGCATAAGGAGAAGAAGAAAGGTGGAAGCATGTCTCCTACCTCTCGTCTTAGCTCATGGTGGTGCAAGGTGGAAGTAGGTGGAGAGTGAATACAATCGGTGCAACTAGAAGATGATGAGGTGGTGAATGTTTTCTCCTTGGTCGAGGTGCAATTCCGCTGCCTAGGCCACCATGCAACGCCTCTAAGTCACGGTGGTTCTCAATTCTCTTTCTTCGTCGCCCCTTCTCTCTATCTCTCCATAACTTCCTCTCCCTTGTCTCTATATCATCGTGTGTGTGTGTGTGTGTTTGAGTGAAGGAGAGTGTGTTAAGTGAGTAAGTGGTGAGTGGCGGTGAGGTGTTTAGTGAGTGCGTGTGCATCATGTAAGTGGTTGAGTGAGGATGGTGAGGCAGCTTAGGTACTAAGTTGTGTGTGTAGGAGATGAGTTTAAGGGAGTGTTGAGTGGTATAGGGTAAGGGTAGGGATTTAGGTAGGGTTTAACCATTCTAGAATATGTCATTACGACCCATGCATACCCTAAATCACAAGGATTCTCTGAAAACCTCATGCAAACCCTAACCACTAAAATTTACACCTTAGAGTTCCATGCTCTCTTTATTGCATGCAATTTAATAGGGTTAGACTCAAATTAATCCTAAAACCACTCATTACTACTCATAAACCCTAAACCAATGAGAATTAAGTTAAGTGCTACCTTACCCTTGCATAAAATTTCATTTGTTAAGTAATAATCATTACTTTTTTTTTCATCAGTCATATATTATCTAATTTAATCTTTAATTAATCTAGTTAATTTTATGCATTTTCTATTGGTCATCATATATTATCATAAAAATTCTATCTATTTAGAATAATTACTTATTTAACTTAGCTTACTTGCTAATTAATTACTAATTAACTTGTGAACTAATTTACTTAATCCTTTTATTGTTTATAAAATCTAATTTATACTATATTAATTACAAATAATTTATTTATAATTATTTTGATTAATTTTATAACTTAAATATGAAAATCTAGATTATAGATGTTATACCAATTATTTGATAATTATTTGAAATTATTTTAATTAACCTCAGGAGATAACTTGGTCACCAAGTTACCTGTTCATAAACATGTATAATAAAGACATGCACATAAAACCATGCAAACACATCAAATAGCAAATTTTACATTCTACTAGCTCTTTAAGTTGGTTGAAAAGGAGGATGTTATAGGCACCAATTTTAATACTTGAATAGGAAGAACTTATCATAATGCTTCTGTTTGTCCATTTTACATGTATTTCCATGCCTTTATGACACTGCAGTTAGTTGCTGCAAGGTAGCATTTCCATTTGATGGCAGATTACGACTCATGTTGATGTTTTCATTTTGTTGTAATCTTGGGGCCTTTGACATAGGATGCTTCATCTGATATCTTTGAGGAACATGTAGTGCAACTTATATTGCTTACTTATTTGATTGGTTTATTTTATCTTCGTCTATTTATGGAGTATCTCTTTTGGTTTTTCCAGGCTTTGGACGAGTTTTTTGTTAATTAATAATGCATTACAGTGCCTTATATCTAAGGATTTAATACATTTACTTGAATGAACCTTTTTATAACAAGAAGTTGATTGCTTGCCTGAATGAATCTAAACACTATACATCCACGGCCGGTTCCAAATTATTGTGTATTTACTGTTTGTGCCACTTGGCGTGTTTTCAATGCTTCAGGTCCTTTTGTTGTGTGGCAATATCACGTGTACATTCTATTCTTTCCCACATATGGAGGTGATATTGTTAGTTGTTGATCTTAATTGTTAAATGTTGATCCTAATGTGAGTATTTAAAAGAATAGTTAAATGTTAAATTTATTAAAATAATTTAAATTATTAATTCAACCCAGGGAAATTGTGTGGCTATTGAGATTAGTTTATTGCTACAGCCTATTCCAAGTGGCTATGATTATCATTGTTTCAGGCTTTGTGTGCTTGAAGGTGGATGCGTGTTGGGGAAGGTAGAATGAGTCTTATATGAGAAGCAACACCATCGTTTTAAACTAGAGTTTGTTGTCTGGGTTGTGTTGTTCTGCTGATAGGAGGTGTGTACTGATTGATGAGAGAGTTGTTTGTATGCCTATGATTTCAGAATTGCGGATAGACTGACATTCTAAGTATGTAATGACTATCTTCTCCCTTCCTTTTTCTTCCGTTGAGGTTCAAAGTTGCATATTGCTATTGTTGGGAAAGAGTTTATTTATTGTTTCGTGTGAGACTGAACAATGTGAACTTTTCTTTAAAGTTTTTTAAAATTATATAAGGAGATAACGACTAATGATGTATTGGTTTATTGATTGATACTGTGATTTTGTTGGTTTTTTTTTTAAATGGGGAAATGAGTTTCAGACCACAAAGGTGAATATATATGGGTTGATTGGGGTTCGGGGAGGGTGGTTGGCCTATTATTCAAGTCCAACCAATGTGTGTGACCGGTGATCTGTTGATGGGTCATACTTTGTTCTCAGTCTCTTTTCCACCAGAGTTTTTTTTTTTTTTTTTTTTGGGTACAACCTTTATTAGTTATTTTCCTTTGCTTTTTTTTTTAATTTTTTATTGACAGCTGGTGCTATTTCTTTTAAGTACCATTCATTGCTCATATTTCATGTTCTTAGATCTGATTGGGCTTCCAAATCAGTTTGATGTTGTTGGACCATGAAGGTGGCATGTAGATTACTTGAATATTTTGGATTGGATTTGTGGTGTTGTGAGCATGTTATATTGCAATGTTGTTCTCTCTTAACATATATATATATATATATGAAGCGTATCTAGTGAGAGGAGTGTTTATTGTAAAATATTAGAAGAGTGAATCTTGATCATTGGGTCTTACATGAATGGTCAAGATTAGAACATAAATGTATGTCTTTTTTAAGTGATAACATGACTTTTAAGTAATTTTTAATCTTGATTATTCATGTATAGTTGTATGGTCAAGATTTATTTCTCTAATCCTCTCACAATAAACTTTTCTCACTAGATATGTCATATATATATATATATATATATGATGGTAACAACAATGATTCCACAGAAAAACAGGACTTACGTATTGTTTTTTTATTTATTTATTTATGGTGTTTAACTATTTCAGATAACTAGAGTATGAAGGCGATTCAGAGAAAGACTAGAGGGACTGGTAGGATGTGGTGTTTGCGTCACGTGCTTTGCAGGTTCAAGAGCGGTTTTGGAGAAGGTATTTAACCACTTCATGAGATTCTTTTTTGATCTCTCCCCACCCCCCCCCCCCCCCCCCCCCTTTTTTTTTTCAATTGAGACATTTTTGTGTATAGGTTCATGTTGTTAATATGATCCTTTTGGAGGATTTGAATCAGGCACCGAAGTTGGAACTTTACAGGAGCTAATTTGTACCTTTATTTATTACCAGAGAAGCTGTTGTAGTTGTTGTACCATTTTTACTCCGTGGTGAGTGGTGACAGAGATATCAAGATTTTGTTGTGAGGAATATATGAAAAACATTTGAGAGGGTAGTACTTGAAAATGAATGTCAATGACAGATCCCTGTTATAGACTATGGTATATATATACAATGCAACCTACTTTTTATCATTTTATGGTTGACTAATTAAATTTTTATGATAGAGTTTTATATGTTTGTTTCTTGCTTTCTTTTAGTTACACACTGTATTTTTAATTGATTGTTTGGAATTCAATATATCCTCAGTATTAAGGGAATCATTGTTGTTTTGTGGGTGGGGGATGGGACCTTGTGAGATGGAGGAGTATTTGTCACTAAAAAGAGTTAGTTTTGCCAGATCTAAGCATTCTATTCTTTGATAGGTATAACCTTATTCAATGCTTTTATATTCTTTTCCAATCTCCACTGAATTTCTCTTTAGTTACATGCACTGTATTTTTTTAATTGTTTTATTGTGTTGAGAATTTTTGTATTTTTTTTGTTCTGTAATTTCTGTATTGATATGAAAATTCTAGATTATTCAATATATCCTCAGTATTATTAATTGTGGAGAATGATTACCTTACCCTCTTTTGTTAAATTGCTAGGGTGGGGGATGGGACCTTATTTCAATGATGAAGATGGAGGAGTATTTGCAACTCTAAAAAGAGTATAGTTTTGCCAGTTTAAGTAGAATTTATAAATGATATTTATTATTTTGTTTTATTCAGATGTTGCTATAGAGAAAAAGAAAGTCATTAATTCAGTCTTAATATTTCTTACCATCTTCTTACTCAAATAGTAAGCAAATTAACAAGAGTAAAATAAATTAATTAGGCAAAAGATGAAAGATAATGATATCAAAGTGTTAGGGTTTGAATTTCACATGAATTTTTTTAATGCAAATTTAAAGATTAGTTTAATTAAGTTCTATTTCATGATTTGTGATCAAATTCTCAAAATTAATCAATATCAAGTTTTTGGTATATTAATCTTCTTCATATTATTTTGAGTTAATTAATTCTCTTAATAAAATCTTAAATAGAGAAGGTTCTATAAAAAACGAGAGAATAAAAAATAAGATCACACAACTTATAACGTCTATTTTTAGTGATTGTAAAAATTGAAGTGTTTATCAAAAGTTTTAGGTTCTTATACAATTTTTCAAATCATACGTAAATCTTAAAATCATTCTAAAATGGTCAATTCAAGAAAAAATATTAAGAGAAGAGATAAATACGTAAATCATGAAATAGAAACTTAGATTAAATGCAAAAATGAATTTAATTCATCAAAGAACAAGATTTATCATCATCTTAATTAGAAAAGTTTAGTTACATATGGAAAAAGAAGAAAATAAAAGAAATTCTAACAAACTTCATGGAAGATAGGTAGAAAGGTTGAAGAAAATTCATAATCTTTAAGCTTCGATGCTCCCAAGTCAAATTAGAGTTTGTGTCTCTATTTCTCTCTCTGAATAGCTGCCCAAAAACATAATTTTTCCTATTTATAGACAGAAAAACGCTTCAGAATATGTACTGAGAGCTTAAGTGCTCATTTTTTTGACATTTTGGTGCGCAGTGTGATGCATTCTGTGCTCTACAGATTAAGCGCTCAGAAATTGGGCATGTAAGCGTGCAACATTTCCTTCTCTGTGCTTAGGCGCTTAATCAGTGGAAGTTGGGTGCTTAAGTGCCTAACACCAACAACTTCATTTCTACCTTTTTCGCTCATTGTTTTAGCATCTAGTCTACTTTCATGTGTAATCACCTAACAAAAATAAATAAAACACGTAATAAGAACAAAGTTTAAAATAATAAAAATATGATAAGATTTCATAATAAAGCTCAATCCAAAGGGATTAGAAGATGGTGAAAACAAGAAACATGAGTTTTTACAAATTCATCATTTTCCCAAACTTAAGATTTTGTTTGTTCTCATGCAAAACAAGAAAAGGAATTCAAAACAAAGCAAAAAGAATAAACAACTAAAAACTTAAAACATGCAGACTCAAACAGGACAATATCGAATAAAAAATCATTTATATCCTCAGAATCTGCTTCACAACCTCATTTCAAAGTATTGCATATGTATAATCCAATTGTTATATCGACTCTCACATGAAACTTTCATGCATAAATGACTTCTCATGGACATGAATGTGAGACCAATTCCTACTCATAAAATACAAGCCTAGATAGGTTTATAAAATTACAAATGCACATTCATAGAATTGTTTTTCATCTCTCTTTTCACTAATGTAAACAACACATAACCAATGATTAAAAAAGTTTTTTAAAACTTGTAATGTAAGGCCAATGGTAGAGGTTAAGAAAGAAGGGAGTTGAAATGCATAATCATACAAATTTCAAAATTCAAGTCACAAAGATATTGAACAAGTGCAAAACGGAGAATAAGAATCAATTACTTTATTTTGTTATGAAATATTTTTCATTTCATTTCCTTCCATTCTTTATCATTTATTATTATTATTTTTCTTAGCTCCTTTAATACTTCATGTACAAAAATAACTAATTAGTTGGCTTGAATAATAAAATAATACAAGATATGTACTCAACAAAGGATGTGTGAGAGGAAATTATTTTTTTAGTGGTATGGGAATGGAAAATGTAGGTAAATAAAAAAGAAATAAGGGCGAGATGCAAACAAGGTTGCAAAAGGGGACCTAGGGATATAATGTTTTATAAGTTGGCTTGAAAAGTCCAAATGATCCGAAGAATGCCCTTATCATTTCCTTAATTATACATTGTCCAAGATTTCGCCTCAAGAGAGAATCTAAACAATTTCTAGATGCAAGTAATCCACACACATGCATTTCTATAAACTTTCTCTAAGTTTAACATGTATTCATATTTCATGGTCTACCAAACATAAAGATGAGAGATGCATTTATACATAATTAAAGCAATAGAGATAAACATAACTCCCAAATTCTCATGTGATTTCCCAAGAAAAGAGATCAATCCATAGTTCATGCAATTATTAGATATTCAAATTAACACATCAGTATGCTCAATTTTAACAATGTGACTCAAAACAAAATACTAACAAACAACAAAAAATAAGACAACTAAAAACAAAAAATAGCAAAGCTACTCCCCAAAACTTAAGATAAATAGTGTTCCCACTATGTAAACAAAATATAAGCAATTAACAAAAAAAAAGTAAAAAGAAAAAAAGAAAGAAATGAAAGGCAAAGAAAAACTCATTGGCTGGTAGTTTAATCAGTTCTGCTCCTCATCCTTGTCATGCTGCTGCTCATCATCATCTTCCTCCTCTTCTTGTTCTTCCTCTGGGATGTAGAAGGGAAGGCCTCCAAGTTCGTCAGGATCGAAGTTCAACTGAGAAGCTAGGTTGCGAATCATTCCTTCCATTCCAGCCATGCAGTGGGTAAGGTGAGTTAACATCCCTTTGTAGCCTCGCACTTCTCGCTCGACCCTGGTTAACCTTTCTCGGATAGGTCGCTGCTGCCTCCTCCATCTGATAGGAGTTGGTGGGGCAGGATGTTGGATTGGCACACTGTCTTCGCTGAAGTATGCGTCAAGCATGGGAGAGTCCACTGAAGAAACTGATCTTTCTTTCGTGTCATTTTCTAGCGGAATACCTTCCTTCAAGCAGAGTTTGGTGATGATAGAGGGGTATGCCAACTTAGCCACATCATTGTGAGCTAAGTCATTAATTTGGGAAGCAATCACTTGTCGCACATTCACTGGTAAACCAGTCACAATGACATAGATAAGTAGCGCCTTGTTTACAGTTATCTTATGTGTGTAGGAGTAGGGAAGCAGAGTGGCTTGTACAAAGGTGCACCAGGCCTTAGGAATAGGCTTCAAATCGCTCTTTTTAAGATGCTTTAGTGCATCATTAACATCACATTCCCAAGTGGCACCTTCTTTGCTGAGTTCTTGGAGTACTCCCTCTTGGTCCAATTCTTGGTTGCATAATCTGGCGTATCCACAATACCCAGCTCTTTGAAAATCGATTCGTATACCAAGCAGCTCATTTAATTCATTCTTACTAAACCAAAACTCTCGACCTCTCACATAGGTCTTGAATCTTTCAGCATAAGTCAATGGAAGTCATTTTTTCTTCTTTTCATTGAAGTTGTTGGTGTAAAATTCTTTAACCAACGTAGGCCAGCTTGGTTGAGGTGGTGCACAGAATCTTTCCCAATTTCTCGGTCTGATTTCATTAAGAATGGGGTGATACCTCTCGCCCTGCAGTTCAATACCCCTTTCTCTGATTGTGTCATTCTTTCCTACTACTCTTCTGTACCGCTCTTCATGTTGAGGAGAATGGAAATAGTGGTCATCAAAAGTGACGCTTCTAGAACTAGACTCGACCATCTTCTTTCTCTTTTTGTTTGGAGCCATTGGAAATAGATATTCATGCACAAAAGAACAATGCAACCAGTAAATCTTTGCTCAGTTCATCATATCTCAAATACCAAATCATGACTAGGAATTTGAGCATAAAAGGCACAAAATCAACTCAACCCATCATACATTTTCAGAATCACACATCAAAATCAATCCATCAAAATTAATCTATTAAAATCTAAGCCTCAACAACATCAACCCATTAACAATTCCTAGCAAATATGTCATAATGAGAATTTGATCAAACACATGGTGAGCATGGTGAGCATTTCAAAGTTGCTAGTAAATTTAACAAATTAAGCACCAAAAATTGCTATCACAATAATCCATCAACTCATAATGATAATTTATCCATATTTTTCTGTAACAAACAAGTTATCAAAATTTAAAAACCCATAAAAATTTAGAAAACCCCTACATACCCACAAATCTCAAATTCTTCACAAAAGTATTTACAAATTCTAATGTGAAAACCTAACCTTAGACAAATAGGAATTGAATAAAATACCTAAATGAAGGAAGATTGCGGGTTGGGTGAGCACCAATTGGAGGTTCCTACGTTTTCCCCCAATTATGTGCCCTAGGTTTGCAATGGGTGATTCAATGGAGATTTTTCACAAATTAGAGAGGTTGAAGATGGGGATTAGGTGCGTTTTTGGTGTAGGAATGGGGTTGGGTTGAGGTTTGGAAGGATTGAGGCTGATTGAGATGAATTTGAGTTGAAGGTGAGTAAGAGAGAGTTAGGTTTTCCTTTTCTGTTAGAGAAAGATTTGAGGGATTTTGCATAAAAGCCTCTTAAGTTTGTGCATCTGGTGTTGTGCGCTTAAGCGGTGAGTTTTTCACCTCTTAAGCGCTGGCTGGCTAGCAAAGAGTCAAAGCATTGAGCACTTAAGCACTCACTTTTGGGCGCCTAATCATTGAGTGACAGAGATAAAAGGTAATGAGCACTTGAACGTCCAGTTTTTGGGCGCTTAAGGTAGGAACAAAACTCTGCCAACTAACTCTATTATTGATAAACCATTTTTCTGCTAAACAACTAACTAAAACAATCAACTTAAATTTGAAGGGGAAAACTTCACAAATAGTAGTAAAAAAGACAAAACAAATAACAAAACAAGTAATTCAAAAGCTACGCAATAAAGTAAAAGAAAAGGGAAAAGAAACTTGGGTTGTCTCCTAAAAAGTGCTTGTTTATCGTTATTAGCTTGACGTTGCTAGTGATATGATCACAATGGTCTATATTGAAGGGATGGTGATAGCTCCTTTTCCTTGTCAAAGTATGGGGTCATATAATGACAAATGTCCTTTATTGTGCTTCTAGACCCATGTTGTGTCCTAAATGTAGCTTGTGGACCATGCTTCTTGAGAGAGCCCTTCTTTTTTTCAACAACTTGAGTCTTAGGAGGGTCAACATCAACATTGTATAATGGTGGGGGGTGTCCTTGATAGCCAAGGTTTCATGCTTCTTAGCTTGAATGATATTGACCGGAGCATAGAGATTTGACATTGAGAAAGATTTAACATTCTCGAAGACATTAATTGCCACACAGCCTTCATCCACTCCCAAGATGAGTTTACCCCTAGGTACATCAATCACAACTCTTGAAGTTGTCAAAAACGGTCTTCCAAGAATGAGAGGAATGTCAGCGTCTTCTTCCATATCCAGTACCACAAAATCAATTGGGAAAATAAATTTATCCACCTTCACTAACACATCTTCAACTATACTATGTGGGTGTTTGATAGATCGATCTGCTAGTTGAAGAGAGATCATTATTGATTTCACCTTTTCAATTCCCAGTTTGTGCATCATAGATATCGACACAAGATTTATACTTACCCCAAGATCACATAGAGCCTTTCCAATAGACAGTTTCCCAATAGTGCAAGGAATGGTGAAACTACCTAGATCTTTCAATTTAGGTGATAGTTTCTTCTGAATTATAGCACTGCACTCCTTTATCAACATCATTGTCTCATCTTCCTTGAGCTTTCTTTTCTTTGATTACAGCTTCTTCATGAACTTAGCATAAGATGACATCTATTCAAGAGCTTCAACAAAGGGGATGTTTATTTGCAATTTCTTGAAGACATTTGGAAACTTAGCGAATTGCCTCTCTTGATTGTCCTTCTTCAACCTCTGAAGGAATGAGATCTTAGCATATGGTGATGGTTCATATGCCTTGTTTTGCTCAAGATCATTCTTTTTTTTTTTTCTGCCACTTCGGTTGTTCATCCTTAGCTTCTTCTTTATTGCCCTCTTGAATTGAGACATCATAATTGGAAATATTAGTTTTCTCCTTCTCTATTCCCACAGAGCTTGGCATTTCTTTCACTTGTCCTTCTATTGTCTTACCACTTCTCAAAGTGATCACTAAGCAATGCTCCTTTGGATTGACCACAGTGTCACTAGGTAGGCTACCTGGAGGTCTCTCTACAAGCTGTCTTGATATTTGCCCCATTTGTGTTCCCAAACTTTGAATAGATACCTCTTGATTTTTAAAGTTGGCTCTTGTTTCCTACATGAAACTGGAAGTCTGTTGTACAACAGAAGATGTCTGTTGGGATAGCTTTTCAAGAACAATCTCTAGAGGAGATTTCTTCTCTTGTTGAGCACCTTGTTGCATCCCTTGATTATTTCAAGAAAAGTTGGGATGATTCCTCCACCATGGATTATACGTGTTTGAGTATGGGTTATCTTGGGGTCTTGAAGGATTACTCATGTAGTTGACTTGCTCTCGGGAAGTGAAGCCTGATTTGCTTGCCTTGCATTCACCATTGACATGATTACCCCCACAAAGGTTGCAAGTTGAAGCTTGATGGTTGACTGAGCATACTTGCATGTTGCCAATTTGCTTGGTAAGATTGGCGATTTGCTGGGAAAGAGTCTTATTTTGGGCAAGTATGGCATCAAAGGTGCCAAGCTCCATAACTCCCTGTTTAACCATTGATCTTCTACTAGGTATTTGATATTCATTCGTTACTATAGTTTCAAATAATTCTTGAGTCTCTTCAGGAGTTTTGGTGTTGAGAGACCCACCTGCAAATGCATCAACCATGACTCTAGTGGAATGATTCAAGCCATTATAAAAGATTTGGACTAGCTGCCAAATTTTAAATGCGTGATGAGGGCATATTCTCAACAACTCCTTGTATCTCTCCCAAGTTTCATATAGAGATTCCCCTTGATTTTGAGTGAAACATGCGATTTCACTCCTCCTCTTCACAAACATTGATAGAGGAAAACATCGAATAAGGAACTTGCTAACCAAATCATCCCAAGTAGTAATGTTTCCTTGAGGTTGAGCTTGTAACCAACTCTTGGCTTTTTCCCTTAGACAGAATAGGAAAAGCCTTAATCGTATAGCATTATCACTCGCTCCATTGAATTTGATGGTATTACAAAGCTACAAGAAGTTGTTTATGTGCAAATTGAGATCTTTTGACTGATTACCCCCAAACTGATCTTACTGAACTAGCTGTAGAAAAGCTGGTTTGATCTCAAAGTTGTTGGCTTGAATGGGAGGTCGCACTATATTAGTTGCAACCTTTCAATAGTAGAAGTTGCATAATCTCCCAATGTGCGTCTTCTTTCTTCATTTGTTTCAGCCATTATTTCTCTTTCAATTCTTCTTCTCTCTCTTGCTACTCTTATTTTTACTCTTGTTATTTTCTCAATTTTTGGATAAAAAAGTAATGTTTTCGGATTTATGGTACCTCGCACAAACAAATAAGCAAACAAGAGTGAATTAAAGAAAAACAATTAAAATGAAAAATAAACAAAGAAAAATAAATGCCTAAATTAGTGTTTTAACTACTCTTTAATATCAACAAACAAATAATCACCGACAATGACACTAAAAGCTTGTTGTGATATTGACAAATGTACCAAATCGCAAAAGTAATAAATGATGAGTAAGAATATCTTCCCACAGAGATTATTTTATCAATTACTAAGTTCGTCAAATCAACATTATTTAAACTATCAAAAAATAAGAGCTGATAAGAATGTAAATAAAAGAAAACACTAACAAAAAAATATTTAAAATTAACAAGAGTAAAATAAATCAATTAGGCAAAGGATGAAAGATAATGATATCAAAGTGTTAGAGTTTATATTTCACTTGAACTCTTTTGATGCAAATTCAAAGATTAGTTTAACTAAGTTTTATTCCATGATTCATGATTAAATTCTAAAAATTAATCAAAATCTTATCCTTTGGTATATTAATCTTCTTCACACTACTTTGAGTTAACCAATCCCTTAGTATAATCCTAAATAGAGAAGGCTCTACGAAAAAGAAAGAATAAAAAATAAGACCACACAATCTACACCGTCTATTCCTAGCGATTGCAGAAATTGAGGTATTTATCACAAGTTCTAGGTTCCTACACAATTTTTTCAAATCATACATAAACCCTAAAATCATTCCAAGAATGGCCAATTCAAGAAAAAACATTAAGAAAAGATATAAACACGTAAATCATGAAATATAAACTTAGATTAAACGCAAAAATAAATTTACGTCATCTAAGAACAAGATCCATCATCACCCTAACTAGAAAAGTTTAGCTACACATTAAGAAAGAAGAAAACAAAGAAGAAATTCCAACAAACTCTATGGAAGATAGGTGGAAAAGTTGAAGAAAACTCTTAATCTTTAAGCCTGAATGCTCCTACGTCAAATTAGGGTTTGTGACTCCGCTCATCTCTCTGAATATCTGCCCAAAAACATAAATTTTCCTATTTATAGACAGAAAAAAGCTTCAGAATACGTACTGAGCGCTTAAGCGCTCAGTTTTTGGGTGCTTAGGCGCATAGTGTGATGCATTCTGTGCTCCACTTATTAAGCACTAAGAAATTGGGCGCTTAAGCGTGCAACACTTCCTTCTTTGTGCTTGGGCGCTTAATCGGTGGGAAGTTGAGTGCTTAAGCGCCTAACACCAGTAACTTCATTTTTGCCTTTTTCGCTCCTTGTTCAAGCATCTAATCTTCTTCCGTGTGTAATCACCTAACAAAAACAAATAAAACATGTAATGAGAACACAATTTAAAATAATAAAAACATGATAAAATTTGAGAATGCAGCTCAGTCAAAAAGGATTGGAAGAATGTGAAAACCAAGATTTTGAACTATAAAAACATGTTACAAGTTCATCACTCCCCCAAACTTAAGATTTTGATTGCCCTCAAGCAAAACAAGAAAAATAATTCAAAACAAAACAAAAAGAATAAACAACTAAAAGCTCAAAATATGCAGACTCAAACAAGACAATTCCAATTATTAAAAATCATTCATATCACCAGAAACTGCTTTACAACCTCATTTCAAAGTATCATACATATACAATCCAATTGTTATACCGACTTTCACATACAACTTTCATGCATAAATGACTTCCCATGGACATGAATATGAGATCAATTCTTACTCATAAAGTACAAGTCCGGATAAGTTTATAAAATTACAAATGCACATCAAACTCGTATCCATATGGTTATTTTTTATCTCTCTCTCCACTAATATAAACAATATATAATCAATGATTAAAATGGTCTTTTAAAGCTTGTAATGTAAGATTAATAGTGGGAGTTAAGAAAGAAAGGATAGGACAAAGAAAATAAAAATTAAAATACATAATCAATTAAATTTCAAAATTCAAATCACAAAGATATTGAACAAGTGCAAAACATAACATAAGAATCAATCACTTTATTTTATTTTAATAGGCTAGGCTAGTAGGCTAATAACTTGTTTTTTTTCAAACATTCAGCACTCTATTTTATGTTTTTAATAGGCTAGGCTAGTAGGTTAATATATTTGCCTTTTTGACAATTTGTATTTCAATTAGCCCGCCCAGCATTATGAATTACCAAAAAAAAAAAAAGTTAGGTTGGCCAACGGTTTGCAAGTTAAATGAGCTGATATAAAAATAAATTGATTTAAACATATTTTTGAAGTATAACCTGCCTAATTTTAGCAGATAAACAAGGTAACCTGACAAAATTGACTTGTTTTGACATACAACTTCAATCAAACCAAATCCATATAAAATTCAAAAGTGGAAAATCTAACAAAATTGTTTCAATTTAATTTTACTTGATTTTCTTTTAAGCATCGCTAGTCCGCTACAGGTTCGGAATTATTTTTTTTAATAATAAAATATAGTATAAATTACTAGATGAAAGCATGCATTAAAGAAATAACAATCTTATTAAAAATCAATCTTTTTAGAGATTAAATTAAAAATGAGTATATTTTAAGACCAAAAAGTTCTTAACTAATAAAGTATTTTTAATTCAACCAAAAAATTGTTAACCCTTGTTCTTACCTTTAAAAAAAAAAAAACTCCTTTCTGGTTCGTTTCTTATCTTAAGACCAATTGAATTTGTAAGACCACCAACAAACAAATAAGCTTGGCAATTAAGAGAATGTTTAGAAGGAGAAACTTGAAGGAAAAACACTAACAGGTATGCTTATTATTTCCTGGAAATTTTACACTAATCGCCTTCGGCGGAATTCCAAGAGATTCAAAGTCTGAATCTAATCGGGGCTTTTAGCTCCAAATTGGTATTTAGCCACGATTATTTTGCTATGGTTTCAACAACTGTGGCTAAACCCATCACCGTGCCCCCCATTCTTATCTCCTTCCTTTTTTTTTTCCCATCTCCCACTTTCTTTCCCAGAACCCACTCTTTTTCCCTGCTATCTCTCTCTCTCCCACTCTATTTTTCCCATCCCCACAATCTCTCTCCCCCCTGTGACCTCTTTCTCTTCCCACGCCGCCTGCACTCAAATTGTCCTCCAACACTGCTACAACACGCAGCGATGCCAGTGCTGCTAGTCCTGCTCCTCCGGTGTGCTTGTTCGTTCGTCTTACACCGCTAAACTTAGATCTAGCCACCTGCACTCAGAACTTGTAGGTTATACATTTTACAAATTGATCTTATAATTTTTTTAATAATTTGGTGTTATTTCAATTTGACAGGCACTTTATTAGTTTCCTGACCCTGTTATCTTGTCTCTTGTGGAAACACATTTGCCTACACATCCATCTTATAAAATTAAGTAGTCTTATTATTTCCTTCTGGAAATTTATATTGTACACTAGTCGTCTTCTTTAAATTCCAAGAGATTGGAAGTCCTGAACGAATCAGGGCTTTTAGCTCCATGAGAGGTAATCAATTTTGCACTACTTTGTTGTTGAAAGTATCACTTAGAAAAGGCATCTGAACTTTTAAATGCCTGTTGCTAATAGAAACATCTAGGAAGCGTTTTGCAGGGATTTACTCATGCACAAATAAGTACACTAGTTATGGGATAAGTTGTTGATTTGCTGGTGTTTTCAAGAACTTATTTGCGAGGTACTTGTGTTATAATTATCATTTTTCTTCTCTGCAATGGTTAGTATTTTTTTTACTCAATATTTTTTACTGGATGTACTAATAATGCTGCTAATTCACCATGACAATATGCCAATGATAGCACGGTCACTATAATTTATCATGCCCAATATATTACATTTTGCTTTACCTGCATGAATTGGGTTATGAATATTACACTCATTATATATTATAGATTTTTACCTTGTTTTTGAGATGGGAGCTTATTTACCTTTATATGATTAATTGAAAAATTACTGATTAGCCAAACTAAAATAATCTGAAATAATTCTTAATTATGTTAATTAAACTTTGTTTTCCAAATCTATGTAATTGTCAAAATTGTCCTGTTCTTCCTGACTAATGACACATCTTGTCTTGCAATACGTAGATCGGCCTGGGGTTGGCTTTTGTTCTAGAACTACTTATGATGACAATGCAATCACAAGATTATTCTTTTTGGTGCTGCTTCTGCTGCCATATTAATCCAGTCTTTTGTCTTCATCATATGTATTTGATGCTAGTGCTTTGTCTTCAAATTATTTTGTAGGATACCTCAATTTGCTAAACCCTATTGAAAAGCTGTGATAATCTACCCATTTTTTAGATAAAAAAATTTCTTGCCTGGCATAAAAACACTGCCTTATAAAAACATTTTGGTAATACATGCTGTCACCAATAAATAATGCCTACTATTACACTCTTTTATGAGTTCTAATATGTTTATATCTATTATGAGTGGAAAATATTTGTCTTACACTCCTTTTTAGGGGTGTAGGACTGTTCACACCTATTTTGATGGGTGTGATTGAGTGAGAGAAAGTGATAGAAAAAAGTATGTATAATAAATGGTATTAGATGAGGTGTGAAAATGAGTGTATGCACTGTTTGAGGTAAAAATATAAGGGTTGATTATGAGTAGGATTGGTTAGTGAAGTTGTGAACATGAAATGTATGGTTTAGTTTTGACAAATATTTAAAACTTTTTATCAAATCCTTTGTATTAACTAATGATTTGAATGATCTACTTGATTGAAACTTGGTATTATGTGATTGAGCAAGTCTCTTTTTGTGATATGAATGGGAAGAAACTAGTATTTAAAAAAAAAAAATTAGCCAAGGTCAAACCAAATTTATGAATATAAAACACCTGTCACATTAGCTACAGTTAAACCGTAACTAATCATTAAATTAGTCACGGTTGAACCATAGCAAAAGTATTTTATAGAATATATTTTAATTAAAATTAACCACGTTAATTACTTAATTAACCATGATTGTAAGCCGTTGGTAACAAAGTGTTGCCGCAGTCTTAAAAACTGTGGCTAATGTATTAGCCACGCCTAACAACTGTGGGTAAATGTAGTTAGTCACGATTTTTAGGATATTAGTCACGATTAAAACTATGACAAAACATCATTTTTTTTTGTAGTAAAAGAAAGGGAAGAACAATTTTTTTATTTATAAATTAAGAGAATTATTAAATACTTATAAAAATGAATAACAAATAATTAGAATGTTACATGATAATCCCATATTTTATTCCTCACGTTTTTAAAAAAATACAAAAAAAGAGAAAATATTTACTTAAAGAGAAATGCTTAATGTCGCATTTTTCACAAAATGGTTTACGAAAGAAATGGGTCGTTGATTGGTCATGCGTGTGTGTTTTACTGCATCTCACATTTCAAACCGTTCACCCTTGTTTTGTCGTTTTCTATTGCTAGCTCAGTCATAGGGATTTCGTTTCGTGTGATATAGCATATCTCTTACTTAAAATGAAAATTTTCACCTCCCATCCCTACCTTTACAAACTTTCAATCCAAATATTCCAATAAAAAATATGAAACTAATTCACAAAATAAAAAGGAAACTAGAATTTTTTAGAAAAAAAAAAACAATTATCGGTGAATGATCCTAAGATACTTGAGGCAAATCATGAAAATAAATGAAGGATAAATAATTTTGCATCGCACTTCACAGCCACGGTTGGCATCTCTTTTCTTGCTACATTACCCCACTGTTTCGTTGCTAGTTTTCAAAGGAGAGAAAGGAGAAGCAGAAAGGGTATATGGTCTCTCTTTTCTTTTTCTTTCATAACAATCAAGAGGAGAGCTTAAAAGAATATAAAGACAACCCAAGAGTAGTTGGTTGTAGTAGACAAACTTTATATGTAATGTCAAGGATTTGAATCTTAAGATCATCATTTTGGAGAAGACCTTTCCTAACCGCACAACCATCACCCCAGCCAAAATTGCATAAATAATTAGTTAAAGACAAAAAAAAAAAAGAATGCTTATATTTGCCATAAGTGCTTAGAAGGCTGCTAAGCACCCTTGGTTAAGCTTCTGTCAAGGGTGTCACAACATCCCTCCTGACATAAGAATGGCAAATTATTGTAAATGAATATAAGAATAAAAGTAGTCGTCAATTAATTTATCCATTAAAAATGAAATGGCTCGATCAGACATAAAAGATTGTCTACATTTTAAAGTTCAGATTCGAGGATTGATTATGGATAGAGAATGTATTAGCACTTACAGCATCCGTTCTAAGAACGGTTACTTATTTAATCTATCTAATTTATCTGTTCAACTAATTAAGTTGGTTCTTTATTATTTAAAAAAAATACTTTTACTATTTTTATTTTTACATGTCCTATTTTATTGGTATATTATCAAAAGTGATAAATGATTATGATAAGGAATAAGTGGCTGAATAACCATTATACTATATGGAACAAATTTAAATTTCTCAACATATTGAATGTGATAGTGGTGCATTAGAATTTTAATTTTCAAGAAAATGTTTTATAAAATAAAAAGGTCAAACAAATTTTTATTTCAAGAAAATGTCTTTTTTTAAAATTATTTTTGAAATGATTTTACAAAATAATTTCATAAAAAAACTTAATTCACCACAATCAAAAAGTTGGAAATATATAAATTTGTTCACATTATTTATTATTTTTTATGAAGAGATTTTATTTATTTTATTGTGAAAATTAGACCCCTCCAGTTAGGGGTGTTTGTAGATTGGATTGGATCAGTTTTAAAGAAAAAAGTCATCCGATTTAATCTAATCAGTTTTCTTATTTTTTTTTATTGATCGGTTTAGTTCAAATGTAAATCCGATCCAATCCAATCTAAACCATTTTGGGTTGAATTGATTTTTTGGTTTTTTGTTATAATTGATTTATACATAAATTCATCAATATATGAAAATTTAAATTCATTAAAATACATCAAATATAAGTTTAAACTAATTCGTTAAAGTACAACAAATATAAATTCAAAGTAATTCATCAAAATATAAATCTAAATTATAAATACAAGGCCAAATTAATTGTTAATCTTACAATAAATGTTCAAATTCAAGAGAGATTATTGAGTTTGATTTGGGGAATAGTAGGAAAGTTTAAAATAAGTATAGGTTACATAAGAATTTTCTAGCTAAAATTTTAGTTTAAAAAAAGTATAAAATTTTGGTTCGGTTTGAATTGGATCAATTTTCAAATTTAAATCCAAAATCCAATCCAATTAATTTTTTTGATTTTTTTATTTTTTGATTTATTCAATTTCGGATCGATTTTTTTGATTTTGATTAGATTAATTTAGTTTTATACACCCCTACTGCCAACACTTTTAACTAAATCTAACAATAGTATTGGGAAGAATTTAATGATCGTCACTTTGATCCTCCTCTCCCAGTTTTTCTATCGTCGGCCAAATTTTAAAGGTTGATGTTTATAGTGTAAAATCCAAGATGACACACATATTAAAACTAATTAAAATTAATGTTTGTAATAGGATTTGATTAGAGATCATCTAAGACTTTGCAGTGCATCTGGAAAAACCTAAGAGATAGTCCTCATATCATGAAAACCAAAAATTTACACTTCAACTAATTTTGGGTGTTCTATTGTCAGGTCTCAATCCACAAGATTTAAACAAATAAGATGACAAAAAAATATATTGGAAACAATTCCTATTGAAGATCATCTATGACCTCTCAGCACTTCTGGTAAAATTTAAGTGATGCTCCTCACTTTTGAAAAGCTAAAAAATTTACTGTCATTTTGGTTAGTTTTGAATATTCCATCGTCGATAATTTTAACCCATGAAAAAATTATATTAAAGAATGTGATGAAAAGATTATCACAACACAAAAAATAATAATAATAATAGAAGTAAAACACAGTTAAATTAACCCAAAGAGCAAATATGCACATGACACATGTATATAAAAAATAATGCAAAGAATACCATTTGACGTAATAAGTTCAGATAATAAAAGGATAATAAAATAAAATAATGGTTGCTGACAGGTTGCACAGTGCCTTCAACTCAAGATAAAAAATACTGATGTTCTCATGCAACTACGGTTTACTCAACAAATATACCAAATGCATGATTAAAATAAGGCCACACATATAAACACAAGTCAATGAAACCTACTATATGAAGATGTCAAGTAATTTATCTTTCATTTATTTCATGAGATGTAAGCTTATTTCATTCATTTCATTCAATTGATTGAAAGGTCAGTTTTTGACCGAAACTCATTGAGTATCATCCCCGAAGCAAAACACAAAGCAAGCATATTGGAAAAATTATTAGGTGCTTCTAGAGTATTATTTAGGATTATGCTTATTTCATTTAAATTGTGACATTTAAGTATGGGACCCATCACTCAAAACCATCGTTAATTTTTTTATTAAAAAAATATGTTTAAATTATTTACATTAATAAAATATTAGAGAGAATCTGAAGTCAAACGTTCAACAAATTCTGACCCACCACTCTCAAAAAGAGCAAGGCAACCAACCCGAAAATCACCGTCAGAAACACCTTTAACTTGGACGGTTATCGTCGAACCCAAGTCGACATCACGTGGATCAGACTCTTGATTGTCTTCATTTTTCTCCTTTTGAGTCTTGTTTTGTGTTGGAACTTAGAAGTCAGAACTCAATTGTTGTGTCTCCTAAGAAGCCTGGTAATGTAATTCAATCTGGGTTCGAATGAACTTGGAAATGAGTGGGGTTTGAAGTGGTGGAACATGTGGTCTTGGACTGCATTTTGTTAGAGCTTGATGGTGTAATGTTGACCGATTCGTGATAAATTTATATTTTATAGTCTTAAATTGAATGAATTGTGGTGATTTTTTTGTGTTTATTAATGAATTTTAGATGAATCTTTATCATTGTCTTCGTTTTTATATATTGAAAGAAATTTATCTCATTTGGAGTGAAAACATACAAAGACACTACGTTTTCAGAGTAAAAGAGGACCATTTTGACTTAGATACGACAGTGTCGAGCCTAGACACGGCTAATAAACACCATTTTTATATATTAATTAACTCTCATATTCAACATTTCAGACCTCTTTTGTGCTCAATAGATTGATTTTAGCCACCATTTATAAGTTTGGGTTCAAATTGAACTTAGTTGTATTTTTCAGTATTATGACAATTTTATACTATTTTTTGTATTTCGAGTATAACTTGAGTTATAGATATCTAAAAATTATTAACTTTACCTTGTAGGAAAGCTGTGAGGAAGTTCTACAACTTTGATGAGGGTTCCAGAGCTAAATCGGATGTCTAGTGGGCCATATTAGGTCTGGAAGTCAGAATAAAGGTGTTGTCGTTGGAACCTGAGTAGTTTGTAAAGATTGGATCGTATCTTGGGTTATAGGAGTCATAATGGGATGAAACTAGTGACATTGGAAATCTGAGACAAACACTTCAACTTTCATGAAAACCACTTATCCAAACGATGACGTTTTGATAGGATTTTTACTTTTGAATTTAGATACAACCTTGTCTAACTTGGAAAATGCTTCTGACTTGGAGACACGGCCGTGTCTCTGGGTCACACGACTGTGTCTCCCTTTTATGTTGAAGTTACACTATTTTTTAAGATCACATGACTGTGTTGAGTTTAGACACTGCTGTGTGAGGCTTCTTATGAGTAAAAACGGTAATTTTTGCCCCCAAATATTATAAATAGAAGCGAACTCCTAAACCTGAAAAACAACTTTTGCGACGACAGACTTTGGAGAGATAATTCACAAGAGAAGACGGTCACAAATCTCTGGAGGATGGCTATGAAGAGAGCAAGAAATTATTGAAGGCTTGAAGATCTCAATCACTGTAAAATGGGTTTTGATTTCTCTTCCCTCTAATTTTTCCCTTTCTTTGGGTTTTTCTTTTCATGGATTTGTATTTTGATATTTGTTATTGAACATAAGTAACTAATCTCATAGCTAGGGTTATGGAGGATCTTGTTTTACTAATTAATTGGTTTTGAATTCAACTTTGATTAAGTAAATTTCTTTTGGGTCTATTATATTGCTTGTATTCTTGTCAAAACTTAATCACTTTTGCCATGTTTCAATTCATTGTTTGATCGGTGACCATCCGCATCCAATGAGTTGACCTATATAATAAACCTATGATTAGATTGGTAAATAACTAAACATCAATTTATTCCATCAATCAAATTGACGATATGTTAGTTCATCTCTTAAATTGGGGCTTAATGTATTCCTAACTAATTCAACTAAATGACCAAATAGGTGAATTATTTAGGAATAGAATATTGTTTATCCATGACCATTGGGATTCAATAGCAATTAAGAGAATATTGACACGGGAATTACCTTATATTATAAATGAATAAAAATCTGATTAATTGGATTCAAGTGAATCTTGCGTCCTAATTTTTCTCTAATTGGTTTATCTCTATATTGTTTGATTGTTCATCTTTCTTCTTATTTGTTTTTTGATTTTATTTTGAATTTATTCTTACACTTACGATTGTCTAATTAACCAAAAATTTAGCAAATCTAGTAATTACTTCTTATTTTTCATGGGATCGATAACTAGGACTCAAGTCTTATATTACTTTGCAATAGAATGCACTTGCTCTTAGTGTATTTTACGCGTATAAAGTTTTTTGGCACCGTTGCCAAGGAATAAGTTTGGTAATATTAAAGGTGAAAAGTTCTAGTTAATTTAGATGTTCTTTTATTTTTTATTTTATTTTATTTTATTTTATTTTAATTTCATTTGTCACTTCATCTCTCTACTTATATTTTTTGTTTATGCTTATGCGATCTCAATTTTCTAATCTGACATTTGATCCAAAAATTGAGAAAACAGCTCTAGGTTAAGGAAGCAATCTCATATTGAAGCTGTGATTGAAAAAGCTATAACAAGGATGGAGAGACTAATAGTTGATGGGAATCGTGAAGAACGAGCTACCCGAGCGGAGCGGACCATGCTTGAATATTCCATGCCCACGACTGGGGGATACGAAGGGAGCATTATAAGACCAGCTATGGCGGCCAACAACATCGAGAACAAACCGGTAGTGATCTCCATGATTCAAACTTTTGTTTAGATTAGTGGATCTCCTTCAGATGATCCAAATCAACATTTGGCCTAGTTCTTGCAGTTGTATGATACTATAAAGTATAATGGGGTGATAGATGATGCAATTTGATTGCGACTTTTTCCTTTCTCTCTTAGGGACAGATCGAGTCAATGATTAACGTCATTACCAAGGGATTCCATCACCACATGGGATCAATTGACACAATAGTTTCTAACTAAGCATTTCCCCCCCTCTAAATCTGCTAAGTTAAGGAATAACATTTCTTCTTTTATGCAGTTTGATATGGATACTCTCTATGAAGCTTGAGAATGTTTTCAAGAGTTGATAAGGAGATGTCCACATCACAGATTACCCTTATGGTAGCAGGTACAGACTTTTTACAATTGTTTGTCGCTTGCCAACCGTTCACTTATTGATGCTGCTGCAGGTGGTACAATCTGGAAGAAAATGCCAACTGAAATCATGGACTAATTGAATAAATGATGCTTAACAGTTACCAATGGCAAAATGAGCGCCAGGTACCCAAGAAACAAGTCAGTGTGCATGCTGTTGACTCCTCTATTGTCATTCTGAGCTAATTGGAAGCATTAAAGAAGAAGGTTGAGACTCTGATGGTGGCAAATAGTGTAGCCCCACCAATTATATGTGAAGCATGTGGCGGACAGGGACATAAAAGTGTAAATTGTCAAGTTAGTAGTCCCTTTGCCCCCAAGGCTGAAGGAGTAAATTTTGTTAGTAATTCAATCGGACATAGTACAATCCATACTTTAATACGTACAATCTCGGTTGGAGGGACTACTCCAATTTCAAATGGGCAAATTAACAGGATAATCAACAGAGAGTTCCGCAACCACCTTCAGGTTTTCAAGCACCTGAAGAGAAGCAAAGCTTTGAAAATGTTATCATGAAATACATTCAGAATTCAGAGGCTCGAATGAAGAGCATGAAGACTAAGCCTAATGTTAGAAAGTGCACCGGGAACATTTCCTGGTACTACTAAGCCTAATCCGAAGAACATGTCAATGCAATTACCCTGAGAAGTGGTAAGGAGTTTGTGGATTCCTCCAAGAAAAAGGAAAAGGAAATGCAAGAGCATGGGGATACTTTTGATGAGTTTGTTAATGTGGAAAACAAGAATACAAGTGAAGCACCCTTCGCTGTATAGGTAAGTGAGCCACAAAAGCCCTTTATTCCATTCCTTCAGTGGCTCAAGAATACTAAGTCAGACAAGCAATTTGCCAAATTCTCGGAGATGTTCAAGAAATTGTAAATTAACATTCTGTTTGTTGAAGTCATCTCTCAAATGCCTAAATATACAAATTTCTTGAAAGAAATACTTACAAATCAGCGCAAGCTTAAGGAATATGAGATGGTAAGGCTAAATAAGGAGTGCTCCGCCATTCTCTTAAAGAAGCTACCACAAAAATTAAAAGTTCCAGGGAGTTTCACTATTTCTTTCTCTATTGGTAATTCTTATTTTGAGAAAGTATTATGTGATTTAGGTGCTGGTATTAATTTGATATCCTACTAATATTTCACTACAGCTGACTGATAGATCCATCACTTACCCTCGTGATATATTGGAGGATGTTTTGGTGAAGGTGGATAAATTTATTTTTCCAGCTGACTTCATTGTGTTGGACATGGAGGACGACGACGAGATCTCAATCATACTTGGGCATCCATTTCTTGCTATTGGAAGAACCATGATTGATGTCCATCAAGGAAAGTTAACCTTGCAATTAAATAATGAGGAATTGGTTTTTAATGTTTTTAATTCTGAAAAAAATCCTAGTTCCTTTGATGCATGTAATCGCATAGATGCTACTGATGTTTTGGATAATGTTGTACTTTCATATCTGCAGGAATCTGTAACTGATGATATGTCAAAAAAGATTTTGCCCAAGGCTACCACCAACTTTGAAAATGTCAAGCTCTACAAGAAGAGGACCCAAGAAGCGGCATGATAAGTGTATCAAGCAACATGAGTTTAAAATTGAGGATAAAATTCTTGTCTGTAACTCACGTCTACGCCTTCTTCCTAATAAGTTTTGGTTAAAAGGGTATGGACCATATGAGATTATTTGCGTCTTATCGTATGGTGTGCTTGAGATGAAGAAAGAAGGCCACAAGACATTCCTGATAAATGACCAGCGAGTGAAGCACTATGAAGAAGGAGTGGGGATTGAGCACCACTCCATCGACATCACCTAAGCATAGCACAAGCCCATAGTCAAGCTAATGACTATAACTTAGCACTTTATAGGAGGCAACCTGTGTTTCTATCCTTGCATTTGATTTTTTAGTTTTTGTTTTGGGTTAAAAAAATAAATTGTCTTGACCCTTTTGTTTTTCTTGTGTAGTTTTCAACATGTCACCGCTTAGTTAGATTATATGTTTGAGCTTATGGCTATACGCCTTCCCTAGGCTCCATCTTCTCCACCTCCTTTGTGTTTTTATGTTTAACTTTTAAGGAAGTTTCATTATCCTTTGCTTTGTAATTTTTATTTTATTTTTACATATTGAGGACAATGTTCATCTTAAGTGTGGGGGGGTACTCTTAAATTTTTTTGTGAAATCAATGAACACTTGATTATTGCTATTAATCAAGCAGGAATTGTGTGTTAATTGCTTGAATTAATAATGAGCTGATAGAAATATGTTTTAGTAGGGAATTCATTACTCATAAGCTTATTTTGTGCGAAGAAATCTTTTTTAATTAAGTAAAGTGAAATTTAGCATCTTACTTGAAAATTAGTCATGTCTACTTGCATTTGTTCTTTTTATTAACTTAGCCAGAAAAGTGAGTTTTGAGCTTTAATAATTGAATTTTTCATAAACAAAATCCTATTTTTCGTAGTGAGTTTTCTCTTGATTGATGTGCGCTAGAACTTACTTTAATATCTTGTTAAGGCTTTAATGGTTTGCTTACATACTTGAATATGATTAAGGTAATTAGGCTTAATTCTTTCTTAACTTCCAGAGTTGCATTAAGAAAATAATCCCTTAGTTGTCTCATTTGAGTTTGAAATTAATTTCTTTGGATACCTAATTGAATAATCAGGTTGGATGCATTGATTTTTGAATAATGGAGCAACTGATGTGTTAATTGAAAGGTTGCTTTTGTCTTCAAAGGTTGGAAAAAAAGAAGAAAAAAAATGAAAAGAAGAAAGAAAATGATTGTTAGTGAAGAATAATGAGAATATTGGGTTGAAAGTCAAAATCTGTTATACTTTTGTGCTTATGTCTACTAATTATCTTTTCAACTTGATTTTGTTTTGTTTCGATTTATCCATGAACATTCTTTACCCTTATTTATCTTTTTCCTACCTTTCATTATTTCCCTTGGCCCCGTTATAACCAAAGAAAGTCATTTTGATTCTTGTTATATATGTGAACTTAGAAGTGGAGATGATATTGATAACTAAGCCTATGGTAATGTATTTTTCAAGAAAAACTAGAGTGATCTCTTTGTCCTTAAACACTTGAGTAATGGAAAGTTGAGTGATCTCAATTGGTTGATAAGGAGAAAATATGCAAGTTAGACTCAAACCTCTAATTGTTTTAGGAGCTAAATGATCTTGCTGGATTGGATTTGATTCCTGAACTTGATTGAATTTTTAAATTGTGGAATTCCCATTAATTCATGTTTTTGGATGTTGAGTTTAATCTTGCTTTTAATTCCTATTCTTTACTTGAGGACAAGCAAAGCTCAAGTGTGGGGGGTGGTTGATAAGTCTATATTTTATAGTCTTAAACTAGATGAATTGTGGTGATTTGCTTGTATTTATTGATGAATTTTAGATGGATCCTTATCATTGTCTTCATTTTTGTAGATTGAAAGAGATTTATCACTTTTGAAGTGAAAACAGGCGAAGACACCTCGTTTTCAGAGTAAAAGAGGACCATTTTGACTTAGACATAACCATGTCGAGCCTAGACACGGCTAATAAACACCACTTTTATATATTAATTAACCCTTATATTCAGCATTTTAGACCTCTTTTGTGCTTAATCTATTGATTTTGGCTACCATTTATAAGTTTCGGTTCTAATTGGGTTTAGTTGTATTTTTTAGCATTGTAACAATTTTACACTATTTATGTATTTTGGGTATAAATTAAGTTATAGACATCTAAAAAATTATGAACTTTACCTTGTAGGAAAGTTGAGAGGAAGTTCTACAACTTTGATGAAGAGCTCTAGAGCTAAATCAGATGTCTAGTGGGTCATATTAAGCCTAGAATTCAGAATAGAGATACTGTCGCTGGAACCTAAGTAGTTTGCAAAGATTGGTCCATATCTTGGGCTATAGGAGTCATAATGGGCTGAAACTGGTGCCATTGGAAAGCTGAGACAAAATCCTTCAACTTTCATAAAGATAACTTATCCAAACAGTGATATTTTGATACAATTTTTAAAGTCTGAAGTTAGACACGACCCTGTCCAACTTGGAAAATGCTTCTGACTTGGAGACACGAGTGTGTCTCTGGGTCACAGGGTTGTGTCTCCCTTTTATGTTGAAGTTACGCTATTTTTTAAGCTCACACGGCCATGTCGAGCTTATACACGGCGGTGTGATGCTTCTTATGCGTAAAAATGGCAAATTTTCCCCAAATATTATAAATAGAAGCAAACCCCTAAACCTAAAAAATAACTTTTACGCCGGTAGACTTTGGAGAGATAATTCACAAGAGAAGACAGCCACAAATCTTTGGAGGACGACTATAAAGAGAGGAAGAAATTCTTGAAGGCTTGAAGATTACAATCACCGTAAAAAAAAGTTTTGATTTCTCTTCCCTCTAGTTTTTCCCTTTCTTTGGGTTTTTTTTCATGGATTTGTATTCTAATATGAGTTTGTTATTGAACATAAGTAACTAATCTCATAGCTAGGACTGTGGAGGATCTTGTTTTACTAATTAATTGGTTTTGAATTTAACTTTGATTAAGGTAATTTCTTTTGAGTCTATTTTATTGCTAGTATTCTTATCAGAACTTGATTACTTTTGACATGTTTTAATTTATTATTTAACCGGTGACCATCCGCATCCAATGAGTGGACCTAAATAATAAACCTATGATTAGATTGGTAAATGACCAAACATCAATTTATTCTATCAATCAAATTGACGATATGTTAGTTCATCTCTTGAGTTGGAGCTTAATGCATTCCTAATTAATTCAACTAAATGACAGAATAGGTGAATTATTTAAGAATAAAATATTATTTATCCATGACCATTGGGGTTCAATAGCAATTAAGAGAATATTAGCATGAGAATTACCTTACATCACAAATGAATAAAAATCTGGTTAATTGAATTCAAGTGAACCATGCGTCCTAGTTTCCTTTTAATTGGTTTATCTCTATATTATTTGATTGTCCATCTTTCTTCTTATATGTTTTCTGATTTTATTTTGAATTACTTCTTACACTTACGATTGTCCAAATAACTAAGAGTTTATCGAATCTAGTAATTACTTCTTATTCCTCGTGGGATCAAAAACTATGACTCAAGTCCTATATTACTTTGCGATATAGTGCATTTGCTCTTAGTGTATTTTACGCATATCAATTCATTATTTGACAGGTTGGTTGGTTGATCAACTACACAAAAAAAGAATAATGAAGGCAAACAAGACACTAATCCACACTGTGTCGACATGGATTTAGTGGTAACCGCCCAAGATGAAGGCGTTTCTAGCAATGGTTTGTGGGTTGACCAACTTGTTATTTATGAGGATGGTGGTTTACAATTTTTAGGTCGTTTGGCTTTAGGGTTCTCTCTAATATTTTATAAATGTAAATAATTTAAACATTTTTTTAATTAGAAAAGTTAACCATGGTTAACTTTGAGTGGTGGGCCCTATGCTTAGATTTGATAATTTAAATAGAATGAGAATAATCCTAAGTAGCACTCCGAGAGTAGTTAATAATTTCTTGGCATCCATGTAACCATCACATAGACCAATTTTGACTCTCTATGTGACAATAGATCACGCAATACAACAAAAAAAGTGATGACACAAGCAATTATAGTACACTCAAAGATCCAACATTTCATGACCGCTAGTTCAAGGAGTATATGCACATGACTTTAAGACAAAGAAAAAAAAAAGATTTAAGCTCATACTTTACTCTAAATTACTAGACAAAATGAATGTGGAGATGGGCCTCCTTTCTTCTTTATTCTTTCTCAATTTTTCTCTATATGCGATTTTAATTTTTTGTTCTCTCACATTCTCTTTCTTTCCTACTCATTCTCTCTCTACGTGATTTCTCTCTAGTATTATGTTTTTGCCTCTAAATCTATCTTTTCTATTACTCTCTCTCACAAAGTTTTTTTTTCTTTTTTATAGGCTAATAGTAGTAGTGTGAGCTTTATCAAGATACTTATCCTAACAAAGTCTATTACTATTCTATCTCCTTATCCCTCTATTAGTTTCAAGTTTTGATGATGAAAGATTTTTGTAGAAAAATTTGTTAGGTTGATTGATAAACATGAATTTCTTTATCTATTAATTACCTTTTTTTCATTTAAGTATAAAAGGAAAGTTTTCAAATTTGATTTTCCTATAAAACATTTCCTTACTCAAAATTTTATTTTCATTATTGTTAGAGACAAGCCTTTTATACCTTTTTATGATTGGATCAAGCTCTTTTAAGTATAAATGAATGCTCCAAAGTTCAAAAATTGGATGATATGATGTCATACATAAACCAGAGAATATGAACGACTATTAGAGCGATTACTAGGCAAATGAGCAACTATGCATTTTTCTATAAGGAATTAACTCCCACAAATTAGAGGCTATTTTCCTTAATTTTCTCTGTCTCTAACGGCTAGAAAAATAGGAGGAAGCTTTCCACTATAAATAGGAAGCCTTGGAGAAGATCAAGATACAATTGCTCAAAACAAAAGTAAGAAAGTACTACAACCTTGCAATATATGTTTTTCTTTCCTTTTACCTAAATCTAAACATGTGTATCCACTTTAGAAAGGGAGTCCAAAACCTATTGTAGCTCATTGATAAGAGCAACTACAACATTTGAGAGTTAAAGCCTTGTTCTTGTGAGAAGAAAAAGGTGTGGGTAGCATTCCTTTTATATTATTACTCTTCTTCGAGTAGAAGTAGAGGGAGGTTTAGTGGTATCCTTGTTGAAAGATACTATTGTAATTCTGCTTTGAGGCTAAGGTAGAGGAATTTTCATCGAAGTCCTTGTAAGAGAAAATTTTACAAGTGAAGAAAATCTCGAGTATTTGCTTAGAGACTGGATGTAGGTCACAAATTGTGGCTGAAACTAGTATAAAATTCGTTTGTGTATTTCTTTTAACCTTTTCCTCCTTACTTTCAACTTTTACTTGTGTTTGTATTGTAATTATTGTTTAAATTTGAGATTCTCTGTTATTGAACTCTGTAGAACTAATTCACCCCCTCTTGGTTCTATCAATTGGTATTAGAGCTTAATTCTCTAGAAGGCCTAACCGCTTGAGAAGTTGATCCTTATAGGTTCAATGGTAGGAAACTTAATAAACGCATACATCATTGCAAGGACAATCCATCTCTAGGCCACTATACTTTGATGGGTTAACCTACACTTATTGGAAAGAGCGTATGAGAATATTCATTCAGTCCATTGACTACAAACAGTGGCTCGTGGTAAAAAATGTACCATCTATTCCAAAGAAAGAGGTAGATGGCAAAGATGTGGAGAAGACTACAGAGGAATTCAATAATGAAGATATTAAGAAGATGGAACAAAATGCAAAAGCCAAAAACATCTTCTACTGTGTCGTAAATCCAGATGATTTCAGAAAAATCTCAAGGTACAAAACGGCTAAGTAAATATGGGATAAGTTAGAAGTGACACACGAAGGAACAAGCCAAGTAAAAGAAGTGAAGATTAACATACTTGTTCATAAGTACGAGTTATTTAACATGAAAGAGGAAGAAAAGATTGAAGAGGTGTTTGATGGGTTCTCTAACGTAGTCAACACCCTTAATGCCCTTAGGAAGGTCTACATAGATAGAGAGTTAGTAAGAAAGATACTAAGAAGCTTCACCAAAGAATGACAATCAAAGGTGACTGTGATTCAAGAAGGACAAGACCTTAACATCATTTCCTATGATGAATTAAGAGGTAATCTCATAACTATGAATCAACTTTTCTAAACAAAGTGCATGATGAAAATAGGAAAAAGAAAGGAATTGCATTGAAAGCTACTTCAATCATCTATCAAATGGAAGAATATGAAGATGGAGGTCAAATGAACGAAGATGAAGAAATTGTCTTAATCACAAAAAGGCTATACAAACTTCACAAGAGGAAGTTTGAAGCAAAAAGAAAGCAACAATTTAAAAGGGATCCATCAAATGAAGAGTTTAACAAAGATCAAATAATATGCTATGGATGCAAGAAAGTTGGTCACTACAAATTCAAGTGCCCCCACATCAAGAAGAAATTCCTTATCAAACCTACCAAGAAGAAAGCAATTATGGCAAACTCTACTTGGAGTGATAGTGATGACTCCTCATCGGAAAGTGAACTTGAAGTTGAAGAATGTGAAGTTGCCAACATGTGTTTCATGGCAAGAAGTCATGATGAGGTAAATGATCAATCTACTTATACATATGATGAACTAAATGAAATGCTTTAACAAGTTCTTTAGGATTCTTAAAAATTATCTTCAAAATATTTTGCCATGAAATCAAAATATGATAGTGCTTTAGTGGAAATTGAAAAATTGAGAAAAGAAGTAGAGCTTTTGAAAATAGAAGACATTTTAAATAAAAAATGAACAAAAATTAATTGACAAAAATGCTTTATTGTATAAAAAGGTTGAGGCGCGTACTAAAGACCTTGTCAACTTTGTAAAAGTAAAAGAAAATTTGGATATTCTTTTAGGAAAATAAAAATGCTCTCTTGATAAAGTTGAAATTGGATTTAATGATTGTAAAAGTGAAAAGTATTACAATTTTTTTTGTGTGAAAGCAATTACTTCTATAACTCCATATATGACTTATAACTATTGTGAACAAAAGGGTCATATCTCACACACTTGTGCTTTCAAGAAAAATGCTTCTATGAACATGTGGGTTCCCAAAGTTGTTAATGTATTATCTTCAAGCTTTAATCCCTAAGGACCTAAGAAAATTTGGGTATGAAAGGTGAAATCTATCTTGTAGGCATGCTTGAAGACAAACATCAAGGAACAATGGTTCCTTGGCAATGGATGCTCAAGCACAAGTCAATTTCATCTCCCATAAGCTCAAACAAGAAAGAAATATCACTTTGGAGACAATGAAAAAGAATATGCATTGGAGTTGGTAAACGTAGCATCAACTCATGCTTCTTTATTGCCTTTGTTCTCTTAGGTGAATATTTAGAGCATATTATGTGTTAACCATTCTTTTTTGAGTAAGTCATTATGCAAGGAATATAAAGGTAACGAAGTTCTTCTTACTATCAATGAACCTTCATACAAAGATAGAAATTTTGGGAATAGTAAAAAGGTAAATGAAAGAGATATAGCATGTTATTTATTTTATCCAAATGATAATTTTGTCATACATGATATGCTTAAGTGGAAAATTCATGAGAAACACTTAGAATTACAATGTTTAACATGTTTACTTATATTACTCATATCTTAGCATATTATGTGCTTTATGTTAATTTTGTACTTTGTATGTTAAAGTGCATGAGATGATGATATTATATGATAATTATGCTATTAGTACTTGATTGGAACCATATCTAAACATTTCTTAAGCTTTTTCTGTAAAATCTTCAAGTTTTAATTTTGCTGTCAAAAGTAGCAGCTACCGGAAGAAGTAGTAACTACAAGATAGTTCTTGATTTTAGTTGCTACTTTTCTCTGATTTTTGTACGAGCTTTTAAATTCATATATTCAACTCTTAGGGCTGTGTTTATCTTTTGCACATGATTAAAAAAAGACTTTTTAGTCATTTTATGTTTTCTTTTAATTAAAAAAAATCTAAAATTCTCTCATTCCTCACTTTTATGTTTACGCACAAAGTTAGTCTTCATCTTTTAAACCTTTTTTGAAACCCTTGCCCCCAAATCTTTCAGTCTTTCTTTTCATTGATAAATTTTTGTAAGATTTTCACTTTCCACTCACAAATCCAAAGCACCCATGCATAAGAACCTCTGCTTTCCATGGTTTGAAGATGGTCGTTGCTCAAAGACGCCATCACCACCAGCTAAAGCTCCATATTTTTCGGTCACGCCATCAGTGAGCTTTCCACCATTGTTGCCAGTGAGCTGTCTCTATTTTTTCTAGCGAGATGTGTACTAGCTATAATAGCGACACACTTTCAGACGTTGCTTGCATATCTGCATCGCACCTACATCTTGTCTAACGACTCAGAAACTTGCAGTCGTGGTTCATCTCAGTTTAAGGATGGATTTTTAAATGTTGGTGGCTGGGTACTTATGATATAATGAATTTCTGGGTTATTGGTGTCTTATGATAACTGTTGTTCATTGCTTGTTATGCTAAATCCTAAATTAACTCTATTCTCAGTGATGACTTCAGATCTTTGATTGTTTTTATGAATCAGTTTTTGTTGTGCTTTAAACTATTAGCAAAAATCCTTTGTTCAAACTATTGACTATTTATCATAAGCTTTGATGTTTATAATCCTTGGAGAATTGCTTCTGTTGTGAAGCTTGCTCAAGTGTATTGTTCTCTAGTAGTTGATTGGATGGAGTCTTAATGGTAAAATTAAAATCTTAGTCAAATTGTCCAAAGGTATGTTCTTGTTCAAAAATGATGGTTGTTTGGCACATCTATCTTCGTTCTTCACCAAAATGGACATGGCTACAAGTTCCAAGTAAATGGCACGCAAGAAAAGTATGATTACATTAAAGAAAGGAAGTTGCTCTATCTTAACGGCAAGGAAGAAATATTCTACGAAGAACTATAACTCTAATAGCAAGTGACATCTAAACTAAAGTTGTTGATAGTATGAGGATTGGATGATGCAAATATATATATATATATATATATATATATATATATATATATATATATATATATATATATATATATATATATATATATATATATATATATATATATATATAGTCAATGAATGCCCAAATCCAGTATAAAGATCTTAAGCTTGGAATTGAACTTACGCATTTAATTGGAAATTTCTTTTAATTCAAAAATTTATGCAAAAAAAGGTGTCTAAGAGAAATAATGCAACAATGACATATGGAATTTTGTTTTACAAAGATCCTCTGTCTCTTTTTGAGATCCTAAGTGATGAGGAAAACAGGTGATTCATTCAAAGGATAAGTTTTGATGATGAAAGGTTGATTTTCTTGGAGTTCAAAAGCTGGAAAAAGTAAGCTTTAGTTGGAGTAATGGAGAACAAACAACACTTGCAAGGATTAAGTTACACTCAATCTCTTTTCAAAGTGCTTTTCTAAATCTATTTTGAATTTTTTAATCTTTTCAATATGCTTTAAAATTTGAAAATTGATATGGCCATCCATGGTATATTTTTGGCATGTTACCCTGATCATAATACTTTACATCTTAATATACATTTGAAATTATATTATGTTATTTTTTTACTGTTATGACTATCTTTACTGTGCTTTTTGCTATGAGTTTTGGACTATCTTTGCATTACACTTGACCTTTTTGATCCTGAAGGGGGAGAATGGACATGTTTATCAATTTGGAGCATGAACTTAGGGGGAGCTCACCTCAAAGCAAGTTCATGGATTAAGGGGGAACATAACAAGCCTCCAAGGATTAAGGGGGGGTTCATGAATTAAGGGGGAGCCTTTTCTGAACCCTCTCTCTTTAATATGTTTGACTTCTATGGTATTGCTACCAACTCTGATTATTGTTAAACATGTGATGTATAAAATGATTATTGATTTTTACATCCCTTTACCATGCTCAAATTGTTGATTATGTTTTATAATGTGGTCATCTTTAAAAATAGGAGAATGTTAGTTTCAAGTTTTGATGATGAAAGATTTTTGTATGAAAATTTGTTGGGTTAATTGATAAACATGAATTTCCTTATCTATCAATTACCTTTTATTCATTTAAGTATAGAAGGAAAGTTTTCAAATTTGATTTTCTTATAAAACATTTTCTTACTCATAATTTGATTTTTATTATTATTAGAGACAAGCCATTTATACCTCTTTATGATTGGGTCAAGCTCTTTTAAGTATAAATGAATGTTTCAATGTTCAAAAATTGGATGATATGTTGTCATACATAAATCAAAGAAAATGCCCAACTATCAAAGAACAGAAAGAGTAACTATATGTTTTTTACATGAAATTAACTCTGATGAATTAAAGGCTGATTTTCCCTAATTTTCTTTGTCTCCAATGGCTAGAAAACAGGAGAATGCTTTTCACTATAAATAGGAAGCCTTGGAGAAGATCAAGACATAATTGCTCAAAACAAAAGTGAGGAAATGTTGCAACTTTGCAATATCTATTTTTCTTTCCTCTTGCCTGAACTTAAACTTGTGTATCCACTCTAGAGAGAGTCCAAAACCTAGTGTAGCTTATTAATAAGAGCAACCATAACCTTTGAGATTTATAACCTTGTTCTTGTGAGAAGAAAGAGGTGTGGATAACATTCCTTTGATATTATTACTCTTCTTCGGGTAGAAGTAGAGGGAGGTTTGATGATATCCTTGGTGAAAGAAAACATTATAACTCTGCTTTGAGACTAAGGTAGAGGAAGGCTCGTCGGAGTCCTTGTAAGAGAAAATTCAATGAGTGAATAAAATCTCAAGCATTTGTTTGGGGACTGGATGTAGGTCGCGGATTGTGGCCAAACTAGTATAAAATCCATTTGTGCATTTTTCTCAACCTTTTCCTCTTTACTTTCAACTTTTACTTGTATTTGTATTGCAATTGTTGTTTAATTTTGAAATTTTTTGTTATTGAACTCTATAGAACTAATTCACCCCCTCTAGGTTTTGTCACCCTTATCTTTTATGAGTATCTACCCTTTAGCTTTTATCTCTATATACTCCTTATCTTTAAACTTTCTGATATGATCCCATTTTTTTCTCTCTCTTCAAATTTGAAAATACTTATCTTATCTCCCTATTTTGTTTTTTTAATTATTAGTTTTATTTGACTTTTTGAGCTCCAACTAAATAATGGTTATTAAACCAAAAAATGTAGCTCAAAGTCCAAAAAAAAAATATTATGAACAAATTTGAGCATAAAAATAGGCTCATGTTGAATCTCTAGTACAAGTACGTTTTTGGGTCAA
Organism: Ormosia semicastrata; assembly: GCA_029884595.1. Taxonomy (NCBI): domain Eukaryota; kingdom Viridiplantae; phylum Streptophyta; class Magnoliopsida; order Fabales; family Fabaceae; genus Ormosia; species Ormosia semicastrata. The sequence goes on along the minus strand of JAQQTO010000022.1, from coordinate 6,280,791 downwards.
ATTAGTTTTAGAATTAAAGAATTTAGGTAGGATTTAGATAAGTTTTTATTATTTTTGAGTATTATAAGTTTTTGATGTTCATTGGCTAATGAAATGAAAAGTTTTGATTGAAACAGGTTGGTTTTAATTTGGAAGAAAGAGAAAAATCTCATTCATGCGTCCATCGCGAGGCGAAGGTTCTCCATCGCTAGGCGAGAGTGCGTTCCATCGCGAGGCGAGCTGCTGATTGGAAAGATCTTTGGAGCTGCTGGATCTTGCTTCACACGCGGGCCATCGCGAGGTGATGAAGGGCCATCGCGAGGCGATAGTCGTTATCCAGCCAAGTTTAAATAGCTAGACTAAACACTTTTTACGGGGCTTTTTGTTTTGTTTTTCAAAACTCCATAATTTTGGGGGTTTTCACCCAGAGCTTTGCTGGGGTTTCTTCTTCTTCCACTTCCATTGATGATTCAAGCTTGGGAACAACACCTTGAAGAATCAATGGCTTCTTCTTCTTCCATTTGTTTGATTTCTTTTATCTTTTCCCCTTTCATTATGAGTAACTAAATCTCTTTGAGTTAGGGTCAGATGAACATTGTGAAAACTCTTATGTAATCTGTTTTACTATTTCAATACAAGTTAATTTCATGTATTTGATCATCTTACTCTTTGCTTAATGCTAATCAATACTTGATCACTATTGATTTGATTTTGGGTATTTCTTCTAATTGAAAAATTGGTTGTAATGCTGGAACTGAGTTGGGTTGGCATAATTATGATTGAATATAGGAATATATCTTTGTAATTATGTGTTCCATAAAATCATTGTTATTAATGCTTAATCTGAATTAACAATTACCTAAGGAATTGGGTTTTGTATTTTGGGTTAAAGGGGCTTTGAATCAAGGAATTGATCTAAGTCTAATATGTTGATTGAAACTTCAAATGCATGATTATCACTTGTATTGAGGGTAAATCAGTAGTATATGAGGGTAAACAATGGGATTCAGACCCTAGTCGCTTTTCTCGATAGATTTTCTTCTCCTTAAAAATCCAAAAACATTCTTTAATTTGTCAATTGCTCTGTTTTTAGTACATTTCTTTTACACTTGTTTAAAAACCAATACAATTCAAAGTTACCAAATCATATTCTCAGATCAATTAGTGATTTCTAAGTTTACATTGATAATTGACACACAATCCTCGTGGGATCGATAACCTTATTCACTCTTTATTACTTGTACGATTTGGTACACTTGCCAATTCTTCAACATCTCAACCCACTATTAACTCGCTGACAAAGTTTCCACATCATGATTAAGTGGATCATACTCTTCGATAACTCTACAAAATTAAACTAAATGTTTTGATAAGATACTAAGAGTTAAGGATAAAGAATTTGGCTAATTTACATAAAATTATAAATTCAAATACTTGTACCGTCATTATAAAAATAAGTCAGTATTGTAATAAATTATTCATACTTCTAGGGAGCAATGAGTCTGATTTGGGGATGGAAATATGAAAATTTTCCACACTCAAACTGTTGTGAGGCAGAAAATAAACAAAATTCATGGTTTGTTTTTGGAGGATGGATCTTGGTGCAATGAGAAGGAAACCCTTCAATAGGAAGCTATACATTTGTATAAGGAATTGTTCTATTCTAATGAAGCTTGCAATCCTAATGCTTTGAAATTAAGATAACTTTTGAATTTGAGTAAAAATGGAGTCTTAGCTTTAAAGGCTTGAGTAACTAAAGAGAGCATTAGAGCTGCTGTTATGGAATGGTCTTACAAATCCCGGGCACAGACGGGTTTTAACCTTTCTTCTTCAAACATTATTGGGAGCTCGTGGGTGATTATGTTTGGCATTTGGTAAAAAAAGTCCTTTGAGGAAGGTGCCTTTGATGTGCATTTAGCAGAAATGCCCTTTATTGTCTTGATCCCTAAAGTGGGCTAATTGGTGCATCTTAAGAACTTTCGACCCATAAACCTTTGTAATGTGATGTACAAGCTTATTACCAAAGTTCTCGTTAACAGACTTAGGAGCTTTCTTGATGATATTATTGGCCCTCATCAAAGTGCATTTATCCTAAGATGTGGTACTTTTGACAGTGCCATTATAGCTCAGTAAGTATAACATTTTATGCACAAAAGTAAGATAAAAAAGGGAGTGGTGGCTTTCAAAATTGTCTAAGAGAAGGCCTATGATTGGGTCAATTAGGATTTCCTCCGACAAACTCTTGTGGATTTTGGTTTTCCTAGAATTATTGTGAAGTGTCTCGATTCTTTGGAATGATTCTAAGTTGGAAAGCTTTTCTCCATCTAGAGGTCTTCGACAAAGCGATCTTATTTCACCCTATCTTTTGTATTATGGATGAAGAAATTAGTTCTTTTGATTTAATAAAGAATGGATAGCAAAGAATGGCTTCCGATTTATGATTTTCCACCGACGATGTCCTTCTTTTTTGCAAAGCCAAGAGCTCTCAATTTTGGCTTATTACCTCTACTCTCAATGACTTTTGTCATGTTTCAGGTTTAAAGGTTAATTTCTAAAAGGGTGGAAGATTTCATTAGCATTTCCTCTATTCATTTTGCCAATGATCTTTGAAAATACTTGGGTTTCCCTTTTTTGCAAGGAAGAGTTAGAAAAAAATCTCTGTTTCACTCCCATTATTGAGAACATTTAGAGAAGGCTAGGCTCTTGTAAAGGTAGACTTCTCAACAAAGTTAGCAGAAATTGTCTGAAAAAGTCAGTTATCTCCATTATTCCAATATATATCATGCAATGCTACTGGCTTCTACAATCCATTTGTTCTAATATTAACAAAATTACTCAAAACTTTACTTGGAGTAATAAGGGAGGTTTATGAAGTTTCAATCTCATCATCTAGAATACAATTACTAGCCATAAACAATTTGGCAGTCTTGGAATAAGGGACTTGTGGTTATCCAATATTGCTTTTCTTGGTAAATTAGCTTGGAAGATGTTGCATGAGGATAATAAATTCGGGGTCAATATCCTTTCTCACAAATATTTAAAAGGGCAATCTCTCATGGATACTACTATATTGAACCATGCTTAACTGGTGTGGAGGAGCATAGTTAAAGCCCTCTTGGTCTTGAAAGAGGGGTTTGATATCAGGGTTAGAAATGGGGAGAGCTTGCTATGGTTTGATACATGGGTAGGTTGTGGCCTCTTATGTGATCTAGTTTATTTTGTTCACATTTCCAACTCAAATCTCAAGTTGAATGATGTGTGGTCCCATGGGGATTGATAATGTGTTGATTGATATCCCTCATGACTTGAAAACCTATATGGCTAGAATCCAAGTTCCTTCCTTTAGTCATTTGAAAAATTGTTGAGTATAGACAAGAAATTCATCTAATGAGTACTCGGCCTCAACTAGGTATTAATGCCTTTTACAAAACATGGGGGATTGGAATGCTGATATATCATGGACTTGGCTGTGGAAAATTAAAGTTCTAGAAAAAAAATTAAAATTCTCCTTTGGCTTATTCTGAATAGTGCTTTGCCTTCTAATAATTTAAGGACTCCGTGGGGTTTATCTTCCCCATCTCTATGTATTAGGTGTTCTAGTTATGAGGAAAACATACTCCATTGCCTTCGTGATTGCGCTCATTCACAAGAAGTCTAGATGGGAGTTGGACTAGCTCATGCAAATGATTTTCTCATTAAGGAACCAATTTGATAGGCGTTTTCATTGGCCACTAGTGAAGTTAGCAACCTATTCCTTGCCTCAATTTGGTAGAATTGGTGTTAGAGAAACAATATGTTTTTTGAGGACAACCATTGGGATATTAACAAAGTGGTTACATATTTAACACTGCCCAGGAATTCGCCTTTTACCTCCATGATTGTCCTTCATGTGCAAAAAGGCTATATATAGTTTACTGGACTAGAGCTCCTGAAGGTATTGTTAAGATTAACATCGACAGAAGGTGTTATGGTAGCACCCTCAAGGTTGGCTTTGGTGGTGTAATTCAATCTGTTGATGGAGAGTGGATTTCAGGATTTTATGGTTTAGCTAGTAGTGTGGATATTCTTTGTGTTGATATTTTAGCTATCATGAATGGCCTTCTTTAAGCTTGGAGCTTAGGTTATCGACATGTTCTTATTGAATCTGATTCCATGGAAGCAGTTCATCTAGTCTCATCACCAATAATCCCCAAATTTCAACTATATGGTGTGCTTGTTGACATTGTTGAGCTCTTTAGGTAGTCTTGGTCTGCTCAAGTTATACATGTTCTTAGGGAAGGAAACTCCGTTGTTGATGACTTCCTTGCCAAGGCTGGGGTAGATTGCTTCCATGGTCTGGTTCTGGACACTCTCCCAAGGCTAGGTCCATTACTCCTTTATTGCTTTCATTCGTTAGTTTCTCCTTTGTTGCTTTTTCTTTTCCCATGTACCAAAAAGAAAAATTATTCATACTAACCCAAACTAAATCAATTTAGTTAGTAATCCCATAAGTGTTTGTTGGTGGACAAGAGAGCTAATGGGTTGCAAGGTTAGAGAAGAAGCTATGGTTTGAAGAAAACAGAAGCAAACAAATATTTAGTGATTTATAATTTTACATAATGTTGTCTTTTCCAAATATGACCCAAAATAAAAGTAGGGTTTATCATCAAGGATTTCCATTGTATTGGGTCAACATATGAACTAACGAGTTTTAACCCAACCTAATTCAAAAATGGTGAATTAGTTTGGGTTTGCAAGTTAGGTTATGTTTAAAAATATTTAACTTATAGAGAATAGGTTAGGCTGAAGATTGGGACTTTCCTAACTCATACCATCCAACCCAATCCACATTTAAAAAAAATGAAAAGCCTTAGTACAGAGATTGGTATCATTTTACGATGCTTTTCACTCAATTTTGTGTGCAACCATTAAATTTAACTATAGGCATTATAGTCTTGTTAAGAATGTGACCAAAGAAAATACACATTAGAAATTGATGAATTAGTTTATGGACCATTATAATGATAAACCGATGGATCACTTGGATGACGACAAGGTTGTTAAAAAAATTAACAATGAAGTCAAATAATCACAACAATTCATATGCTATCTACGATAACACTGGCTTTAATTGGCTTATGCGACTTATTATTTATGGGTTTTGGGACATGTTATGTTACCTTAATTCATTTGAGACTTATGTTTATTTAAGACTTGTTATATTAAAGTATTTATGAGACTTATGTATATGTTTATTTAAGACTCTTATGTTCCTTTTTAGTTCATTTGGGATTTATGTTGGTTTTAGTTAAGATTTGTTATATGTAATGAATTTCTAATTTCGTATTTTGACATTTATTTTATCATGTATTTTTTTTATGTATGTCGAACCCACAGGTTTAAGCCAACTTAATCTACTCATGAGCGGGTTAGGTTGATAGAAAAAAAATTCCTCTAACATGTTAGGGTCAAAACTTGTTTGCCCATTTGCTAACCGCAAGTGCACGGGTCACACAAGTAATATAGATACAGAGTAAGAGATCGTTCCCACGTGGATAAGTTTATTTTCAATGCTAAGTATTAACCGATAGCTTACCTAATTCTATTCAAGAACATAAAAATGGATAAAAGTAAAGAAAGTAAAGACAGAAAGCAATAAGGATAAATGGTTAGAGTTTAGGGAAATCCTCATTCACCCTTTAGATCAACTAACAACAAGCAATCCTCCTCATAAATATGAATGCAATGATTAGGTTAGCTTGAGAATCTACATTAGCTAAACGCCTATGTTTAGGTCATCTAACTATAGTTTCAATTGTCCAACTCACTAAATGTCCTTGAGAGCTAACACAAAATTCACTCTTTAAGGTCTATTCTCAAACACACGCTATGCATGGCTAAAAGGTATATTTATATCCCATTAGCGAATTAACTCATTCCGCCATTAGAATAGAATCGAACATGCATCAATCATACATACGATCTCAAACCCAAATCCCTATGTCTAGGTTCATTAGATTTTATCAAATCAACTTAAATATTGGCCAAACACTCAAAAGCATTAAGATCAATATGATTGAACAAAATGAAAGATCCACACAAACTCAGAGAAGAACAAATCATTAATATTAATAAAAGGATCCAAAGTCATCCTTAAATAAAGCTCAGCTATACAATGAACATGAGAACAAATTACAAAATACATGTTCAAGAAATGAGGAAGAGAAAAGAGAAAAGAGAGAAGGAGAAAGCTTATGGATTTCACCATTGAAGCTTAGGGCTTCCATCCTTAGCTCCCCAAGCTCCATCTCAACCTCTAATGGAGGACCTAGCCGCAGCCTCTAACCCTAAAAAGCTAAAAACCTAAAAACCTAAAGAGAAAACTGAGAGAGGGAGAGAAAGCGTGAAAAATAGAATAAATAGACTCAGTTCGCCGATGCAATGGAACAAACCCAGAGGCCCATGTCGAGAACATATGGTAGGCCGTGTTCTTCTCTGACTTGCACTGGCTGAAACCATCACGTCGTGGCGTGCACATGTTTGTGCTGCGGCGTGGAGCTCTAGAATACCTCCTTGGCTTCTTTCCTCTAATGATGGGCCTTGGTTTGCATCAATTTGTCTCTTTTAAGCCCTTCCTGTATTAGAGAAAGCACCAAGTTAAATATAATTATAAATCTACTTAATCAATCAACAAATATGCACAAATTGCTCAAAAACATAAAGGAAGGTCTCAAAATAGAATTCCACAAATATAAACATAAAACCTTCCAAATATGCATAAGAACAAGGACTAACTATGCCATGAAATACAAATATGGAGTATAAATAATTACATTTCATGGAGTTATCACACTTCTAAACTTAAGATGTTGCTAGTCCTCGAGCAACACAAAGTATGACTAAGAAAACTCACTTTGACAATTCATGCCCACATGCATTCAACAATGATAAATTCAATTTTCTTTTAACCACAACTAGTACACAATGATCATAATGGCCCTCAAAGAATGCGCATGCCGCACAGTTAAGCTCATCACATACACAATCCTTAACATGCCATCAATCAATCTTCCAATCATGCACATGACATCTCTCACAAACATGTAAGTTAAACTTATCTTTTTCAAATCATGCTCATCCGGATAAATTTATGAACCTACACATGGATACAAATTAAGAACCCACAAAATTGTAGCACAACTCTCTCTCCACTAATGTAAATCACACATGATTGAGGATCAAAAGAGACTTTATAGCTTGTAATGTAAGGTCAATGGTAATGAGCGAAAGAAATGAATGGGAAAGGATACAATACAAACATTGAGAAACATAACATATTATTTCAATTCATGAGCCACTAACTGATATTAGAAAGGGTATTCAACAGTAAATGTAGAAAACTTGCCAGAACCATTTTGATGCTTTTCGAACTTTACTTTTCTTATGCTTTGCTTTTCTTTTTCTTTTCTTTGATTTTTTTTCTTTTCATTTTTTTTACAAAGCAATGATTTTTCTTTGACTGCATCTGGTTCCTTCAGGCTCATTTTGTATTGAAGATATTAATACCCCTAATCAATGAACTCACTTCAAGAAATAACATAATATGTACTCAATAAACAATGATGGTAGGAAGAAAATGCAATGCTTTCACATGCATTAGAATGGTTAAACGAACACAATGGTGGTGAAAAACAAATAAGGCCAAACAATTATAAGGCTTCAAAAGGGCACCTAGGGATATAATCATGTAAAGGTAAGCTTGAAAGGCTCAACCGGTCCAAACAATGCCCTAATCATTTCCTCAATCATGCACAAATTTCGCTCAAAAAACAATTTCAAGGATAAAAGAAATCATCCACATGCATAATTCATAAACATTCTCTAGACAAACACTCAAATCTTTCCAAAGTTAAACAAGCATTTAAGTGAGAAACACATCATGCATAAAAACAAACAAGATTACTTAAGCATGCTTCAAGATCACAAATGGATTCACAAAAGAATTAAGGACAATCGTAAGCATTTATATCATTGGCAAACCAAAACTACACTAGCAAATGGCAACAAATCATGTATTCAAAAGATTCATCATTTTTCATTCAAGAATGCATAAAATCATGTAAAGAATATTGAAAATTGAAACTCTTATCAACAACCCACCAGTAATAGCTAAAACAGGATATAATCATGAAAGCATGATGACTATCACTAGCACATACTTAGAGTATCAAAACATATGTAATCATTAAGCATTAAGGGTGAAAAACATGCAATGATACTCCCCCAAACCAAAGTGAATGTGTGTTCTTGGTGTTCATGGTCTATAGGGTACTTGAGCAAGTCAAAACAGCAGCCTAACTAGAACTGAGCATTATTAAATAAAGAAAAACTAGAAAAATAATAGAAAAATACAAAAAATAGGGGCCTACGTTGCGGCGTGAACAAGTGTGCGCCGCGGCGTGGAGCTCTCTGGTGCGTGTTCCTGATATGGCAGAGACTGCCACGCCGCAGCGTGAAGCAAGGTTACGCCACGACATGAAAGGTCTGACTGCAAAATTCAAAACTCAACCATTTTTTCTTCTAAGGGACCTCTAGCACCAAAGAAACATGTCTAAAAACTTAAGACACAGAATGAACAACAAAAACTTAAAAAAAACACAAAAATAAACTATTAACACTTATATACAAAACAAGAACATAAACTAAAAATAACATAAAAAGCTAAATACTAAAGGATCTAAACATGTCCAAATGGACTTATTGAGCTAAACTAAAAACAAAACTTGAATTAAAACTAAGCAAACTCATTGTCAATATTAGCAAAACAAAAATGATGCATTATCCTCGGTAATGGCGCCAAAAACTTATTAGGCATTACCGGGACATAAAGCCTTATCAAGCAAACCAAATCAGAAATAAAACTTATCCCCGGCAACGGCGCCAAAAACTTGTTAGGGTCAAAACTTATTTGTCCATTTGCTAACCATAAGTGACATAAAGCCTTATCAAGCAAACTTCGAAATAAAACTTATCCAAGAACTAAAGCGCCAAAAACTTGTTAGGGTCAAAACTTATTTGTCCATTTGCTAACCATAAGTGCACGGGTCGCACAAGTAATACAGATATAGAGTAAGAGATCGTTCCCACGAGGATAAGTTTATTTCCAATGCTAAGTATTAGCTGATAGCTTACCTAATTCTATTCAAGAACATAAAAATGGATAAAAGTAAAGAAAGTAAAGCAAAATCAACTAACAACAAGCAAAAATATGAATGCAATGCTTATGTTAGCTTGAGAATCTACATTAGCTAAACGCCTATGTCTAAGTCATCTAACCATAGTTTCAATTGCCCAACTCAATAAGTGTCCTTGAGAGCTAACACAAAATTCACTCTTTAAGGTCTATTCTCAAACACACGCTATGCATAACTAAAAGGTATATTTTTATCCCATTAGTGAATTAACTCATTCCGCCATTGGAATAGAATCGAACATGCATCAATCATACATACGATCTCAAACCCAAATCCCTATGTCTAGGTTCATTAGATTTTATCAAATCAACTTAAATGTTGGTCAAACAGTCAAGAGCATTAAGATCAATATGATTGAACAAAATGAAAGATCCACACAAACTCAGAGAAGAACAAATCATTAATATTAATAAAAGGATCCAAAGTCATCCCTAAATAAAACTCAAAGAAAAGAGAAAAGAGAGAAGGAGAAAGCCTTTTGTCCTCCTCCAATGGAAAGAGGGCTTCCATCCTTAACTCCCCAAGCTCCATCTCAACCTCCAATGGAGGACCTACCCGCAGCTTCTAACCCTAAAAAGCAAAAAACCTAAAAACCTAAAGAGAAAACTGAGAGAGGGAGAGAAAGAGTGATTATGTTTTGATGATAACTAACTATGTTGAAAATTGAATATCATACTCTTAGTGCTTAAAATAGTATAATACATTCTTTGTGGAGTTTCTTTATTATTCTAACCATCACACCGTGGTGTGCACATGACTAAATCTGGAATGCCTCCTTGGCTTTTTTCCTCCAAGTTGGGCCTTGAGAATTTGTCTAGGTTATTAGAGAGAGCACCAAGTTAAATATAATTGTAAATCAAATCAATCAATAGACTATGAGAATGCTCAAAAACATAAAGGAAGTCTCAAAATAGAATTCCAAAATTAAGCATCTTCTAAATATGCATAAGAACAAGTTAAGCATGCCATGAAGCACTCGATAAATAATTACATTTCATAGAGTTATCGAAAAACCCAATGAGAAAGTTTAGAAGATGAAATCTTCCTCAAAGGATTGTAAATTCAAGATTTTCGGTGCAATCAACGATCATCATTACACCTTCGAACTCAATTTTGTAAGCTCACTATGGGATCATCGAGAGAATAATCAAGTGATGATGTTTTAAAAGAATCTAGGATGTAAGCTCCAAAGTCCTTTTGTGCTTTGCAGTGAATATTATGTTTTGATGATAACTAACTATGTTGAAAATTGAATATCATTACTCTTAGTGCTTAAAATAGTACAATACGTTCTTTGTGGAGTTTCTTTATTATTCTAACCTATGCATGACTAAATCTGTATAAAAGAAGAATGCTAGGTTATTAGAGAAGGTTAAGAAGATCAAATTTAGACTTGAGAATGCTCAAGGAAGTCTTGGAAAATTTCTTGATGAACATGAGAAAGTTTACTCTGATAAGGTCTTGAAAAGGTTATGAGAAAGTTTAGAAGATGAAGAGGTTCACAAAACCAAATTCAAGAGCAATACAATCATCAAAGAAAAGCTTCTACCATATGTATCATCAAGAGAATAATCAAGTGATGATGTTTTAAAAGAATGAGAAGATTGAAGTTCTTCATGTTGTGATAAAGTTGGATGAGATAGTTAGATGAGAATGTTTAGTAAGAAGGTTGCTCATGAGAAAGTTTCTTGTCAACATGAGAAAGTTCTTAGACAATGTGAGAAAGTTCTAGAAGAACCTGAGAAAGTTGGTTCATGAGAATGTCTAGTGAACATTAACATTAAGATGCATGAAGACCGAAGAAATCTCCTAAAATATTGTTTGAAAAATGAAAGATGTTAGAAGAGCATGATTTCTCACCTACAATGTCAAGCTTATATCAACAAAGTGAGAAGAAATATACTTGAGAAGACTAAAGATTTGAGAAAGTTAGTTGAAAATGTTTAAGCTAAGAACAATAATGAAGAACCTTTCTCAAAGTCTCTAAAGAACAAATCTGAAAAGCAAAGCAAATAAAAATAACTTAGATGAATTCTTAATTGAGCTGCTGAAGGTGAAAGATGAAGCTGAAAATGATTAGCACCAAATGAGAAGCATCAGAGTATAAGCCTTGAACTTGTGCTTTCACGTTGAGAAAGGTTGAATACAAGAGGAAAGAGTTTGAATCCTTTTTTAGCTAGATTATTAGCCTAAAAAAGAAAAGATGTGCAAAGTCTTACTTTGAAGAAATCAATTTCAAAAGGATAAGCATGAAATATTCCAGCAAAGTAATGCCAAAGCTGAGCCAAGCAGAAACTAAAAATGTTTGTGTTGAGAAAGTTTGACATGAGAAGGTTCAAGTTGAGAAAGTTAAGCTCCAACAACCTTCTCACCTATACTAGAAAAGGACAAACACGTGCAGGAAAATGCTGCTACGGTTAGTAACGACTAGTTTCTACATAGAATCACTTGGGACTTATTCCTAATGACTAGAAACACATTCCTAAATATAAATACGACCTACCCATGAAGATTAAAAAAGCTTTGCATGGATTAATACCAAATTATGCTAAAAAGTCATATTTGAACTCATGCTTTGTTTTTATGCTCTCTTTGAGAGAAGACATTTAGTGTACATCTTAGAAACCGAGGGCTTTTGACTTAAAAAAGATACACTTCTTGAGTGATTAGTAAGTTACCCATGAAGATTTGAAGGTTAGAAGCTTGAGCCTCAATAGCATAGTGAACACCTAGTTGAACTTTCTTATCTCTACTTACTTGATCCTCATTCTGTTAAATCCTTAGTAGGTGAACTGTGAGCTCTGGTAAATTAAGTTGATTCACTCCTTGATGATTTCGAGAGCTACCCAGTTGTGTCAAACATGTATGGCGATAGTGAGCTTGTAGGTTGTACAAGCCACTTAGAACCTTGTAAAGAATACTTAGTGTTTATCTTGAAGAGGCTATGTCAAAAAATACTTGGTGCTAAGCTTGAAAATGTTCTTCTTAAAGAATACTTGTATTGAAGCATGGAGAGGCTTGGTTGTTAAAGAATACTCTAGATAGTGGAAAATAATAGTGGTTGTTAGGTACTGTATGTAGCTTTGCATGATTTTAGGGTGAACCAATATAATTCTTGGTGTAAAGCTTTTCTTCCCTTCCTCTTTACTTATATTTATTAGTTTTATTAAGTTATGAAAGCTAAAATTGAACTGTAAAGAAAACTGAATGTGTTGGTGAAACCATTTTGATACACTCGTGATTTGAGTTTAAATAGTGATTTCCTTAGAGCTTTAACTTAAAATATAAACTAAATGAGTAGCTACAGTTTTAAATGTAACATATAAACTTACTTTTTAGTAATAAGAATGTTCTTTTCTCTCAACCAGTAAACCTTCTCATGAATTTTCTCACTCTGGTCTAACAGTTTATCTTGAATTTTCTCACTAATATTCTAGTTTAAGTTTGAAACCTTTTCACCTCCAAGTCTAAACAACTTGAGAAAGTTGTGAGAATGTTGATTTTTCTACAAAAAGAGGAACAGATTTCAGCCCCTTGTTTTTAGTTGGTATCAAAGCTTAGTCGCTGGTTGAACATGCCTATCAGAGTAAGAGGAAAAAGATTATGAAGGAAAGATGGCAAATCAAGGATGATGCATATTTTTTGCTAAAGGATCTTCAATCAATATACCTCTAAGCTTTAATGGAGAAGATTGTTATTACTAGAAAAACTGCATGAGGCTATTTATTGAGTCTTAAAATATAGATCTTTAGGAAATCATTGAGAATGGCCCATTTGTTCTCACTACTCATCTTGAAGATGGAAGAATTGTGGAGAAACCAATGGAATCATGGACAAAGGATGAGAAGAAAAAATACATCTTGAACTCTAAGGCAAAGCTCTACCTAACTTGTGCCTTGAGTAGAAACTAGCACCATAGGATTGTTAGATGCAGCATAGCAAAAGAGACTTAGGATACATTGATGATAGCTCGTGAAGGAATCAACCATGTTAAAGAATCCAAAGTCACTACAATACAAGAAGCCAAAGACCTTTCTGTCTTGGAGCTTGACGAGCTACTTGGATCCTTGAAGGTGCATGAACTAGAATGGTCTAAAATGGATAAGGATGTTCCAAGAAAAGCAAAATTCATTGCTCTGAAATCAGCTCAGAAAGTTGACAACATGCAACCTTCTCACCACTTTTTTCAATCCTCGGCACTAAGCTTAAAGGCTGATTCAAATGAAAAAAGTATAAGGATGATGATCTCTCTGATAAAGATGAACTATCATTCACATCTAGAGAAATTCAAAAGATGTGGAAGAAGAAAGGAAAGAATAAGAAAGTGATGATGGCTATATGGGAATATCTTGATGAAGACTCCTCAAGTGATGTTAAGTAAGAAGAAATAGCCAATCACTGCCTTATTACAAAAGAACATGAAAATGATGATGAGGTATCAGTCTGAACCTTCTCAACTCTCATTTTATGAATTGGAAAATGCTTTTGATAAACTTTTGTATGATTCTAAAATCATGGCTGAAAAATATGCTTCTCTAAAGAAAAAGCTTTCTAAAACTTTGAAAGAAAAATGAGATTTTGAAACATAAGAAGAATACTTTAAGTCAAGAAAATAAAACCTTGTTGAAGCTTGATGTGTGTGAAACAACATCATGTTTTGTTCTTCTTTTGCATGCATTCTTAGGCATTTTAGTTTCCCTTTTAGTTTATTTTTCCCCTAGTTCGGATAACTGCGGTGTTTTTGGTGTTCTTGTGCAGGATTGGTGCTAAATTGGCCTTGGAATGGATGGAAAGTTTGTATGATTGAAGTTGGAGCTTAATGGATAGCAATAAAGGTGCAAAAAAGGCCATTCCAGAGGGAACCACGGCCTGCCCGTGGTCTTTACCACGGCCATGGTTCGAGGGAACCAGGAAATTGAAGAAAACTGAAACAGACTCAACCACGGCCTGGCCGTGGTGGCCACCACGGCCGTGGTTGAGAGTCAGCATAAGAATCTTCATCTCGAACCGACCACGGCCCGGCCGTGGTGGCCACCACTACGGCCGTGGTTCGCAGCCTTGACAGAAATTTTAGTTTTTCTATTTTTATTTCTTTTGGGGGCTTTTAGCCCATAGAAGCCCTAGGCTATAAATAGATGTTCTGAATAGAATGATGGGGGTTGGAACCTAATTCTAGCTTTGATTCAAACCTAGTTCTAAAGGAGGCACAAAGGAGGCTTGGTTTCTTCATCCTTCATCTTCTTCTTCCATTGTTACGGGTTTGGGATGTTTTTAAGTTTGAATTCTGTTTCCTACTTCTCTATGTCTGAGTAGTTACTTTTGTTTCTAGGATTGGGCAATGCCCTTTGATACATTGATAATGATTAATTGACGTTGTTTTTCCCTTTTATTAATCTTGATTGTTCATTGATTCAATTCTTATTGCTTTTATTCATGTGAATTTGTTGGCCACTTATTTGCATCTCATAGGCATTTAGGGACGTACTGAGAGGTGAACCTAAGTGTTGGAACCATTAGAATTGAACTTAAGGTCTAAATCACGAGAGTAGTTTTAGCCTTTCGAGGAATCAATGAATTACCACAAAGTGTAATGGGTTCAATTTAAATTCAATTACCACGAAAGTAGGAATTGGTTTAATTGGGCACAGATCTTGTATCTTGAAAGAGAACATCAACTAATTTTGGGTAATTCACCTTCAATTGAATTTCAGGTTTAATAAAAGGGTTGTCGATTAGGATTTGTCTTGTATCATTGTGGTATCCCAATCTTGGAAGCTTTCTTAATTCTCAAAACCCCATTCTTGATAACTTTCTAAATTCTATTTTCTTAATTTTTATTTAATTATTTTGTTACTAAGTTCTTATCAATCAACAATCATATTTTCTCTTGTTTAATTTAATTAAGTTAATTAATTAATTGGTATTCATACACACAGTCCCTGTGGATTCGATCTTTTATTACTTGACAACGAAACCGTACACTTGCGGATTTCACCCATCAAAGCTAGAGGTAAACCAGACAACATCCACTTTGCTTAAGTTAGTTGACTTTTCTCAACTCTCTTCTTAACACCATTTTCAAGTATTAGATGAAACTAAAGTGTTGAAGGAAAAAGTTGAATAGCTAACTAAGGACTTCGGATACAAAGATGTGCCTTTGACAAAGCTAGCTTAGGATACAAAAGAGCATCTAAGCAAAAACGATATAAGAATATCTTTGTGATTACCAAGAAATCTGAAGTGACTTGTTTCTGTTGTAATAAGAAAAGCCATATGGCATCCTTATGTTGTTATAGAAACAAATCACCTAAGATGAGAGTGACTAACCCAACAAGGACCCAAAAGACTTGGGTACCAAAACAAGTGTTTCTTTTTCTTGTAGATACTCTTAAAGATAATGAGGAGAGAGGAAAAATGGTTTCTATACAAATAATGAATAAGATAAATGACAATAAACAAATCCATATTTCTTATAATCACTACTATATAGATAAAAGTTTTGACACTATTGGAGAAAAATGGAAAAGGAAAGGTCCTTGTAACTTTAAAGATGAAGTAAAGCATCTGAACATAAATGAGAAATCCAAAGAGAAGAAAAATAAGAAAGATCAGCAAGTTGAGAAAATTGAGACAGGAGATAAGAAAGTTCAAGAAACTTCTCACCAACCTTCTCATCTTCCAACAGAATGGAACTAGCACACTTCTCATCTAAAAGAGCTAATTACTGGAGATACATCAGTAGGTGCAAGGATCGGATTTTCATTCAAAAAAGGAAACTCAAGCAATCATCTTGAATTGCTGTCACAAATCAAGGTAAAGAGCATATATGTAGCTCTCTATAAAGAGTATGGATCTTCGTTATACAGGAAGGATCAAATCAATTTGGGAGGATTGAAGTCTGGACTCCAGGCACTTAAAGACCATTCATTGATTGGCACAAGCGGATATTCAGAAATAAATATAATGTAAAAGGAGAAAAAGCAAGGTGAGTGGCTCAAAGGTATATAATCAACAAGAAGGTATTGCCTTT
This sequence comes from Ormosia semicastrata, assembly GCA_029884595.1. Taxonomy (NCBI): domain Eukaryota; kingdom Viridiplantae; phylum Streptophyta; class Magnoliopsida; order Fabales; family Fabaceae; genus Ormosia; species Ormosia semicastrata. Next base: position 6,264,549 of record JAQQTO010000022.1, on the reverse strand, counting down.
TATCCTTGCAAATAGACTTGAAATTATTAAAATATTACTTTCATGTGTTGTGCTTAAAGTTTTTAAGTTATTTCAATTGGATGTTAAAAGTACATTTTTGAATTGTTTTATAAATAAAGAATTGTAAGTTCTTTTACCACTGGTTTTTAGAAAAAGAAGTTTCCTACTCATGTATTCAAACTTTCCAAACCTACTTTTAGACTTATGCAAGTTCTATGAGCTTAGTATGAAAGTTTGATTAGTTTTCTTTTAAAAAATGATTTTACAAGAGAAAATGTGGACATTGCTTTATTTAGAAAAATTTAAGAAGGATCTTTTAAATTGTCTATATATATATTGATTATATAGTGTTTGGATATACTAATGAGAAGTTATGCAGAGAATTTTCTAATCATATGACAAATGAGAATGATAGGAGAATTGAAGTTCCTTCATGGCCGACAAATCTAGCAAGTATGGAATTTTCATATATTAAACATATGCCAAAAACTTGTTAAGATAGTTTCATATGGAGAATGCAAAGCCAATGAGAACTCCAATGCATATCTCTATGATGTTTAACAAAGATGAGTAAAGTATAAAGTCAATAAGAGGCCAAAGGAAATGAGAAAAGCAAGTTAGAGTACCTATGACGTTGTTGTGATAATTTGAGTGTAACTGATGCTACAAATGTCAGATTAGGATGATTTTGGTTCCATTGAAAAGATAAAAGAAAGATCTATGACTTTGATGAAGACACCAAAGCCCAATTCTTATGTTTGGAGAGTGTAAAAATGTGCGAAAGTCAGAGGAAAAAATTAATATAATTACAATAAAAAATTCTTTGGGGAGTGACTGGGCACTTCAATGTGCATCTATCAATTATACAAGTTAAGTGTATGCCAGCCTCCAAATATTACTCACAACTCATCATATTGAGAATTATTCCTTAAGGTATGACTATATTCCTATCTTTTTGTAATAATACAAGTGTCATAAACCTCTCTAAGAAACCCATTCAGCTTTAAAGAATTAAATATATTGATAATAGACAATATTTTATTTGAAATCACGTTCAAAAAAGGGTTTTCAAACTTAAATTTGTTGATACTAACCATCGATGGGAAGATATTTTCTACAAAATCCTTTGTTGAAGAAAGTTTTTACTTTAGAAGGGATAACTTGAAGATGTCTTTTCTCAAGTGATTGATTATGAAATATGAATGTTAATTCTAATTTTTTATGTGTTATTTATATGAATTATATGTTGTTATATTCTTAACTGTTCTTTTATGTGTTTGAGAAAGCAATATGAGAACACAGTGTGAGGTCTGGACACATGAGAAAGTTAAGCCATAAAGATGAGAAAGTTGCTTTAAGCCAACTTTCTCAAAGATTGAAATCCAAGCCTCAATCACTTTCTCCTCTCTTTCTACCATCATGAATCAAACTCATAGCAAGTAAAAGAAAAGAATTGAATTTTGAATTGAAAATATTCCTCAAGAAAAACCCACTTCTCTCTTTGCTTTAAAGAAGTTAAAAAAGAAGTATGATATTTGGTTCAACCATAAAAAAATCATACTTGGGAGGAATATCTCACTCAGCTCAATGGCCAAGTCCCTACACTCTCTTGCAAACCATATTATTTAGCCACGAGCTGGAAGCACGTAGAAGATTAAAGATTCTAATATGATCATTATGCTTCATACCAAAGAAAAGAAAGCACATAACCCACGGTCTTCAAACATTACAATTTAGACCTAAATGAAGAAGAATCAAAGAAGGAATGTTTTATCTTCTCAAATAAGAACTTGAAGTTGATGCATCTTGAGAAAAAGATTGACAAAGATAACTTGTTGATAAATGTTTTAAATTGAGAATCAAGAAGGGGCATGACAAAGCTCCAAAGCCTCAAAAGAAAGAAAAGAAAGATGATATAAAGAAGAAGAGAAAGCTACTCGAGAAAAGTGTTGGTGAACCTTCTCATGTCATATAAGATTCTAATGAAGCAACATCCGACCTTGATAAAGCATATGTGATGAACCGTCAATATGTCCTATTTTTACGGTTCAATTCCTTAGTTTTTAATATTCTTTTTATTTATTTTTAATGAATTTTGTTTATTAGTTTTGTTATATTTTTAGTATTATTTAATTGTGTTTTTATTAAGTATTTTATGTGTTTTTGTTAGGTAATTATATGGGGAGGAGATTGAATGTGCAAAGGAGCAAAAAAAAGAAGAAATTTCATCGAAACCGTAACTTGAGTCTTTGGTGTGTAGCACTGAGCGCCGGAAGCGTATGCGGAATGGTGAATTAATGTTTGAGCTTAAGCGGCGAGAAGGAGCGCTGAGCGCGCAAGAGGAGCAGCAGAGCATTTGGGCTTAAGTGACTGAGTGCCCAAGCGCCCAGTAACCAGCGCCTAAGCGCTGGTTGCGCAACAGCAGGCCTAATTTTCTTTAAATTAAAGAGTTACACCACACAGAACATATTGAGCACATTGCACAGAAAATTCTTAATCCTGAGAGAGTTGTTTTGCGACGACAGACCTTAGAGGACGGCTTGAAGGAGGATTCTTGAAGGCTTGAAGATCTTAATCTCCATTAAAGGGGTTTTGATTTCTCTTTCTTTTTAGTTTCCCTTTTCTTTTGGGTTTTCTTTCTATGGGTTTGATTTTGATATGAGTTTGTTTTTATTGAACATGAGTAGCTAAACCCATAGTTAGGGCTATGGGGGATCTTGTTTTCCTTATTATTTGGATTTGATTTCTAATTTGATTAGGGTAATTTCTTTTTGAGTTTATCATATTGCTTGTATTCTTGTCAGAATTTGATCACTTTTGACATATGTTAATTCATTGTTTGACCGGTGACCATCCGCATTCAATGAGTGGATCTATATGGTAAGTCTAGGATTAGATTGGTGAATGACCAAACATCGATTTATCCTACCAATAGAATTGACGGTATGTTAGTTCATCTCTTGATTTGAAACTTAATGCATTCTTGATTAATTCAATTAAATGACCAAATAGGTGAATTAAATTAGGAATAGAATATTGTTTCATCCATGACCATTGAGATTCAATAGCAAATAAGAGAATATTGGCAAAAAAATTATCTGAATCATAATTAAAAGAAAATCTGAATAATTGGATTTAAGTGAACCTTGCGCCCTAGTCTCTTTCTCATTGATTATCTTTTCTTTATTAATTATTCATTATTTTTCTTTATTTATTTATTTTAATTTTAACTTGATTTTCTTCTTACACTTTCGATTGTCTGAATAACAAAGAGTTTAATGAATCTAGTAATTATCAATTATTCCTCGTGAGATTGATAACTGGAACTCAAGTCCTATATTACTTGGCGATAGAGTGTACTTGCTCTTAGTGTATTTTACGTGTACCAAGTTTTTGACGTCGTTCTTGGGCAATAAATTTGGTAATATTAGAAGAAAAAAATTCTAGTTATTTCAGACGCTTTTTCCTTTTATTCTTTATTTTATTTTTATTTTTATTTATTATTTTATTTTTTTATTTTATTTTTCATTTTTTTGTTTATATCTTATTTTAATTTTAATTTTTTTTATTTTTTATTTTAATTTAATTTATTTTTATTTAATTTTTTTCTTCTTATTTTTGTTTATGTTCACTCGTTCTTAGTATCCTGATTTGCCTTTTGATCCAGAAATTAAGAAAACAGCTCGCAGGTTAAAGAAGCAGACTTTTATTACAGCTGTAACAGAAGACATAAGCAGGATGGAAAGGCAACCAGTTGTTGAGGCGAATTGTGAAGAAAGAGTTATCCCAGCAGAGCGAACCATGTTTGAGTACTCTATGCCCACTGTTGAAGGGTATGGAGGAAGTATTATAAGACCAGTTGTGGCGGCTAATAATTTTGAGATCAAATCAGCATTGATCTCCATGATTCAGAATTCAGTTCAGTTTGGTGGATTGCCTTCAGATGATCCTAATCAGCATTTGGCCAGATTCTTGCAGTTGTGTGATACTATCAAGTACAATGGAGTGACAGATGATGCAATCTGATTGCGACTCTTTCCTTTCTCTCTTAGGGACAGAGCAAGCCAATGGTTAACGTCACTTCCAAGGGGTTCCATCACTACATGGGATCAGTTAACACAGCAGTTTCTGGCTAAGTATTTTCCTCCTTCAAAATCTGCTAAGTTAAGAAATGATATATCTTCTTTTGTGTTGTTTGAAATGGACACTCTTTATGAAACTTGGGAGCGCTTTCAGGAGTTGTTGAGGAGATATCCATATCATGGATTTCCTGTATGGCAGCAAGTTCAGACTTTTTATAATGGTTTGTCACCTGCAAACCGTTCACTCATTGATGCTGCTGCAGGAGGTACTATATGGAGGAAAACACCTACTGAGAGCCAAGTTTTGATTGAAGAAATGGCGTTGAATAGTTATCAGTGGCAGAATGAGCGCCAGGCTCCTAAGAAACAAGCAGGTGTACATGCTATTGATTCTTCTACTGCAATTCTGAGTCAACTGGAAGCTTTGACCAAGAAGGTGGAGACTTTGATGGTAACAAATAGTGCAACCCCACCTATCATCTGTGAAGCATGTGGAGGACAGGGTCATACTAGTTCAAATTGTCAAGTTGGTAGTCATTTTGCCCCCGAGCCTGAAGCAGTAAATTTTGTTGGTAATTCTAACCGGCAGCAGTACAATCCATACTCAAATACGTACAATCCTGGTTGGAAGGACCACCCAAATTTTAAATGGGGAAATTAGCAAGGTTATCAACAGAATCAACAGAGAGTTCCACCACCACCTCCTGGTTTCCAAGCACCTGCAGAGAAGCCAAGTTTTGAAGATCTAGTCATGAAGTACATGCAGAATTCAGATGCCAGAATGAAGAACATAGAGACTTAGATCAGTCAGCTAACTACATTGATGACAGCGAGGGCACTAGGGACATTGCCTAGACTACTGAGACTAATCCGAGGGAACAGGCCCATGCAATTTTCCTTAGAAGTGATAAAGAACTTGAGGAGTCAATTTTCCTTAGCCATGTCTGCTTGCTTTTGTTCTCTTTATTAACTTAGCCAGAAAGTGAGTTTTGAGCTTTAATGATTGGATTTTTTTTCTGGAGTGAGTTTTCTCTTGATTGATATGCGCTAAAACTTGCTTTGATATCTTGTTGCGGCTTTAATGATTCACATGCATACTTGAATATGATTAAAGTAATTAAGCTTAATTCTTTCTTGACTTCCAAAGTTACATTGATTAAATAATCCCTTAGTTGTCTCATTTGAGTCTGAAATTGATTTCTTTGAATACCCAATTGAATAATCAAGTTAAATTTTTTTGGAGCAATTAATGTGTTGATTGAAAAGTCTTGAAAGGTTGCTTTTGTCTTCAAGGATGAAAAAAAAGAAGAAAAAAATAAAAATTTGAAAAAAAAAAGAAAAAAATGAAAAGAAAGAAAAGAAAAGAATTGTTGGTGAAGAATAATGAGAATATTGGGTTGAAAGTGAGAAGTTGTTATGTTCTTATGCATCATGCTCTATCTGTCATCTTTTCAGCCTGATTATGCTTTGTATTGATTTATTCATGAGCATTCTTTATCCTATTTTATCCTTTCTTCCTACCTTCCATTTTACCCTTGACCCCGTTACAACCAAAGGAAAGTCCTTTTGATTCTTGTATTGTATGTGAACTTGAAAGTGGAGATGAGATTGATAAGCAAGCCTATGGTATTGTATTTTTCAAAAAAAAAAATTGAGTGATCTCTTTGTCCTTTAAACACTTGAGCGATGGAAAGTTGAGTGATCTCAGATGTTTGATAAAGAGAACAGTTGCAAGTTAGACTCAAGCCTTTAATTGTTTAAGTACTAAATAATCTTGCTTGATTGGATTTGATTAATGAACTTGAATTTCTTTTAATTGTGGAATTTTCCTTTAATTTATATTTCTTGATGTTGAGTTTGATCTTGTTATTGATTCTTATTCTTTGCTTGAGGACAAGCAAAGCTCAAGTGTGGGGGAGTTAATGAACTGTCAATATGTCCTATTTTTACGGTTCAATTCCTTAGTTTTTCATATTCTTTTTATTTATTTTTAATGAATTTTGTTTATTAGTTTTGTTATATTTTTAGTATTATTTAATTGTGTTTTTATTAAGTATTTCATGTGTTTTTGTTAGGTAATTATATAGGGAGGAGATTGAATGTGCAAAAGAGCAAAAAGAAGAAGAAATTTTACCAGAAACCAGCGGTTGAGCGCTGGTGTGTAGTGCCTGAGCACTGGAAGCGTATGCAGCAATGGTGAATTAATGTTTCAATGCTTAAGGGCTGAGAAGGAGCGCCTGAGCGCGCAAGAGAGCAAAAGAGCATTTGGGCTTAAGTGATTTGAGCGCCCAGCGCCATAACCAGCGCCCTAAGCGCCCAGTTGCGCAATAAATGAGCCTAATTTTCTTTAAATTAAAGAGTTACACCACACAGAACATATTGAGCACATTGCACAGAAAATTCCTAATCCTGAGAGAGTTATTTTGCGACGGCAGACCTTAGAAGACGGCTTGAAAGAGGATTCTTGAAGGCTTGAAGATCTTAATCTCCATTAAAAGGGTTTTGATTTCTCTTTCTTTTTAGTTTCCCTTTTCTTTTGGGTTTTCTTTCTATAGGTTTGTATTTTGATATGAGTTTGTTTTTATTGAACATGAGTAGCTAAACCCATAGCTAGGGCTATGGGCCTTATTATTTGGATTTGATTTCTAATTTGATTATGGTAATTTCTTTTTGGGTTTATCATCTTGCTTGTATTCTTGTCAGAATTTGATCACTTTTGGCATATGTTAATTCATTGTTTGACCGGTGACCATCCGCATTCAATGAGTGAATCTATATGGTAAGCCTAGGATTAGATTGGTGAATGACCAAACATCGATTTATCCTACCAATAGAATTGACGGTATGTTAGTTTATCTCTTGATTTGAAGCTTAATGCATTATTGATTAATTCAACTAAATGACCAAATAGGTAAATTAAATTAGGAATAGAATATTGTTTCATCTATGACCATTGGGATTCAATAGCAAATAAGAGAATATTGGCAAAAAAATTATCTTAATCATAATTAAAAGAAAATCTGAATAATTGGATTCAAGTGAACTTTGCGTCATAGTCTCTTTCTCATTGATTATCTTTTCTTTGTTTAATTGTTCATTATTTTTTTCTTTATTTATTTATTTTAATTTTAACTTGAATTTCTTCATACTTTCGATTGTCTGAATAACAAAGAGTTTAGCAAATCTAGTAATTATCAATTATTCATCGTGAGATCGATAATTGGGACTCAAGTCCTATATTACTTGGTGATAGAGTGCACTTGCTCTTAGTGTATTTTATGCGTACCAATATGCTAAACTGACTCTTATCCAACATGATCCCTTTATGAGTAAAGAAGTTGCTGACATAGTTGAGAAGCTTGGACTTGACATTTCTCAATATGTTTCAAATATTGATCTTAACTTAGACATCACAACTATCATCACAAGTGTTAAGGGAGCATAATATGAATGCAAAGAAGCCTCTATACTCTCCAAGTCAGCAAGAAGAAAAAGGAGAAGGAAAAGGAAAAGAAAAAGAAAAAGAAGTGCAAGATACTTGAGGAGTGTGCTAGTGAATCTTCTCAAGTAGTTACTGAACCTTCTCATGTTCTAGAGGAACCTTTTCAAGTCTACAAAAAGGAACCTCTGGTGGAAGAAAAGCTTGAGATGTGTATTCCTTGTCTTGAAATAGAGGAATATGATTTTCCTACAGATATTTAAGTAACCCCCATTGATGAGGAATCACATGAGAAATTTGAGAAGCCAAAAATTGATCCTACTTAAACCTTCTCAGCAGTGAATACAAGTATAGCCATTGTCAACATTCTGACAACTTTCTAAGGAGGGAAAGTTGCAACATGAAGTTCCTCTCATCTATCCAAGAGGACAGAATGTAAAAGGAAATGAAGAGAAAAGTGGAGGAAAATGCAGAGAAGGGGGAGAAGAAAGAAAAGAAGAAGATGAAGATCAAGGAGGCTGAGAAAGTTGTAGCAAAACCTTCTTAGCATATTAAGAAGGAACCTATGGTGGTTGAAAAAGTAAAATTAGAGGAATTTGACTCGGCTGAGGACAAGTCAATCACCCCATCAGAAGAAGAAGCTAGTTAGAAGATTGGAAAGCCTGAAAGGGACCCAACTTTAGGTTTCACGACTATTGATGGACATATTGCTATTGCAAACATTCTCACTTAGTTATCTAGAGAAAGAAGTTTGAATATAGAAGGCCCCCTCATTTTTCCTTAGAAGGAGCTTGATAAAAAAAATACTAACAAGGAAGTACTTGTGCTTAAAAAATAGAATATATGAATGAAGATGTTGTAATAACACCTTGGAAGTTTTTCTCTTAATCATTTCTCAATCAGCTTGAGGAAGAATAAGCTAAGTTGGATAGGGAGTTAGCTCAAGCAATGAATGTTGAAGAAAGTGAGAGTCACCATGGGTCTACACAAGCTGTCCCTACTCCATCCAAGCCTAAAATGAAAACCTACAATTCTACCAAGGTTGATCTAAAGAAGCCATGTTCTAAGGTGGGAAAGCTACAGAAACAAGAAAATGCCAAAGAAATGAGCTATATAAAGGCTTAATGGGGATTCATAACACAATCCATGATTTCAAGGATTAGTGTCTAATGTTTGAGAAATGGTTGCAAAGGAAATATGGAAATGAGTTGCATTTCGATGCACCAAAGCTTCAACTCCTTCACCAGTCGAATAATCTCTTAAAGCTTCAACATCAAGTGAAACACATAATTTGTAGCTTTCTGTGACAGTTGGTATCTCTCTCTACCCTATTGTTCTATTATGTTTATTATTATTTTTATGATGTCAAAAGGGGGAAAAGATATATATGGTTTGAAAATTTTATATGGGAGCATAATCGTTCTAATGGATATGTTTATGCTTTTCTCTTGTGTATTAATGGATGCACATGTTTAGGAGGAGCATATTATTTTGTTCATAACTTGCAAATTATCCTACAAAATTTTGTTACTATTTTTTTATAATGATCTTTCATTAGTATCAAGTTGAGGGGGAGCAATTGAACATTCTCAAGTATTGAGCTCTGACCCTTCTCATGTTTTAAGCAAAAATGACAAACGTTCTTAACCTTTGCAAGTTTCATTTAAAATTTTTAATTAGTTTGTCATCATTAAAAAAGGGGAGAAAAGGTAAGCTCCAAAACCCTTTTGTGCTTAGCAGTGAATATTATGTTTTGATGATAACTAACTATGTTGAAAATTGAATATCATTGTTCTTAGTGTTTAAAATGATTTAACATGTTTTTTGTGGAATTTCTTTGTTATTTTAACCTATACAGGACTAAATCTGTATAAAAGAAGATTTCTGTGTGACTAAAGAAGGTTAAGAAGATCAAATTTAGACTTGAGAATGCTCAAGGAAGTCTTTAAAAAGTTCCTAATGAGCATAAGAAAGCTCACCCTGAGAAAGTTCAGAAAAGTGAAGAGGTTCCACAAAACCAAATTCAAGAGCAATACAATCATCAAAGAAAAGCTTCTACCATCTGTATCATCAAGAGAATAATCAAGTGATGATGTTTTAAAAAAATGAGAGCACTGAAGTTCTTCATGTTTTGAGAAAGTTAGATGAGAATGTTTAGTGAGATGGTTGCTTGTGAGAAAGTTCCCGTCAACATGAGAAAGTTCGTGGACAACGTGAGAAAATTCCAAAAGAACCTGAGAAAGTTGGTCTATGAGAATGTCTTGAAAACGTTCACATCAAGATGCACAAAGACCAAAGAAATCTCCCAAAATATTGTTTGAAGAATAAAATATGTTCGAAGAGTATGATTTCTCACCTACAATGTTAAGCTCATATCAATAAAGCGAGAAGAAATCTACTTGAGAAGATTGAAGATTTGATAAAGTTAGTTGCAAACATTCAAGTTGAGAACAATCATGAAGAACCTTTCTCAAAGCCTCTAAAGAACAAATCTGGAAAGCAAAGTAAATGAAAATGATTAAGATGAATTCTTATTCGAGCTACGGAGGTGAAAGATGAAGTTGAAAATGATTAGCACTAGATGAAAAACATTAGAATAGAAGTCTTGAAATGTGCTTTCAAGTTGAGAAAGATCGAATACAAGAGGAAAGAGTTTGAATCCTTTTTGAACAAGATTACAAGCCTAAAAGAGACAGGATATGCAAAGTCATACGTTGAAGAAATCAAGTTCATAAGGATAAGCATGAAAGTATCCAGTAAAGTAAAGCCAAGCAAAAGCTGAGAAAGTTTGACATGAGAAGGTTCAAGTTAACAAAGTTTTGCGCCAACAACCTTCTTACCTATACCAAAAAAGGATAAACACGTGCGAGAAAGTGCTGCAACGGCTAGTAACGGCTAGTTTCTACATGGAATCACTTGGGACTTGTTCCTAACAACTAGAAATACATTCCTAAGTATAAATACGACCCACCCATGAAGATTAAAAAAGTTTGAATGGATTAACACCAAATTATGTCAAAAAGTCATATTTGAACTCATGTTTTGTTGAGCTCATGCTCTATTTTATGCTCTCTTTGAGAGAAGACATCTTATTTACATCTTAGAAGCCGAGGTCTACTGAGCTTAAAAGAAATATACACTCCTTAAGAGAATAGTAAGCTACACATGAAGATTTGAAGGTTATAACATTGAGCCTCAATAGCATAGTGAACACATAGTTGAACTTTTTTATCTCTACTTACTTGATTCTCATTATGTTAAATCCTTACTAGGTGAACTGTGAGCTCTGCTAAATTGTGTTGATCCACTCCTTGATGATTTCGAGAGCTACCAAGTTGTATCAAACACCTCTTTTCATCTACTGACTATTGTGTTGCGATAGTGAGTTTATGGGTTGTACAAGCCACTTAGAACCTTGTAAAGGTGAGACTAAAGAGGCTGTTATTAAAGAATACTCAGTGTTTAGCCTTAAGAGATTGTGTTGAAGAATACTTGGTGTTGAGCCTAAAGAGGTTGTTGTTAAAGCATACTTGTATTGAAGTCTGGAGAGGCTTGGTTGTTAAAGAATACTCTTGCTAGTGGAAAATCCTAGTGGTTGCTAGGTATTGGTCGTAGCCCTGCGTGGTTTTGGAGTGAAGTAGTATAAATCTTGGTGTAAAGCTTTTCTTCCCTTATTCTTTACTTATATTCCATTTTATTAAGTTATCAAAGTTGAAACTGAACTTTGAAAAAAACTGAATGTGTTGGTGAAACCATTCTGATACACTCGTGATTTGAGTTTAAATATTGATTTCCTAATAACTTTAACTTAAAGATAATCTAAAAGAGTAGCTACAATTTTAAATATAACATATAAACTTACTTCTTAGTAATGAGAAGGTTCTTTTCTCTCAACCAGTAAACCTTCCCATGAACTTTCTCACTCTAGTATGATAGTTTATCTTGAACCTTCTCACCAACATTTTGGTTTAAGTTTGAAACATTCTCATCTCTAAGTCTGAACAATCTGAGAAATTTGTGAGAAGGTTGATTTTTTAGAAAAAAAGAGGAACACAATTCAACCTCCCTTCTCGTGTTACTGGCAACTTCACCAGCCACTATTTAAAGTGCCAGAGTGATCCATTTGTTTAGGGGGAAAAAACCTGAGCCCAATCGAACCTTAACACCTATTTAACCCCTTTCTCTCATTTTTGACCTCATTCTCTCCCTAATCAAACCCTAATGAAGGTGCTTGCAGTTGCTGGTTCAAACTCTATTATTTGCTCCTTGCTTTTGCTTACTGAGACCTATGAATTCAATCATTCCTTGGCTCCTTACGACTTCGCACTTGGTTATTGGATGGTTAAGTGCTTCGAAGTTTGTTGTGGGTGACAGTTAGGTGGGTGTTCAAACTTGGTTATGGCTGACGAAGCTGAGTGTTCAATCTTCCATATTTGCTCTGTTTCAGTGCTTGCTTTCTTCCATATTTGGCTTTGTTTTTGCTTTGTGTTAGTGTTTTGGTTCTATTTTTTAGTGTTGTTTGGTTTTGTTTAAGTGGTTTGGCTATGTGGATTGCTTTGTGTGGCTATGTAATTGAAGTTTTATGTCATTTTCTAAGTTTAATTAAGTGTTAGTTGTGATTTTAAGATAGTTTTGCTTAGTTATGTTATTTTATATATATATATATATATATATATATATATATATATATATATAATCGCTCCTCTTGTTGGATGGTGATGCCCAAGAACTGCATCTGTTGTGATTGTGCCACTTGTCTTTGGCAGTTATTAGCTTTTATCCTTCCTCAATGCACGTCTTTCACTTTTGGCATCCATTCTCCCTCTTTAGGTCATGTGCGTGTAAGTGGGGAGTGGTAAGAATAATTGCCCTTCATTCAGACGTGGGGTGGTGTACGTAACATGTGTTTTTTATGTCTACATACTTTCTAGAACATCACGTGCTAGTTAGCATATTGTCTTTACCATAACCCGTTGCTTTTTTCGAAATAAGTTTCCCTTGAAACTATTGTCTACAATATTAGTATTGCTGCTATGCAACATTTTAGAATTAGTCCCATAGAACATATTATCTTTGGAACTTTCTTTAAGAACATCAACATTATCGCTATGTAATCTTCATACCTAATTCCAAAATTTCCCAGTCAACATCCTTTATTACTTGTCTACTTGGTGGTAACATCAGTAGTAACATTAATCTTTTCTTATGACAACTTTAATACTGTTAGTTACTCACTTAGATAGCATAATACTATCTTCTTTCTAAGGTGACCTTAGTACTACCAAGTATCATGAGATTGCTCCCACATTAATTTTCTTTACATAGTTCTCGAGTAATTTCTCTAAGTGTCGAGGCACCATTAGTATTGTCTTATGTTAACAACATCGGCATTGTCGACTGAATTTATCCTTACCAAATTGACACCCATTAACAGGCCCAATACTGCCGCATGTCACGTGTCTCTACGTGCGGTACATTTTTCACCTGTGTCAATTGATAAAATTTATTTTAAATCCCAATAGGGATATTGTATTTTGATAATTATATTTACTAACTTTAAATGAGATTAAAGCTTGGGAACTCTTCATTTGCATAATTAATCTATTGTTGTTTATTTATTTTTGAGTCCATAGATAGAAGGGTTCAATGATGGTAATATTTGGTAAGGTTGAAATTTCATGAGTATTACCTCAAAACACAAAGGAAAATGATGTTCTTACATCATTTTCTATCCCACGTCACTTTTTACTATATTTTTTAATGGTTATGATTAAGTGAGGAAAGTTATGGAGAGAAAGTAATGTGATCAATGATATAGGAAATAATATAAAAAGTGATATAAGAAAAAAGTGTGGTGAGAAAATTAGAGTTGAAACACAAAATTTTAACCCACTTCATCTTTATAAGCATCAAATTATATAAACATCATTAATAGGTTCTGAACAAGTTTTATAGGTGTGAATGTGAACATATATATGGAAACCCTTATACTACATACATACACGTATACAGATCTATTTAAATAGGAGTGCGCATTTGTGTGCGTGAGTATATAAATAAACATGTAATTGAGTTCAAACACATGCCTTGAGTTTATTAAACAAGAAAAATGCGCAGTTAGTAATTAGCATAAGGGGGCACAGATCAGGAACTTCTAGTCAATTTACATTTGAGAAAGGGAAATGAAATTCCGTAGGCAAGATTTATGACTAAATTTCAAGATTTAACTACTACATGCTTGGAAAGTACCCGTTAGCCAGTAATAATATTTGTTAACAGATGATGCAAAATGCTGCAAAAGTAGCTTTATATAACCATCACAAATAGAGAACAATACTAGTTTCTGTGACAGCATTTTAGTATTTATAAATTCACACACAATCGGGAACTAATACATAAATTAATTCATAAAGCACTTGGTGTCTATTCAGTTTGCATGCATTCTCTAACTTAACCCCTGCTTGGTGAAATTGAATTATGCTGAAGAAGAAACAACTGCTCATCCTTTGACTCTTACTAAAGCACTATATATATAATTTCAAATGATAAAATCATAGTCCTATAGAGGACTCACATTTTAAACAATAGTAGGTTCTAGTGCAATATCTCATTTTCCGGATATGTTTGGACGAAGGATTTTAGAGGAAAATAAAAGAGAAAATTTAAAATAAAGGAGAAAATTTATTTTTTATTTCTAAATTAACAGCATTATACAATGTTTATAAAAATAAATAATGAATGATTAAAAACTTACATGATCATCTTTCATTTTATTCTTTTATTTTAAAATATTTTCAAATATAAATAGTGTTTATTCAAAATAAAGAATAAAACATCTCTTTTCTTTTTTTCCAAAACCACAACTCTCAAACATAGAAGAAGCTCATAAACCATACGTACACTATAGAGGACAAAAGAACTGAATGGTATGCTAATGAAAGAAGTTAGCATAATATCAATTGTGGCCTCGAAGTTGCTACTGTCTAAATGTGAATGAATCTATTTTTCATCTCTACTCATGAGAGAACAAGAGGAATAGTGGACAACGGTTAAGTCAAGAGATTTTAGGGTAAGTGTTTGTAGTTGAAAGCATCAGAATTATCAATTATATGAAATAGCAGCTATAGAGCCCAACCATTGCCACTCAAAATTTAATTGGGTAAACCAACAGCAAAAACGGCTTTCAATAATACCCTGTTTTCATGTGCTATTACAGTATTACTATGCAATAAATTTCAATATATATTATATAAAGTAAATTATAGATAAATAATGAACATATATTCACCTAAAGACTTTGTTAACAAAGTTTTATGTTTCAATAATCAATGACATATCCTGAAGTACATGATTAGCATCCACATAACGAGGTTAAAGTTATAAAGGGAATAATTAAAGTTGTTAAAGGAGCTACTATGGATGATTGCAACCAAAAGATAGTACTACTTAAGAAGACACCATTTACCACAACAACAAAAAAAAAAAAGACACAAAATGGTAATTCTACTGCCCTGAGATAATATGCCCGAAAAAGCTGCTAAATGCATTCCCAGAAATTATTTGCTTTTTAATTCCTATTTAACAACACAAAAACTGATGCTTAAAAATAGCTAGTGAATAGAAATAACAAAAAGATTACTCATGAACAGTGATGGAAAGGTAGGAAAATAATTTATAGAGAAAAGATGAGATATAACAACAAGGGATGAAGGTTGTTTTAAATTTTAGCAAACTCGGAAAAAACTACTGATTATTTCCAAAAAACATTAGCGGACAATTGACAACAATTCAATAACTCATTTTTACCTTCCTCTCCCACATCAGAAAATGATATTCTCGCTGTGATAACCATCCCACTCCTAGAAGACCAAAAGATGAACATGAATCAGAAATTGGGCATATAAAAGAAGAACCAACAGTAAGGACAATGGTATCACACACACCACATTCAAATAACTGTGATTATACTCCTTCTACCTCATTTTCTGAAACAGTTGATAAATTATTGCAAAACAGAAAAAAAAAAAAAAACCTATTTGGTAAAGAGCAATAATTGAACCTCAGCTAGCAAGTTTCCTCTGAAATTGTGGAAGAAGAGAAGGGAGAAAGAACTTACCCATTCCAACCACAACCAAGTTGGCCATGAGGTGTAGTTCCACTCATGAGTCATGACACGTGTCCCCTCTCAACAAAGTATACAACGCCATTGGTCCCATTTGATAGTGACAGTTAATTTTGTGTTTTTGGTTTACAAAAAAATTAAGATGAGGGGAAAGTCACTTCATTTCAATTTCAAGCACAGTTCAGCATGAGGTGGTGGCTGCAACATCAAACCAATTTTTTTTTCTAATACTTAGCTTAAATCTACGGTATAATTATTATAATAATATTAAATATTTGAATCATTTGCATTCCCTTACTCCTTGATCAGGTTTCGCTAATGATTTCAAGATTAGAACAAATTATTGACCTTAACGAGAATTTTTAATGAGATTAGAGATTGTTTACTAACAGAATCCCAAGATTTAATCTACAATGACAGTTAAATTAATGATAATATTAGTATATCTTCTAATTAGAAATTAGAAAGAACAGAATTATGCTTGCCATCTGAACTTATGTTGGATTTAAAATGTGTTGCAGGACAACTTCTTCATCTAAGTTTAATGTATTGTCCAAGAGGTGGTTTTCAATTATAAACTTGAGTAAATATAGGGTAGCTGTGAAGAAAGTTCAGCTAATTAAAAGTGTTGGTTCTAACTTGCTGGTGTTTTACAAATTGGCTAAGAGACGAGGATTTGAGCTTTGTGTGGACATCCTGGGTTGATGATCTTTGTCTAAGTACAACTCCACATCCTGATTGATTCCTGGGTAGTGCTAGAGGCTTGAGGGCCGGTGAGGGTATTTTCTTTTTCTTTTATGCTTGTTATTTTAGTATATATTATATATATTTATATGTGTTTTGTGTGTTGTGTTTAGCAGATTTTTATGCGTACAGTTGGAGGTTTATTTTCTTTTTAAAAAAGTAATGATTGAAGATTGTAAGAATAAAATTTTGATAACAATAGACGTTATCTAAATTACTGGACACCCAATCTAAGATATTAAACAAGGGAAAAGACTCACAAATAGTGTATAGGTGATAAACAATCTTGATTTCTTAGGACAATGATACAAATTTAAATTATAGATAAAATAATTTTTGTAGAGAGATCACATAATTTTTGTGCGTCCATAATATAATAAAAATTAATTTTATAGGAGGTTTAAATGAGTTAAACCGTAAAAATACTTTATGATATAAAAAAAGCAAAAAAGTACATGTATACATCATGATTGTGATAATAACAACTTGATGCTCAATTGAACACTTTGCACTAGGTTTTTTGTAACTTCCTCTGATAAAAGGCGGATATCAATGGAGTAATGTCAAGGCATACACTCTCCATGGAAGGAGATGGGACCTAGCCATTATATATAATAATCCTAATGGGCTTTCTTATCAAGAGTTACTATCAGAAAACCCTAACAGTTTATCTATTAGTATGACCTACTCTGCAGCTTATCCACACTAATCCATTATAAAGTGTCTACAACTCACAATATGAATCATTAATTAATTTTAAACTTATCCATACTTATCTACAATTAAAATCATAATGTCAACTTATTTTTCACAAAATAAAACCTCGCGTAACCCACATAACAACAAAGATATGTTATTCCGATATTATCATAAGGTCATGAGGCTGCCAGTATATATCTGGAATCCATTCGGAAGATTATACAGTTGGAGGTTTGTATTTCTATCTTATTATCCACGGTAAAAAAATAAAAAAATAATGACATCACATGAATAAGAATTTAGTGTAGAAGAGACGTTATTCGGACATTAATTAGCTGAATGTCTGGCAGAAGGGATTAGTAAAGAGAGGCGGAAGGAGGAGGAACGTGGGATGTCATGGTCTCTCAAGCTTGTAATTTTTATTTTTTTACTATAGTTTATACCCATTTATATATGTAGTTAATGATCTCACAAAATGAATTAAATTTTTATATAACTCCTTTAATTAATAGTACATCTTTTTTCGTGTGTATATATATATGTGTGTGTGCGCCCGCGTGTGTTCTGACATCCATCACAGTAAACTTCTGACTTTGCCCAAAGGTACGGGGAATATGCCGGTCGACACGGTCGTGCATAGAGAGGAAGATGTTCTTTGTGTGCACTAGAGATGACAACTTGACAAGAAGATTGTGGAGCTCTTTGCACGAGGGAACTTTCTATCATGAATTTAAAAAGTTTGATTTACGAATGGACTTATTTTTTTAATTTAATAGTATTTATATGTAGATTTAAATATATATATATAAATTATTAATTAAAATTTATAAATTTTTTATATGTATAATTATTAGTAAAAAAAATGATCTAATTAAATTTTTGTACTAATCTAAATGTTATTAGTTAAAATATATAAAGATGTAATTTTTTAATCTTAACTATGGATTTATTTTAATAATAAATTAATAGCCAAAAAGAGACTCATTTTCCAAATAAGTGTTAAATAAAAGTAAAATTTATCAAATAGGTGTAACTTAAAAAATTATTATTAAAATAGTGCAAAATGAACAGTGTATATAATATGTTGTGGCTGAGAATCACGACTTACATCCTAATAATTTTATTTTTATTTTTTATACTGAAGTCGTGGTTGAGAGCTACGACTTCTATGTATTTTTTTTTTAATTTGACATAAGTTGTGGTTTTGAGTCACGGCTTCTTAATTATTT
Organism: Ormosia semicastrata; assembly: GCA_029884595.1. NCBI lineage: Eukaryota > Viridiplantae > Streptophyta > Magnoliopsida > Fabales > Fabaceae > Ormosia > Ormosia semicastrata. The sequence goes on along the minus strand of JAQQTO010000022.1, from coordinate 6,246,234 downwards.
TTTTTTTTAGTTTCGTATATAAAATGTGACAATGTGGCTAATGCAAAAAACTTCACTCGCAATGGTTTTTTATCTCTGCGTCTTTTCTCTTTAAATTTCATGTTTTCATCTTTTCTCCTGATTTTCATTACATTATAATTTTCAATTTAACTTCCTTGTGTAGCAACAGCAGCAGAGCGTGTTGAAATAGGGGAGTTGGTACTTGCAAAGGGACTATAATGCTTAAGTCAGACTGTACACAAGTAAGATTTCTACATATTATGATAAGTTACCTAAGAATGTGAAAAAGCTTGTATTTATAGAAGTTAGAGAGATACGCTCTCGTAATAGTCGTAGGATGATATATGTTTCCTATTTAGTTACAAAAGATCCCTATATAACAATGTAATTAGTTAGATTAAAAATTATAATGTAATGAAAATCAAAAGAAAAGATGAAAAAATGAAATCTAAAGAAAAAAGACGTGGAGATGAAACACCATTATGGATAAAGTTTTTCACATCAGTCACCTTGTCACCTTTTATATACGAAACTGAAAAAAAAAATTAAGAAGTCGTGGCTCAAAGCCACGACTTATGTCAAATTTTAAAAAAATTACATAGAAGTCATGGCTCCTAATCACAATTTCAGTAGAAAAAAAATGATCATGATGTAAGTCGTGACTCTCAACCATGACTTACTATATACACTGTTTATTTTGCACTATTTTGATAATAATTTTTTAAATTACAAATATTTAATAAATTTTACTTCTATTTATACCTATTTAATAAATAAGTTTCAAAAAGGCCATGGTCCATTCATGAACCACCTTTAGAGTGATCCATGTTAGACTTTTCCTTGTACAAGTAATTGTTTACCATTAGTGGATATATGCCCTATAACAAATTGGATTTTAGGAATGTGAAATAATAGATGCATGTGTGACAATGATGGAATACCTCAACTATAATCATTACCAAGATAATTATTTCTTTCAATGAGGAATATATATATCGGAGAAGTCATACTAAATCATTATATTATTTGTAAAAAATCAATTTTTTATGTTATAATTTTATAATATTTTCATGTTAAAATTGTTTATTAAAAAAATAGAACTATATGTTCATAAATGACTTTTCGATAGAGGGCAATGATTAAGCAAAAACAAGAAAGATTAAATTTTTAATAAGCACACTTAGCCTTTAAATTCTTTATTCTTAACCTTACACATGCTCTTTTGTGTTATCAGGGTTTTATTATTTTTATTTAGTATATATCATTCCATTCCTATTTTCTTATTAGTGTTCAACTTTCATTCTCAAAGTTTGTAGTTGGTTTAAAGCAAGGAATCTCACTCAAAAATAGTTTACTTAAAACCACTTATAGTAGAATACACATCCAAAAAAGGGTAAAGAACCCCTTAGAGTAGAATGTACATCCAAAAATGTTTCATTAGTTACATTCAAGAATAGTATAATCATGAGGTGTAAACCCAAACTTTCTTCTAACAAGACAAATGAACTCACAACTGAGTCATCGTTGTTCTCCATAAGATTGTTTCTTTATGGTATCCACCAACCTAGCTACACCTCATTTTAGTAACCAATTAATCTTATAAGTATTGACATGTAGTGTAAAAGTTATGAAGAAAAATAATAAGCAAGTATTATTTTTTCTTTATAACTTACATTTGAGGGAGCCAAGAATTTTTTGTTTTGTGATTCTCAAAGAAATTAGAAAATTTTTGGGGGAGCCATGACACTCTTATGTCAAAGTTAAGGTCTAAATGGGCCTAGTCCGATGGATAAACCTGTATAACCCAACAAAAATTGTAGGTTAGGTTAAAAAAATTCAAACTTTAACTTAATCTAACCCAACATAGTCTAACTTAATCTAATCTAGTCCATGGTCCAAATCTTAACTATTTTTTAATCTAATAAGGTACATCTAAAAGGATATTATCATTTTTTTACTTGAAAAATTAAAACTTAATTAATAAGTGGATTAATTATCTAATTTATTTTTTATTAATTTAAATTTTTTAAATATTAAATTTATTATTTAAAAAAATAAATTATCTAACAAAATGCTAGTACGAAACATATTTTGCTTGACTCAAAAATGGATCTATCGGTGTATATATGATCATTTTTATTTGATCTTATCATATTATATAAGAAACTAGGCCACCTGAATTAGGCTAATAGGGTCTGAATAATTTGCATAAGGTCAAAAGTTCAAATTTTGCTACAATTATACCAAAAAATATTATAAGAGAAACTGGTTTGTTAATATATGAATATTCTCATGCAAATATGTGGGTGTAAAATAATATGAAAGACTGGTATAATAGGTTAAAACAAAAATGAGATAGTGCACATAGACTTGGATGACTAACGAATATATCGGACCTTAGATTTTACCAAAACCAAAATTAATACTTATTTAACTAAAGTTAAGTTAAAGTTCACACATTCTGCGTCTTAAAGTCTTTCTATCTCTTTCACTCTCTCACTTGTTATCTATATTATTATAAAAGAACTTTTATACTTTGGTATCTATTTTTTATTTTTTATTTTTTTATAATTTTTTAAATTATTATTATTAATTACTCATTTGATTTAATAATTTAAAGAAAAACATAGAAAGAATAAACTAAACGATTTTATTAATCATTTAAAATTTAAAAGATAAACATAAAAAATATATTTTTTATTCTCCAAATACAGTTGATTTCAAATACTTCTCACTACATAATTATAATTCAATTTAAACACTTTTTATTATAACTTATCATAATAAAAAATAAAAAATATGAATTGAATAAATCTTACTACTCATTTTTTTAGCTGTTATTATCTCATTTTAATATACAAAGATAAATATAAAAAAATAAAATTATAAATAGTTCGTACTATACAATTACAATTGTCGTCAAATACTTTTCAACTTTTTGTGATTTAACTATAATTAATGTCAAATAATTTTTATTATTTATTATTTTTTATCTTAATAAAAAATTTAAAAACACAAATTGACAGCATAATTAGGGTTACAAATAAGTGGTTCGAATCACTGTCATTCAAATACTTGTTGATTTAATTCAAATGAGAGTTAAAATTAATTAGCTACCAGGATTGAAAGCCAATGAGAATTGGCTCGATTAGTACGATTGAAATGGCGTTAAAGAAAAAATTATTTGGTTTGATTAATAATGCGGCTTGCCGTGCAAATGCTTGCGACTAACTAAACTTATGAAGTGTACATATGCTCATAAAGAAAGAAAAAATACATATATAATTTTCTTTCTTAATTTTTAGCTCTCTTACTTTTATATATTTCGTTGCATAGGATATACTGCACATCTAGTAAAGAGAGAGAGAGAGAGAGAGAGAATATAGCAAATGAATCAAACGTATCATATCAAGCATACCATAGTGAAAACTTAAAATTTTTACTCATTCCTGATTCTCATTCCAATTTTTCCCCTACCAAGACATGCACCTCAATTAACTTTTTGCTCTAAGTAAACTACAGAAAATAAGATTATAAACCTACACCACAGTAGGCAATACGAGAAATTCTTGGATAGAACTAGTATTTCGGGTCTGATCCACCACGATCAAAGAACCCAAGTTAAGGAGGTAGTTATCTGAACGTCACCAGATAATTGCCCAATCTTACATAATCTGGTAGAGATAAATCAAATTTCTCAATATCAAGGAATAAAAAGATAAAATTCTTCTTAATTAGTTAGATTCCTAAATATCAAGAAATTAAATCTCTAAACAATTGTCCTCTAATTAAGTAACCCCACATTATAAATAACGGGTTTTAGCTCAAGTATACATTTAATCCTTCATTTACTAGTCTTTTAATGCAAACTCTAACTTGAACATGAGATAGATAAACATTGTTTGCTATATCATCTCTCTAAATACTCTTTAAATATAAATACATTCTAAATATTCTCTCTCTTTATTATATATATATATATATATATATATATATATATATATATATATATATATGTGTGTGTGTAATCTCAACCATTAGATGAAAAAGTAGAACTAACGGTTGAAAATGGGTAAGAAAATACACTCTTTAAATATTAGTATATTTTCAATATGGACCGACAACCTTACAAATATTTAATATTAAATATAATGCCTATTGGCGCTTAACCAAGAACTACTCAATCCACACATACTATAACAATAATTCCTAATTAAATTTGTTTGTACGTACAAATCAAACATCATTCCAACTGTGAATGCCAATCTCAAATACATGTGGTGAGTAAACGGTACAGTAACATGATATGACCAAAATTGATTGTTCATTTGAAATATGCTATCCACCAAATTGTGCAACAAATTCCATAAAACACGTAAGTAATCAACCTTCAACTCTCGGCCACCCTCACCTATCTTTCTTATAGCATGCAGTATGTGCTTTTGGCCTAATATAATTGTTTGTCAGCTGATCATAAAGGCTTCATATTGTGAAAGGGACCACAAAACTGCAATAATCCCAAATAAACCATGGTTAAAGAATCATTCATCTCCAACTTTCATGGGGAAATGCACCTACTTACATGATTCTAGTCAAGAACTGGATCATTTATTTTCCAAAGCCATTACAATCTGCTTAGTCATCCTTCTTGTTTCTATCAAGAAAATGAAGCAAAAGGCTTTTCAAGAAAAGGTTAGAAATGCAGCCAATTTTTTTGAGTGGTTGGCCAATCGTTTCACTCATCCACTACTTTTACACTGATTAAACTAGCTAGCCTCTTCGTTCTGCAACCAATATTAGCAGCACAATGCCTTAAAGGGTTGCTGTCTCCTTTTACTCTGTAACTCATCAATGAGCTAGGCTCCTATTTTGTGGGGGGTATTACCACTCATATTAGCTGTCCTGCAAGTGTGGCCCAAACTATTTATAAAAAAAATAAAAAATAAAAAAATTGATGTCTTTGTACAAATGATCTTATTATTGTTTCTGTGTGATGCAGTTTGGTTGTTTCTATGTGTGGATATTGCTGGCTAAATCCAACATGTGAGGAAAAGAGACAAACCTACTTTGTACGACGTGCTCATGGAATTTTTCCCATCAGATTTTATTTCCATCCAAATAAGTTTACAGGCACAGTTGTTCTGTTTCGTTACTAGAATCTAGCCCGTGAACCTGAATGTCACTCGCAACTCTCATGTCATGTAACAGATTATGGAGGGGGTGGCTTGTCCTTTTTGGATTCTGGCGACTTAAACATCACAAGTCATTGGCACAAACAGACACCACATAGAGGTCCCAAAGTGCCCAATAATAGAATATTTTTTCCCTAAATAATAATAATAATAATAATATATTACATAATGATAATCATGGCTAGAGAATTTAGCTTCTTACTGGCGCAATGCAAATTATCAGAGTTCATTTTGTAGGGCTGACTTTAACCGAGAGAAACCGGATTTTCAGATGCTAGGTAGCTAGCTAGTTAGCAGCATAATGGTCTGTGCATGCCTCATTCATTTGTTCTATTTCTATAAATATTTTGCAATTTTTTTATTGGTTGCTTTTCTCCTGAGTTTGCCGAGTGCCATGAGGGTCTGTATCGCATGCCCCCAACGTGAGCCCAACTGTTGCATGCTAATCATATTCTATAACAATGATGAAGCCAAACCACTTAAAAGTTTATTATTTCCATCATAACTCATCTATAGTTGCTTTGACATATATCTGTAGACATTTGATTTTTCAACTGGCAGACCAAGCAATTAACTAAGACCTGTTTGTACCTACATAGATAGATGTTTCTGAAATTCTCTCTCTCTCTCTCTCACGAGCATGCACACAAGAGACACTATGACATTGTCTGTTCAGGCTACTCAATTAGTCTTCTCTCTGCAAGTATGGCTCTTCACATTCTGCCATGAAAGAAAAGAAGTGGGGTTTTGCCCTGTCCAATAGCTATAACGCTAGCTGATCAACCGAAAATCTTTTTTTTTTTTTCTTTAGACTAAAGGTTATATATACAGTAAGAGTTCCATGGGACTAGTTTTCACATCAACTTAGATTAAGTCCCAACTGGATGATAAAGACTAATCTAGGGTAACATATTTAGCATAACCAAAAAAAAAAAAAAAAAAAACTTACACTCAACAAATCATATGATGACTAACTGTTTATCAAATTAACAACAGTGTAAGCGTATTTCTTTTTGGTGATTAAAATGATTGTGTCAAAACTTAAAATTTAGTCAAAGAAGAATTAAGTTCAACTATAAAATTTGTGACTGTACGGTAGTAACTCAGGTGACACAACAACATATATGGGGATTTTTTTTTTGGGAAGATTTAAAAAAGAGTACTCCTGGAATGAATATAGATAATGGAAAATATAGTGTTTCTGTACATAAGAAAACGAAATGATATTTTTTTTCAGGGTAAATATTTTTCAATAATTTTTTAAAATGTTTTAAAATTGCTTATTGGTCTGTGTTACAGAAAGGAAGGTAATCTTATCCTTTCTAAGCTCCTCAATCCTCACCTTTAGTGAATGGAAGAATCATTCTCAAGTTTTGAAACACACTGCACAGGAATTTATCTATTGAATTGTTCAATCTCTTCACAAGCATAAATAAAATGAATGAAGAAAACTGTTGTATTTGAGGAATTGTGGCGCGCAGAAGATTAGCATACCGCGTTGCCTTCAAGTTGCGTACAAAAATCCATTACGTTGGAGCCGTTCTATGGGAAGGATAAATAAATAAACAAATGAATAAAAGGGTGAAAAGAGCACTCACGAGATAGAGTTCCAAATTTTGCACTATTGAGATTAATATTCATTTTGTCTGATTGGACGTGTATATAATCATTTTTCTTTACTATTATACTTTGTACCGTTGCATTAGGAGAATTAACCGGACAAGGAGGGAACACAATGCAGATCAATGCACCACGTTTTGCAACATTTTACTGAGTAAAATTCACTAAAATGAAAAGCAAAGCTAGGACAAATAAATGGAGTGATTATAATAATCCATGTTCATATTTTTTTTTCAAAAAAAAAAATGAACATGGATTTTACTGCTTTATAATAATACGTTGTGCTGTGGTTCATGCATGCAGAGAAAGAGACCTACTTCCTCAATGCATGTTAACAAAGCCAAATCCAATTTAAATTCCCACTTCGCAGCAATTTATGACAAAAAAAAAAAAAGTGCCCTTATATTAAGATTAAAAGGAAAAATTCTTCGTCAATTTTAGCTTATTGGTCAGAGGCTTTATGACTGTGCCTGAAGTAACATTCAACGTATAGATACATATCCTCCGCCTTAAATCATATTTCTACTGTTCTTTTCTTAGTTTCATTTGATTTGCCTTTTTTATGTGGTTATTTCTTTTGTTGTTTCCTACAAGTTTTACATCACCTCAAACACAATATATTTTGAGAAGTTACAGCATTTTCAAATAAAATTTTCACAAGTAATATCAATATTTTTAGAAAGGCAATGACTTCAATCAATCAAATTTGGTCTTGTAAAGAGACGCAATGGTAAGCAACTTCAACTTTAGAGACATGATGTAAGTTCAAATTTCAAAACAAAAAACTTTTGTAAAAAAATGGCATAAACTTCGTGCTTCCATGATTTTATGAATGATTTAAATAGATTGAACATATGAAGATACTTTATGATAATAATAAAAATTTGCCTTGTAAAACTGTATTAATAGGTCTTTCTCTCCAAATAAATTGCCAAAGGTTATGATGATTAAAATTTGTGGGCACTAACTAAAAATAAGCAGCTGATTCAGCCTAGCTTTAAAAATTTCTTGGGAGTGAAGTGTATAATATGATGGGGACTTCTTAGTTTTTCACTCACATCACATTTATCTCAATACTGATAAGCACCATTTCACCCTCAACAGTGAGAGAATTATTAATATTTATATTAAAGTTCTGGAACCTGTTAATTTATTTCATTGTTCCATTAAATCAATCTTTCCATTCAACAATGCAATGGCTTTGGCATTTCTCCCAGAATAAAACCCTTTCGAACTCTTAATCATTACGTCAGTCAAGCAAAAAGGCAAGCACGTGTTGCTGATTATTCTCCAAATAATAGCTCCATTTACATTTTATGCAATATGAAATCGAATAATGTTTCTAATGGGGCCATCTGACATCTCCATCGATCTCTTACAAATTATAATAAACAAAGTTAAAAGTAAAATTCCTTATACCATCATCAAGCCAATTATAGTGGGTTTGGCACATCTTTATTAAGAAAAATTTTTAGATAGTTATTGTTTATAATAAGCATTCAAATTAACTGTTGATATGTAAAAAAATATTATCTATAGATCAATACAATTTTAATATAATTTACATAATTTTACATATGTCAACAATTAATTTGAATATCTAATGATAGGCAGTGTTTACTCACAATTTTTACCTTAGAATTTTTTCTTTGGTAGATGGTCTTAATGTTGTTAAAATATCCATCAAAGAATGATTAGCTGTAAATCTCAATTACTTAAATTGAGTAGAGCTAATAGGAAGGCTAATATTGTAGTATTCTAGTAATAAGACTGCAAGACTAATGTATAGTTTATTGAAGAGAGAGATAGACTTGGTTGTAGGACGTCTAGAACAACCCTACATTCATGAAGGAAAATATATATATATATTGGAAGTAGTAAGGGCAGGAGACAAGGTAATTATTTATTTTTTGTGAGCAGTTGGTTGTTTTGTAGCGATGATTAATTGGCACACATGTGAACAGGAAGGTACTTGATAATTAATAACCTTTCTGCGGAATGGGGCAATGTTTGGATTCATTCAATATATATACATAGAGAGTGAGAGAGACCCGCTCATCTTTCGTTTCTTGGGGATCATGGCACTTTCAATTTGTAAACCAATAATATTGTGGTCGAAGTCTTATTAATATGTACACTTTTGGATACTTCCCTCCACTTCACAGCCATATATGTGAGTATCTCTAATCACAACTACTAGGGTGTGCTACTATATTATAAGCTACTTTTTAAAGAACCATTTAGTATGTAGAAAGACGGAAATGGTAATGAAGCTGTACGGTGAATTATTGCGTATATTTCTTTAATTGGTATATCTAGGTATAAAACCTTCATATAAGAAACTTAATGGAAATAATAAAGAAAACAGATTACGGTAGTCATGCTTGATAGTATCAGCACTAGCACTAGGGTTTTCTCTTATTGCCACCCTTTGAAATTTTAAAATAGGCAGTTCATGTAGCAATGTATATATTCGGCAGGGACAGAGAAGTTTAAGAGAAAAACTAAAGAAGCTAAGCTTTCACTAATTGCTGTGGGAATTAGAGTTAATTGTTGGGTTAGTTCGTGAAAACAATATATTGTTAACCCGCTTTTTTTTTGTTATAAAAAGTTTAGGAATAAGAGAAGTTGTCTCATTCCACACTAAGAACATGCCACAAACTATAACAAGGGCTTTACTGAGTTACAAATGACTTATCAATAAATTGTTAACTTTAGTCAATCTTAGATCAGAATTCCATAGCAGTATTTTATTGTTCATGAATATAATTTATTCAAAGAGGAAATCCCCTTTTTTTTAGTAAAACCCTATTTTGGCCCTGACAGGTACATTTTTTTTATTAATTAAGCTTCTTAGTAAAAAAATTTATCAATTTAGTCTTTAAAACTTGATATTCCCAATTTTTTCAACCCTTCATTTTAACAATGTTAATTTTAAAAGTTTAATTTTAATGTTAAAAGATGACATGACATATTTAACTAAACCAATTAGACAAAAATGATGTCATTTGGTCAAAATTAATTTCAAAAAGGTATATAGATATTTTAAAATGAAATATTATGCGCACACATACAAGCTCAAATGATATCATTTTGATTTAATTAGTTGAGTCTGACATAATCATCTTTTAACATTACAAATAAGTTTTCAAAGTTAACATTATTAAACTTAAACCGATGAAGGGATGAAAAATTGGAGATTTCAAGTTTGAGAGATTATATTGATAAATTTTATATGTAAGGGAGTAAACAGATAAAAATTACATATTTTAAGGACTAAAATAAGGTTTTACTTTTTTTTCTCTCTTAAAACTCAATTTATGGTATAAAAAGCACATTTTGATTTTAAGTATAATTAAGCGAACTGACACATTCTTACCTATAGTCTTATTAAAAATTATTAATATTCTTGGAATAACCCCAGCATAGAACTACTCAAATATCAATCCGGATAAGAGTGTCATAGGATTCCTTATGATATTTTCATATCACATTGAATAACAGTTTTTGTTCTTTCTTTTTTTTACGTGAAATAAAAACAGTTAAGGCTAACGCATCATACTATTAAATACTGATGAATTTCTATAGTGGTTGGAGTGTTTGAAATCTCTTGTATGAACCTGCTAGTCACTTCATTATCAGATTAGCAAATGACTAATCTTATTTACTTAAGTGTAACTTTTTCGCACATTACACACAACCTACTACTAGAATTATTAAATAACAACTGTAGCGAACTTGAATATTTTTTGAATGGTTTAAATCGCACACTCCCTATAAGGGGCATAACTACGTTGATTATATAAGGCGGCATCTGCACCCCATAGAAAATTTCTCTACACTTTTGATTAAATCTAGGGAATTTTCATGGTGACTTGTGAAGTATTTTTTTAATATTAATTTTATGATTTTTTTTTGCATAAACATAAAAATTCAAATTTGGTGCATTAGATCAATTACATAATTAATTAATGGGAAATGTTATGATACTCATTTTTTTAAAGATACGGTACTTAAGGTGAATTGTCAAATATTTCATTGACTATTAGTTATTTTTAAATATTTATTATGAAATTAATATTTAATAAATATTTAACAATTCACTCTGTGTACCATACTTATAAGAGTACTATAGAAATTTCTAAACACTTAATATTATTTTTATAATTATTTAACTATAGATTTAAGAGCATTGGGAATTTTGATGGTACCTTGATGAGTATGGTATTCAAGGTGAATTGTAAAGCATTTATTAAAAACTCAACCTAAAAGAAAAGTTTAAAAATAACCAATAACCAATAACCAATAAAATACTTGACAACTAACCCTAACTACTATATTTTGAAAAAAAAAAATATAAGTAGCGTAGAATTCCCTTAAAGTGTTTTAACCATTCGCACGGTTACATCCATGCTCCCAAAGCAAACAATTCCGTTATTTGAATATTTAAAATACAACACCTAGACCAATGTATATTGGTCTCAATAGAAGGAATTCAGGTCCCTTAAGTATGTGATTTTGAATTCGATCTCTGAATTAATGTGTATAAAAATAACACCATTAAGAGAGATCTCCGCTTAGGCATATGATCGTATTCTGAGAGATTAATTTTTTATATATCAAATGAGAAGACATTCTAATAAACTAAAAAAAATACAACACCTAGCCCTGCTTCCAAAACAAACAATTTTATTATTTTGAACATTCAGAATATGACACCCAGCCAACACCCATTTCACATTGATATAAGGTAAATTTATTCTCTTTTGAGATATGATATACCTCAACACCCACCCACACCCACATCAAGTTCAAAACAAAGTGACATATGGCAGGTATTTAAAAATCATTTTCCTAAAGCAAAGACTGTGTGAATAGTGGGTGAGAGGTAGAGTGAGAGGAAGGTTATGCGGAGAGAGGGAGCGGGGAAGCACGTGCACAGTGAGGAATGAATGTTTAGTGTTGCTGTGGGCTTAACGCGGTTAGGGAATCTGCACGTGACGGAGGAATGGATTAGTGACATGCATGGGTTTGGGGTTGGGGTTGGGGTTGGGGTTGGGGTTGGGTTTGGGGTTGGGATTGGGATTGATAGTAGCGGATGAAGCCATGAAGGGATTCTATTACATGATAAGCATCGAAAACTGCGAAGGAAGCGTCAAAGGTTGTTTAGCTGGCAATCCCTCCAAACTCTTCTCACGGGGCTCCCATCTCATTCTCTATCTTATTTGTACAGCTATATGTTTTCATAAAATTTTTATAGTGTTTTCTCTGAAAAGACTGAAATGCCCTTTCACATTTTCCCCTTGATACGTGGTAAGTGGCTTTACCAACAAGCATGTGCTCTGTTATTTGTATAACGCAATCAAATTTCTAGTGGGGCTAAATTAAACTTACAGTTAGCTATAAATTTCAACTCACACGTGTCTATCTTTCATATTCAAATTAACGATTCATGTCAATGCATGGTTGCCTCAATTAGTAAGACGCACTTCGTTTATAGGGCTTAAGAGGTAGACTATTTGGAAATGGATTACCTCAACTTTTAGTACCATAAAAGAAATTAAAGATTTCACTGGTTGGATGTGAGACTAGGATTGTTATTTTATCTCTATACTTTGTTCATTAGTTTATATGCATGTCTAAAATTATAACGAGATTTAAGCATGACATGGCTGTATGAAATGAATATAGGAAGGAATAAAATGTAAAACGTAATTAAGAGTTAGATAAAGGTTGCTTTCACAAGAGGGTGCTTGGTAAGAAAGACTGAAACACACAAAGATCTAAAAAGTAATTCATTTCAAGTTGCTTAGAGTGAAATCAAGTAAAGGAGTTGAATATGAATGTATTGAATTTATCATTTTAAATAAAAAAAGGCTGAGCGAAATGGTCATGAAATCAATTACTGTTCCTCAATTTCATATATACAAGATGAGACTCCTCTTATCTTGGTCTTTAATTTTTGGAATACTATCCTCTTGACCTCTCAATGCATGTTTGGGGAGCTTTTCTTCTACACTTTCTTTTTCTCAATGTTTATGCGCGATTTGGGTAGTTTTAACAACTGTTAAGTATCCTTAAAAAGAAAAAAAAATTGAGTTAAGAAAGTATGGACGAGGTACGACAGTAATTGTAATGAGTTGTTTATGATTAGTGACACCATAAAATACTTTGGCTTTATTTAGTTATATAAATCCTTAGGGAGCAAAGAAAATGAAACCAAATACAGGATGTGTTATAGTAAAGAGAGGATCAGTAACACATAACAGGTCTTTGGTGGGATTAAATAAAACCCAGTATGTACATGGTGCTCTCGTGTCTGTAAACATGGTAGGTGATCACTCCAAACACCAATTTGCATATAATTTGATTTTTTGCCAACAGTTTAGATATATTTGCTTCATCAGAAATAACATATGGTGAGGCCAATATCGTAATTCACATTAGAAAAGCATAATTTGTTGTGGGGGATATGTAGGCAGCCGTCAAGGAAACAAACAAGCCATCACAAATATTATTTGTACGCCCACCATTCTATATATTAAAGAAAAACCCCTAAGCCTCAAATGGAAAAGGTAAGGGAGAGGAAACCAAAATCAAATAGAGGAAAGTTTGAAGAAGCATGGCTTCTAGGCAGCGAAAAACAGCGGCTATGCAGCACAAGTTGCAACAACTTCGATCAGTCACAAATTCCAGTGCTGTAATTGACGCCACATACCGATTATAATATATGAAGCATATTCACTTTGGATTTCAATGCTTCTTAAGCTGGAATCAAAATTGTCAATATTTGACGTATTATTCATTTCTTTGTTAATTTGTCAGATGAACAAAGCCTCAATTATTGTAGATGCCACAAGATACATAGAGGAGTTGAAGCAAAAAGTGGAGGGCCTGAACTCAGAGCTTGGAACCGCTGAATCATCAACATCCCAAGATGAACTACCTATGGTGCTTATTGTTTCTATATTTTTCCTTAGGTTATAATATAACACATAGTTAATTCTTTCCATATTTTGTAAAAAATTTCTCAGGTCACCGTAGAAACCCTAGAGAGGGGTTTCTTCATTAATGTATTTTCAGAAAGGAATTGCCCCGGAATGCTTGTGGTAATACTTGACGCCTTCGAAGAACTGGGACTTGATGTGCTGGATGCTAGGGTTTCTTGTGAAGACACTTTCCAACTAGAAGCTGTGGGAGGAGAAGTAAGACTATAGACTGATATATATTAATCTATTTTCCTTTTTTCTTTCTCTACAATATATAATTATTCTTCTTTTATTCTTCCTTTTTAAATAATTTTAAGCCTCTAAAATAAGTCACAACTCTTGGTTTAATGGGATTATTACATCAGTTATGAAACTTATACAAGAGTTTATATCGTCGTCCCACATCAAAATAGTAAAATTCAGAAAAGAACATCACGCGTGGGTTGTACAATTTTGGTTTGAGCGACATATCTAAAATTTCAGCTTCAAAGTCCAAAGTACTGACATAATAATGAGTGTGGCTCCCATATATGGATTCGTTTACCCATGTTCTATAGTTGCATGGGCTGTGAACTCGCCAATAAAGTAAAACAGCTACATCATTATCCACTTTTTGTCATGGAGTTATTTGGTTAATTAATGATGCAGCTGAAAATTCTCTCATATGATTCTGATTTCCTTCTAACTCTTTTGACAAAAACCTGTGCATTTTGCAGAGTCAAGAGAACGAGAGCATCGACGCGCAAGTGGTGAAGCAAGCAGTGCTGCAAGCAATCAAGAATATGATTTAACCGAAGCACAGCTGTCCAAAAAATCCAGTACCTTTTTCTTTAATCTTATTTTAAATGTAAAAGTTACGTATCCTAGTGAAAGAATTTATTTTTGGGTGAAATCTTAGTGAAAGAATTAAAGTATGATAATATATTTTCAAATCAGAAATATTAATAACACATTGTTTTAGACACTTTTTTTAACACTTATTTTATATAGGTATAAAAATAAATATTATTAATATCTTTTTCTTAATAATATTTTTAAATGTATGAGATAAATTAATAATAAAATAAATATTAAAAGAAGTATAAAAAAATGTGTTACAAATGTTTCTCTTGTAGTAATCTAAAGTGCCTCTTTTTAACATCCAAAAAAATGAGGTGGGCCAAATTATTGGGCTGCTCCTCATTGGGTTGCGTTGAATAACTAATGGGGTAGTAATTTGCTGAAGTGGGTCAAGCCAAGTCAGGTCCATGAAGAGCTGACGAACTTGATCTGGATACTGCATCTATTGGCCATGTATTGGGCCTAAAGTAAGAAGGTTGCACTTTGGGCTAGGTGATGCTAACATTTGGAATTGGTTGAATATTACTCTGCTAAGAAATTAAGCCTATCAGAAGAATTTGACCAAGTCCAAGTCGTTGGAGATCTCAAGATTCTGCACATTAACCATTTCCGAAAATGTATGTGTTCATAACTAAGAGGGTTACCATGTGAATACTCAATTTTGTCGGAGACATTTTGTTTAAAAAAAAAGAAAATAAAAAGAAAAGGACTTAACTTTCACCTATTGACTCATTATTCAACTTATAACTCATTTAACCACTCATGACCTATTCGTCCATAATATGACCCATTGACTCATTATCCATCTCATAACTCATATGTCATTAAACTTATCCTAAATAAACCTTATTAGTTGTCATTAAATTCATCACAAACAAGTTCATCCTAAACAAGTTCATTCTATACAAGTTGATCCTAAACAAACTCATCCTAAACAAACTCATCCTAAATAAATTTATCACTATCACTCTCCAAACTCTAATTTTTTTTTTTTTATAAATACCCATCACCTACACACTTTTGATACAAAGACTTCTACCTACAGCTAACACCCTAGCAATCCTTATTTTTTTCACCCTACGGCAGCAAGCTCCCCTCGCAACCACTTTATCTCCAACCTTCACCTATCCATCCACACCGTGACCTCTCACCAATCAAACACCATCTCCTTGCAACCACTTTATTTTCATCATCCTTCACCATAACCACACCACCATCCTTCATCTCTACCAAACACAACCACACAACACCTTTTTCTTGAAGCACCAACAATCACCCACCAAAAAACCACCCTCTACCACACATAAACCATCATCCCTACCAACATCTTCAACCACCATTCACGTTCAAACTCCCCTCCCAAATCGTGAACCACCTCATCACCATTACACACCTCTGTTTCACCATTTCATCATCACCACCTCCACTCCTTCACCTCACCTTCATCATCAAAAACACAACCCCGCCATCACCAAACAGCCCCTCCATCCTTACCCAACTATGACTAACCTACTCACACAATCACCATCAAGCTACACCACCTCCCTCTCGCCAAGAGCTAGTAACCCATCCAAGCCACCCCAAACTATCATCACCACTTCCATCAAGCAAAACCCCACTACAAACCACCAACCTCCATCACAAAGCCCTCCATCCTTCCCAAACCGCAAACCACGACCCTTACCACCTTCACCCACCATTCAAGTTATCCAACCATAGCCTCGCCACCAACCGAGTCTAACCAAATCACCACCATTACAACCCTCATCTAAACCAAACAGACCAAAAAACCCATCACAAACACCATAGCCATCCTCTGTTTTCTTCTGTGCCAATCGTAATCATTATCCCACCACAACACCATCCTCCATAACCAATATCCCACATTCATCTTCATTATCCTTCACCATAACCACAACCACCATCATCCTTCAACAACCTTGACCCACTAGCATCACCCAAATCAAGAACCCCCCTGCGTGCACCACCATTCCTCTGCCAGCTGAAGCATTGCGCCACCACATGCAAAACTCAAATCTGGGCCGTTACTTCGCCTCCAATCCATGACCCACCAGATCCAAGCCCGTCAAACCCGATCCCACACTGGCGCACTGCCGTTCTCAGCGCCCTACAAGACGTGGTCGTGCTGCCGCCCATGTGTTTTGTTCCTATCTCCGCCACTTATCACAGTAACAACCCCACCTTTTGTTCCCTTTTTTTTCGTAAAGACTATTTTTTTAAATTCTTTTTTTTAATAAATGGTTTAGATTAATGGGTTTATTGGGCTAAAAAAATAAAAAAAAAGATATAAATAAAAAATTAAAATAAATGATAAATAAAAACATATAAAATAATTAAACCTTTTTTAGAAGAATAAAATAGGATTATCTAAGTTATGACAGCTCATTAATCTTGTGATTATTATAATCATCTAAGTTATGATAATTTGATGTTTGAATTTTTTTTGTTTTGTCTTTAAATTTTTATTTTTATTTTTATTTTTTTCTCGAAATAAAATAAATCGCTAGTCAATAAAGACTCAATTTTTTGTCAAATAAAAAAATTCGCAACAAACTTGATAACCAATAGGTGACGTCTCTAGTGTGGTGCTGAGTTTCACCAATTCAAACCTTAACATGATTAACTGAGTCGTGACGACTTGTTAATTCAAATTTTCAAAAATTATTTTTTTAATTAAAATCAACCAACCCGCAATTATTTTCTAGAGAACTACGTGACTTTGAGTTTCTCATTACACCCGAGGATACGTAGGAATGGACCTCATATTCCGATATCAAGCCAAAAATTAAATTTTCACGAATTATTTATTTTTTAGTGTTTTTTTAATAAAAGAGGTAAAACAAATATATTTTGAAATTATCAATTTTGCGCAATTAACTTAAGGTACCATATCAGGATGGGTGTATTAGAGGTGCTATAGGATTAAGTCTCCACCCTTTCCTATGCATAATCGACTCCCGAATTCAATCTGGTTTCAAATACTATTTTTCTTGGGTATTCCAATTTTTTCTAATAAAAAATAAAATTTATGACGACTCCTAATTTTTTAATTTAAGTTGCTATTCCGCCGAGGTATGAAATAGTAGTTTCTTCAGTGGCGCAGTAGCAATAACATTGGAACGAGGGGTGGGTACCTGCAAAAGGCACTTCGACACTCAAGACAGTAGATGGACAAGGAGGAAAGTGTGTCTAATTGGGAATTATGTCATACATTTGTCCTCTTGTTGAGTACCATTATATATGAGCATTTTTTTTTTGGGTTTGAGAGATTTTTGCATTCAGTGCGTATTGAATGTTGTCTCCTTGAGTAGTAAAAACCATTATTCCTTATGATTGTCCCCTACTTTTGCAGGGTTGTGATGAATATCCCTTTCTGTTGAGGGACACCTTGCACCTAGGCTACTTCATGCGCACAATAGTGTTAGGGTGTTAGCCTGGCGAGTCAGATTGTTCTAGATTCGTGGACCCAAAACCCAATCCAAAATGGAAGGGATTGTGTGGAAATGGTCAATTGGTGGAAGTAGTTGTGCGAATAACTAGTTAACTGAAGAAACAATTATTGATCCCTAGATTGTAGGAAATTGGTAGATGAAGCTGTAACTGCTATTTGGAACGTTGGCCATGTAACTCCTATTGATAGCTTTTCTTTTTAAAAAAAAATTACTACTTTTTTCAAACTTAGTTTTTAACTAATCTTCAATTAAGTACTTTCTTTACTAGTATAAGGATGAATAGCTGAGGTGTTGAGTTCATTTCTTAGTGTATCATATCAGTTGAGCAAGGGGAATTAAAGGTGCAAGTTAGTTGATCACTTCAACTAATCAAGGAAAAATTGCAAACATATTTTTGGCATGCCTGATAGGACCAACGAAAAAAATATCTACAAGGTTTCCATCAACTGGTCACGACTCTAGTTGGCGCATGCATTTGTGGTTCAACAAGAATTTAGGTCAAATCGATCCTCCACAATAATTAGCTACAACGATGAATGGCAGTTGAAGGTCTGCTAAACCTCAACCTACGCAACCAACCAGTGGCTACATTAGCTTCAGTTATGCTAATTGTGAACACCTAATTTTATTCAAGTCATAAAAAAATTTAAAATAAAAAATATAAAAAAGAGAAAATTACAAAAAAAATTGCATTAATAAAAAAATCACACGAATTGCCCAATTTTCCTTTAATTCCAATTTTATTTGGTCCAAACTATACAACTCACCTTAACCTAGATTTCAAAAAAAAAAAAGAACAAAAATGTAAAATAAAATAAAATTGCAAAAAAAAAAAAAAGTTGGGCTCCTGCTCCCCCTTTTCTACTTTTGAGTGAAAACCAAAACTTCTTTCTCTTGGTTTATGTTTATTTCCTTTCTCTAGCATACATTCTGCACATTATACTGCATATGGTGGTATGCAGCAACATTGCAGCAGAGATCAAGGCTTTTGCTCCCACTTCTTTGGCTCCATTGCACATCTATAGTCCACTCGCTCACATACAAACTCACGATTTCATTCTTGCACACACTCAATTCACTTATGCTATAAAAATACAAAATGAAAAGCAAAGAGGGAGGGGGAACGAAGGAGGAGAACTAAAAAAGAGAGTTGAAAATAGAGGAAAAAAAAAAGGAGAGTTCCTTTGGTTGCATTTTGTTTTTATGAGAAATTAGTGAGCAGAAAGATTAAGACTTTAAAAAAGATTAAGCATTGATCCCCCTCTTTCTGTGTGAATTGTTTTCTTTCTTTCTTTTGCTGTAGAAAATTAATGCCAAGTAAAAGTTTGTTTGAGAAATGTTTAAGGTTTTTTTTTAAAAAAAATCATGAGCTTGTAATCTTTTATTGGTTTGCTTGTATTTCCACCATGCCCATTTTGTTGTAACCAAACATTTAAGCTGTGAAGGTAGAAACGAAAAAAAAAACATATCTAAGGTGTCACACAAATCATTCTCCCATTGCAATTAAAGGATAAGCCACCAACAATAGTCAAACACCAAACTCTTTCAGCCATCACCATAAACCTAAACCAACCAAACACTTAACACAAATTTAAGTTTCTCATCAAGCCATAAACCATGAAATCACCCCTGTTTCAAAAAAAGAAAAAGAAAATCATCATCTCCACCAAACCTCCATGTTCACAACCTCCATCAAATCACCAAATTCCCAAATCTAACACAATCCCCCCTGCTTCAAACCAAAGGCAGAATCTTCAAAGTCATCAAACCCATTTTCCAACCTGCAACCAAGTCATTAAATACCCATAACCTAGGATTGCAGGAAGCACCGCCACGCCTCATGACTGAGCTTGAACAAGGACCTAACCACCCGAAGCACCAAACCTAAATGTCCTCTGCCACCGCACCACCGAACTCGACCTTGCAACCCGCCGTTGCTCCGTCGCCCTGTTCCACGCACACCACCACAACCCCAGAAGCCATGAATCGCGTTGCCACTCCATGCTCCATCGCGAGCCTCCCTTCTCCTATTTCGTTTCTCAGTTTCAGACATAAAGTCTATTTCTTTGTTTTTTTTTTTGAAGAAAATGAACTTTTGAGTTTTGACTCTTTTATTTCATTAATCTGCCGAAAAAAAAAAACAAAAAAAAAACACAAAAAAAGCAGATGGGCTTTGTTTTAAAAGGCTTGGTTGAAATTAGTGAAATGGGCCAAGCTTATGCTAATTATGTGTAGTTTAGATTGACTCTTAAAGTAGATTGATTTTCCTTAAAAAAAACTCTATAAAATCTAGTAAAAAAATGTGTTAATTTCAAAATTGTTAAATGAAGCTTGCTTATTTAAAAAATTCAAAAAAATTAAAAAAATTAATTAAGAAAATAAAATGAAGAAAAACATTTTGAGTTCCTTTAGAATTACTTTACTTTTTATTTCATTATGTGTATTTGCTCAATGACATGATTTTGTGTTAATTTTTTAACATTGTTACTTGGTAATTCTATTATTTGTTCTTGCTTTTGATGACTATTTAAAAAATGTTGATTTCGTAATCATTAAATAAAGTTTGTAAAACAAATCTTTTGATCTATGTAATAATCTATGACGTTGATTGTATAATTTACCATCCTCAAGTGTCGTAAAAATTGTAAAAGTTTATCGTATATCTTTGTTATATTGAACTTTGTGCAAGAGTAGATTTATTTTCAAATATAATCTCTTTTCAAAAATTCTTTTCATAATTAAAATAAAAAAATTCATAATCTTTTTCTAAAAAATTACATTGACTTTGAACTTTTCAATGCACTCGGAAAATACGTAGGTCAAAAGTAAAGTCAAAATTTAAATTTTCATAATTGATATGTCTTCTTTCTTTCTCTTTTGTTTTTTTTTGAATAATTACAACATCTCAATTTATCTTTTTAAAAGGGGTAAAATAAAAATTTTAAGGTTATAAATGATTTGTACAATTAACTAAGGGTAACCATCTAAGGACAGGTGTATCAAGGGTAGTGTGAGATTCAATTTTTATTATTCCCTGTGCACAATCGACTCCCGATATCAACTTGATTTCAAAGACCATTGTTTTAAAAAAAGTTTTTCAATTTTTCCTAATTGAATTAAAATTGATGGCGACTCTATTTCTTTTTTTCTAAAATTTTATTTTTTGTTGTTCCCCCCGGCAACACTAGTGGTTACATCAACTTTGTTTGTGCCATCTTCTTAGCCCAATATCCCATTAACTATAGGTTAATTAAGTCCAGTGGTGGAAGAAATTGCCAAATATGGACAACTGATGATCATAACAACATCCTTTATCTACATACAAACTGACAATGGCCTCAACGACTTGATGTATCAAACGTCACATTAACTTGTTGAACTTGTGAAGAGAAGAGAAACATATTACTCTCTAGCACAGTGTTAGCTGCGAAGAGAAAAGAAACATATTACTCTCTCACTCACTGTTTCTCACTACTAGAAAATTGGGTTTTAGAGACCGAAAAATCGGTCTCTAAATCATAAAAATCGGTCTCTAAAATAATTAAAGACCGATTTAGAGACCAATATAAATCGGTCTCTAAAACGCTCGTCGCTAAATATTAGAGACCGATTTTAGTTGGTCACTAACTTTAGTGACCAATTTAGAGACCATTTTTTTTAAAATAAGCGGTCGCTGTTGTCGGTCAAATTTTGGTCAATTATTTTTCAAAAAAGTATATTAGAGACTGATTTATTAGAGACCGATTTATTGGTTTCTAAATCAGTCTCTAATTCAGTCTCTAAATAGGTCTCTAAAAAACGTGAATATTATATATTTTATAAAGTTGGTCGCTAAATCGGTCTCTAACATAGAGACCGATTTATCAGTCTCTAAATCCATCTCTAAAATAGCTGAATGTATTTTATAGATTTCATAAAATCGATCTCTAAATTGGTCTCTAATTTAGAGACTGATTTATCAGTCTCTAAATCGGTCTCTGAAAAGACTGAGTATATTTTATATATTTCATAAAATCAGTCTCTAAGTCAGTCTCTAATTTAGAGACCGATAAATCGGTCTCTAATTTGTGATATAAATTTATAATTATTTTGAAATGTATTATAATCCAAATTTTTAAAACACCTGATAAACAACAGTCAACAATCTCATATAACTAAACACAAATAAAAAATAACGTAAACTAAAATAATTCAGTCTTTAGAATAACTCATTTAAATGTCAAGACATTCTAGAATAAACTAAACTAAGCATTGTCTACAATATCTCATTACTACAATATTTCAAATGTAAGAAAATTGAACACAACTCAAACTAAACTCTAATCATAAAAACTCTTCCTCGTCCTCATCCTCCTCTTCCGGTCTATCAGTCACGGGAAATGTTTGACAACGCTGAAAGTTTATCAATTGCATCATCTCTCGTACCAGTCGGTTTGTCTCCTCAATCTGTCTCTTATTATCTGCCACTTGAGCGCGAAGCTCATTTCTCTCACTTCTTAATTCTTCAAGTTCATCTCGTCGCACCCAGTCAGATGATGAAGAACTTGAGCCACTATATTGTGGTCTTCCAGCCACTACGGTTAACTCAAGTCCAAGACCATATATTTTACCTTTTTTCACTCCATCCACATTGCGCCACACATCCAACTCATCTGGGAGAGGAGTTCGCTACTCTATGCTCTTTGGGTCATTTCTTGCCTTTCGTTTGCAAATTTGGTCTGTCAATATCAATATGACACTAATTAATACAAAAAGTTAAAACAATACATAAGTCTAACATAATATAAGTCATGACATAAAGTATAAGAATAAACATGGTTTTAATCGCATGTTAAAAGTTGCAAGCTTGTTTAATTTCAATTTGAGATAATAGCACAGTTAAAATATTCCTATTTGAAAATAGAATAGGGACTTTTGACATGGAATAAATAGATATCCTGATGAGTCAAAAAATAGGCCAACATAAAAATAAACATGGTTTCAATCACACGTTCAAAGTAGGTTCCTATGATTTATCACCAAGAAGCTTAAGCACTGCATTCTTCCCAAAATAAGAAACCCAGCAAGAACTACTAAAATTTATACTAGAAAATTTATACCAAATTAGGCAGGAAAACTCAAGTGAGAAACTTCTTTTGCTTTGGTACTGTGAGCTTTAAGGTATAGTGCTTTTATTAATTGACACGTTGAATTCTGTTACAGAGTCAATTGATAGACCAAATAATGTCATTTTGGCATGAGTTAGTAGGATGTGAGTAACGTGTAAAGCTCTAAATATGGGAATTTGAGAATATTAGAAAAATTGAATTAAGTTATTTATACTGATCAAGTGTTATTAGAGTAATTTGAGTTTAAACCTAATATGATACCCTAAGGTTTCCTGTAAAAGATTATGATAATATATAAGTAATTGATATCAAGTTTGATTATGGAAGTTTGACCATATAGAAACATGACTTTAGAGGTTAGTTGTGGCTCTCTTAAGTGAGTGCAAAACTCATCCTTTCTAAGTTTCTAGTGCTGAAAATGTTTTAGACTTTGCCATACAATACTATTTAGACTTTGGAGGGAGGATTGAATAAACTGAATTATTGATGGCATAATTCACCAAGAGACATTATTTTTATTCGTATAGTGTTTGTCAAATTAGTTAGTTTCAAATATTGAGTAAAATCTATTCTACTTAAGCTTTATTTTAGGCTAAGAGTGGTGGTTGCATATTGCCCCTATTCTACAATGCTTAGTCTATTTGACAATTAAACTACCAAGTTTGACCACCTACACAAGGTTTAGAATTTCATAAAAAGAGAACCTAAATGAATGAATCCCATAACTTTCTCTCATTCCCACGTAGCTACCAGGCTAATGCATTGTTCCAATCCAAGAAACTTGTTTTAGATTACCCATGCACTACATAGTCAAAAAATATTGCAAGCACACAAAAAAAAATTATAACTTATATTCAGAGCTCCCTTTAAACATCAAGATAGCAACATGAATACAATTATTGAACATCATTATTTCAAACCCAAGAGTTCGAATTAGATAAAACAATTGCTTACAGCTATATGCTCTGATCTCCTATCCACCCATGTGTGATCCTTACGTCGATGTGTGTGGTGAAACAATGTTAGTGCTGATGGAACAACACCATTCAACTTGGTCTACAGCAATTGTAACAAAACCATATTAGTAAATTTAACCATATTAGACAACTTTAACAATAATGCAAGATAATAGTGAATTTAACCAGATTAGCTCTATGCTGAGATGAGGTAATAGAGCCACTGGTGTGAAATGAAGCTCCATATCCTCCACAATTAGATGCCCGATTGGTTTTTGCAATTGCACTTTTCTTCTTGAAAGCCTCACTTTCCCAATGTGTACACAATGCGTCCCATATCTCATCCCCAAGCCTACTTGGTCTCTCCATTTTCTTGCGAGCCTTTTCCATAACATTATTCAATAATGATGCACCCTGTTTCTCAAAGTTTCTTCGAGCCCAATAATTATCTGGTGAGATGATAGTATACTTCCTATGCAATAAATATGAGTAAGCAAATTGTTTATGATAAAAAAAGTCTATCAAATTTTAAATTGTAGTAATAAAAATTTGAAAATTACCATAAACTCTGCAAACCACATATCTCTTGTGGTATCACATATCCTTTTCCATGATGTCCATGGCTCTAAATAATGGCCCCTGAAGATATCACTAATTCCATTTGCCGCCATGTGCGAAGGCAAAAATCTACAAACAATACAGGTGTTTAGTTATAATATATCAAACATAGTAATGTAACTAAAAAAAAATTACTTATATATACCCATCTCCTTCTAGATATAAAATTGGTTTGCTACCAGACATTTGTGCATCTGATGCATCCTGAGTATGACTTGATCCAAGTGCAGATCCTACATTTGTTGGAGGGATAGATTATCCAACATTGTGACGAGACTCCTCTGTCGGAGGCACCACACGGTGAGATGGTTGAGTAAGAGGTGGTGAAAGTGCACTTGGGATCGAATAAGTAAATACGAGTAATGTGGGTGATGGAGTAGTAGCAGGAGATGGAGAACTAGTAGAGATTAAAGGTGGGTAAGAAGTAGAATGCCACACCGGTCGCACCGGCTGTTGCTTTTTTGGAAGACCCCTAGAAACTTTTCCTTTACCTCGATCTCTCTCAGACATTTGCAATGAACACAAATGGAATATAAATTAAAATGCTTATCAAATAAATAATAATTCATTTGTACAAAATAAAAAAACAAAATTAATTTACCTTTTGTTAACAAATAAAAAAAATAAACACTAATCATGTCCATGATCAGCATCATCAGCATCATCATCACCTTCATCACCATCATCGTCATCACAATCATCATCATCATAGTCATCACCATCATCGTCATCACGATCATCATCAAGCAATTCATATTGATGAAGATCTTCATCTTTATTGTCATTTTCAGAATCATTGTCAAAATCGAATTCATCTTCCTCCATATCCTCTCCTTCATTACTTTCTAACTCATCTTCCTTTTCATCCTTGCCGACATCAGCTTCTACCTCATGATGATCACCTTCTTCATCTCTTAAGTTGGCAAGAAGGTCATCATTTGTTATAAAATCCACATAGGTTGCAGCATCTTGATATGCAACCTCTAATGCATATCGAGCATCAACAGTACCTCTTGGTTTGGTTTTAATCACAACCCACCAATTAGCCTTGTCTTTTACTTTTTCAGGGTAAGGTGCATAATACACTTGAGTTGCATTTTGAGCAAATATGAAGGGGTCATATTTTGGATACCGTCGAGTATGTCGAACCTCCACCATTCCATATTGTTTATGAACATTCACACCACAATTAAGTATAGCATCAAACCATTCACAATTAAACAACACTAACCATTTCATTGGTTCTCCTAGGTATTCTACTTCCACAATTTCTTTAATGATGCCATAATAATAATTCTCTTCTTCTACTTTGTCATCACCCTTAACACAAACCCCACAATTGATGGTTTTTTTACCGATACTCCAATCTTCTGTATGAAACTTATAACCATTGACAAAATAGATAGGCCATGTATGAACCTTTCTCTTAGGACCCCATGCTAAGTGGTGCAAAAATTGATTTTGTACCAAGTTATTTTTATTGTGAACCTACCAATGATAATAGTAAAATCATTATAATTTATAACATAACTATCAAGAATGCATATCATTAAAAAAAGTGCTAAGATACTTACGTAACTTTGGAACCAAGTTGGAAATTCAGATGCAATCATACCATCAATATCAGTGCAACTGATGTTTGGATTAGCTGCTTTCAAATATTCCTCAAAAAATCTAACAACATGCACACGGTTACGAAATATGAACCAATTACATATACATACTAAAATGAATAATTTAAGAATGATTTAGTTCACTTACCCAATATATGGTTGAACCTCTTCACAATTAAGTAGGATATGTAAATGTGTAGCAACTATTTCCTTATCCATTAAATACCTACTGTTACAAGTTCCAGCTGACCGGCCAGGATGATTGAAAATTGATAAAGTGGGTTGGATTGTCTCATCTAAACCTCCATCATCATTTTGACCAACTCTATTTCTCATTGATTGCACATGAGATTCGAAATAATAAAAACAAAAATAAGAAGTCTCTTGACATAAATATGCCTTACATATGGACCCTTCCACACGTGATTTGTTTTTAACCATTCGTTTCAACCTATTCAAGTACCTAAAAGAAACATGATATCATTAAATACTAAACTTTGAAATAAAAAGATTACCACATTTTAAAACGCAATAAAGTAGGTGATTACCTCTCAAATGGATACATCCATCTATATTGAACAGGGCCTCCTACTCTTGCCTCATATGGTAGATGAATAGGTAAATGCTCCATTGAGTTAAAGAATCCAGGTGGAAAGATTCGTTCCAACTTACATGTTGTAATGATGATGTTTTGCTCCATTAGTAACAAATCAGACGCACGTAACACTGTTGAGCACATATCTCTGAAGAATTTGCTTAACTCAGCTAAAGGCTTCCACACTGGATCAAGCAATGCATCAAAAGCAATTGGTAGCAACGGCTCCATAAACACATGACAATCATGGCTTTTCATCCCAACTAGCTTCCCCTCTCTCATGTTTACACATCTATGCAGATTAGAGGCATATCCATCAGGCATTTTTAATTCACTAATCCATTTACATACAACCTTTTTTTGCTCCATGTTCAACGCAAATTTTGCTTTAGGCTTCAAAATTTTTCCATTAGGCAATTCTTGCAACTGTAGTTCCCTCCATCTACAATACTTTTTCGTATCCATTCTAACTTTAACATTGTCTTTGGTTTTGTCTTTAATATCCATCACTGTATTAAAGACATTATCAAACACATTTTTCTCAATATGCATCACATCAAGATTGTGTCTAATCATATTAGTTTTCCAATATGGTAACTCCCAGAAAATACTTTGCTTTATCCAATTATGAGTAACCCCGAACCCAGCATATGTACATGGACTCACCTCAGTTACTTTTGGAACATCACAAACATCTTCCCATACCTCGGCCCCAGACAACCTAGGTGGAGGTGCAGATTTCTCTTGTCTATTCTTATAAAATGCATCCTTATTTCTACGATATGCATGATCCATAGGCAGAAATTGACGATGACAATCAAACCAAGAACATTTGCCATCATGTTTCAAAGTGAAAGCCTTTGTTCGATTCATACAATATGGACATGCCAATCTTCCTGCTGTACTCCAACCCGACAACATGCCATACGCAGGAAAGTCATTTATTGTCCACATTAATGTAGCTTTCATTACGAAATTTTCTTTTTTTGAAATATCATAAGTTAGGACACCTTGTTCCCACAACAATTTCAACTCATCTATTAAAGGTTGCAAATACACATCTATTTTACTTTTCGGATTGTGTGGCCCAGGAATAATCAAAGTCAAGAACATATATGGAGTTGTCATGCATAGTTCTGGAGGAAGATTGTACGGAGTGACAATTACAGGCCAACAGGAGTAAGGAATAGCTGACTGACTATATGGAGTAAAACCATCAGCACTTAAGCCTAATCTAACATTTCTTGGTTCAGCTTTAAATTCAGGATATGTTTCATCAAAATGTTTCCAGTCTTCTCCATCTGATGGATGACATAACACTCTTGATTCTCGTCTATTTTCATAATGCCATCTCATATGCGGAGCAGAACTCATTGAAGTATGTAATCTCTTCAGCCTAGGAATGAAAGGTCAATAAATCAATCTCTTTACAGGGATCTCCTTTGTTTTTCCCTTACCAATCCCTTTTGTTTTATATCGAGCCACACCACAAAATGTGCATTCTGTAACTCCCTCTTCATTGAACAACATATAACCATTCATGCAACAATCAATTCTCCTTGCAGTAAGACCTAGTTTGGAAACTATTTTTTTCGCCTTATAAAAATTTTCTGGGATGAGATTTCCAGGAAGATGTGTCCTTTTCATAAGTGCTACTATTTGATTAAAAGATCGTTGGGAAATGTTTCCCTCCGATTTGATATTCAATAATTCAACAGCAACAAATAATTCAGTTTCATCTTCACATCCCGGCCATAAAGGGTTTTGGGCCCCAGAAGCATATCATAAAATTTTTTAGCATCTTTATTTGGAGGTTCCTCTAAGGGTTGATTGTAATGGAACCCAAACTCTAGACCAACCGCATCATGAACCATGACCTCAAATCTATTTAAATGGTCATTATTACCTTTTTGTGTAGTGGTAGAGGTGCTCGGCTGACTATTAAAAGCTCCAATCAAAGTTGGATCAATTTCTGTTACCAAGTGGCTTCAGTACTCAAGAGGGGGTGAATTGAGTTTAAAACTTTTTCGGAAAACCTTTTTTTATTATCAAAAACTAATATTAAAAACTTAATAAATAAATGTACAGAAGGAGCCAGAAGAAGAAAAGAAAGAATAAAGAGCAGCGAAAAATAAATATGCAGTAAATTAAGTTACATAAAATAAAGAGATTAAGAAGAGAGAAGTAGGCACAATATTTATCCTGGTTCGACCACTAACCCACTTGTGGTCTACGTCCAGTCCTCGAAAGCTGAGATTTTTCACTGAGTATACAAGCTTCAATAGGTGCTTGCTACTATTACACAAAAGAGCATTTTTCATACACAGGGAAACTCTACCTTTGTGCTAAAGTCTCAGCCTGCAGGGATACCTCACCCTTTATACAAACCTTGAGGGATACCTCACCCTCGATACAGAAAAAATAAAAAATAGATGAAGAGAAACTCTCACTTAGAGTAAGTAATACAAATTGAAGTGCTAATGGAGCTCTCACAGAAATATCTCAAAGTTTTTAATCAAAAAGAGAGTAAAAAATAATTTTCATAGATTAGAGCAAGCAGAAATTTGTTCAAAATTATGGGCAATGAAATTCGTGACCCAAGTTTGCTATTTATAGGAAAAAAACACGGAGATAGCCGTTTAGGTATAATTAAGAGCATTAAAAATAATTTAACCAAATTAAAAGCGTTTGAAAGTTTCCATTTCAGACTTCGTATTTAAACGTGTTTATTCGAATAACTTAACAGGTTATTCGAATAACACTGTTACTGAAACCAACTTAAAAGCTCATCTGAAATGGGTTATTCGAATAAACAACCTGTTATTCGAATAACTCTGTTAAAACCAGAGTTCTAAAACTAAATAGGTTATTCGAATGGCAGCTGAACTATTCGAATAAAGTTTAAAAGACAAGTTTAGATAGAAAAGGTTTATTCGAATAACATTTAAGTTATTCGAATAACTCACTTAAAAACGTGGTTCTGAAAAACTCATCTATTCGAATAAAAGACATGCTATTCGAATAAAATCTTAAAAACACAGAGTCTCGTAAAAGAGTTTATTCGAATAGACTAGGTTTTATTCGAATAAATCAATGTAAAACATATTTGGAGAAGATGTTTTAAAGACACTAAGTTTAGTTTTAAAACACGTTTTATCTTTTCTTTAAAAAATAAAGAGATATCAAAGTGAGCTCCGTACAATAGATCCTAAGTCCTAATGCTATTCAAATATAAACTTGGACTTGGTCTATTTATCATCTTCATTTATTCTTCACGTTTGTTATCATCAAAACAAGTCTTCAAAGGTATGCATCCAAACACATTCTCCCCCTTTTTGATGATGACAAACTATCAATGAGACTATCAATGAGAAAAGCGTTAGTGCATATAATTGGAATTCAGAAAGAGGTATAAAAGCTTACTCTCCCTCTTTAATTATAAGAGGTAATATATATCAGATGTGTGCGCAGCTCCCCCTTTCAATTTGAATCCAATCTCATTTTAAGTTTACTTGACTTTTCTCAATTAAAAATAAATGATCAAATATTTCTCCCCCTTTTGTCATGAGCAAAAAGGAGGGGTAAGTCCCATAAGCATATATCAAAGTAAAAGTGCAGAAAGGGAAACATAGTCATATCAATAGATCAACAGGAAATTTTATTTATGCATTAACAAAAAGGTTCAATTACAAAAGCCAGAAATAAATAACATGAAGGCAAAAAAACAGATAGCCTAAGAACTAAAGTTCCTAGAAATAAGTATCCGGAGATGGTGGTGAAGAAGCTGGTGCAGGAGCAAGTGAAGCAGATCGGAGGGCAGCAACCTCACGTTCAACACATTTTATTCTATCAAACAGAATAGAGATTGTATGTTCCATGTAAGCTCGGTTATCCTGCAAGGTGGCCATGATCTGTTCCAAAGTGACAAGACCAGGAGCAGCAGCAGGTACATCAGCAGGAGCAGCAGGGGTGTTAGCAGGGTCAAGCTCATCCTCAGCAACCTCATCTGGGTACACCCAGCCTTCATCGGTTTGGATCATCTTCATTTTTCGTAAGGTGTGAGCGCCAAAGACGTTGTGGTGAGTCAGAGCAATGGCTCGCTCAATCTCCAAAACCTGAGGATACTTGCTCAGCAAGGTGGTGACGAGAATGCCATAAGGCAAGTTAGATTTCTCCTTGCCCTTGGCCCTCATCATGTGTCTCATGATAAACACAGGCCAGTTGATCTGATGGCTATTCTTCAGAAACCACAGCATGAAGATGTCTTCCTCGCTGAGGTAGGCGTAGTTCCCACCGCGAGGAGCCAGGATGTGAGCGAAGACGTAATGCAGAAGCCTATCTTGGCTTTTCAGCGTGCCACCCTTTAGACCCTTGTCAGGCAGGACGAGACCAGGCTTCAGCAGGTCTTTAACCGCCTGAAGCTTGTTGAACTCTTCAAGAAACGGGGTGTCACCATCTTCAACAAGGGCGCTAGTGAACTGCAGCCCAAACAAAGTCAGCCAGTCCAGCGGTGTGATCACATTGTTCTGATCACATACCTCGGAGAGAAGATTCTGGCCATCGAAAGCCAGATTGCAGAAGAACATCTTCACTAGAGCTAGATAGATAGTGGCCCAGTGAGAGCAGAGCTGAAGAACTCCCTGGTTTTGCAGCAGGGTCAGAAAGTCGAAGCCTCGATGTTGCTGGAAGAAAGAGAG
Source organism: Ormosia semicastrata (assembly GCA_029884595.1). Taxonomy (NCBI): domain Eukaryota; kingdom Viridiplantae; phylum Streptophyta; class Magnoliopsida; order Fabales; family Fabaceae; genus Ormosia; species Ormosia semicastrata. Next base: position 6,214,533 of record JAQQTO010000022.1, on the reverse strand, counting down.
GTCAAGGTACTTGGGTTGGACCAAGTTATGCTCCCAAAAGTACGTGATGAAGCGTGCATGATGCTCTTCGTTGGAGGAGAGCCTTCTCAGATCAAGAGGGTTGTTGCATAAAGCATTCTTCATGCGTGGATGCTTGCTAGAGGAGGAGGCCATGGTGGAAGAAGGTGAGAGAGAGTAAAAACGTAAGGGTGAACAGGTTTGAGAGGCAGGAGCAATGGAGGCTTGAAGAGCAGAGAAGAAAGTAGAAAGTGGAAACGTTTGGGCGAGCATGGGTTATTTAAAGAAAACCCGTGTTTATTTGAATAAACATAGGTTTATTCGAATAAACTTTACCTGGAAACTGAAAGGGCAGGCGCGCAGGAAACTGAAAGGTGTTGAGAAAAAATGTTTCAGCTAGGGTTTATTCGAATAGGGAGGTATACTATTCGAATAGAACAACTGGGAAAGTTAAGCGTTTTGGCTAGCTGACAAGGTTTATTCGAATAACTATTGGATTTATTCGAATAGGCTGAGGCCCATACTGATAAAACGAGGTTCAGGTAATTCGAATGACTTGAGGTCTATTCGAATAGACAGAGGCCAAGAACAAAAACTGATAAAAGAAAGAATCTGGTTATTCGAATAGACAGATACTTATTCGAATAAACAGAGAGTAAAGACAAAGACTGATGAAAGAAGGATTCTAGTTATTCGAATAAGGGAGGGTGTTATTCAAATAGATAGAGATGAAAAACAAACAGTTTGCAACACAGGGGCCATTTTATTCGAATAAACTGTGTTTTATTCGAATAAAGCTAATATTCAACACAATTTTAACAAGTAGTAAAGAGGTTTATTCGAATAAAAGCTTGTTTATTAGAATAAAGCTAACAAAGAAGCATAGAAAGGCATACATGCATGAAATTGAAAGTATATATTCATGTGATAAAATTCAACAATAAACCATGCAATTATATATTGGATTGATCAATTATGCCCAATTCTCCTCGAATATAAAAGAATGCTTCTTTTGCTAAGGCTTTAGTGAAAATATCTGCAAGTTGCTTAGTTATTTCAATAAACTCAAGAACGCAATCCCCTTTTTGTACATGATCTCTGATAAAGTGATGTCTTATCTCTATATGCTTTGTTCTAGAATGCAGTATGGGATTCTTAGAGATATTTATTACACTAGTGTTATCACATCTTATCGGGATGTGATCAAGCTGAAGACCATAGTCTAAAAGTTATTGCTTCATCCATAGGATTTGAGCACAACAACTCCCAGCTGCAACATATTCAGCCTCAGCGGTAGACAAAGCCACACTATTTTGTTTCTTGTTATGCCAAGAAACTAAAGAACTACCAAGCAAGTGGCATGTCTCACTAGTACTTTTTCTGTCCAATTTGCACCCAACAAAATCAGAGTCAGAATAGCCTATTAGGCTACAAGAGATACCCTTAGGGTACCACAAACCCATTTGTGAAGTTCCTACTAGGTATTTCATTATTCGTTTAACAGCACTTAAATGAGATTCCTTAGGGTTTGCCTGATATCTAGCACACATGCATACACTAAACATAATATCTGGCCTACTAGCAGTAAGATAAAGGAGAGATCCAATCATACCTCTAAATTTTGTTATTTCTACTGATTTACCTTCTTTATCTTTGTCCAAGTAGCAAGAAGTGCCCATTGGAGTGGCCATGTGTTTAGCGTTTTCCATTTCGAATCTCTTGAGCAATTCCTTGCAGTATTTGGTTTGAGTTATGAATGTCCCTTCGTTCGTTTGTTTGATTTGAAGTCCGAGGAAGAAATTTAATTCTCCCATCATCGACATTTCAAATTTATTCTGCTTTGTCTTAGAAAATTCTTTGTAAAGGGATTCATTAGTAGCACCAAAGATAATATCATCCACATATACTTGCACAAGAAGAATATCATACTTTTTATTTTTAATAAAAAGGGTAGTATCGACTTTTTCTCTTGAAAAACCATTTTCTAAAAGGAACTTACTCAACCTTTCATACCAAGCTCTAGGAGCTTGCTTTAAACCATATAAAGCCTTTTTAAGTTTAAAAACATGGTTGGGTAGTTCATGATTTTTAAAACCTGGAGGTTGTTCAACGTATACCTCATCTTGAATAAAACCATTTAGAAAAGCACTCTTGACATCCATTTGATATAATTTGAAATCCATGGTGCAAGCATAAGCAAGTAACATTCTAATAGCTTCTAATCTAGCTACAGGTGCATAGGTTTCTTTATAATCTATTCATTCTTCTTGATTATATCCTTTAGCAACCAATCTAGCTTTGTTTCTAGTTATTAACCCATTTTCATCAAGTTTGTTTCTAAAAACCCATTTAGTTCCAATTATAGGGTGATTATTAGGTCTAGCAACTAATTCCAAAATTTGATTTCTTTCAAACTGATTTAATTCCTCATGCATAACTAAGATCCAATGTTCATCATCAAAAGCTTCAATTAAATCCTTAGGTTCAATTTGAGAAACAAACGCTAAGTGATTACAAGTATTTCTAAGAGAGTTACGAGTACTTACGCATTTAGATACATCACCAATAATGTAACACCCCAAATTTTAGACTATGTTGCAAGAGTTGACAGAATCACACTACTTTGTGTTTTCTGTGCATTATAAAAATAATTTGATTATTCCGATACTATTTGTGATTATTTTGTGTGATTTGCTCCTGGTCAAGAAAATAATAATTTTCGGTAGGGGAAATTCTTGTCGATTATTTAGAGACGGGGATCTTACTTAACCCGAATCGAGTAACACAGAAAAGAATCTCTTAATTTTTAGAATTTATCTTAAAATAATTCTATTTTACTGATAAATATATGTTGCTTGATGCATAGCTGTTATTGCTATGAATTATTTTGACCCGATAATATATAATTTGCCATAATAATCAACCGACCAAAATTCTGGAATTCTAATTCGACCAAAATTCTGGAAATCCCAATCCGACAGAAGTTCCTCAATATTTTCCCAAATGGTTTTCATTTCAAAACCTGTTTCGACAAATCGAATTCGACAATTTCTTTTGAGAATAGATTCTTGTCGATACTGACTTCATTTCAAGCCTATTCCGACAAACAAAGCTCGACAGTTTTATGAATATACTCCTGTCGATAGACTCGGTCTTTCTCAAGCCTTACAGGGATCCAAAAGATCAATCTCACGTAACTCATTCGACAATCCAAGATTTTTGAAGATCTTGACACCGATGAATTCGGACAAGGTCCAAATACTTTTGAAGACATGTTTCTAACATTTTGATCCCGTCGGATTTAATTAATAAGACTACATGTAAGCATATGCTAATGGTGAGTTGAATCCGACACCTTCAGAGCATTTCCCCGACAACATCAATCGGTAGTTCGACAAAACCCAAAATACCTCAAGACTGGATGAAACTGATTTTCAATTCTTGAATCAGAAATCAAATATTTTGGCTGTTATGGCTGCCTCTTCCGACAAAGACCATCTATTCCGACCAAGACCATCTATTCAAAACATGGGAGAAGTCCTCAGGTTCGACAAAGCGATGGACGTTCTGTTAACAAAGAATAAGTTAAGAACAATATGGTTCTCCTTTTCCCTAAATCTTGTTGGACGATTCTACAAATCAAAAAGATGTTTATATTCATCGAAATATACCTTTTAAAACAATACCAAAATCCATCGAAATAGGATCTTTTAAGACAATGTCATATCCATCGAATTTGGACTTCTATCCAAATACGTCGAATTTAATCTTCTTACTATTTGGTACCATGTTAAAATCCGTCGAATTGGATCTTTTAATTATTAAGTACCAAATTAAAATTTGTCGAGTGAGGATGCTAGTATCGCTAAGTGAAAATGTCAATATTCGTCAGTGAGGATGCTCATATCCGTTGAGTTAGAATGTCAATTTCCGTCGAGTGGGGATACCAATGTCCGTCGAATTTGAATGATAATGTTCGTCGAATTATGGTGCTAACGATTAAGAATTCCTGATTTCAGTAGAAAAACTTCTCTAATGTCAAAATCCGTCGAATTTGATCTTCTGACCATATAGTATTTCGTCGATTCGACAATTGGAAGATTTCTCCAACGTCAACACCTGTTCGACAAATTAGGATATTTGTTGACCTTTTCAAGTTCATCCGACAGCCTTTCATTTTCGTTTGACAGAATCACCATTCGACAGAGTTCTCATCCGACAACACTTGATTTTAACCATTCTTGGGGAAATGATGTTCTCCCATCTTACCGAATTTTGTTATGTCATTTTTCGTCAAAAATTTCCTTGGAAACTCACGTTCATGTAGCAATTTGGAGGGGTTCTACGTCGGCCACGTAGCAGCTTGAAGGAGGTTCTACAAGGTTCTTGAACACTCCAATAACCTTGAAAGTCAAATGAATGACATCAGCCACGTGCATTCAGAATAAGATATTTTACTTCATGTAAATCCTAAACTTTATTTAAGCTTATCCCACGGCAACCGCCTCATAATTTTACTCTCATAAAATTACATTTTCTCTCACATCAAAAAGTATTCATCTTTTTCTCTCAAATCCTACGAACCTGAGCATCATTTTTCTTCCTTTTCTCTCCATTTCATCCTCACAAATTCACCTTCTCTCACCCAAAGACTTCACTCCATTTTCTCTCAAAATGGTTTACGACCATGCATAGTCAAATTCTTTATCTTTCTTCAAAATTCTCCAAATAGCAAAAGCTCTCAAATTTCCTTCTTCTTTTCTTCTCCAACCTCACGGCCTTCCACCCTCTTTCCATCAATCACTCTTCTATAATTCTAAACTACCTTATTTCTTGCTTTCCTACTTCATTTCAAGACATTTTGTAGTTAAAACCTAAGCCTAAATCATCTATTTTTTTATCTTGTTCTTCAAAGCTCAAGTTTGAAGCCTTGAAGGTAGGATTCTTTAATCTTCATATTTCTCTTCATTTCAAAGTTCTAATCATGATTTTAATCCATGATTATTTTAGTTTAGAGCCTTAGGTATTAATATTGCATGTTTTCTTTGGTTTCCAAAGAAGCTCTTGGTGGAGGGAGTTTGCTTGAAGGAGACATACAAGGAGCCTTGGAGGTTCTTCAAGAGGTAAGAGGGAGATTACCCTCATCAACCATGTGTTGGTGGTGAGGAATGTTTGTGTTGTGGTGAAGAAATCCATAAGGATTCATTCACTTGATTGTTTATTATTTTTCCTAATTAAGATTGATTATATGTGCAAGCATGTCTAATATTGTTTATTATTTTTCCTAATTGAGATTGATTATATGTGTAAGCATGTCTAATAGCTTTAATGGTTTGTATGTGTTTTATGATCGCTTTAAAATATGGTATGCGTTCATAGATGCATGATAAATATTGTAGCATGTAAATAACATACAAGGATTTGCATGAGTGTTCCAAAGAACACAAATCCAAGCTCACGGCCTCAAGGCAAAGAAGAGAACCAAAATGTTCTCATTATTTTTCTAAAGTGAAATTTAATTAACTTAGGAAAATTAATAAGATATACATTTGTTTAGATCAAGGAAAAATGAAATTAGAGATCAAATGGCATAAATATAGATTTCGGCCAACATACCAAAGCCAAGCAATGATGATTTCTAAAATTATTTTCAAACCATTATCTAAAACAATGATTTAATGAATTTAGATAATACAATAAATTTGACATTTATTTAGAAGATAAAAAATAATAATAAATAAATTTATGCGATTCATAAACGATTATAAAAACGATAGAATTGTGAAAATACGATAAAATTTCTACGCGATTGACCCATATCAGATATCTTTCTTTGTCGGAAAATGTGAACCCAGTCTGAGCTTTGAAACAATATTTGTCCTATGGGACTTATCATATATTTTTGCCATGAGGGCAAATTTTTATATGCTATGAGGGCATTTGCGTAAATACGCATATTTTATACCATTGAGGGTATTTTGGTAATTTCTTATTTTTGATCATGCATTGAGTTCATGCCAATTTTGGTGGATTGATTGATGAGGTGAATCACATCGTATTGTCGGTGCGATAAGCGTAGTGTGGTTCAATTTTGAATGAACTTGGAGACATTAGTGTGCATAATTCCATTTGTGGACATTGGTTGTTTTCTCTTACAAAAATGTACGTGGTAACACACTAGTGTTCTCGACAAGCACTATACTTAATCGAGATTTGAGAGGACTATTTTTACTGCCTGTAGTTACACGATGTTGTGACTGTGTACTATGCCATGGTGTTTTAGTGGGCTATAGACACAAAGTATTGACAATTTAGCAATCCACAACGATCGCTATTATAGACACAAAGTGTTGATTTAGTTGGTCGGGGTAGTCAAGCTATAGACACAAAGGGTGAACAGGATCAAGTCAAGTCAAGGCGTATTATTAGAATTTTCAGATCATTCTCTCGATATTGATGTGTGTGTTGTAGCTCCATGGAGTAGGATCGTGTCATATTGCATATGTCTATATGTGGTACATTATTATTGTTTATTGGTGATCTTTTATCTCAATGATCTTTTATTTGTGATATTATATGTTGTTATTGTATTTAATCTTTATTTTATATTATTATGATTTACTTGTTATGGCATTTTATATGGTATGAATTGTTATATCTATCCCGATAATGTTATTGCTTTGTTTATTTAATTACAATATATGCTTATTAGAATTAATTGTAAATTGATAACATGACTAAATTTGTGATATCTGTATTGTATGGAATGACCTTGTCATTCGAATCATTCTTTGCTACCAATATGGTATTGGTGAAAGGGGATCTCACCTCTTTCTTGTATTACTTATTGTGTTTGTATTCGTTAAATTTATATAGTAGGCGAGCACATTCTTAAACCTATGGGAGACAATATTCTCAAGACGGTGATATGGCGTCAAGGAGTGGTCTTCCGGACTTCAATAGGATGCGCTGTAGGTTGGGTTTTTTCTCGTTAGTGTTGTTACTGTGCTATTAGTAGTAACCTTCATTGGGTTTACTCTCTTTCTTTGAGTCTGAAATGTTATGTTTTAAATTGTTGTTGAATATTTTGTGGTATATATAATATGTGTATTAATCAATTTAATTTAAATTTCTGTTTTACTTATAATTTTTGGTAAGTTTATATTTCCGCAAATAAAAAAAAATCTTTAAAATTTATCTTTTAGAATTCAAAGCTTTTATAAAATAATTTAATTTGGTTTTATTTTTTTTTAAAAAAAAATGTGACGCCCTAGGGAGGGTGTTACAAATAATCTGATCAATGGAATGATATTTTGAAGTTCGCCACTCTTTGGGGAGTTCCAAAGCTTGCGAATCTTCTTGTCTTTGTTTATCCTCTTGCTCATTGATTTCTTTTTCTTTATTATCCAAATATGTTTCTGCCAAGACTTCTGCAACATCATCAACAACAAGATCCTTTCTCGATCCATTTGGGCCAGTTTCATTAAATGCAACATGTATAGATTCTTCAATAGTCATAGTTCTTTTATTATATATGCGAAAAGCTTTACTATGATTTGAATAACCAAGAAATATACCTTCATCAGACTTAGCATCAAACTTGCCTAAGTTATCTTTTCCATTATTTAAAATAAAAAATTTGCATCCAAAAACATGAAAGTGTGAGACATTCGACTTTCTTCCCTTATACAACTCATATGGGGTTTTCTTTAAAATAGGCCTTATAAGGGCCCTGTTCATTACATAACAAGCTGTACTTACAGCATCCGCCCAAAAGTATTTAGGAAGAGCAGCCTCATTAAGCATAGTTCTCGTCATTTTTTCTAAAGAACGATTTTTCATTTCTACAACTCCATTTTGTTGTGGAGTTCTAGGGGCAGAGAAATTATGATTAATGACATGTTCATCACAAAATTTTTCAAAAACATTGTTTTCAAATTCGCCACCATGATCACTTCTTATAGAAGAGATTTGAAAACCTTTTTCATTTTGAACAACTTTGGTAAGTCTTTTAAAAGCTAGAAATGCATCATTTTTATTTGCAAGAAATAAAGTCCATGTAAACTTAGAAAAATCATCCATAATCACTAAAGCATAGTAATTCCCACCAAAGCTCATAGTTCTAGAAGGTCCAAAAAGATCCATGTGCAAAAGTTATAAAGGTCTAGTAGTTGAAACTATATTTTTTGCTTTAAAAGATACCTTTATTTGTTTACCCTTTTGACATGTATCACATAATTTATATTTTACAAAACTAAGCTTGGGTAGACCAATTACTAGCTGTTTAGAGACCAACTTCTTTAAGTGATCCATATGAATGTGTGCAATTCTCCTATGCCATAACCATGAATCATCATTCTTACTTAAGAGGCATTTCGCATCATTTGAAGATATATCATCAAGACTAATCATATAGATGTTGTTTACTCTATGACCAATGAATTTAACATGCTTGTCATTTTTATCTTCAATTATGCAACAGTTTGAATCAAATATTACTTTATTTCCTTTATCACATAATTGACTAATACTAAGCAAGTTATGTTTTAAGCCTTCAATAAGCAGCACATTTTCAATAGAGGAGTTAGGGTTCTTACCGACTTTGCCGATTTCAAGAATTTTTTCCTTGTTGTTATCACCATAAGTAACGTGTCCATGATTCTTGGGAATAAGCATGGTGAATTTTGAGTAGTCCCCAGTCATGTGCTTGGAGCAACCGCTATCAAGATACCAATTTGAACTCCTAGCTTTCAAGCACACCTATAACACATGTTTAGTTTTTAACTTTTGGTACCCAAACTTTCTTGGGTCCTTGTGTGTCAGTTTTGGGTATAGTACCCTTGAGAATGCAAACCATTTTTGTTCCAATTTTTGTATTTATGTTTTTCCTTGCATTACATGTTGAAGCATTATATCCTTTCCTTCCACAATAAAAACATTTAATAAAAGGACTACTTGAAACACTAGAATGCACAAAGAAATTTTTATAAAGTTTTTGTTGACTATTCGGGTTATAACCTATTCCGGCTTTTTGAAAAACCACTCTTTGTCTTCCTAATAAAATATTTAAGTTATCCCTTCCAAAGGTGAATTTAGAAAGAGTGTTCTTTAAGTCTTCAATTTCTTTTTCAAGCATATGACATGAAGAGCAAGATGAAGAAGTAGAAGCATGTGAAGAATGATTTATGCTTGCATCAATGATTCCCAAAGTTTCATTTTCAATTTTCAATTCTTTTATTTCTTTATTTAAGACAAGAATTTGTTTTTCTAAAGAAGAAATTGTTTTCTTAGAAGAAGAAATAATTTTTGTGAATTTTAAAGATTCTTCATGTAATTCTTTAAAAGCATCTTGTAACTCATCGTAAGAAGGTAATAAAGTAATATTAAAACTTACCTCATTTTCTCTTTCTTCTTCATCTCTTTTTGCCATGAGACATAGTTGAGCTTCTTCGCTATCTGAGATGTCAGTTGAATCCATGTCGTTTTCATCCCATGCTATATAGGCTTTTCTTCCTTTTCTTTCCTTGAAGGGCTTCTTTTCAAATTTCTCCTTCTTCTTTTGGTAAACTGGGCACTCCATTTTCATGTGACCAGGTTTGCCACATTCATAGCAAGTTGGAGTCGATGAAACTTCTTCGCCTTTGTAATGAGTCTTCTTCGGAGGGAAGGGAGGCCTTCTTTGAGTTTCCTTTTTCTTGAGAAATTTACCAAACTTTTTAACCAACAAACTAAGATTTTCTTCACTTACCTCGATGTTCTCTGAGTTTTCTTCATCTTCTTCATCATCATTGTCGAATGTCGATGAAGTGGCTTTGAGAGCTATCCCCTTTTTCTTTTTATCATTTTCTTCGCTTTGACTTAGTCTGCTCAGTTCCAGTTCGTGCTCATGAAGCTTTCCAAAGAGGGTAGCTAAAGACATTGTGGACAAATCCCTTGATTCTGATATTGCTGTTACTTTGGGTTACCAGATCCTGCTAAGACATCTCAAAACTTTGTTAATCAAATCTTCATTGGAGAAACTTTTACCTAAAGATGCAAGATGATTAATTATGTGGGTGAACCTCTTTTACATTTCCTGAATGCTTTCTCCTTAGTTCATTCTGAATAATTCATATTCACGAGTTAGAGAATTGATTCTCAGCCTCTTAACTTCACTAGTACACTCATAGGTAACTTGCAAAGTGTCCCACATTTCTTTAGCAGTTTTGCAATTTGAAATTCTAAAAAACTCATCATATCCCAAAGTAGTAGTAATAATATTTTTGGCTTTTAAATTAAATTAAACTTTTCTTTTATCTTCATCAAACCATTTATTTCGTGGTATTTCGGTCCTTACACCATCGACCTCATGTGTGGGTATAAAAGCGTCGTTTTCGACAGCATCCCATACATCTAGATCAATAGCTTCGATGAAGATTTTCATTCTTTCCTTCCAATATGCATAACCATTCCCATTGAAAAAGGGTGGTCGGTTTATGGAAGATCTTCTGAAAAACCATTTGAAGAAGCCATATTCTCTTGAAGCTGCTAAGCTCTTTATACAAGAGTCTAGCTCTGATACCACTTGTTACCAAGTGACTTCTAGTACTCAAGAGGGGGGTGAATTGAGTTTAAAACTTTTTCGAAAAACCTTTTTTTATCAAAAACTAATATTAAAAACTTAATAAATAAATGCACAGAAGGAGCGAGAAGAAAAAAAGAAACAATAAAGAGCAGCAAAAAATAAATATGCAGTAAATTAAATTACATAAAATAAAGAGATTAAAAAAGAGAGAAGTAGGCACAGTATTTATCCTGGTTCGACCACTAACCCACTTGTAGTCTACGTCCAGTCCTCGAAAGCCGAGATTTTTCACTAAATATACAAGCTTCAATAGGTGCTTGCTACTGTTATACAAAAGAGCACTTTTCACACACAGGAAAACTCTACCCTTGTGCTAAAGTCTCAGCCTGCAGGGATACCTCACCCTTTATACAAACCTTGAGGGATACCTCACCCTCGATACAGAAAAAACAAAAAATAGATGAAAAGAATCTCTCACTCAGAGTAAGTAATACAAATTGAAGTGCTAATGGAGCTCTCACAGAAATATCTCAAAGTTTTTAATCAAAAAGAGAGTAGAAAATAATTTTCACAGATTAGAGCAAGCAGAAATTTGTTCAGAATTATGGGCAATGAAATTCGTGACCCAAGCTTGCTCTTTATAGGAAAAAACACGGAGATAGCCGTTTAGGTATAATTAAGTGCATTAAAAACAATTTAACCGAATTAAAAGTGTTTGAAAGTTTCCATTTCAGACTTTGTATTCAAACGTGTTTATTCGAATAACTTAACAGGTTATTCGAATAACACTGTTACTGAAACCAACTTAAAAGCTCATCTGAAATGGGTTATTCGAATAACCAACCTGTTATTCGAATAACTCTGTTAAAACCAGAGTTCTAAAACTAAATAGGTTATTCGAATGGCAGCTGAACTATTCGAATAAAGTTTAAAAGACAAGTTCAGATAGAAAAGGTTTATTCGAATAACGTTTAAGTTATTCGAATAACTCACTTAAAAATGTGGTTCTGAAAAAATCATCTATTCGGATAAAAGACATGTTATTCGAATAAAATCTTAAAAACACAGAGTCTCGTAAAAGAGTTTATTCGAATAAACTAGGTTCTATTCAAATAAATCAGTGTAAAACAGATTTGGAGAAGATGTTTTAAAGACACTAAGTTTAGTTTTAAAACACATTTTATCTTTTCTTTCAAAAACAAAGAGATATCAAAGTGAGCTTCGTACAATAGATCCTAAGTCCTAATGCTATTCAAATATAAACTTGGACTTGATCTATTTATCATCTTCATTTATTCTTCACGTTTGTTATCATCAAAACAAGTCTTCAAAGGTATGCATCCAAACACAATTTCTCCATGACTTGTCCAATACCAATAATCATGTTTAAACCTTTTTTTATAAAGATGAACTTTAACGTCCTCAGGAGTCAAGTACTTCAGGTTTTTGCACTTAAAACAAGGGCATCTAATATTTTCATTTGATAAATGTGCTTGTTGGCATGCAAAGGAAACAAATTGTTCTACTCCCTCTACAAACATATCAGCAAGTCCCTTTCTACCCGGCAAAAGTCTATTATACATCCAACAACGATATTGACGAATGTCCATTTTCTATAACATAATCAAAATGAAATATTAAAACTACAAGTGAAATTTAGTCTAACCACAAGCAACAAATTTCTAAAACTAGTCTAAAAATTAGACATTAGTTCATTACTTTTAAACAAAAATTATATAAATTTAAGATACTACAACATCCTCAAAATCATTATCATTTCAAAGCATATCAGACCCTAGAACAAGTTTAACATACAAAATAATACCAAAAACAAGCCTAAAGTAGAAGAAGAACAAAATCAAAGATTGAGATTTACCTCTTATCTCAAAAGTCTGAAAGTTCAACCTCAAGCACCTATACATACGAAAACAAAATTCAAAAAAATAAATTAGATTCTCACGTGTTTGTGTTTTAGCTATCCTTAAGCTTGAAATAAGGGAAACCAAATTGATAAAAACAAACAAAATAAAGAAAATGGTAGCAATAAAGAAGTCCACCAAGACTACTTTATAAAAGCTATTTTTTATAACTTTGATTTTTCTTGAATACGACCTAGCAATTCATATAATTTAAATATGTACGTTAGTTATTTTTCATCTTGTTCCGTATTCATGGTTTTTAGATTAAAAAGAAACAAGAACTTATGTTTGAGATTTGTCTCTATGCTAATAAATATGCAATATCATGAATGGGCATGAGTATGACCATTGTTTTATTTGCATTTATTGTTCTGTTCTTGCTGTAAGAATGTGTGTTTATGATGTTTCTATGAATATCTAGGCCAACGATGTTGATATGTACATGAATGGGCATGACCATTGCCTCCAACATATAAACAGCCAAGACAAGTAAGAAAAAGAAATCAAAAACCCCACACACACTATGAGCTTTGATGTAGGAAATTCAACTCTTTCTTATACCAATGACAATGGGATCAAATTGCAACCCACTTCTGTATTTAACAAGTGGAGCGGGCTCAAAGGCATGGAGGGGTGATATTAAAGACAGCCACTTTGATGTGAAATTTTTTTATGATGGCCAAGGTTTCATGTCTGTTCAAATGACTGAAACTGACACAGAATTTACCTTTCACAATGTCTTCGGTGAGAATATACACCATTGGAAACTAGCAAAGCTAATGTACTCCTCTGCATGAAGTGTATAGTTGCTGCAGAAGAAAATATGTACATAATTTTATGTAGCTCTATTTGTACATAACACCTACAATCTTGTCACCACTTTTGCTACTGAATAATAAATAATATACATAAGCATTTCTGCTATATTTTATTATTAATTAATTATAATAGAAAAATATTCAAACTTACAAAATTGTTTTCGTATGAAAACAAAATCACGAGGTAAGTTACTTTTTTTGTAGTTATTTTTTATTTTATTATATTGGAACTATTGAAACAATGGCCCACTTGCATTCTATTACCTGTGAAGTTTGCTAGATAATCTATTCATGATCAATTGATCAATATTATTACTCATTCTGTTTTTGTACAAAGGAGGGTTTAAAGCCACAAGGCAACAACTACACTGCTAAAGAAAGAAATACCAACAAGATCATCAAGAAGCAATCTACCACAACCATGAGGGAGAGTATCAGGGACATGTAGCCCCAATATCAAGAAATATTACTCTTATCTAAAAATAAATAATTAAAAGAAATATAAATAATATTTTTTTACAACAATTATTGATGCAAAAGTACTATCCCAAGATATATTCTTGTCACTAGGAGAAAAATGACAAATAAAATTTAAAATTTAAGTTATGTGACACCTATTCTTTTAATCTGGTGTGCTTTTGATTAAAATTAACAATTCCCTCCCTAAACATATATAAACATGAGGTTTAAAAAGAATCTAAACTTAAAAACTTCTAAAAACATATATAATTCAAATGTTAAATATCGGTATTCTAGTAGATCTATGATTACACCACACCTTACAGTTAAAATTTCAAATTGCATAAACATCTATTCACCAAAAACACCACTTAATGAACATTATTAAACCTCCAGTTATCTATGTCTACAAGCAGAGTAATCATGACTAGCACACATCAATTTCATTATTTTGTAATAGTTAATGATCATTTGGAAACATATTCAAAATCATCACCACCAAAGTCCACTGTAGGCATTTGAAAATCTCCAATCCCATGAGCAACAACCACCTCAAGGAAAAAAATCAGCCCATTACAACATTAAAAGCAAGTCTGATTACACAACCAAAATAAGATGTAAAACTTTTCCTAGATGTAAAACAAATATTGCAAATATATAGGAAACTGAAAAAAGAAAATGCCTTTTCTTTTTCTAATTTTTAAATTTTGTAATTCAATGTAAACAGAGTTCATGTTTAGAGATAAAACAAGGCAAAATAATTAGGTCAGTTTCTACTAGACTTAACCTGATAAAAGGATATCATTTAATCATTATAGGTGACCGCAATTGAGAACTCACTATTTTTCAGACATCTCAAATGCTAAGTCATAAGCAATGATCACATATTCACATTCGCATGTTACTGGGAAGCAGACAAAAGCTTAATCATTAACTTCTACAACTCTATCAAGAAAGACGTGAGCACGAAAATAATTAGAGGAGAGTAAATAACTAAAATGGAAATAACATTAGAAAGAAAATTTAGGATGACTAAAACTAATATAAGACATCCCTAAAGCTAATATATGATATCCATTCTGCTTCTGGAAACAATGAGTTAAAGATTTAAAAAATGTATTAATGCATAGACAGAGAAATTGTCTAAACTAATTACACTTCCAAAGAGATGTTAAATAAACTCCTAGAAACTATTCTTACTGTTCTAAGTATAATCAGAATGTTAGTTAAAATGAAGTAATGTTAAGATTAGGCAAGTGGATCTTGATGAAAATCACTTCCAATACATACTACGTTAGCCTACCCCATTCTAATGAATATATTGTTGGTTTTAGAAGGAGAAATTCAACTGTCATGGATCACTTCCAATGCATAGCAAGGTAAAGGGCTCACAGCTCATGCATTTTAGTGCTAATAAAAAGTCATTAGAAATGAAATTAAACATTACCAAATTTTGTAGGATCCAATATTGGGAGGAAAGAAACTTCAAACAACTATGTGTCACATTATACAACTTCTAGTTTAAGTTAGCAGGCAACTTTGTTTTCTCTCTGGACAAGTAAAAATTTTAGAACTAAGCATTTGAACTCTTTAATTTCAAGTCTAACTATATCTCTTATTTTCAGTGATTCATTTTCAATCTCCCATTTTTACTTTTACCAACTACACCAGAAGTCTTTTCACAATTAAAAGCTAATGTCAACATACAATAGCTTTTAACATGCTACTCAATCCAAGGTTATTTTGCCAAGAAAGCAGAAATCTAATTTATATACATTACTAACAAATTTTGAAACTAGCACTTCATTTGTAGTGGTTTTGTCATAACTCAAATGCAATTTCCAAAACAAAAGAAATTTGAAACTAAAAATCCCCTCCCCTTGCTATACTTGCCCGCTAACTATGAAAGATTGGCAGGTTCACTCTAAAACCTGTGGTACTAGAGAATATACATGTGATTGTGGAACCTTTTTCTCTAGGTATTAATGTACTCATATCATCAGATCTCCTATTTATCTAGCAATTTTAAAATGTCCATATTTTGGTGTTTGATGTTTTCTTACTTGATTTAAATTAATCCATTTCTTCTCCTTATTGATTAATTTTTACTTTAGACTGATTTCTGGGCTACGTAGCCATACTTTTGACTTCACTTATTAATCCAATGTTTACAAACCCAAACTCAGAATCAACCCCAAACATAATCCCAAAATACAAACCCAGCAAACCCACACACACACAACCCCTGCCATGAACCCATAAACATGCTCAACAATACAACCCAAATACAGAAACCTCCATCTTCAACCTCAACCTTATTGATTCTACCGTGATTTCTAAGAGTTAATGATATCAACAGTTTCCATAAATATTTTAACGATTCTGTGATCACCATATGTAAGTGACATTAGTAGATTTTGTTGCAAACTACACATTTCACCATATGATAACAAATCTAATTAGACACACAACACATACATTTTTCTTCTCTGAGGAGGAGGGCTTCAGCTGGGGCTCCTGGAACTACGAGAAGGAGAAGACGAGGAGGATCTAGAGTGAGACAGAAAGCAGCTCTGGGCAGATCAAGTGAGGGCCCGGGCAGATCTGGTTTCAAATGTGGGTTTCATGGTAGCAGGGTTTCAAATGTGGGTTTCAGATCTGGGTAGTGCGCAGTAGCAAGAGTGAGACACGAAAATGAGAGGGAGAGGGCGATAAGGAAAGCACGAAAGGGAGAGTTACTCGCGGTGTGGAGGCGCGATGCAGATGGCAGGTCTGGCTTGCTCGTGGGGTGGAGGCGCGGCGTTGCTCAGTGTCACGGTGGACGACACGAGTTGGTGTGGTGGACGGCTGTATGTTTGGGTGGCTGGTCTAACAAAGAGAGATTCAAGAATTTGGCAGAAGTGAAGAAAGAAAGAGGGATTAACACTGAAAAGGTTGTTTTTTTTAGAGACCGAATTTTCGATCTCTACATATTTATTTTTTAAAACTTTTTTTATTTTAGAGACCGAAATTTCAGTCTCTAACACATTCCTTTTTTTAATTAATTATTTATTTTTTTAGAGACCGCAAATTCGGTCTCTAACAATAAGACACATTTTTATTTTTTTAATTTCTTTTATAACATAATTTTTGTCTCTAATTCGGTCTCTAAATTTTTTAGCGACCGAATTAGAGACCGAATTTGTTTCGGTAGCAAATTATATTTTTTTTTCTTAATCAGTCTCTATTTTGGTCTCTATAGAGACCGAAATAAATCGGTCTCTAAAACTCAATTTTATAGTAGTGTCTGTTAGGGTACGGCTAAGGTTCGCGATGCCCTCATTTGACAACCCCTTAACAGTGTTATTTATAACAGTGACTGCTTTATGAGAATAAGAGTAGCAACAGGGCTAGTTGGGCTACCTTGGACTTATCTGTTATGAGTTTGACCCACGATAGAATCTCAGTTCAACTTGGATTCCCATTGCTCCAATTCAATCTGTTCTATGTATGTGACCTTGTAGGTTCTTATGACGTTAGCAGTAATATTAAAATCCTATTTTAATATTACAAGCAGTGAGCAATATCTAGCAATACATCGTTGCTACCCAAGTAATGAGAATGTCAGTGATTTGACATAACTTTTCGGTGATTAATATTTTCGTGTAATTTAGTCCCTTTGTCCAGATATCTAGATTGAACACAATGCATAGAACGTGTCACCCTTGTATAGTTCAATCTTTCATTTCTTGATACTCGAGTAGACTTAGTAATAACAAATGAGATCAATATCTCATATTGACTCATTTAAGCATGGTCATGCATTTCATAGTCTCACTCAATCAAGGGTCCCCAAGATATCACTCTTGTTATGTAGGAGGGACAAATCTCATCTAGGTTACTCACATCCCTCTGCATGATTTGCGGTATGTCCAATAACTAACTTTATAATCACCTTGTTACAGATGATGTTTGATGACATTAAAACATACAGCTCCTCATGTAGGAATCGTAGTAATTTCAAGTCAAAGAACTACATACACCATTATCACTTTGAGAATCGCTTATGACACTCACATAATAATCCATACAGCGTTCTCTTGATGGGTCAATCTAATACATCATTACTTTAATATGTACTCGTGTGAAGGCTTGATACTCATATCTATGACCCATGAGATGTGGTCATCAGTCTACGCACATACCAGTCTCAATGCATTATTGTTGTCCTAGTTAACAATAATGCTTGACTAGAGACATTTAAGAATAATGTTTTGATTCTATCCAATAGGATCTTACAATCAAATCATCCATTTGATGTCCTATGACATTAAACTTATTATTCTAAGGACTTTATTATATTTATTATAAATAACACAATAAATGAAATATTCTATGTATTAAATAAATAACATAATACAATGTAAACAAGTACGGTAAAAAAAAAATTAGTCTCTAGAGCATACACCAATACAGTAGGTACCCACCCTTTCACATTGTTGTCGCTGTTGTGCCACGAAGGTTTCTATTCACAATTACCTTCTCATATAACTCTCAGAACCCAATTCTAAACAAGATCAATATTGACCTTCATGTTTGATTGACTTTTAAATGAACTTTAGTATCCCTTCTTTAATACATCAAATCCTTAAAATGGACACAATTGTTAGTCAAATTACCATTATCTCCATGATATTCACAAAATTTTCTACCTTTTAAACTCTTGGCATTAAACATTTTATGCCCTTCACGCAATTTAAGTTTTTTATCTTTGAATAGGATGTCAAAGATTTGGTCGCCTTTGTAATGTCAAAGCAATAAGTATTTTGATCGATATAATTCATTTTTCCTTTACTCTAAGCAGGTTTTAATGCCTAACAAACATAAGGAGGGCCAATTTGTAGTTCCATCGCATTAACCTCGCTTTCCTCAACATCTTCGTTTTCATCGTATTCAACGTAGGCAACTCTATCTCTTTTAAAAATAGTTGTTCAATTTACCAAACTTCATCGGAAAATGGAGCATATCTAAGAATTATTAATTGACCAACTTCTTTCTAATAAAATAATTTAGCCCATTTTGACCACTTTTGATTCAGAAATAAGAGTAAAACACTTACTTTTCATTTATCGATATTTGCACAAATAGTCATCAATGGACTCATATGGAATTCTCTTAATATTTGAATATATAGGTCAAATTGACCTTCATCTCATCCCTAAAATATTGCTCAATGGAAACTCCTTTCTAACTTATCCATCAGATGACAATCAAATAGCTGACTGTCTCGTACGACAAGAGGCAAAAAGAGTGGTCCATTTTATGGAATGGTAGTATCTCACCTTCAAAGCTTGGGACCTTTCTAGCTAACAGCCTAACACCATGGACATTTCTTTTGTTCGTTTGCTTCTTTCTTCTTTTTCAACTTGCACCACATTAAAAAAAATGTAATAATAATAATAATAATAATAATAATAATAATAATAATAATAATAATAATAATCTTAATTAAAACTCTATCATGCTTTTAGAAAAAGACAAAAGAAGTAAAGAAGATAGAAAGAGTTGTCTTTCATTGTCTAATAACTAGTTGCCTGATTCACGTTCTTTTCTTCAGCCATAATAACTCAGTACACTGAACTGAAAAAATGGTGCCACCCTTTTAATTATTTCAAGTTAGGTGGTGGAATTCTGTAGCAACTTGAGGCTGCACATGGTTGAATTATGTTTCAATGAGATAAAGAAGGAAATGATTAAAAAATAAAGTGACCTAAATTCTTAAAAAAAAAAAAAAAGACAATGAGGGGATGCATTTTATCCTTTTCTCCATCGAAGTCATAATATTATTTTATCGAGTTAAAGCTAAACAAGAAAAATAAGTTTATTATAAATCAAATAAAGAGCAATAACTCTTCTTTCTTTACTTTAACTCCTAAATAAGAAATTTCCCTTTACTCAAACATTTAAATATAAAAAAAAAAAGAACGGATCATTCTCTCCTTTTTTTTATCTCTCTATTTTTTTTTTTAAAATATTTTTTACTTAATGGTGAAAAATTAATCTCTCAAAATATAATTTTTTATGTCTCACTCCACTTAAAAACTCCAAAAATAACATAAGATTAAGTAAACTGTTGTGTAATAATATAAGTAATGTTCACTAAATTGCTTCTAATCATCAAAGATTTTTAAGGTGAATCTCAATTGTCAATTACTAATTAGTTATTAAAAATGCTAGACATTCTTCAATATTGTTTTACTAAATGAGAAACTTGAAACTGGAGATGCTCGAACTTTTACTAAACCCTAAATTCTAAATTCCAAATTTTTTCCTCAAAGTTCATAATTAAAATATAGAAAAGTCTAAAAGTTGGAGCACTGCTATACAAATTCAAAAATGTTAATCTTATATTTAGTTTTTTTTATACTCTTATCAAAAAACTAACGGAGAAAGAGAGAAACTCATCTTTTTCTTTTTTATCTTTTTTTTCATAAAAGATATAAGCAAAAATACGTTTAAATTTAAGTATAAAAATAATATTACTGATATACACTGATAATTATACACTAAACCCAAAGCATTGAGAAATCAGATGCCATGAATGCACCAATATATCGTTTTCTCTGGTCGTTTGTGTTGGTTTAATAAAGTACAAAATATTTGGGGAGATTTTTTTTATGTGTTTAAATTTTTTTTATAAGCTAAGTAAGAAATTATAATAATAAATTTGATATTATATCTTTATTTATACTTAGATTCATAACAATTTTTTTATTAAGTGTGAGTTATTCACATAAATATGCTTCCCCTGAGCATAAACTTTTTATATTTTTTTGAGTATTTTAATAGTATTAATCTAACCTTGTTTTTCACCTAACTCAATATTTATTGTAGTTTCAAAATATTTAAATAACGTTGTTGCTCTCATATTTTTCCAACGTCCGCGTAGCGGCACAATTTCAGATTGTGATTGTGCCACGTGAACGGTATAGAGCTAGTCAGCTAAATAGTAGCTTAAGTTGAAATTCTGCAATTTTCTCAAATTAAATCGTCTACATATATTTTTAGAAATAATATATTTCTTTAATACATAAATATCTTAATATGGTTCTTTTCTAAATATTTCCTTTTTCAAGATATTATTCTTTTATGAGTTAAGGGAGAAACAAAAATATTATATTTAACACTACATTTTGATATAAAATTTTCATCCATGGTCCTCACTTTTTTTTTTTGACGTGGAACTTATTTTCACTTACATTGGGCTCCTTATCATTTGTACAATACACCTTTTACCTATTAAAATTTTGTTATATTTGGAGAATAATTAGTAAAAGAAATCAGAATAATAATCGGTAAGGTGAAGAATGCTAATTGGTAAAAAAAAAAAAAAGGAACATCTTTTTGATCTTATATTAATGCATGCAAATTGGAAAACTTTTACTTTGGACGTCCTAGAAAAGAAAACGAAAGGGCATGAACTGAAATAATAGAAATAATCATATAAATGATGCATTCACACTATACTTTGTCAATTACGTTTCTCTTCTACCATGCACATCCTTCCTTTATCATTTTAATTTTTTTTTCAAAAGATACAATTTATGTGAAAATGGAGGATTTAAAGCCTGGCAGAGGATGAGAGGGAAAGGGATCGGAATTGAAAATTCTCCAAAAAAATTATATGGAAGATCTTGAAGGGGCCAACACAAAACCGATAAATTGATAGAACATAGAATAATAACCCATCTTCTTTTAGGATTTAGTAGAATTTAGTTTAAATTTTTATCTCTCTTGTTATTTTCAATTATGTTTATCTTTTTTTGTTTTTATCTTATCTCTTGTAATTTATTTGCTTATATAAGAAACACTTTAGCTTAATTCTCATTAAGTTTAACCTTCTTTTATTCAAAATGTCTTCATGATACAAAACCTATCATGGGTAATACTCGTAACTCGAAAATGACAAATACCTCCTTTACTTTCAGCACCTCAATTTGTGGTGAAATACTTGAGCCTATGCAATGGATTGCTACTTCTATAACACCTAGAAACCCAAGCATGTGTTTGGATTAACTCAATTTAGATTACTTCCATTGGTGCCGGTCTAATAAACTTGTCAATGCATGGTTAACAAATCGACTTAGGAGGCTATTTACGTAACGTCCTACTCTAATTTTATAAATTATTACAATTATTTCTTTAATATAATTACTAAACAGTTTAAGATAATTCAACATACATACAACTGTTGTTAATAATAGCTTTGTTTATAATATTTTACATTAACAAAGGGTAGAACCCTTCAAAAGTTAGTAGTTAATATATACATGCCTCACATAAGCATGAGTAACACTTCTAAAATAAGTTAGCACATATAGTCAAAAGTTAGGCTCCACTAAGCCTTTGCATGGTACTCAAAGAAACATGAAAAAGCCTATGAAATGCTACTTATATACATATATTAATTTACAAACTCTATTACTACTCATCAAATAGCAGAATGATCAGGCAAAGATTTCCCACAATGAATGGAAACACATAGTCTCCCAGGTCAGACATATAAACCTGCTCGACACATAGATCAATCATGGACCTCAGAGTGGGTATTTTTTAAAATACCACGCAAAATTTGGTGAGATAAAACTCAGTAAGAATGAGTAAAAACATTATAAGTTTTTGAACTAATGATATTTTAACCGTCACGTGTACGAAAAATATTTTACCATTCTTTTTCACCTCTCTTTCTAAAAATCCATAATTCTTAACTTCATGAAAAATACTTAATAATACTTGTAAAATTTTCATACATCATAAATCATTTATGAAAATACCTTCAACAATAAAATTTCTCCTCATCCCATTGTTAAGATTCTCAACTAAATATGCATATTTCTAATTGAGACGTCCCTCAATATTTCTACTCATGACCATAATAATTAATTCTAATCGAGGCATCCCTCAACGTTTCTAATCATAGCCATAATAATTAATTCTAATCTAGACGTCCCTCAATGTTTTCTAATTACGGTCGTAATAATTAATTCTCTTGCACATTGATCTATTAATACAATGGGACAACATTAGTAAGTTTAAACAAAAATTCATTTTTTCCTAATAACATTTCGTAATTTTGAACACTCAGCAAACCAAGAAAACTTTGTTGAAATCTGAAATACAAGTAAAGGAAGAAAAGAAGATTTTTGAATAAACCATTAAGAAATCAAAATCGAAAAGAAAGACAAAAAGTTAGATATCGAAATCGAAGAACATATATTGAAGTCAAAAATATGTTTACGGCAACAAGAATTTCAATAAAACCATATCAAAATCGAAAATGAAATAGAAATAGATATCAAAATCAGAAATATGAGAAAGCGAAAGTCAAAGAGCAAAAATCAAAATCGAAGCATAGATTTTGAAATAGAAAATCGAAATCAAAAACAGGAGAGACAATCAAACAAGTTCAAATTAAAGACAATAGGAAATCCTGTAATCACTTTGAAAGGGTCAGAAATTCGAAATTGAAATTGAAATAGAAGAAAAAGACAATCAAACATGACAATAAGGAATTCTACAATAACTTCAAAAGGGTCAGAAATTCGAAATCGAAATTGAAACAGAAGAAAGTCAGACACATGACAAAGAACCTGCAATAACTTCAAAAGGGTCAGAAATTTGAAGTAATTAATCAAAGATGAAACTAGAATTAAGATTAGTAGAATGAAAGAAGAAAAAGAATGAGTTTTCATCCTTCCTACCTTTCTGCTGAAATATAACTCACGAGTGGAAATAGGGAAATTTGTTTATGCTTGAAGAATAGTGTGTTGTTGTGTAGGAATTGGGTTTTAAGATTCTCAATTGAGTGCCGAAAAAATAGAGCTATGGAAGTATTTTGGTGTTTTTGGTTAATTGGATGAATGTTTCTGATGAGAAAGAGGAGGGGTGAGGGGTATTTATGGAGCCAAAAGTCACCCTATCTTACGTTAGTGAGGGTGACATTGAGTGGTTAGGTGTCACAAGGGGAAACATTCTTAAAAAAATCTCCTATTGTAATCATTATTATTACCTTACTGATCAAGATTTTCGGGAATCTTCTCCCTGAAGCTCTTTGACGTTCTTAATTAGAGAAGTGACTTATTCAATAAATCTCATGATTTTTGTTAGTTCTCAATCATTCTTTGACACTTGTTTCTCTATATCTCATCTTCAGAAGCACAAAACGTACTTATCTCTCCAATTAACTTGATTTTTATGCTTGTAATAATTATTTTGGAGATATTATCTCCTTATTATTATTATTATTATTATTATTATTATTATTATTATTATTATTATTATTATTATTTTGAAGGATGTTAGAATTTCAATAGCTAATGCCACATCCAACACTAAAATCCTTGTGACTTATCAATGAAGAAACTCTAATGCCACTTGACCTTGATGACTTTATCGAAGAAACTGCAACACCCCTCTCTATGATCCCTTTCGATGTAATCTTGAGAAATCTTGAAAGGCATATTGGAGTATCAACCGAATCTCACGTGAGGTTTTTCACGTCTATGGCAAGATTGATGATAAGTGTAATTTCAAGCATTTATCTTATTATTTTTCATGCTAGTTCCAAGTTTAAATCATGCAAGAATTAGTGTTTTTATGTTATTTTATTTGTTAATATTTTTTATTTTATATTATTTTAATTAGTTTTGTTTAGATTTTAATATTTTTATTACCACTATCTATTTTATAGTTTTATTTGAATTTTCAAACATAATCTAGAAGATTTTAAATTAGATTAGTAGATCTTGAAGATGAAGCTTTAAATATATTTTATCTAAATTCTAAATCTTATCTAAAGCCTACATTAATGGTAGAAGACTTAAAACTGATTTTGATTGGATTGTTACCTATATTAGAAAATCAAGAAGTTAGAAACCTAAACAAATTGGGTGTAGACCAACTCACCAAATCAGAATAAATAGAAGACTCAACACGAGAGTGCAGAAAGGAGGAGAGTCGCATAACACGAAGGGGATTGAAGGAACATTTGATTATAATTTGAAGAATTATTCTTCAAAGAGTTTTCATATTTTTCTCTTTTCTACTTTTGATGTATTCTGAATATTTTGAGATGTTTATCTCTACTATATTAGGTTTTTTTTTTTGTTAAGGGTGTTATTGAATCCCTAGGATGATACATTTTCTAATTTAATTTGACATTAATTTCTTTATTCTTATGCATGAGTTGTTTGCAATTCTCCAACACTTTAATGTTTATGATATATTTAAAACTCTCTTAGTCTGATCATCTGAGTTTGTTTTGAAATTATCTCTTGCTATATTAAGATTTTGTACTTCCATGGAATTATGATTATTTGTATGACTTGAGATTAATTGTTATGGTCAAGTAAATGGTTAATTTTTGAGGGAGAATTCAACATAAGTTCACACAGTCCACGTGAAACTGTATTGCCTAGAACAACATACATACCCTCTATTTCAATTGATGATTTGATGTTATATATTTTAAAATTAAATTTTGGTTAGGGTCAGGAGGAAACGTTTTCGTCCTAATTATTTTGAAGGGATGATTAGTTTACATTTAATTACTCATGGTTGTTAGCCCAAGTGAATAGGGGAATTAACTAAAATTGAATTAAAAAATAATAATCTTAGTGATGAAAACTAATCCTTAGACCAATTCAATCAATCAATAAATTTTAAACACATCACTTTTCATTTTGGTTAATTTAATTACTTAAGTGTAATTTTAATTGTTCTTTTGTGTTTCTATTATCCTTATTAATTATTTAACTTAATCAAATTTTTTCCTTGGAAAATGATACCATATTTATCACTATGCTAATTTTTTTTTTAAAATCGATAAAAATATTTTTAATTTGATAATAAAATGACCTATTAATTGAGGGGTGCACCATAGATGATGATGGCAAGATAGATGGAGTCTTTCACCAATCTTCAAGCGGATAAACTTGGCCTTTGCCTAATAACTTCCAAATTGAAGGGGTGATAGAATATAGAATAACAACCTATCTTATTGTAGGATTTAGTAGAATTTAGTTTTAATTTTATTTTTTATTATCTTTAATTATGTTTATTTTCTTTTATTTTTGTATCTTATATCTTATTAACTTATATAATCTATTTGTTTATATAATAAATATTTTAACCTGACTATAATTAATTTCAATATGCTTTTATTCAAAATGTCTACACAAATCACCCAAATAAAATTTATGGGGCCAATGATCATTGGGTCAAAATACCCTACTCTCTCAAATTAACATGGGTTGGTATTGCTACAAGGATAATTATATGAACCCGGAAAATGACAAGAGACTGATTTGTTGAATTAATTTTCTTAGCAAAACAACAGTTAAATTGGTTTATGTTTCCCCACCCCCCCCCCCCCAAAAAAAAGCTAATTTTGTCATAAAACAACTTAACGTGCATGTTAATACGATCTTTCTATAAGTTTGGATCCAAATATTTCCATACCATCTCATATTACATTATTATTTTCATATTACTTTTATTTCTGCATAAAAATGGAATAATATTTGCATAAAAAATATATGGTGTTTGAATCCTTAAAAACTAATCTATATACATACTTTTAATATAAAAAAAACATAAATAAGAAAGAGTTATATTATTTAAACATTTAAAATATGACAATCAACTGATATCACTCTTATATCAACATATAGTACATTTATTTCATCTTAAAATATAATATATTTTAACATCTATTTACACTCATATAAGCATCTGATATCTTTATGAAATATCATATAACAAATGTTCAAAAAATATTTTCTAATAAAAAATATCGTGCGCGCATGAATTGTTGTATCGCTGTATAGTGGTCCTCATTCAATTCAAATTATACTTTGACGAGACATGTAAAGCATTAAATGTTTTTCACAGATTACTTTATTTCATAAATTATCTCTTTTACAAGCTTAAGTTATTAAGTATAGTTATATAAATGATAAGGGCCTTTTAGACATGAGTAATATACATATTTATTTTTTTTATGTGCTAAAATCAACTTTTGATTAAAAGAATGAAAATGGTAAAGATCGAACTTTATAAACTACTTTGATAGAGGCAATGATATCATATAATGAACCATATATCTTGAAAACTTAAATTATTAGATAAAGAAACAAATAATTATTATATTTTTAACATCATTCTTATACTATTTTTTTTTAAAATAATAAAACAAGATAAATATATTTTCTAATATATATCCTCTCTTTTTTCTTCTTCAAATAAATAGATATAAAAAATATATACAAATAACATTGTTGAATTCGGAACCCATGTATTGTTCAGTAAATTGCCTTTTTTAAGGTTGGGGAGCATTTAGGATTTGTCGGCCAAGGTGCGAGCGCCATAGGCCATAATTACTACTGTAATAGAAGAATGCACGATTTAAGGGGAAAAAAATTAAATAATTAAATTAAAAAACTGCACTTAGGATAGGGATAATCATTCTAGCAGGCTGCAGAAATAATTAACGTCATATACTTTTATTTGGCCTGCAACATTTTCTTTAGTTGATTTTATACACTATATGACTTGTTTGTTCATGTAGAACCATTACACTTCGACCCTTTTTAGCTATTTGGTAAAAAAAAAGTTTTAAAACCTTATTTTTTCATAAAATATTTAATTTTAAACTTTTATTTTTTTATTTTCTTGTGGTTGTCAAATCTATCCACCTGTCCTTTTGAAAATATTACATATGCCACATTAGTTGCATATGTGGACTGAAAACTGTAAGATTTTGATAGATATTGAAACAGTTAGGAGTAAGTTGTTCTAATTAAGAGTAGTTGATGCTTCACTAATCAATAAATTGGAATGAGCATTACAATTGCGGAAAAAGATGTGCGTGACAACTGACAAAGTTCAATTTTCCAATGAGATGGTAAAAGTGAAGAAATGATAATATAAGAATAAAAGGGGCAATAAATCGATATTATATATATAATAGGATTTAGATTCAGAATATTACTTGTTTATACATTTTCTCCCATTTTAATACTTTTGACACATTTATCAAAATTATTTTTGGTTCCTCCAATTCTACCCTTAAAATGTGGAACAAAATATGGGTCTTGGAAAACTGAGTTCCATTAAATTTTTTTTCTTTGCTTTATATATTTATAAACTTTAAAATAAGTGAACTTGTTCTTTCATTCATCTTCCATTATCCTCCTTATCTATCATTCATAATACGGTGATTTTTGTTTCTTTAATCAGGTATTCTTCTCACAGGTATCACTATGATACTAACCCTTAAACACCTCCGTAATAAGGTGGTAAGAATGAAGAGAAGAAAATGTAAGGAAAAAAAAACGGGGGCAATAAATCAGCATCATAAATGAGACTTCCGTTTAGTTCACAACTTGTTAGACATGTTGAACTTATACTTCTTTTTTACCATTTAAATATTTTTGACATATATTTATAAAAATTATTTTTATAACTATACTAAGAAAAGAAAATAATTGGTAGTGGTTTGAAGAACTTTTTGAAATTTGAATCATATTACTGAATGTGTTTAAAGGGAAATATAATTTTTAATTAATACGTTGAATAAAGTGAATTGTAAGCTTATTTTTCCTTTGGGACTTTTATTGCTGGTAAATTAAATTTATTGAGGTAACTATATGTATGTTATTGTGTCATCAACTTGTATTTGAGTCAAAACTTATGACTTTTTCGAATAATAAAAAAAAAGATTTGCAAGATCCAAAACGAAACAAAAGCGCGAACAAGTAAGAAGGGATAAAAAATGGTAAATTTTAAATAAAAAATGAAACTTTTAAATTTTTAATTTTTAATATATTGAATGCTTTATTTTTTTATTTAATAATTACTATCTTTAATTTTCTTGAAAAGTGGCTTTAGCACTTGTTAGATAAATCAGGAAAAAAAAAAACTAATGACTTGCGAGACAATTGTTTAAAGGAATTTTATTTAACTTAGCCCAGATAACATCAATTGCCCTTATTACCTGATAGGATATCAATACGGCAAATGATTGCAAAACGCAAAATTTGAGAGAAGAACCAATAAGACAATTGCGAAAATTAAAAAACAAAGTAGCATGGAATTACTATATATGTAATTATTACATGCAACAACCAACTTAGACACATTTAATCACACACGGTAACTAGACCGAAGTGTAATTAAACTATGGGACATGCTCATACAAGAGGAGACTCGCATAAGTGGAGCCCTCGTCGCCATCCCTTTATTACCATTAATCAATACTACAGCACTGTCATATATAGCATCCTGCGGTAGAAAATTGCTATGCTGTCGCTTCTTCCATACCACATCCACTCTTCAGAACTTGATGCTGCAATATTGCAGAAACCAATAAACAAATCAAGTCAATTACCAATTTTCAGACCAAATTAAGTAACAATTTATGCACCTGAAGTACTTTAGTTTAATTCAATTAGTTGGCTAAATTCTACTAACTAGCTAGCAAAATAAGGTTACAAATTAGCATGAATTCACATACATGATAATGATTTTCCCCCCACAAAACTGTGAGAATTGTATGAGTAATTTGAACACCCTTTTAAGTATTTTAGTGAAATTTTTATGGGTGCTGTAACGAATCAACTCTTCTAAATGTTTAAACTGTTATATAGAAATATATAAATAATTTTATTATATCTCTAATAAGTTCATCACACAAGAATTCTCTGAACTTGAAATATTAACAATTAATATACTTAGTTACAGACTTATAACACCATATTATGAACCAACTGTATAAAAAATTTAAAACAGTTAGATGAAGAGAGATAAATAGATTTATTATATCTCTCAAGGTGCCTAAAAGAAAAAGTGTGAGAACAGAGAAGAGAGTATGTGGAGTGAGTTAACGTACGTGGCGCAGTTGGTGGAGGTGCTGATCTTGTAGGGGATGCTGACCCCGCATTTGCCAGGGAGTGACGCTGCATTCTGGGCATTGAAGCCACTGATACTACCAGCAGCGCTTTTGATGCAGTTGCACGCGGTCTGGCGGTCAGCGGTGGTCTTGGCCAAACCGACGAGGTTCTTCACTCCGCTGCAGCATGGTGCGGGAACAGCTCCACCCTTCGTCAGGTAACCGATGCATGGAGCTAGGCTGGAAGTGACCTGTCCACATGTGATGGCCGCCTGGGCAATGGGTGCACCCACCACCGCCATGCACATCAGAACCACACATGCAACCTTGAGGCTAGCCATTACTTCTCAAATGGAGAACAAATCACAAACCAGTTGCACAATATATTTGCTTTGATTTGGAATTGCTCGCTTCACTTGGTGACTACAAGAGCTGCAGGTGTGGGGTTTATATAGAAGATAAGATAAGGAGTCGTACGGAAGATGGGAACATTGAGATGGGTATGGAGAATGCAGTGTCAGCCATAAGTTTGTTGGTGGTTGTGCTCAATTCAATGCTGTATGGTACATAGTCTCTCATCTTTGAACACCTGGCTTAATATCAGACGTTAGATTTATTGCCCTCGAATGATTAAGACTGAACCGGTAAAGGTGATAAGCTATTACACACATTTTTATATGTATTATTTTATATTTACATAATTTTTATTATTTAATTATAATTCATATTATTTATTTTTTATATATTTATAATTTAATTTTATTACGTAAAAAAAATTATAATTATAATATTTTGATGTACGATTGATATTTTGAAATAATCATTGTATCAGTGTTATATTCGAAATTTTAATATTTTTAGATATTTCTTTTATCATATATGGGTATGTATCCCTCTTGCATTTCTTTTTTTATTTAATGAAGGTATTTGTTCTGGATCTGAGTTATGATTTAATGGATCAAGAGCAACTCAACTCACTAAAATATTATTTAAATATTATTACGCGTTATCTTGATAAATATATCTACTTATTTATGAAGTCCTAATTTCTCATAGAATTCTTGATAGATATGAACTTTAATTACATCTCACATAAAAAAAATTAATTATAAGATATGACAATATCTTAGATTTTGATCCTAAATAATAATATTCAATTCAAGTTGAATTACAATTCTTAACACTCAAGATACTTTTACAAATACCCTACAAGGTTTCAAAAGATATGCATCTAATTCAATTCTATTCACTACTTTCTTTGTGCCTGTCGACCAACTTGAATGTTGAAGTGCCTAATTTGTTGGTACTCACTCATTCACACAATTGCTGTTGGTGTTGTGCCCCAGAAGTTTTCACCTTCAATCACCTACTCAGGTAACTATCTAAACCTTGTTCAGAAGAGTATCCCTCTTGTATTTACCGTCACACAAGTCAAAAGAAAGCACCACTTCTAACTAACGTCTTTAAAATTAGATTAGTCATTGAACCGATATAGACACTAGTTTACAATTCATTTTTTTAACCATAATTAAATTGTGGTCAAATTGGTGATAATTATATATATATATAATATTTGATATTACATAATATATTAAGTAATAAACTAGCATAATAATATATCATATTATGTTATTTAATAATTTAAAGTCTCACATTATATAATAAGTGAAACATTCGAGCATACAACATATATAAAAATTAAGTATACATTATACTTACAAGTCTTACATAAAATAGTGAGTAAAACATTCAAGCATACAACCTATGTAAAAATCAAGAAGAGACAAACCATCTCATACCTTATATGTGTGTCTTTATATCTTGATATTGAGCTTTTATTAGACTCATAATTTATTTTTAAATGAGTTAAAAATTTATTAAAAAAATAAGTTTAATTTTTTTAATAATTCCATTCAAGCTGATTTACTATCAATTTTATTGATTTTTGATCGGTTCAACTAATTCTTAACTAATACTGACCAATTTTTTCATGAGTTGATTCTGTGAGTTAAATGGACAAACCCTGTGAGTGGTTCACTAATTTTCTGGTGGAACCGGCGGTACGGTCCGATTTTTCCAAGAATGCTTCTACCACAAAACTTCAGAACGGCTACCAACCTTACTGTTTTCAAGTAAAACTAGCAAATTTCACCACTGCTGTTTGGGAATGGGACGATAGTCACGGCACCGAATTCCGAACGCCAGAGTTAGGTGGGTATTTTGCCTACCATGTTACATCGTTTAAACTTTTGCAGATTGAGTTATTGTTGTTTGGTTTTACAGTAACTAGCTTCTCTGTTTTTTTTTCAATAGATAATATATAGTTTACTAATAAAGCAAAATTATTTGTATTGTGAATGAAAAAAATTAAATTTTTGAAACTTTTTATTAGAAATAATTATATTTAATTTACTTGTGTTATCTGGAATTTATTGATTTTATATATCTAAATATATCTGGGATTTATTCACCAGATATAGTATATCACTATATCTCATTATACATCTAACCTGATGAACACACGAAAGTTTAATTCAATTACATTTAGCTTTCAATGATCTATAATTTATAGACTATTTTGTGAAGAAGATAATAATCAAAATTATGACTTATTATTGTTTGAATTATTTTTTATAAAAATATAATAAATTTATTAATACTTGAACACAAATCCTAAACATTTTTATTATAACAACACTTAATATTATGAGAAATTTACCTTTCCATAAAATCTCTTATTATTGTTCTCTCCGTTTCAAAATATTATCATTTTAAAAAATTTATTTTGTTTTAATTTATTTTTTATTTTAAAAAATAACAAATTATTAATTATTTTTTCAAGTATATTCTTGTATTTTGGTATTTTCATTAAATGAAATGAGAGACTATTAATAAAATTATAATATTGTAAGTATTTTAATAAAGAATAATTTAATCAAATATAATTGTATTTATTATATTTAAAGTTATTTAATAACTTTTTTTATGGAAACAGTATTTGATTTGATTTTATTTTTTATTTTGAAACCCTACAAAGCATTAATTATTTTTTTTACTTTATCTTTATATTTTGGTACTTCTACTTAGTATAATGAGAAAGAACATTAACATAATGAGAGTATAATTTAGAAAACTATAGTTATATTTTCTTAAAATTGAAGGTATTTGATACTTTTGTTAATGCTTGTGAAAAACTTTAAATGATAGATATTATAAAAAAGATATAGTACATTTTATTTAACCTAAATGAAAGGAACCTCCTTCAATTATTTGTCAATTTAAGTAAACCTCTTATGATTTAAGACTCAATAACCCAACTTGCTGAACTTAAAAAACGGTGTAGGGTAATGTAAATTTAACTTCTCATGTTATGAGCAAAAAACTCCTATGAAAAGTCAATACACATGATTTGAAAAGTTTAAAAAATCAAATTATTAAGTTTTAAATCGCATGAGAGTTTTTTGTTTTAAATCGTATGAAAGTTTTTTGAAATTGGCGTATAATTAAAAGGAAATTCTTACATTTTAACATTTTATTTTTAATTTTTTAATCAAAAGGTAAGTTTGGTCCCATAAAAGTTTTGCTTTTGTTAGATTCTAGTTTTGTTAATTAATGATAATGGAATTTATAAAAGGGTTTAGTTAACATGTGTTCTAAATATAGTTGTCAAAACGGGCTGGCTTGACTCGGACAGGGTCATTTTTGGGCCTAACCATTTTCAGGGCAGGTTAGATCGAATTATGTAAATTTTGATCTGATATTTTATTAGTCCAACTCGCGCCTTATGTAATGTTAACGAGTTATCCTATTCGAGACAGACTAATTTAGATTATTTTAAATTTTGTATTCACTTTTATTAGTCTAATCCGTTCATGTTATCTGACGATGGGCCAACTTATTTTGACGGCTCTACTTCCAAGGTTACATGTTAAAGAATAAAAAAAATAAAAAATACTAATTGAAAAGTACAAGACTTTAATACCTTAAAAATTTAAAAAATATTTAATGTTTTTTTAATGTAATTTAAATGAATAATAAATGCTATTTTGATTCTTTAACAAATTTTTTTATAAAACTCTTTTCTAAAATCATTA
Source organism: Ormosia semicastrata (assembly GCA_029884595.1). Classification (NCBI taxonomy): domain Eukaryota; kingdom Viridiplantae; phylum Streptophyta; class Magnoliopsida; order Fabales; family Fabaceae; genus Ormosia; species Ormosia semicastrata. The sequence continues at coordinate 6,180,754 of JAQQTO010000022.1, read as the reverse complement.
TATATTGTATAGTACTCCCTCCGGTCTATTTTAAAGAATAAAAAAATAAAAAATACTAATTGAAAAGTACAAGAGTTTAATACCTTAAAAATTTAAAAAGTATTTAATGTTTTTTAAAGTAATTTAAATGAATAATAAATACTATTTTGATTCCTTAACAATTTTTTTTATAAAACCATTTTCTAAAATCATTATATATTGTATAGTACTCCCTTCAGTCTATTTTAAATATCATTTTGATGAAAAAAATTTGATCCATTTTAAGTGTCATTTTCACATACTAATAAAACATTAATTGTTATTTTTTCGTATTTGCCATTATATTTTAATAGTCTTAACTATTCATAAATATTAGATGAATATGATAAAATAAAGTAATTAATTGAAATAAATAAGAGAAGTTTAGTAAAAAAAAATTACTATAATTAAGGTTTAATTTAATATTTTTTAATTCTTGTATCTTATATCAGAGTGACACTTAAAATAAATCTAAACGAGTAGTAGATAGGACAGATGCAAAAATTAACTAACGAGGGCCAAATTATAAAAGTCAAGAACAAACGTAGAATTAAATCCTGTAAAGATAATAATTGGTCCTCATTTTACAGGTCACACTAAATTGGTCCTTAAATGGTAATTATTGTTATTAGTTTGTCACTAATTTAGTGGAAAGGATCAACTTCATGGCATAAATTGATATAATTGCACAAACATTTTGATGTCACTATAAATGAAGCATCAATGTGATGTTAGTATATATTAGAATGACTAAAATAAATGTTTATTCTAAAAGTTAAGATATTTAAATATATAATTTATAATTTAAAAACTAAAAGTATCATATTTTTATCAAAGTTGGACACAGTATTCTTAAGTTGTGTGCTTCTCTTTCATTAAAAAAATATTTGATTTATTTATTTATTGAATTAGTTGATTAAATTCTATAAAATACACGTTTATTAATCTCATGACTATTTTAATTTTTTTAAGAATAATAAGCGTTAATTATAAATGTGAAAAAAGTAATATTCAACATGTTAATTCTATTACACTAATAAGTATCTCGTATATTACACATATTTTTTTAATTTTAGATAAAATATAAATATAGATTAAAAATATAGAATAATATGAAAGAAAAATTTGGGGGTGTCCAAGACATCTGCTTCCCCCGTTTGAATCCGTCCGAGTAGTGAAATGATAATGGAAATCTGACACGAAGAGAGAAGAGGCAACTACATATAAAAGGAGCCAAACATAGTAGTTGCCAAGTTGGTGACTACCATACCTAATAGGAAAAGGATGACTGTGTATATCATTTTTAATAGTATGTGATTAAAAGAGAAAAAATAAAAAAAATAAATATGATGAATAATATTAGATAAAATATAAAAAAATATATATATTATTTATGATAAAAATATTATTATTGTAAATAATAATCACTGTCTCGCGATATGCGCTTCTTCTCGGCTAAAAAACTCTTGTAGCGCGATACCATATTAAAAAACAAAAACCAAAAAGACAGAAAATGGTGGTGGACCATGTCCTCGAACAGCCCTTTTAAGAGGGCAATCATGGTTCAGAGCCTGCACCTCTTGGTCCTACGCGTAAGTCCTACCTTATTAAAGTTCAGTTCGGGTAGGTCTCCATATAAATGCTGGGCCATCACCATACATTACTCTTAGAAGAAAAGTCGTACTAAACAGTAAGTACACGTTAAGGAATTGGGAGAATGTTACTCATTTATTATATCTGTTGTTACTTTTATTTTATTGATTTTTATTAAATTGAGTTAATTTGAATTATTAAATTAAAATCATTTAATAAAAAATTATAAAATAAAAATGACAATAAACATAAAAAATAATAATATACACTATTTAAATCATAACATATTTTATATAATCACATTTTATATTACTAATTTAGTTTTTCAGTCCCATTAAAAAGTAGGTCTTTCATCCCAAGATTAAGATATTGACAAAGAAATTCTTTGCAGGCTTAACTCTATATAATTAACGTAATTAGAATTTGAATTTTGAGTTCAATATTAATGTATTATAAATGTAAAATTTTTTATATCATCAATCAATCCAATATTATATCATATATATAATTTTTGAAATAATTATTATAAGAGTTAAATATTTTTAATGAAGTGATAAAATATAATTAAATGATAATATAAAATACTTTTACAATAATAATATATTAAATTTAAATCCTTAAATTTATAATTACACTCATTCATAATATGTTTGTCTACCTCTAAATTTATATTTTTAATAACGTCATAAAACATAATTGAATGATAATGTAACATACTTTTACAATGACAATGTATTAAAATTAAATTCTTAAATTTATAATTACACTCATTCCTAATATGTTTGTCTACCTCTAAACTTATATATATATATATATATATATATATATATATATATATATATATATATATATATATATATCCAGTAATATATAATAATTCTGTTCGACAATAGTATTTTTTAACTATTATATAATTTTTGTCCACTTAACTAACATACACACAAAATTTATACTTATAATCGGCGACAAATTTAGTACCTTCGACACATGAGAACATATAGTTTAATTCTTTTCTCAAATAAAAGCCCAATATCGTTATGTCAAGAACAATTTCATAAACCAAAATTAGAAAAATATGACTAAGTTTTAACTACAGCCATTGTGATTGAAAAAAAAAATTCCTTTAAGGTATGTTCTTTTTGCATCTTAATTAAATAAGTTGATAATTAGGATGATAATTTAACATTTAGTATTAACCCAAATTTATTGGGATGTGGATCTCCTGCATTTTCAAAAATAACTGTAGGAAATGCAATTTCACATCTAGTGGTTCAGAATTTCTTACGTACATTTTTTATCCATTTTTTATCAAACTTTATAATAATTTTAAGGGTTGAGATCCATGCAGTTCTAAAAAGGAATCTAGAGAATCTTTATCCATTTATTGGAGACTCTCAAGCTAATCATATCTTAGTTGTGTTTTGAATAATTTTGTTCATGATGTAAATCTTAATTGTTTTTTTGAACATTATGACCTTAAGTTTGTTATATTGTAATAGATATTGTTGCATATTTTTTTTTCTTACAAATTTAACATTTAACATTTTTTTAAAAAGATAATACTTAAAAGTGGTCTTTTAATTATTTATCTATCTTTTATAAGGACTATATCCCTCTTTGTAGGCTTAGCAAAGGGGTCCCTAGGTCCCATCTTGGGAGGTCTCTTAAAGGTTTGTTTGGGAGTGAAAATTAAAAGGGAAAGGGAAGGGAGGGAAGGGTTTAGAGGTGAGAAACCCTTATTTGAGAGTTTAGGGAAGGGAAGGAATGAATTTTCAGATGCTTTCCAAACTCCTCCGTTTCAGTTCCTCCAATTTGAGGGGTTTTTATACAAAATTATCCATTTATCCTCCTTTCCAAATTCCCAACCCACCCCCCACCAAATGCAGTACCACCGTGACTAGACCACCGTGCGCTGTCCACCACGCCAGACCACCGTGCACCGTCCACCGCGCCAGACCACCGTGCGCTGTCCACTGCGCCCATCAACCCAAACCGCACCACCACTCCTCCTCCCAGTAGCCACCGTCGCGTCGCACGGAGCTGCCATTCGCGACCAGACCCGCTCTGCGTCAAATCTGTCGATCCGCACTGGCCAGAACCTTGGAGCTCCACCGCATCACGCGACCTCTGCCCAGACTGAACCGCACCAACCCGCACCCGCAAACCGCCGTGCCTCTTACCTGCTTCGACCCAACCACGCGCGCCGTACCAGATCCGTCAAGATCCGTGCCTCCCAACCTGGTTCGCGACAAAGGAAGAAACTGAGGAGGAAGAGCTGAAGAAGCTACGGATTGAAGAAGAAAAGTGGAGAAGAACTAAAGAAGCTACGAAAGGTGCTTCAGTTTTGTTTTAATTTTTTTTTATAAAATGTTAATTGTGTTAATTTTTAAATAAAGGGTAAAATGGTAAAAATATATTTTAAACCCTCCATTTCCTTTCCCTCGTATATTTCACACTTCCAAATAAAGAGAGGATAAACCTCTCATTTTCCTTCCATTCCTTCCCATTTAAACTCTTTCCCTTCCTTTCCCTCCAAACTCCCAAACACAGCCTAAGGAAACATGGAGGAAGGGAAAAAAAATTAAAATGGAGAGGATTTATTAGGATTAAATTTTATTACTCCTTTTGTTGTCTCAAACTCCAACTGAGCTGCTAATATAGGATCTCTATGTATAATTGTCATCTTGTACAATAAGATCTTTGTATAATGTGTTAAAATTTATCGGATCTATTAATTTTAATATTTATATTATATCAAAATATATAAAAAGTTATAGGGTTACCTTGAAAAGGTACCGATGAAAAAGTCATTATTGAAATTCTTAAAATCAATTTTGATGAGGGAGAGATACTATTCTTATTCTACAGTAGTTGTTCATGCGTCAGTATCAATGGGGCAACTGTACGTACTAGAATGGCTAGGAATAAAGGTCTCTCCCTATATATAAAGAATAACTAAAATGTGTTAAACTTACTCGCTATAGCAAACTCATATACAGAATCCATAAAACAAAACTCACATATGAGCAGTGCATTAACAACAATAGGCCCATTAACAATACTGATAACAAATTTGAGCTAAACAACATGCTCTAATAATTTTGAGATCCAATTAATCTGGATTTTATAAAAGTATAATATGATTTATATTAGTCCATAAAAAATTATAATATTCTCCCACTTGGACGACATACATCATATTACATCATTTTAATAAGAAAACATTTTTTTAGATTAATCAAACAATATGTGACCACAACATAATGTCAAAATCGAGCCAGCACTCTCAACAACTGGTCCAAAATGAGACTACAAGCATCTTAACAATGCAGAAAATCATACTTGAAGGAGTACTGACATCATACATGTAAAATACTCATATTTCGATGACCCAACAAAATGTGGTATATAGGTAATGGGAAAGCATATCCAAAATTGTATGTCAATATATGATCAAAGTGCATTTTCCAACAAAATGGCTCCAAGCATTTGGCCCAACAAACCTATAGGTTTATGGTGAATGTTCAGTTGGGCCCAAGAGACAATTTGAAAAACTTCTGTCAAATTACCATAGCCACCTGGTAAGGCAATGAATGCATCAAAATTTTCAAGCATTTTTCTCATTCGTCCATGCATAGTTGATACTTATAATTCCTCCCCAATTATTTTTCCAGTGAAGTTCTTTTGAGTTAAAGCTCTAGGAATGATACCTGAAACTTGATTGCCTCTTAGATGTGCACAGATTGATACAACCACCATTAACCTAATGTTACCTCCCCCATATACTACATGAATGTTCCTCGCAGCAAGTGTTCAACTAAGAGTGCTTGCTACGTTTACAAACTTTGTACTCTTCCCAAAACTTGACCCATAAAATACACATATATTTGTAAATCGACGAACAGAAGCTCCCTCCATTTCTACGTTCACCCTCCCTTTGAATGATTATGAGTTAGATAAAAATGAAAAAAATGAAGTGTTTAAATAGGGAAAAGAATAGAAAATGTAATGATAGCACTTATATGGATAGTTTGACTGTTGTCATAAAAGTTTGAAATTAAGAAACACAAATTTTTTATTTTCTTCTTTATTTTTATTTTTATTTTTATTTTGAGATGAACAAGATAATAACATACATGTTACTGTGATTGTGGCTCGCATCTTCATCTAGTTTTACGTCCAATAACTGCTTAAATGCCTTCTATGAGTCGATGATAAGCTTCCCATCTAATTTTCTTATAAATTGACAAATAGGGTCTTTTTGAGTCAAATTCTCAAGACTGTAACGCTTATGTTCTTCCCTGAAGAGATTCCACAAATTAAGAAGTTCACGATGCACAACTCCATAAGAATGCGTCTCAAGAGTTAATAAAATATCATCTAATGACTCCTTACTCAGTCTATTCTTAATAAAGTATATTTTATCTTCTCGATTTGCCGAAACCATCTCCAAAGAACGGCATCGCGTGTTACAATTCTATCGCGCACATTTGTGACAAACTTGTATTCTTTTCGCTCTTTTTCTTTTAGAATACGAACTTTTACCGCGACCCAGTATGTATAAGGCAAATGAATTTGAAGATTCACCTGCTAAAAGGACCTTTGCTTTGAGTATCCAACATATATCTTTCGGGATGCCCTTGTGCATTAATATTCTCAATTTTTCACACTTAACTTTGTTGATTTTTGTTAGAACATTTTGAGGAAGAGAATAAAAATGTTTTCTTAAATTCGAGAGAATGACATCCATTTTAAAGGAGAAGAAATGAATTATTATGGGAAACTGAAAAACAAATCGACTTGAGAGCCACGGAGTACCATTATCCGCCACTTAACTGGTGTCACAAAGAACTGCAAAAAGAAAACAACAAAATTAAAATAAATTCTTTTCATAACAAGAATTAGAAAGGGAGATGAATTCTACCTCAACAACTTGGGTTTCCAAAAATGGTTTGAGTCTTTGTCCATTGACCTTAAACACATTACCATTCCTAGGGTTCTCAATATCTATGGCCCCATCTGGATACACATGTTTGACAACAGAAGGGTTAATCCACCTAGATCTTAATTTTTCATAGAACATGTGAAGACGAGAATCATAAAGCATAGCTTTTTGATCAATTTCAAAAGATTTTCTCAAAATTGTTTTCATATGCATCATTTCTCAATTCCTCAAGTTCATTTAATTCAATTTGCGTATCTTGCAAGCATCATAAAGGTTTAGGCTGAAAGCTTTAATGGCCCAAAATGCTTTATGTTCAAGTTCTATAGGCAAGTAACAAGGTTTTTCATAGACTAACCGATAGGGTGACGTACCTAGAGATGTTTTGAAAGCAGTATGGTAAGCCCAAAGTGTATCGTTTAGTTTTAAAGACTAATCTTTACAATTTGGGTTAATCATTTTTTTCAAAATTTATTTAATCTCTTTATTTGCTAATTCTACTTGTCCACTTGTTTGAGGGTGATAAAGGGTGACAATTTTATGTGTAATGCTATCGTTAAGGATTCAAATGGTTTATTACAAAAGTGTGTTCCCCCATCACTGATGATAGCTCGAGAGATTCCAAATCGGCTCAAGACATTTTTTTTTAAAAATTTAAGAACAACTTTATGATCATTGTGTCGACATAGAATCGCCTCAATCCATTTTGAGACATAATCAACTACAACCAAAATATACATAAATCTAAATGATGATAAAAATGGACCCATGAAATCAATTCCCCAACAATAAAAAATTTCAATGACAAAGATAGGGTTCAAAGGCATCATGTTTCATTTAGAAATGCATCCCAATTTTTGACAGTTTTCAAAACTTTTTAAAAATGTATAGCTGTCCTTAAATAAAGTGGGCAAATAAAATTCACTCTACAAGATTTTCGTAGCTATTTTTTTAAGAAAAGTGACCTCCACATGCTTCTGAGTGACAAAATTTAATGACACTACCTACCTCACTGTTGGGTACACATCTCCGAATGATTTGATTAGGACAATATTTGAACAAATATGAGTCGTCCCAATAAAAATTTTTCACCTCAGTCAAAAGTTTCCTTTTGTCTTGATACATCCATTGAGGCGGCATCTTTCCTGTTACAAGAAATTAATAATGTTAGCAAACCAAGGCATGAAAATGACAGAAAATAAATATTCATCGAGAAAAGAATCATTGATAGGCATGATATTAAAATGTGAGTCTATCGTAAGTCTAGAAAAATGATCTACAATAACATTTTCAGTTTCTTTCTTATCTTTTATTGTGATGCTGAATTCTTGAAGCAACAAGATCCATTGTATCAACCTAGGTTTAGCGTTCTGCTTAGACATTAAATATCTAACAGCATCATGATTGGTGAAAATAATAATAGAAGAACCAATTAAATAAGCTCAAAACTTGTTCAATGTAAAAATTACAGCAAATAATTCTTTCTCAGTAGTGGTATAATTCATTTGTGTACTATTCAAAGTTCGATTTGTCGTAATAAATTACATGAAGCTTACCTTCCTTTCTTTAGCCTAAAACAACACCAACAGTAAAATCACTAGCATCACACATTAACTCAAAAGAAAAAGATCAGTCAGGGGATTGCATGATAGAAGCCGATGTCAGAAGACCAATTAATTTTTTAAAAGATTTTTGGCATTCTTGAGTCCAATCAAATGGTGCATCTTTTATTAGAAGATTACATAATGGTCTAGATATGATACTAAAGTCCTTAATGAACATCTCAGCATAATAACAAAATGAGATTTGGTCCAAAATGTCTCCATAATATGTCATAATATGAACAAACAAAACTGCGCAGATAATAATAATAATAATAACATTATATGACAACGATAATAATAATAATATAATTGTTTAAGATCTTGAGACATAATAACAAAATGACATCACAATAAAATTACTAAACAAACTCTCACTAACCCAAAAACATCAAAAGACCTCACTATATTCATATGGGTCACATGATCAACAAAACTTTGACAACTAAACATTTGGTTAGGGGATCTTTAACCATAAGTTATGTAGGGATATACTCGACATGAGTTTGAAATATCTTAATCTTCTCTTTAACAAATATATCATTTGTGTCAAAAGCTTTGAGCGTTCAGAACTCTTATTGATTTGAGAGAAGCACACTACGACATAGTTATCATAATAGATAGTAAGAGACTTAGAAATACCCTCCACAATACGAAATCTAGTAATCAAATTCTTCAACCATATCATTTGAAACATGACCTCATAGCAAACTCCATACTTTACCTTCATAGTGAAACTAATTGTAAGTGTCTGTTTGACACTTTTCAAGAATCAACTACTACTCCCAACATAAAGATATATACCTAGATGTGAACTTGTGGTCACCTGGGTAACCACCATAATTAAAATTAGAAAGACCAATCACCTCAAGGTGATCTAACTTCATATAAGCTGACATATGATCTTTGGTACTATTCAGATACCTCATGATTTGTTTTGCAGCCTACCGATTAGCCACACCAGGTTTGTTCAAGTATCTTTCGAGTACACTAGCAACAAAAAACAATATTTGGACATGTACAAGCTTGAGTATACATAAGGATGCCAACAAGGGAAGCATATGTGGCCTTCTCTATTTCAACAACATTGATAGCAATATATTTTATCGATTTAATAATCCTTTCACTGGGATTCTTAAGGTTCAATTAGGTTTAATTAAGTTGGTTTTGTCACATTTTATGATATTGGGCCTAATTGGATCATTGAAGGAAGTATTGCATAAATTAGCCTTAATTTGTCTATTTGGCAGCGTTCAGTAAATTAGTTATAATCTGAGTTGTAAATATTTGATTGATGTGATTCTAGTCTTGTAGGAAAGATAAGACAATTGTCTACAACTTTCATGGAAACCTCAAGAGCTAAATTACACGTTTGGATAATTTAAATTAGAGTTGAAGCAATAACTAGAGTACTGATCCTGACAGCTTAACCTCTGCCCATTCATCAGTCCATTTCTTGAGTTATAAGAGTTCAATTAACACCAAACTAATCAAAATGAAAGCTAAGACCCAAATCTATAACTTTCATAAGAGCACAAGAGCGGAATCAGATGTCTAATAGGTCTTATTAGGCCTAGAAGTCAGAACAGATGTGCTGTTGCTGGAACCCGAACACTGTGTAAAGATTAGATCACATCTTGGGTTGTAGGAGTCAGATTGTGCTGAAACGGGTGACATTGGAAATCTGAGACAAAACCCTTCAACTTTCATAAGATCACTTATGCAATAGGTGACTTTATGATAGAGTTATAGTCGTGTAAAGACTTCTGAATTGGTTGAGTGGGGAGACAAGCATGACAATAATTTTTCACTCATCCACCCACTCATTAAACAACTTTATTGTCATGTTCCACTCATCCACCCACTCATTAAACAACTCCCTTGTCATTTTGTACCCTTCATGCTCTATAAAAGACACCATTGGTTGCTCATTAGAATCATCTTGGTTTAGAGATTAAGAATTTGTTCTTGTATTATTTGTTTATCTTGTTGTAGTTTTCTTTTGTTCTAAATAGAAGTTATGTTCATCTCCTTCTTCTTCTCTTTTTCTTTATTCTTGTTCATGAGTAACTGATGCGAATTGATATGTTGCAAACCCAAGTGCAAGTTGTCTCAAGTAATAAATTCTTAGGAATCCGAGGTCGATCCACAGGGAATTGATGAATAAAAATTCTTTGAGGTAAGGAAAGGATTTGCCACAAAAATAAATGAGATGAAAATTGTTCACAAATGAAAAGGATTTTCTTAGGCTAGGAGATCCACTCTTGGTAAGTAAATTAAGGACAATATTAGTTCTTTTTATAACTCAATTAGAATCCACGTATATTGGAGGTTTCAATCAGAAAATACAGCATTCAAAGTTCATTTAAGATTATATATGTAATTATATTATGGTTCCTTTAATTATCTACTAATGCCAACACTTGTAAATAGGTTCAAGCATTCATTATGCCAATCTCTTATCTACAACAAATCAAGATCTATACTTTACAAGGAGGGTTTCTAAATTAATTGAAAACAAAATACAACACATATAATGATCACTTGATAATATATCATTCATGCATAAGAAAGAGATTAATCTAACCTTATTTTATTACCAAAAGTTTCATCCTTTCACCCAATCAAAATGAGAATTAGTTTCTCATAAATAAGAAGAAAGAAAGAGAGATGAAGAAGGAAATAAACATAATTTCTATTTAGAACAAAAGAAAACTACAACAAGAGAAACAAATAATACAAAAACAAGATCTTGATCTCTAAACCAAGATGATTCTAATAAGCAACCAATGGCACCCTTTTATAGAGCATGAAGGGCACACAATGACAATAGAGTTATTTAATGAGTGAGTGGATGAGTGGAAAATGACAATAGAATTGTTTAATAAGTGGGCGGATAAGTGAAAAATTATTGTCATGCTTGTCTCCCCACTCAACCAATTTAGCTGTCTTCACATGATTATAACTTTATCATAACGTCACCTATTGCATAAGTGGTCTGCATTAAAGTTGAAGGGTTTTGTCTCAGCTTTCCAATGCCACCCATTTCAGCACAATTTGACTCCTACAGCCTAAGATATGACCTAATCTTTGCACAGTGTTCGGGTTCCAGTAACAGCACCTTTGTTCTGACTTCTAGGTCTAATATGAGCTACTAGACATTTGATCCAACTCTTTTGTTCTTCATGAAAGTTGTAGATTTGGGTCTTATATTTCATTTGGGCTTGTTTGGTGTCAATTGAACTCCTATAACTCAAGAAATGGGTTAATGAGTGTGCAGAGGTCAAGTTGTCAGTATTAGAATTATGACTATTGCTTCCACTTCAATTTAAATTATCCAAACATGTGATTCATCTCTTGAGGTCTTCATGAAACTCGTAGAGAATTGTCTTAGCTTTCCTCCAAGACTAGAATCACATCAATCAAATATTTTTAACTCAGATTATAGCTAATTTACTAAACGCTGCCAAATAGATAAATTAAGGCTAATTCATACTATATTTCCTTCAATGATCCAATTAGGCCCAATATCATAAAATGTGAGAAAACTAACTTAATTAAGCCTAATTGAACCTTAAGAAGCCCACTGAGAGGATTATTAAATGGATAAAATATATTACTATCAGTAACTAGTTCTCATTTTTCTTGGGTGAAAGGGTGAAACTTTTGGTAATGAAATAAGGTTAGATTAATCTCGTTCTCATGCTTGAATGATATATTATCAAGTGATCATTATATGTATTGTATTTTATTTGTAATCAATTTAGAAACCCTCCTTGTAAAGTGGAGATCTTGATTTATTGTAGACAAGAGATTGACACAATGAATGCTTGAACCCATTTACAAGTGTTGGCATTAGTAGATAATTAAAGGAACCATAATATAATTATATATATAATCTTAAATGAACTTTGAATGCTGTATTTTTTTATTGGAACCTCCGTTATGCGTGCATTCTAATTGAGTTATAAAAAAAATTAATCTTGTTTTTAATTTACTTACCAAGAGTGGATCTCCTAACCTAAACAAATTCTTTTCATTTGTGAATAATTTTCATCACCTTTATTGTTGTGAAAAATCTTTTCCTTACCTCAAAGAATTTTTCTTCATCAATTCTCTGTGAATCGACCTCAGACTCCTGAGAATTTATTACTTGAGACAACCTGCACTTAGGTTTATAAAATATCAATTCGCATCAAGTTTTTGGCGCCATTGCCAGAGATTGATTTGAAGAACAAGTTTATTGAAGTTTTCTTTCTTGAAGTAAACTTCACCATCTGATACATCTTTTTCCAACTCTTTTAATTTTCTAATTGTATCATATTTAATGGCAGGTTTACTGCGTACTTGTTAATATTTTATGGATGGTTGAGCTCTGTATATATTTTTTGATTTTTTTCCTATTTTAAGTCACTTATTTATGCTTAATTGGTATCGTGATTCAAATTCAGGTCGTTTGGTTAAAACTAATCCTCGTACTTTATATATTGATCTGTTTGAATCACAATCATACATTAAACATAATGTCTGAAAATGAAAGTATACATGATGAACATGAAAATCAACCATTGCGAAGCATGCGTGAATATTTGTAACCATCATGAAATTCTAGTCTATCATATTTTATCTTTCCACTCAATGCTAACAATTTTAGATTTAAGCTGAATATGATTTCATTACTTCCTAATTTCCATGGTTTAGAATATGAAAACTTATATTTACATCTAAAGAAATTTGAAGAAGTATGTATCACTTTCATTGATCAAAATTACATTGAAGAGATTAATAAACTTAAATTATTTCCTTTTTCTTAGAAAGATAAAGCAAAAACTTAGCTCAACACTTTGAAGCCAAGATCAATTGACACATGGCAAGAAATGCAAAGTGAGTTTTTAAAGAAATTTTTTCAACACATAAAATCTATGCTTTGAAAAGATAAATCCAATTTTTTTTTCCAAAATTCAAATGAAGCATATTTTCAAAGTTGGGAACATTTTAAAGATTTGTTAAATTCTTGCCCACATCATGGTTTTGAAAAATGGTGCACTATAAGTTTTTTTTATGAAGGGTTAACACCTGAAACTAAACAATTTGTGGAAACAATGTGCAATAGCAAGTTTCTTGATAAAGAACCTGAAGAAGCTTTAGAATATTTAGACCATTTAGCTGAGAATTCTCAATCTTGGCATAGTACTAATCCTTATGAAAATTCAATTAGATCTAACCTTGCAAGTGCTAATAAAGAAAAATATCACATTAGTCAAGAAGAAGATCTAAATGCTAGGTTCGCTAGTTTGGATAGAAAGATTGAAGCCATGGAATCAGGGAAAGTAAAAGAAATCAAATCTGTGTAACATGAAGAAATTTGTGGCATTTGTGATGACTTAGGACACTCAACAAATGAATGTCCAAAGATTCCTATTTTTAAAGAAGTAGTACATGAGCAAATAAACACAATGAATAATTTTAAAAAACCATTTACCTCTTCTTTTTCAGATTCATACAATCCGGGATGGAGAAATTACTCAAACTTTAGTTAGAGGACTAATAATCAGACACAATTTATGCAACCACTGCCTCATTGGGCACAACAGAATTCTCAAAATTCTCAAGGATATGCACATTATGTCCCACCATATAGGAAAAATCTTGAAGGAACATTGCATGCATTCATGGAAAAACAAGAGGTCATTAATAACCAAAACACTCAAGTCATGATTGACATAAAAGAAACTCTTGCTAATTTTGCTTATACACTCACCATTCACGAGAAAGGAAAATTTTCTTCTCAACCTCAACCAAATCTCAAGGGTCAGTACAGTCTAAATGAGGGTAGTTTAGAAAGCCAACAAATAAATCAAGTCACGTCAGTGATAACTCTTAGGAATGGAAAGGTTGTTAAAAAATAAATTCTTGAATCTTGTGAGAGAGATGATGAATCAATCCCCCAAGATAAGGAATAGATTGATAAGCCACTTGGTCAAAAGGAGACTAAACTCTCGCCTTCACCCCCCATTTCCTCAAGCATTAAACAATTCAAGAAAATTGAACCACAACACTGAAATTTTTAAAATTTTTAAACAAGTGAAGGTCAATATTCCTCTGTTAGATGCTATCAAATAGGTTCCCTCTTATATCAAATTTTTGAAGGACTTATGCACTATTAAAAGGAAACTAAATGTTAAAAAGAAAGCCTTTTTGGATGAACAGGTAAGCTCCATTCTTCAGAATAATAATGCCTTGAAATATAAAGACCCTGGTTGTCCTACAGTTTCATGCATTATTGGAGAACATAAAGTTGAATAAGTTTTACTTGATCTTGGTGCTAGTGTTAATTTGTTTCCATATTCAGTTTATCAGCAACTTAACTTGGGTGAGTTAAAAACAACTTCTGTAACTCTTCTACTTGTCGATAGATCAGTTAAAATTCCAAGAAGAATAGTGGAAGATGTATTGGTACAAGTTAATAAATTCGTCTATCTTGTGAATTTTATTGTCTTAGAAACTGAACCTATGGTTAATAATTACAAGTCAATTTTTGTTGTTTTAGGTCGCCCATTTTTAGCAACATCTAATGCTTTGATAAATTACAGAAATGGGATGATGAAGCTAACATTTGAAAATATGACACTGGAGCTTAATGTTTTCAACATGTGCAAGCAACCATAGGAAGTCCATGACAAAAAGGAGGAAGTTGAAGGAATTGAGGCCATTATAGATTATCATATTCAAACAAGGAGTTCTTCTAACCTATTAGAAATTTGTTTAATTAATTGATTTGACTTAAGTATGCAATTAGATGATAATATTTCTGAAATATGCTCTTTACTTGATTGTATAGAAGTATTAGAATACAAAGGATGGAAGCCGAGATTCGAAGAGCTAAAACCCATGAATGATATACCTATGAAGAAGTACCCACACTAGAACTAAAGTCATTACTTGCTAGGTTGAAGTACACATTTTTGAGCGAAGAACAAAGCTTTCTAATGGTAATTTCTTCGACCCTTACTAGAGAACAATAAGGTATGTTAATAGAAGTACTTAAAAGCATAAAAGTGCAATTGGATGGACATTAAAGGACATAAAATGTATTAATCTATTAATTTGTACACATAAAATACCATTAGAGGATAATGTTAAAACATCTCAATAAGCTCAAAGAAGATTAAATCTACACATGAAAGAGGTAGTTAGATTTGAAGTTTTCAAACTATTTGATGTTGGAATTATCTACCTTATCTCTGATAACCAATGGGTAAACCCTACACAAGCTGTACTTAAGAAATCTGGAATAACAGTGGTTGAAAATGAAAAAGGTGAAGTAATACATATGCGAGTCTCATCTAGTTGGCGTATATGTATTGATTTTAGAAAATTAAATGCTGCCACTAGGAAAGATCATTTCCCCTTGCCATTTCCTGATTAAATTCTGGAAAGGGTAGCAGGACATTCCTACTACTATTTTCTTGATGATTATTCGGGTTATTATCAAATACCTATTGCATTAGAAGATTAAGAAAAGATCATTTTTACATGTCCCTTTGGTACTTTTGCATATAGAAGAATGCCTTTTGACCTTTGTAATGTTCCGGTAACATTTCAAAGATGCATGCTAAGTATTTTTAGTGACATAGTTGAGCATTATTTAGAGGTTTTCATGGATGACTTGACATTTTATGAAAATTCATTTGAAATTTGTCTTGATAATTTGGAAAAAGTTCTTAAAAGATGCAAAAAAAAAAGGACTTGCATTAAATTAGGAAAAATATCTTTACATAGTTACTTCAGGAATAATGTTAGGTCATGTGATATCTTCTAAATGAATTGAAGTTGATAAGGCCAAAGTTGAATTAATTGTCCATTTACCTTCATCAAAAACAGTTAGGGAAGTTTGTTCATTTTTAGGACATACAGGATTCTATAGAAGATTTATTAAGGACTTTAGTGTCATATCTAGACCATTATGTAATCTTCTAATAAAAGAGGCACCATTTGATTGGACTCAAGAATGCCAAAAATCTTTTAAAAAAATAATTGGTTTTCTGACATCTGCTTCTATCATGCAATCCCCTGACTGATCTTTTCTTTTTGAGTTAATGTGTGATGCTAGTGATTTTGCTGTTGGTGCTATTTTAGGCTAAAGAAAGGAAGGTAAGCCTCATGTAATTTATTAAGACAAGTTGAACTTTGAATAGTATACAAATGAATTATACCACTACTGAGAAAGAACTATTTGCTGTAATTTTTGCATTGGACAAATTTTTTTCTTATTTAATTGGTTCTTCTACTATTGTTTTCACCAATCATGCTGCTGTTAGATATTTAATGTCTAAGCAAGACGCTAAACCTAGGTTGATACAGTGGATCTTGTTGCTTCAAGAATTTAACATCACAATAAAAGATAAGAAAGAAATTAAAAATGTTGTTGTAGATCATTTTTCTAGACTTACGACAGACTCACCTTTTAATATCATGCCTATCAATGATTATTTTCTCGATGAATATTTACTTTCTGTCATTTCCATGCTTTAGTTTGCTAACATTGTTAATTTCTTGTAAAAGGAAAGATGCCGCCTCAATGGATGCACTAAGACAAAAGGAAATTTTTGACTGAGGTGAAAAATTTTTATTGGGACAACCCATATTTATTTAAATATTGTCCTAATCAAATCATTCAGAGATGTGTATCCAACAGTGAGGTAGGTAGTGTCATTAAATTTTGTCACTTAGAAGCATGTAGAGGTCACTTTTCTTAAAAAAAAAAAAATAGCTAAGAAAATCTTGCAGTGTGAATTTTGTTTGCCCACTTTATTTAAGGACAACTATACATTTTTAAAAAATTTTGAAAACTGTCAAAAATTAGGATGCATTTCTAAATGAAACATGATGTCTTTGAGCGCTATCTTTGTCATTGAAATTTTTTTATTGTTGGGGAATTAATTTCATGGGTCCATTTCCATCATCATTTGAATTTATGTATATTTTGATTGTAGTTGATTATGTCTCAAAATGGATTGAGGCGATTCCATGTCGACACAATGATAATAAAGTTGTTCTTAAATTTTTAAAAGAAAATATCTTGAGTCGATTTGGAATCCCCGAGCTATCATCAGTGATGGGGGAACACACTTTTGTAATAAATCATTTGAATCCTTAATGAAGAAATATAGCATTACACATAAAATTGCCACCCTTTATCACCCTCAAACAAGTGGACAGGTAGAATTAACAAATAAGAAGATTAAACAAATTTTGAAAAAAATGATTAACCCAAATTGTAAAGATTGGTCTTTAAAACTAAACAATACACTTTGGGCTTACCATACTGCTTTCAAAACATCTCTAGGTACATCACCCTATCGGTTAATCTATAGAAAACCTTGTCACTTGCCTATAGAACTTGAATATAAAGCATTTTGAGCCATTAAAGCTTTCAGCCTAAACCTTTATGATGCTTGCAAAATACGCAAATTGAATTAAATGAACTTGAGGAATTGAGAAATGATGCATATGAAAATAATTTTGAGGAAATTTTTTGAAATTGGTCAAAAAGTTATGCTTTATGATTCTCATCTTCACATGTTCCCTGAAAAATTAAGATCTAGGTGGATTAACCATTTTGTTGTCAAATATGTGTATCCACATGGGGCCATAGGCATTGAGAACCCTAGGAATGGTAATGTATTTAAGGTCAATGGACAAAGACTCAAACCATTTTTGGAAACCCAAGTTGTCGAGGTAGAATCCATCTCCCTTTCTAATTCTTGTTATGAAAAGAATTTATTTTAATTTTGTTGTTTTCTTTTTGTAGTTCTTTGTGACACCAGTTAAGTGGCGGATAACGGTACTCCGTGGCTCTCAGATCAATTTGTTTTTCAGTTTCCCATAATAATTTATTTCTTCTCCTTTAAAATGGATGTCATTCTCTTGAATTTAAGAAAACATTTTCCTTCTCTTCCTCAAAATGTTATAACAAAAATCAACAAAGTTAAGTGTGAAAGATTGAGAATGTTAATGTACAAGGGCATCCCGAAAGATATATGCTGGATACTCAAAGCAAAGGTCCTTTTAGCAAGTGAATCTTCAAATTCATTTGCCTCATACATGCTGGGTCGCGGTAAAAGTTCGTATTCTAAAAGAAAAAGAGCGAAAAGAATACAAGTTTGTCACAAATGTACGCGATAGAATTGTAACACGTGATGCCATTCTTTGGGGATGATTTCGAAAAACCGAGAAGATAAATATACTTTATTAAGAATGGACTGAGTAAGGAGTCATTAGATGATATTTTATTGACTCTTGAGATGTATTCTTGTGGAGTTGTGCATCGTGAACTTCTTAATTTGTGGAATCACTTCAGGGGAGAACATAAGTGTTACAGTCTTGAGAATCTGACTCAAAAAGACCCTATTTGTCAATTTATAAGAAAATTGGATGGGAAGCTTATCATCGACTCATAGAATGCGTTTAAGCAGTTATTGGACGTAAAACTAGATGAAGATGCGAGCCACAATCACAGCAATATGTATGTTATTATCTTGTTCATCTCAAAATAAAAATAAAAATAAAAATAAAGAAGGAAATAAAAAAATCTGTGTTTCTTAATTTCAAACTTTTATGACAACAATCAAACTATCCATATAAGTGCTATCATTACATTTTCTATTCTTTTCCCTATTTAAACACTTCATTTTTTTCATTTTCATCCAACTCATAAGCATTCAAAGGGAGGGTGAACGTAGAAATGGAGGGAGCTTCTGTTCGTCGATTTACAAATATATGTGTATTTTGCAGGTCAAGTTTTGGGAATAGTACAAAGTTTATAAACGTAGTAAGCACTCTTGGTTGAACACTTGCTGTGAGGAGCATTCATGTAGTATATGGGGGAGGTAGCATTGGGTTAATGGTGGTTGTATCAATCTCTGCACATCTAAGAGGCAGTCAAGTTTTAGGTATCATTCCTAGAGCTTTAACTCAAAAGAACTTCACTGGAAAAACAATTGAGGGGGAATTATAAGTATCAACTATGCATAGAGGAATGAGGAAAATGCTTGAAAATTTTGATGCATTCATTGCCTTACCAGGTGGCTATGGTAATTTGACAGAAGTTTTTCAAATTGTCTCTTGGGCCCAACTGAACATTCACCATAAACCTATAGGTTTGTTGAATGTTAATAATTTCTTTAATGGTTTGTTATTTTTTCTTGACTATACTGTGGAACAAAACTTTATCACATATTCGGCTAGGCAGATCATTGTCTCTGCTTCCACTGTCGATGATTTAATTGATAAATTAAAAAATTTTGTTTATGAACCTGATCTAGTAATAGTTCAGATAGATTGGTTAGAAGGAAACAACAAGGAACGTGGATTTGATCTAACACTCCGTCTATAACTTACTTTTACCTTTGATTTTATTTATCGTACTTTGTTTCTGTTTAAATTTGTGTCAGGTTTCTCTTTTCCATAATAGTCACAACAGGTAATATCTTCTATCATTTACTCATCTATATTTTAACATTGAGGACAATGTTGTGATCTGGTTAGGGGGAAGGATAATTGACATAAAAAAAAAATTGTCAGCAACTTACTAACATAAAAACTAATTAAGTATGACAGAGTAGGGTAAATTTTACTCTTGAAATAATTTTACTCTTGAGACGCATCTAAATTGGGGAAGTAACTATTTTGTGTAGAAGTAGCAATTGAAATTCAGGGATCATAGCATTATTGAATAAATTATCTTCTTTCTTAAATTTCACAAGCTTAGTTTTGGATGTTGAATTGGTGGATTAAGAATGATAGATGTATGCCTTGTGAGATTTTGAGCCTATTGATGAATGAATTAAACATTTCTACCATTCTCTTCTTTCTTGTGTGATTTTCACTCATGGAATTGTTACTCTAGAACTTGCTTTGACTCTATTTAAGGCTACATTTTTACATGCATACATAAACATAATTGATGTATTTTTCTTGAAATAGCTACTTTAACCAAATAGTCAACCTTGCATATTTTCCCATGCTTAACCCCTTTGAGCTTATTTGATCATTCCTTGTTTCTAGCTCATTACGTGCCTTAAATGAAAAATCATGTTCTTACCTAACCTTAGGGAATAAGAAAGCACTGACTTTGTTATTGGATAAGTTCTTGAATAAGTGTAGGGGTGTGTATGCAAAATGGTTGGTGAAAAAGGAAAGAGTGACCAATTGAAAAAAAAGTAAAATAATATATATATATATTTAAAGGCCAACAAGGCAAAAAGGGAAGGGAAAAGAATATGTAAAAGGAATTTGCATTATGTTTAGTTGGGATGAACTTTTCATGTTTGTTAATTGAACTTAACCCTAATGCTCTTTTATTCTCTTTGATATTTAACTTGTCATATCCATATTACTCCTTTCCTTTACCTTGACCCCATTACAATCTTGAATGAAGTCCTTTTGTTTGTGTGTGCATGTGTTTTGAGTAGTGAAGAAGTAGAAGAAAAGTAAGCTTATGGTAGTGCAATTTTTCGTGAGTTTAATTGAGTGAAATACTTACCTTTCAAACACATAAGGGATTAAGAGTGAATCTTGTGAGGATCTATCATTCTTGACTCATGCTTTTCAATTGAAGTTTCCTTGCTTGTTGGTTTAAGATGTGAAGAAATGTTATCTTATAAATATTTTGATCTTTTGAATCTTTGGTTTCTCTTCTAGCTTATAAACTTTTGCATTCTTAAATATCATTGAAAATTGAGTTTTTTAGAGTTTTTAGATTTTGAGTTTGTGTTGTTTTTCCTTGTTTCCTAGTTTTGGTCTTATGTGTTTTGCCTGGGATTGCAAAAGCTAAGTGTGAGAGAATTTGATAGTAATATATTTTATCCGTTTAACAATCTTCTCACTCTGCTTCTTAAGGTTCAATTAGACTTAATTAAGTTAGTTTTGTCACATTTTATGATATTGGGCCTAATTGGATCATTGCAGGAATTATTACATGAATTAGTCTTAATTTATCTATTTGGCAATATTAGGAAAATTGGCTATAATCTGAGTTACAAATATTTGATTGATGTGATTCTAGTGTTGTAGAAAAGTTAAGACAATTCTCTACAACTTTCATGGGACCTCAAGAGCTGAATCACATGTTTGGACAATTTAAATTAGAGTTGAAGTAAGAACTAGAGTGCTGATCCTAACAGCTTAACCTTTGTGCATCCATCAGCCTATTTCTTGAGCTATAGGAGTTGAATTGACACCAAACCAAGCCCAAATGAAAGTTAAGACTCAAATTTACAACTCTCATGAAGAACACAAGAGCAGAATCGGATGTCTAGTAATTCATATTGGGCCTAGAAGTCAGAACAGAGGTGTTGTTGTTGAAACCCGAATACTGTGCAAATATTGAGCCATAGTTTGGGCTGTAGGAGTCAGATTGTGTGAAATGGTGGCATTGGAAATTGAGACAAAACCCTTCAATTTTCATGAAGATCACTTATGCAATAGGTGACGTTATGACAGAGTTATAGTCATGTGAAGACAGCTGAATTGGTTGAGTGGGGAGACAAGCAAGGCAATAATTTTCCACATCCACCCACTCATTAAACAACTCTATTGTCATGTTCCACTCATCCACCCACTCATTAAACAACTCCCTTGTCATTTTGTACCCTTCATGATCTATAAAAGGCACCATTGGTTGCTCATTATAATCATCTTGGTTTAGAGATCAAGATCTTGTTCTTGTATTATTTGTTTCTCTTGTTATAGTTTTCTTTTGTTCTAAATAGAAGTGATATTCATCTCCTTCTTCTTCTCTTTTTCTTTTTTCTTGTTCATGAGTAACTAATTCTCATTTTGCTTGGGTGAAAGGGTGAAGCTTTTAGTAATGAAAGAATGTTAGATTAATCTCTTTCTTGTGTTTGAATGATATATTATCAAGTGATCATTATATGTATTATATTTTGTTTCCAATCAATTTAGAAACCCTCCTTGTAAGGTAGAGATCTTGATTTGTTGTAGACAAGAGATTGACACAATAAATGCTTGAACCCATTTACAAGTGTTGGTGTTATTAACCTTTATTGTAAAGTGGAGATCTTGATTTGTTGTAGACAAGAGATTGACACAATGAATATTTGAACTCATTTAAAAGTGTTGGTATTAGCAGATAATTAAAGGAACCATAATATAATTACATATATAATCTTAAATGAACTTTAAATGCTGTATTTTTTGATTGAAATCTCTGTTATGCGTGAATTCTAATTGAGTTATAAAAATAATTAATATTATCCTTAATTTGCTTACTAAGAGTGGATCTCCTAACCTAAGCAAATCCTTTTTCATTTGTGAACAATTTTCATCACCTTTACTGTTGTGACAAATCTTTTCTTTACCTCAAAGAATTTTTCTTCATTAATTCCCTATGAATCGACCTCGGACTCCCGAGAATTTATTACTTGAGACAACCTATAATTGGGTTTGTAAAATATCAATTCGCATCAAACATTTTTATCATTTTGAGGACACAGAGTATTAGAGAGTTTTTCACCCTTTTGAATGGGTGCAGCACAAGGATTATAAGATTACATATTAAATCTATTCAGAATCCTTTCAATATAAGGTTTCTGAGACAAGCCAAGAATGCCACGAGATCTGTCACAGTGAATCTCAATGCCTAGTACAAAAGAGGCATCACTAAGATCTTTCTTATCAAAGTGCGTTATCAACATCTGCTTAGTCTCATTCAGAAAATCAACATCATTACTAGCCAACAATATATCATCAACATATAAAACAAGAATGATAAATCTACTCCCACTAAAATTCAAATAAATGTATCGATCAATAGTATTTTCTTTAAAGCCAAGAGAGTCAACAATATAATAAAAAATTCAAGTAGTAATGCCTAGAAACCTGTTTCAATCCATAAATGGATCTTCTCAATTTGCTTACCATATGATCTTTACCATCTTTAATAAAACCATCAGGTTGATCCATATACACATCTTCATACAAATCACCATTTAAGAAGGTGGTCTTAACATCCATTTGATGAAACTCCAAATCAAAATGAGCAACTAAGGCCATCACAACACAAAAAAAGTCTTTAGTGAAGATCGGTGAGAAAGTCTCCTTATAATCAGTGTCTTCCCTCTGGTTATATCCCTTAGCAACAAGCCTGACCTTATACTTCTCAATTTCACCTCTAACATCACGTTTGGTTTTAAAAACCCATTTGTAACCAACAGTTTTACAACCAGTAGACAACTCCACAAATTCCCTAACATTATTCTTTCTTATAGAATCCAACTCATCTTCCATAGCCACCAACCATTGTGCACTATCAGGACTAACCATGGCCTCTTGAAAGAAAATATGATCAGAATCTTCAACTGAATTAAACTCATGCTCATGCAAGTACATAACATAATCCATGAATCTAGTAGACTCAGTGGATATAGAAACCCGCTCAGATCTTCTCAGTGAAGTCACAACAACATCTGGATTCTGTACATTATTTTTGACCTGTTGATGGACATAAACATTATCACCAGCATTAACAACATCATCAAAGGAGATGACACTATCCCTAGAAAGAGATCAACAGGAATAGGAACAACAACATGCTCTTCTCTAAAATCAACAATACGCGACTCTTGAGTTCCACCATGCTCTAAGTCCTCTTCAAAATAGATAGCGCAATTCAATAACTCTAATAGTATAAGAAGGACAATAGAACCTAAATCCCCTTGAGCCAATACAGTAACCAATGAAGAAAATCACTAATAGTTTTGGGATCAAATTTCTTTAAATATAGGTTATAAGGCCTCACCTCTACCTACAACCCTAAACACGGAAATGCCTCAAAATAGGTTGTTTGCTTATCATAAGCTCATATCGAGTCTTCAGCACAGATTTAATTGACATATGATTCAATATATAAACAAAAATATTCAAGGCATTTCCCCACAAGAATTTTGGAAGAGTGGAATGATTAAATATACATCTCACCATATCCATAAAAGTACGATTTTCTCCTTTTCACAATAGGAGTAATGGGCTCACAAATATTTGTATGAATTAACTGTAACATTCCTTCACTCCTAGTAACCTCATTCCTTTTGGCTCTAGCTGTAAGTTTTCTTTTTGTACAATTAACATAGGTATCAAAATTAGAGAAGTCTAGATCATGAAAAATATTCTCGTTAATCAACCTTTTCATTCTCTCCCTAGAGATCTGTCCTAAACGTATGTGCCACAACATAGATGAGTTTTTAGCAACTTTATCACATTTGTTCCCAACAACATTATTGATCTCTAAACATCGTTAGATCAATAGAAAAAAAAGTCAATATTTAACATATAAAGGCCATTAGACAAAACTCTAAAAAAATGGCCATAATGGAATCACAAGGTAGGGAAAATCACTTATCACTAAATAGACATGATAGTGCAACTATCCAAAATAGAAAATGGAAACAAGTTCCTTCTTGTATAGGACACATAGATGGTGCCTTTTAAACTTAAAGAATATCCAGTACATAGCTTCAAGAAAATAACACCTATATACTATGCTTTGACATTAACTCTATTTCCTACATAATTATCAATTCTCCTTCACTTGGCTTTCGCCTATTTTGAACTCCAGTAATGAGCTTGTAACATGAGTAGTTGCACTAATATTTAACCAACAAGTGTTAGAAGGAACATTAACAAGATTGGATTCAAAACACATTAGAGCCAGAGGTTCAACTTCCTTCAACTTAATCTAATTATTAAACTCTATACAATTAGCTCGTTTGAGCCAATCTGCAAAATTCATGGCGAGTTCACAATCACCATTCACACCATCATGCTTAGTCTTGGTCAACACAGAGAGGTCACAGGCCCTTCTAGATCTGTCAATAGTCTTACAAAATTAGTTGACATTATCTACTTCATGAAAACTCTCCTTAATGGCTTTGTCAATGCTATACTTTATGGTCATGAGACAAACTTTATTTGAATGATCTCATGTTTCATATTTCACCCTAATCACAACGGAAAACATATTTATGGGCTTCAAGGCTCATCCATAGCAAGAGCAACATCAATAACAGAGAGATGCCCAGAAATAATCTCATCGACTCAACCCATTCCTCATAATTAGTCCCACACAACTTTGTCAAAACATTTATTTTCATAAGCAAAGCTGAACCAATATTTTAAAGGGAGATTTTCTTGTTGAGTATTTCAACAAACAAGATGAGCAATAACATAAATGAAGCTCTCCCATGAAATTGTAATCCTGCTTAAGGGTCCTGAATTATAATATATGAGTAGACTCCCACGAATACCAAAATCATGTCCCTGAAGCTAGTACCGAGAGGATACTGAGAACTCTAAGAACAGAACCTTAATGCCCTTAACAAATCATCAGGAATTATATTAATAAAAGTAAACTGATAGGGTAAGCGCATTATCAATATAATCCCCAATGCCACAAAATAACAATATTTTATCAGTAAAATAGCACCTCACCACAATTGGTCCCGCAAAGGCGAGCTCACAATCATGCAAAGTGTCATAAAATAGTACCATTTAACAAATCATTAGGAATTATATTAATAAATGCAAACTGATAGGGTAAGCGCATTATCAACATAATCCCCAATGCCACAAATAATAATATTTAATTAACAAAATAGCACATCGCCATAATTGGTCCCACGAAGGCAAGCTTACAATCATGCAAAGTGCCCCAAAATAGTACCATAGTACTTTAAACAATAACTCTCAGAATCAAATCGCATAAATAACAACAAAATAAATAGTTTTCAAAATATTATATATTAATTAATGTACAAAATAACACCAAAAATTATTTTAGTGACCAAACAACATTAACTCTAAGAGTGTACAATATATATCATGCCTAAAAACATCACAATAATACACAAAAAAATTTAGAGGCAAAAGATGAGAGTACCATATAATTTTAATAATTTTAATCTCTAGAAATTTTGAAATAAATAATAAATAGGCATGAAAAATAAATAAAATTCACCAAAAAAATAGAAAAGGGCGCGTGGAGTACAACCCAAAAAAATAGAATTGGAAACCTAATTTTATAGATCTTCAATAATTCTAAATCAATTTTTTGAATTAATTTTCAAAAGAAAAACGAATTATAAGATTTAAACGTTTTACAGTTCCATGAGTTTGAGCAAAATTCTTTATGAATTCATAACATTATAATGTAATATATATATTTTTAAACTCAGACTAACCTGATATATAAAAAACCCTTACCTAATTTTCAAAATTATTCATAAAAAAATTGAATTGAACATCACATACTTAGGATTAACAAAAAATTGGGATTTGGGTAATCATCACGTACGTTGGACCACGTACATACATAGGACAAACCTTAAATTGTCCATAAATCATCATGTACGTTGGACCATCACAATAAAGTTGGTGCAAATCTTAAATTGTCTATAATGTTGGACCATCGAAGACCATAACATACAATTGAATTAAATATCATATAATTTTTTAGGTAAAATAAAAAATTGATAGTCATAATTAGGATTAAAACTTATCTGATACTAATTGTTAAAATTTATCAAATATATTAATCATAATATTTATAACATATCAAAATATATAAAGAGTTATAAAGTTACCTTAAAAAGGCGCTGACGAGGAAGTCATTGTTGAAATCCTTAAAATCAATCTCGATGAGAGAGAGATACTATTCCTCTTACTACTAGAAAAATTCTATTTGGAGACAAAATTTAAAGACAGACACAATTCTATCTCTAATAAAGACGAAAACAGATATAGATTTGATGATTCAGAAACAAAAAATAAATTTTACAATTTAGAGACGAAATTTAGAGACAAAAATTAACCATCTCAGAATATTTCGTCTCTATTTTTATCTCTACGCGGTCAATCTTGAGTTTTTAAAAGTCAAATAGGTTTAGAGATAAAATTTAGAAATAGAATTTACCCATCTTTAAATATTTTGCCTCTAATTACACCTCTGTTTCATCTCTAAATAATTCATATAATTTAATAATTAGTTTTTTTTTGTAAAAAATGGATACAGATTGTTTCCGTCTCTAATCTCTTCAAAATTCAAAAAGCCTTTGTTCCCAATTTTAGAACCTAACTCTGAAATCTTCTCTGCTCTCTCCGTTGTGCAACACGCTTCTCCCAGTCGTGCACCTCCCTTGCCGCAAGCCACCATTTTTCTCAGTTCTGAGTTTGGTAAGTCATCGCGCACTATTTTTCTCTCCATTTGGCTTGCGGTTCCCCTCTTCCTTAGAGCGCCCATAACCATTTTTCTCATAGTTACTCCTTCCATACTCACTCCTTCCTCCATACCACCACCAACTTGTTCCTCCCCATAGCTGGTCTTCCTCCTACTATACTCAGATCCATATTCCGACCCACCCGTCTCATACTCAGTCCTCTGCCTATACCCGAACCCTTATTAGGAACTGGGTTCCTCATACTCCTCCTTCTGTCCATACCTAAACCTATATTCAGAACTGGGCGTATCATACTCCTTCTTCCTCCCAGTATACCCAAATCCATATTCAGATTCCTGCTTCCTCCCACCATACCCAGATCCATATTTTGATCTGGGTTCCCTATACCCATATTCTTGCTTTCTCTGTCTTTTACTCTTTTATTTTATTTGTTTTAATTTTAAGTTTTATGTATCTCATTCTCTCAGCTCATTCTATACAAGGACTTTGCATGAGTTTGCTCTTTTTTAAAATTGCATCCTAAATCATATAGGTTGCAAGAAAGCTGGATGCTATTGTCATAGTTAGTTGGGTGTTCTATTATTTATTTGTAAATTGTTATCATGTGATAATGAAGTGACTTGTGCATTGCCTTTGTGACCTATGACAGACTATTGGTAATTCAAGTGCTCTTTTCCTAACTTAAAGAGATAAGAATGTTTTATTTGAATGCAAGGAATTATGCTTACTTTGATCTCAATTTGCTAAATGAATATATTGGTTGTATTCTGTGAAGATCTATGACAAACAAATTTAGATAATTTATTGCTTCTGGTCTGTAGAATTTTTGGACATAAATGTGAGAGAAAAAATTATACTATTTTAGAGATAACCAATTATACCATAAATGTTCTTTTTGGTATATGCTTTACATGATCTTCATTCACACAAGGTTTGTACTTATTGTCTTGTTGTTTGGTAAAGTTTTGAGTTGTTAGATTAAGCAAATTGATATTAGATAACTACATTAGTCAACTACAAATTATGGTCCAAACCTCTTTGTTCAAGTCAATGAATGAAAATAATGTGAAATATTAGATTGTTAAATTTCTTTGCCTCTTATACTTTTGTATTTTGTATTTAAGTGGTGTTTCCAATTCAAATTTGCTTTTTTTTCCTCTTCGGTATTTCATAAATGATATTCTTTCATTGATTTCTTGGCATTGAAATTCAATTTGCTTTATTTTCATGGATTTGGTTTTGTGGTTTGTGCAGATCATTGGTCATACTAATAGAGAGTTGAAAGTAGTTTTATGTTATACCAAATCATATTCTTTATTTGGTAAGTGCTTTTGCCATCAAAATCTGATATAATTTTTATTTTTAACTCATGTACTTTTATTGACTCATGTACTCTTATTCCTATTTTTTCTGTTCTTTTTTCTTCTTTTCCTACTAAATATGACTTTATGGATAATTTGTCATTTAGTCATTACTCATTTGTTAAGAATTGCAATAATGGTCATTTACCTTTGCTGTAAACTGGCTATAATTTCTATAGCTGGAGAACATTTCCACTTTTAGTTTTTGATGTAAAGAATCCATGTTATTGAACACGGGTGGCAAAAAGTCTTATAAGATGGCCTTGAGGAGTCTCAAACCAATGTTTATGGCTTCTGCATCCAGCTTTCTTTTGCCCATGTAGTTCTCTTCACTGTATACATATAGAAGGTATATAAGTATAGCTTTGTTCTCAGTGATGTAATTCTCAACCTTACTGTTTTGCTTTTTGTTATTTCCAAGAGAGTGATTTGATTGTTTGATGAATTTGAAGTTAGGTTACTTTCTATTAAATAGCATCAACAATATGATACTTTAAATAATTTCAAGCAATTGACTTTGCAATTAGAGTATTATATATGGCCTGAAAAGTGAGTCCATTTTGTTCTGACATATGCGTGTTTGAATTAAAAGGAATATAGCAAATAGGATGGTTTGAATGGTTTAAAAATAATGCATATGAGTAACATCTACATTCTCTAACTTTGAAATTGGGATCCTTTAAATTGACATGATTTATGATTAGTTTGTAGAATGCGTGTAACTTATTTACTCTAATTATTATTATGCTGGACTTCTTGATTCTTTAAGACTCAATTATTTGGTTGGAATGATGCTATTGATATGTTTTTGTAAAGTTTGAAACTTCTATTATTTTTTGTTTGTAAATTTGATTTTTCAATCATCTCTACCTTCCCAAGTAATTCTATTTCAGGTAAGGTATTAATTTTAATAAATATCTTAATTTTGACCTTTTGGCAAGAAGGCAAAGTAATGCATATAACTCGTAAAAAAAAAAGGTAATGCCTATAAAGGTCTTTATTTATCAACATCTTACTCTTGAATGTGTTGTACAGACTTGTTTATGTTCCTTTTTTGAAAAAAATTTGAAGTTAAATATATAGAAGTTATTGTGAATGACAGTGGTTATGGTTTTGATGATTAACAAACAAGAATGATTATTTACGCGAAGATCAAGTTTCTAGTTTCAATAAGATTAGCTCATAGGTCTTAGGTCTTACATGTAAAGGTAAATAGGAAACACACAAAACTCAAACTAGTTTTAAACTCCTTAAAAGTGTTTCTTGTTTCACAAAATGGCCAAACAAATGTTTTTGAATAACTAGTCTTGGTGGTATCCTTCTTTGGTTGAAAATTTGTTAACTATACGTTTTGCAAAATTGGCCTTTACTCACTCATTTGTTCTTTACTTTGAAACCTTTTTTGAGTTTTGATTTGAAACTTATTTCTTTTTAAAGTAGACTCAATGATCTTTCCAATGAGTGATCATTTGTTTTAAACGGATGAGTAACAAAGGAGTTATGGTCTTTCAAAGGTCTATTGATCAAAATTCAAGGTGCCATTACCGATTAAGACATTTCCATAACCGGTTATTTCCTAAGTCAGAGGCCTTAACCTCTGTTTTTTAAAAGACCATAACCGGTTATGAAAATCTCATAACTGGTTATTTGAAAGGTCAGAAGCGTAGGTTTTTGTTTATAACAGACCATAACTGGTTATGCCTTTTCCATAACCGGTTATTGGTGTGTTTTATAAAGCTCCTGATTAAACCATAATTGGTTATGCAATAGTAATATCCGGTTATCAAGAAACCAGAAACAAATTTTCAACAGCTATAATTAGCATTTAATGCTTCTCAACCACCACCAACGACTCTTAAATGCTTTGAGTTATAAATAAAAGTGTTTGTGCAATGATTAAAGGTTGGAAAACATTTTAGAAATTACTCTTGAACATTAAATATGAGTTTCACCATCTTTTTAATTAATACTCTGTTTTGAGCTTCAAAGTGTGAATCCTTAATACCCATTATTCTTCAATTTATATTATCCACTCTAGAGAGAGTTTCCTATCTTCTATACGTTGTATAAACTATAAAAGATAGGGTGAGACACCCCTCAAATCTGCAAGGGTGAGATATCCCTTGAAAGTAGAGGCTCAAGCACAAAGGGTGAGGTATCTCAAGGTGTTGAGTGCTTAAGTTTGTAAAAGTTGTCAAGCACCTGTTTGAAGTTTGAAGTTATAGTAGAAATCTCGGGTGTTTACTTGAGGACTGGACGTAAGCCACAAGTGGATTAGTGGCTGAACCAGGATAAAGCTTTGTGTTTGTTTTTTTTTCTAAACTCTACTATTTACTTTGTGCACTATTTTTATTACATTATTTGAATTCTATATCTCTTGGTTGATTCATTTAAGAGTGAAAGGTCTCTATCTTCTCTATCCATTCATCTCTAACAAATAATAGCTATCAAGGTTTTTGCGAAAGAATTGTGAAAATATTTTTAAAACTCAATTCACCCCCTCTTAAGTTTTGAGGTCACTTGGCAACAAGTGGTATCAGAGCTACACTCTTATGTAAAGAGCTTAGCAGCTTCATGAGAAGTGATGTTATCAAATAATTTTTCTAACGAAGTTTCTTCTATAAATCGACCTCACTATTTAAATGGTGGTGGTTATGCCTATTGCAAAGAATGGATGAAAATTTTTATTGAAGCTATTGATATTGATGTGTAGGATGCCGTTGAAAATAGTGCCTTTGTTCCCACACGTATAGTTGATGGTGTAAGAACTAACACACCTAGAAGTGAATGGACGGATGAACACAAAAAGAAGATTCAATACAACTTGAGAGCCAGGAACATCATTATCACATCCTT
Source organism: Ormosia semicastrata (assembly GCA_029884595.1). Lineage (NCBI taxonomy): Eukaryota > Viridiplantae > Streptophyta > Magnoliopsida > Fabales > Fabaceae > Ormosia > Ormosia semicastrata. The sequence continues at coordinate 6,149,127 of JAQQTO010000022.1, read as the reverse complement.
AGGATATGATAAATTCTTTAGGGTGTCAAATTGTAAGACCGTCTAAGAAATGTGAGATACCTTACAAGTAACTCATGAGGGCACAAGTGAAGTAAAAAGATTAAGAATAAACACTCTTACTCATGAATATGAATTATTTAGAATGAATTAAGGAGAAAGCATTCAAGAAATGCAAAAGAGATTTACACACATTATAAATCATCTTGCTTCATTGAGAAAGTCCTTTCCTAATGAGGATATTATTAACAAAGTCTTGAGGTGTTTGAGTAGAAATTGGCAACCCAATGTGACAACTATTACGGAATCAAGGAACTTATCACCAATATTGACAACCTTGTTCAGGAAGCTTCAAGAGTATGAATTGGAGCTAAATAGGCTCAATCAAAATGAGGAGCATGACAAAAAGAAAAATTGCACTCAAAGCCACCTCTTCCATAATTCAAGATGATGATGAAGATAGTAGAGAAAACCCAGAGCTAAGTGAGAAAAATCTTAGTCTCCTTGTAAGAAAATTTTGAAGATTTCTCAAGAAGAAAGAATTTCAAAGAAGGCCATATTTCCCTCAAAAGAAGACGTATTACAAAGGAGAAGGAACCTCAACCCCTCCAACATGCTATGAATGCGAAAAATCAGGACACATGAAGATGGAGTGTCCCATATACCTTAAGAAGACAGAGAAATTTGAGAAAAGACATTCTAAGGAGAGGAAAGGAAGAAGAGCTTACATAGCATGGGAGGACAATGACATGGATTCCACTGATAGCTCGAAAAATGAAGAAGCTCATCTATGTCTCATGGCTCAAGGAGAAGAAGGAGATGAGAGTGACACCGAGGTGACATCTTCTAAGTTGGACTCTTCACATTCCTATAGTGAATTACAAATGCTTTTCAAGAATTGTATGATGAATCCTTAAGGTTCACAAAAATGGTTTTATCTTCAAATAAAATAATTTTCTTATTGGTAAACAAAGTCTCTATATTGAACAAGGAAATTAATGAACTTAAAATTTAAAATGAGACCTTAAAACTTATTGATGCTAACTCATTATGCATGACTTTCTCTTCACTTGATAATGCATTCATTCAATTACCTTGCTCATCATGTAAATCATTTGAAAAAGAGGTTGATGATTTGAAAAAAACTCTTACAAAATTTACCTTTGAAAGAGATAATTTAAACATGTTACTAGGGAAGCAAAAATATATTTTTCAAAAAGTCGGTTTGGGATATAATCTAAATAACCATCAAAAGTATTATAATAATTTCTTTGTTTTCTCAAGTACATCAAGTAACCCCTTTATCAAATGCTTTCATTGTAGTAAGAAAGGCATAGTGCATCAACATGTAATGTAAGAAAGAACATCAATACTAAGGTTGGAACTAAGAAAGTTTGGGTTCCTAAGGGTACCTTACCCAATGCTAACACACAAGGACCCAAGAGAATTTGGGTACTAAAGGTTAAAACTTGAATATGTGTTGTAGGTGTGCTTGAAGACCAAATGCTCAAGTTGGTATCTTAGTAGTGGTTGCTCCAAGTACATGACGGGTGATGGATCCAAGTTCTTCTTCTTTGCACCAAAGAAGCATGGACATGTCATATATGGAGACAACAACAAAGGAAGGATCCTTGGAGTTGGAAAAGTTGGTAAGAATCCCTCTACTTCAATTGAAAATATCTCGTATATAGAAGGACTCAAACATAACTTATTTAGTATAAGTCAATTGTGTGATAAAGGAAATAAAATTATCTTTGACTCAAATTATTGCATAATTGAAGGCAAAAATGATAAGCAAGTTAAATTTGTTGGTCATAGAGTTGATAACATATATATGATTAATCTAGATGATATTATCTCTCAAAATGTAAAATGTCTTATGAGTAAAGAGAGTGATTCATGGCTATGGCATAGAAGAACTACTCACATTCATATGGATCACCTAAACAAACTTGTCTCTAAAGATTTAGTAATTGGTTTACCAAAGCTCAATTTTGAGAAAAATAGACTTTGTGATGCATGGCAAAAGGGTAAACAAGTAAAGGTATCTTTCAAAGCTAAAAATATTGTTTCCACTACTAGACCCTTACAACTTTTGCATATGGATCGTTTTGGACTATTAAGAACTATGAGCTTTGGCGATAATTACTATGCTCTTGTGATTGTGGATGATTACTCTAGATATACATAGACTCTATTCCTTGCTCATAAGAATGATGCCTTTCATGCATTTAGAAAAATTGCAAAGGTTGTTCAAAATAAGAAAAATTGTAGCATTGTATCCATAAAAAGTGATCATGGTGGGGAATTTGAAAACCAAAATTTTGAAATATTTTGCAATGAAAATGACATTGAGCATATTTTTTTTGCTCCTAGATATCCACAACAAAATGGAGTGGTTGAAAGGAAATATAGATCTTTAGAGGAGTTAGAAAGAACTATGCTAAATGAAACAAACCTTCCTAAGTAGTTTTGGACGAATGCGGTAAGTACCGCTTGTTATGTTATGAATAGGGTTTTGATAAGGCCAATTTTAAAGAAAACCCCCTATGAACTATACAAAGGAAGGAAACTAAACATCTCCTACTTTCATGTCTTTGGTTGCAAATACTTTGTTTTAAATAATGGAAAAGATAACATAAGCAAGTTTGATGCTAAATCCGATGAGAGAATATTTCTTGGCTATTTTCTTAGTGGTAAATCCTTTACAATTTATAATAAAAGAACAATGACCATTAATGAATCAATCTATGTTGCATTTGATAAAACTAACCCAAATAGTCCGAGAAAGGATTTGGTTGATGATGTTGCAAAAAGTTTGGTAAAGACTCACTTGGAGAATCAAGAAAAGGAAGCCAAAAAGCAAGAAGAAAGCTCATTTGATCCCCCAAGATAAGAGGATTCACAAATCATGGACCTTCCCAAGGAATGGAGGACGTCAAGATATCATCATCTTGACAAAGTGATAGGTGATGTATCAAAAAGGGTAATCACTTGAAACTCTCTTAGATATGCATGTAACCATATGGCTTTTGTCTCTTAAGTTGAACCTAAAGACATAAACGAGGTCATTAATGATGAACATTAGATTTTGGCTATGTAAGAAGAACTAAACCAATTTGAGAGAAATCAAGTTTGGGAATTAGTTCCAAGACCCAATGATCATCCCATAATTGGCACCAAATGGGTCTTTAGGAACAAACTTGATGAAATGGACTTAATAACAAGAAACAAAGCTAGGTTGGTTACAAAAGGCTATAATCAAGAAGGAATAGATTATGAAGAAACATATGCTCCCGTAGCTAGATTAGAGGCCATAAGAATGCTACTTGCATATACATGCATCATGAATTTCAAACTTTTTCAAATGGATGTTAAAAGTGCTTTCTTAAATGGTTTTATACAAGAAGAGGTGTATGTGAAACAACCTCTTGATTTTAAGAAATTTGAACTGCCCAACCATGTCTTTTAAATTGAAAATGCCTTGTATGGCTTCAAACAAGCCCTTAGAGTTTGGTATGAAAGGTTGAGCAAGTTACTTTTAGAAAAAAAAGCTTTTCTAGATGAAAGGTTGACACTACTTTTTTCATCAAGCATAAAAAGCATGACATTCTTCTTATTCAAATATATGTTAATGATATAATATTTGGTGCTACTAACAAGTCTCTTTATAAGGAATTTGCTAATATTATGCAAAATGAATTTGAAATATCGATGATGGGTGAGCTCAACTTTTTCTTTGGTATCCAAATCAAGCAAACAAGAGATGAAACTTTCATAAGTCAATCAAAGTATTGCAAGGAGCTACTCAAGAAATTTGGAATGGACAATACCAAACATATGGCTACACCAATGAGTACTTCTTGTTATTTGGATAAAGATGAATGAGGTAAATCTGTAGAAATCATAAAATACAGAGATATGATTGACTCACTCCTTTATCTTACAGCAAGTAGGCCTGACATTATGTTTAATGTGTGCATGTATGCTAGATTTCAACCAAATCCTAAAAAATCACACCTAAGTGTTGTAAAAAAAATTATGAAATATCTAATAGGCACTGCACAAATGGGTTTGTAGTGCCCTAAAGGTGCCTCATGTAGTCTAATTGATTATTCTAATTCTGATTTTGCTAGATGCAAAATGGATAGGTAGAGCATTAATGGGACATGCCACTTGCTTGGAAGTTCACTAGTTTCTTGGCATAGTAAGAAACAAAATAGTGTGTTATTGTCTACAGCTGAAGCTGAATATGTTGTAACTGAGAGTTGTTGTGCTCAAATCCTTTGGATGAAACAACAACTTCTAGACTATGATATTGAATTTGATTACATCCCTATAAGGTGTGACAACACTAGTGTAATTAATTTGTCTAAAAATCTCATTTTGTAGTAAAAAACAAAACACATAGAGATAAGACACCATTTCAGAAGGGATCATGTTCAAAAAAGAGATTGCATGCTTGAATTTGTTGAAACCACTAAACAACTAGATGACATCTTCGCTAAACCATTAAACAAAGAAGCATTCTTTTATATAAGAAGTTAACTTGGCATATTAGACCAATCATGCATCTAAACTCTTGCTGCATAATTTTTTCTGCATAATGAGCAATCTCACTGCATAATGTGTCATATAATGCTTAACTGAGTTCATTACATAATTATCTTGCATTTTATCTTGAATCCAATATTGATTTGAGTGTTGGAGTGTCCCTCAAATTTGTTTTTCAAGTGCTTGATCCATGCTTAAGTCCCCCAAATCTCAAATCTCAAGCTCTTGCGGGAAAAATATGGTTTCTGGTATCTTTGAAGAAAACAAATCTGTTTTGGGATGCATTTATTATGTGTTTAGAAGTGATGAAAGTGAAGCCTTGCTAAGAAATTTCTCAAATGGTATAAATTGATGTTTTAAGAGTTGAATTTCTTGAAGGATCTCTGGTTTTGAGAGTAAAATAACCAGTTAAAACAGTAAAATAACCGATTATTTAGTCTTTGGATTTGTTTTGGCACTTTGAATAGCTCTCTGCCAAGCTAAAATAACCGATTATGAGATCCTCATAACTGATTATTGAGTGTTTGGGGTGTCTAAGTGCTCTATGGTAAGAAAAAATAACCGGTTATACTTAATCTCATAATCGATTATTCAAATGCAAACCTTAACCATAACCGGTTATCCTAATACTATAACCGGTTATTAGGCACTTTCAAAAACTGAACTGTGGCTTCCTTACTCCACTCACGTAGCCTCCCTTTCTCCATTTTCATCTTCTTCCTCTTCTTCTCTCAAGCACCTACTAACACCCACTCACTCAAACACCTCCCCCAATCCAAATCCAACCAAAATTCACCACTAAAACTCATTTTCCATCACTTTCCACCGATCAAAACTTCCATCTTCTTCCAAATTTTCACCTTCCCTCATATTTTCTCTCTCCTAAATCGAGCCCTAACCTCCATTTCCACCATGACAAGCAGTTCATCTCACCCCAAGCGTTCACGCTCCAAAAATCCCAATGTATCCAAGGGAGCACCAACCCCAGTCGTGGACCCTGATCTTCCTCTAAGTCTGGATCATAGACGTTTCTTCTCCCATAAAAAACAGATGGAAAAATACAAATTGGAGTTCCAAGCTCGCAATATCATTCAACCAAAGCATATGGATCAAAACTTCTTTGTCAACCAAGAATGCTTGTATCTCATAGAACTTTTGGAGTTTCACGGACTAAAAACCTTTGTCTCTGCTACAAGTAAGTATTACTACCTTGAAGCCACTAAGGTTTATTTTTGCAATCTGAGCATTATTGGAGGAAATTTAGTTTCTGATGTTAAGAGGCATAGGATTATAATAACTCCTAGTTAGTGGACTTCTCTGTTTGGACTCATTTATGCTGGAGAAAAGTTTACAATAGATAGTCATAGAGCTTGGGAGGGATATGTTAAAGAAGAAGCTGTTGAGAGCATGCTTCAACCAGGCATCCCTGTTCCAACTAGAAAAAGCTTCACTGCTGGACATCTGAAACCACAAGATCGTCTTCTTCACTTTGTAGTAGTACATATTTTGGTTCTATGGGCTAGCAATTATGCCCTGGTTGAAGAAGAAGATATGTTTTTAATGTGGGCAATGAAACAAAGGCTGCACATAAATTGGCCCTTCTTCATTATGCACTATATGATGAAAGCCAAGGATAAGCTGATGATAGATCTTCTATATGGCTTAATCATTGCTAAAATCTTGGACCAATACACTCTTGGTCTGCATGATGATGATGCTATTGACCTCTCTAGCCACAACAAATTTGGCCAAGCTACTTTCAACAGAATACAAATCAAAAAGTTCAATAATGAATGGGTTTATGGAAGAGGTCGTGAGGCACCAACAACAGCAGTTGGAGGTGCTGATGTGCATATGGAGGATGACCTTATCAACAATAAAGACCACATATTAGCTGCTATTGCAGATCTACAAGCCAGTTTACAGGCTTATATTACGGATTTGAAGGTCTATCAGGGACATACAAATGGGATCATATATGACCACCTCAACTCCTTGAATGCTCGCTTGGATAGAATTGAGCGTCACTTTCAACAACCAGAGGATTATGTGGCTTAAGCATGGATTCAGTTTTATCTTAATAATGTCTTTGTTTATATAACTCTGTTTTGCTCTGGCAATTATTAGTTTATAATGTGAACAATTTCTTTATAATGCTTCTAATATGCTTATGATATAGCAATGCATGTTCTGGTTTTAATGATGCTATTGGTCAATATTATTCTAGAATATTTGTATTTTCTGTGCACTTGATATTGATCACTTTTGTCAAACAATATTGTATATCTTTTTTATCATGACAAAAGGGGAAAAAGTCTTTGGTTCATAAGGCCTTGAGAAAAGGTAAATAACTTTGGCTCATAAGGCCTTGAGAAAAGGTAAATAAATTGTATAAATCCAATGATTCTGGGATTCCAAATATTAAAGGGGAGCTGTGTAAACTCTGAACTAATCACCTCTTGAAAAATAGAGGGGGAGTAAGTCACAAATACCTTTTGTGAATTCCAATTTAATTGAACTAACACTTTTCTCAATTGATTCTTTTTCATCATAAAAAATGGGGAGAATGTGAATGACAATGGTATTGGTTTTGATGATTAACAAAAAAGAAGGATTATTTACGCGAAGATCAAGTTCCTAGTTTCAACAAGATTAGCTCATAGGTCTTAGGTCATACGTGTAAAGGTAAATAGGAAACACACGAAACTCAAACTAGTTTTAAACTCCTTAAAAGTGCTTCTTGTTTTACAAAATGGCCAAACAAATGTTTTTGAATAACTAGTGTTGGTGGTAGCCTTCTTTGGTTGAAAATTTGTTAACTATACGTTTTGCAAAACTAACATTTACTTTGAAACCTTTTTGAGTCTTGTTCTAAAACTTATTTATTTTTAAAGTAGATTCAATGATCTTTCCAATGAATGATCATTTGTTTTAAACGGATAAGTAACAAAGGAGTTATAGTCTTTCAAAGGTCTTCTGATCAAAATTTAAGGTGCCATAACCGGTTAGGACATTTTCATAACCGGTTATTCACCAAGTCAGAGGCCTCAGCCTCTATATTTTAAAAGACCATAACCGGTTATGAAGATCGTATAACTGGTTATTTGAAAAGTCAAAAGCATAGACTTCTGTTTATAAAAGACCATAACCGGTTATGCTTTTTCCATAACCAGTTATTGGTGTGTTTTATAAAGCTCCTAATTAAACCATAACCGGTTATGCAATAGTAATATCCGGTTATTTGGAAATCAGAAACAGATTTTCAACAGCTATAATTAGCATTTAATGCTTCCCAACCACCACCAACGACTCTTAAATGATTTGGACTATAAATAAAAGTGTTTGTGTATTGATTAAGGGTTGGAAAACATTCTGGAAGTTACTCTTGAACATTAAATACGAGTTTCACCATCTTTTCAATCAATACTCTGTTTTAAGCTTCAAAGTATGAATCCTTGATACTCATTATTCTTCAATTTGTATTATCCACTCTAGAAAGAGTTTCCTATCTTCTATACGTTGTATAAACTATAAAAGATAGGGTGAGACATCCCTCAAATCTGCAAGGGTGAGATATCCCTTGAAAGTATAGGCTTGAGTACAAAGGGTGAGGCATCCCAAGGTGTTGAGTGTTCAAGTTTGTAAAGGTTGTCAAGCACCTATTTGAAGCTTGAAGTTATTGTGGAAATCTCGGGTGTTTACTTGAGGACTAGACGTAAGCCACAAGTGGATTGGTGGCTGAACCAGGATAAAGCTTTGTGTTTGTTTTCTTCAAACTCTACTCTTTACTTTGTGCACTATTTGTATTACATTATTTGAATTCTATCTCTCTTGGTTGATTCATTTAAGAGTGAAAAGTCTCTATCTTCTCTATCCATTCATCTCTAACAAACAATAGCTTCAACGAAAATTGATAATCAAAGTTTTTGCGAAAGAATTGCGAAAATATTTTTAAAACTCAATTCACCCCTTCTTGAGTTTTAAGACCACTTGGTAACAATTATATTTTCTTTAACTTTAATGTGACTTTTGCTAGTGCTGAGTTTTGTTTATTATCACTTCTAACTTTGACTATCAATAAAGAACAAGATGTTATGGGTCATTGATCCATGGAAAGAAAAGGCTATATGTTTTCTCAAGGATATGAGCTGTAGAGCCTAAGTGAATTATACTGAATTTTGTTTATGTGCTGTAAAATTGAGTTGCAGTGGGGGAGTAAAGAAGATCGACTGTTATGGGTCATTTAGTTTGTGTGTATTTCTCTTGACTTGGTTGAGAACTTAACTTGCACTGATAAGTAAATGTTTAATCGCATATGACAGTAAAGCATAGACAATTGTTGTCTATGGATTGCCTAAATGATATCAATGGCATGATAGATGTAGGTTTACTGTGCATTGCAGGACATATTCAATTCATAGTTTTTTCATTTTGCATCTAGAATTCAAAATAAAATTTATATAAAAAAGTAAGATTTTAGTGTGTTATGTTTTTTTCTTAATTATTTCCTTTTATAGTTATATTATTATTATTATTATTATTATTATTATTATTATTATTATTATTATTATTATTATTATTTTAAATGCAGGGATCACACAAGAAGATTGCATTTTGATGTTTTTTATTAGAGTCATGAACATTACGTTTGAATTTTTTTTTTATAGTTATTTATCCTTTATGTTTATTAGTTTCAAAATCAGAGTTAGTGGTTTTTGTAGGTAAATGAAGTAGTATAAGTTGATCTTGAAATTTATTATGTGATCATCGATTATGTTTTCCTTTATTTATACTACATAGTTATTGTTATAATTATCATTCACATTATTAGTTTTATATCGAATTGCTAAAAAATTTAGAATTAGTTCTATATTTAATATTAGTTTTTAAATAATGATGTTTATAAATTTTTATTATCACCTCGTGCATTACATGGGTTTAAAATACTAGTTTGTTTTAATTTTAAGTTTTTTGTATCTCATTCTCTCAACTTGTTCTCACATGATCCGACAAGATCTACATTTCATTCATCGATAATTTTTCCCTTTTCTTTGATGCTTATTTGCAAGCTTTCTTAAATGATGGTCGAGGCCTTGTGATGTATGGGTTGCCTGCGTGAACCTTGAGGATTTAATGTATATCTACACATGCCTTCAATCTGTTTGAGGAAATGCCTGAATCAATACTTCTGCTAGATTACTATCATCTATGTTGCCTGATTTAAGATATCTTTTTACTATGTTGAATATGTCTTTTGAGATTTGCTTACTTAAGTGTATAATTGCTCCATACTAGTTATCTTGTTATTGCACTTTTGAAGTTGTTTTTATCAGTTGTTTACTTGTTACACCTTGATGTTTCATCCAGATTGTATTGTATAAGTTGTTATGTGATTATTAACTGTGGTGTGAAGTGGTTGCCCTGAATTTATTTTTCTTGATTTATTTTTGTTTGAATCCAAGTTAAATATCACTGGCATATTTAGTTTCTACCACTTATGAATCTGACTTTTGTGTTGTGTCATGTGGTAGTATTCAAAACTTCATGATACTCATTGCAATGTCTCTTACTTTCCATAGTTGCTCATTGCTGTAAGGATAAGGAATATTGAAATTGATCAACAAATATCATTCCCTAATTGATAAAGATTTTCTATGGCATTCCTTTGTTGATAATTCCATATGTTTATAAGTGTCCTTTGAATGGTTCATGACCTTGAATTTCTTGATTTGTGATGCCTCTAAATACCTTTGTTTTAAATTTCTTTGTATTAATCTAACTTTTATCATCGATTTTTGTGTATACACTAAATGTTGAAAAGAAGCTAATTCCATATACCATATTACTTGGTTATGTTCCCTCTTCTTCTGGGTTATGTACTTGATCTATGTATACTAAAAATGATAAGATGTTATGACCCTTTGCTGAAAATCTTGGACAGCAAAGGCAGAGAGCGTAAAATGGATTTTAGGTGTGTGGTTTGTGAAGTGATAATCTTGACTTATCTCTTTGAATGCTCTGCATGATATAGTTTTTAGTGGTATGGTCTGTTTTTGTTCAGTTATTTCAAGTTCTATTTATTTGGTTTGATCTAATATGGTTTATTTGGTTGCACATAAGCCGTTTTGATTATATTTTATTTGGTAGTATATTAGTTTTGATATCTCTGTGTAAGGTCTGTCTTATAGTAAAAGTTGGTGACAATATAACTTAGCCTCCCTTCTCTTTATAGTTTAAAGAGAATCTATCTTTGAAGTAGGTTGTTTAATTTCGGTCTAACTATTTAAATTTTATTTAAATAGTGAGTTGGTGTATTTTGATTGACATGCCTCCTACTGATTTGTAAATTAGAAACAGAATGGAAGTTCCTGAGCATCAAAAGTGGATGAACAAAAGGGTGGGTCTTGATAGGAGAAGAGTTACAGATGAGTTCATGGCAGGGGTTAACGAGTTTGTTGAGTGTGATTGTGTACAAGATCAGTTTAAAATAATAGGAAAGTTGAGGTGTACATGTAAAAAATGCAAATGTAAGGTGTATCACTTTGCTGATGAAGTCAAGGCACACCTGTGTATGAAGGGGTTTATGAGTGATTACTATTACTGGACTAACCATGACGAACCAAGGCCTCCTATTCCCCCAGTGGTTGCAGACAACTCATACTATGAAAGTAGTTGGGTAAGGGAAGACTTCAATAGGTATGAGCATATGGTAATGGATGCTGCTGGACCATCTATTAGCAATTACATTGAGTAACAAGGGTTTGGTTATGCAGAACAAATAAGGAAAGATCCTAACCCAGAAGCTAAAAGATTTTTTTGAAATACTGTCAACTGCACAAGCTCCTTTGTATGATGATTGTGATAATTACTCCGAATTGTCAGTTGCATGTGAAGCTCTAAGTATCAAATTTGATTTCAATATCTTCGAGACTTGTTTTAATAAATGGGTGAATTTTATGGGGAATGCATTACCAAGTGATAATCGACTGCCTAGAAACTTCTATCGTGCAAAGAAAGTAATGGAATGACTAGGACAGGGTTGCAAAAAGATTTCCTGCTGTCCAAATGGATGCATGCTTTATCGTCCTCCTTATGAGAATTTTCGTAGTTGTAGATTTTGTGGTGAGGATCGTTATAGAAGCATCACTAGAAATGGTAAGGTCAAAGAAATTCTTTAGAAAAAAAATGTGGTATTTCCCACTTATCCCAAGGCTACAACAACTTTATTCCTCAATGCAAATGACCTCTCAAATGAGATGGCATCGTGAGAATGAGAGGGAGGTGGGGTCTGTGTCACCCATGTGACGGAGAAACCTGGAAATATTTTGATGAAACATATCCTGAATTTGCACATAGTATGAAGTAGCACCTATTTAGTACACACAATCCTGTAATGAGGAAATAGAAGTTCTTTAATTTGCCCTTATTAATATCACTGCCGAGCCAATCAGGTTGGCCTTACTTTCCAGTAATATAAATTTTCTAGGCTACTAATACTTGCTTTTTATCTTTTTAGGCGAATCAAATGTCCAGGGAGCCAAGCTTTTTTGACATCTACAAGCAGCTTCATAGAGCCAAGGAGAATTTAGAAGAGTATAACACTTTGGAAGTAGCAAAGATTGTGGTAAACATAAGCTACCATTTAAGTTACAACAACTTTCAAGTACAAATGTCTTATAACTACTTTTTAAGAAGAGTATGAAAGGCAGATGGCTGAGGGGCAATCTCAGAATGGTGAAGGTAGCAGCAATCAAGACTCTGCTAACAGTATCTACTTGGATGTTGTTGGAGGTCCCAACAAAAAAGTGCATCTACAGATTGGGTTCACAAGCAACTAATGTCGTTAGATCTTCTTCCACTCCCTCTTCCTCTTCCATTGATGGAGTATCACCAATAGAGATTATTGCAATGCAGGCCAAAATTCAGGTTTTAACAGATGAGTTTTGTCAAAAGAATCTTGAACAAAACATGATGAAGCAGAAGATGGAACAACGGGAGGAGAAGTTTAGGACTCTTCTTTTGGGTAGTCAATTTGGAATGTCATCACTTGCAGCTTCACAACTTGAAGCTTCCCATCCTACACCTAGAGAAGAGGATGACCATCATGATGAAGAGATGAGTGATAATGTTACAAATTATGATAATCCAAATCTGTGATTAGTTTATTTTTATATTTTCATTGACAATTTAAATATTTCTAGTTACTATTAAATATTTGTAATGGTAAATAATTATTACTTTGCATTTTGGTACAAAAATTTGTGATGATGTTAAGAAATTGTGATTTCTTATGCTATATGACTTATTGTGATGGTTAATTGCATCAGGCTTAATTATAAAATTAAAAGCATATTAAAAAGATAATTTTAAAAAAATTAGAGATGATCATTTTCCATGTCTAATTTTTAGAGACGAAATAGGTTCGTCTATACTTTTTTCTAAAATTTTTTTATAACCATATTTGGAATATTTAGAGACGAACATTTTAATATCAGAGACGGAATAATGTTGTTTCTAATTTAATTATTATTATATTTTTCAAAAAAAATGAAAAATTTTATCTCTAATTAGAGACGGAGTTTTTTATTTAGAAAAAGATTTTTTCATCTCTAAATTAGAGAAGGAATTAAATGTTCAATCTCTAACAATTAGAGATGCAATTTTTACTGACGGAATAATTTTTGTCTCTAATTCTGTCTCTAAATATTTAGAGATGAAATTTTACCATTTTAGAGACGAAATTTGTCTGTCTCTAAATAGAATTTTTCTAGTAGTGATATCCTACTAGGTGAAGCCACGCATCGTCAAGATCGATAGGCATTATATTCACTAGAATGACTAAGAATATGGGTCTCTCCTTGTATATATAGAATAACTAAAAGAACAAAACTTAACTCTAACATTTTTCCTCCAACTCCTTTAATCACCATCTATTTGTTACTTTCAACCCTACTTAATTGAGTTAATGGACACATGGATAGTGATTAAAGGGGTTAGAGGAAATGGTTAGAGCAAAAAGATTAAAGCCAAGTTTTGTTCTAACTAAAATGAATTAAATATATCTACTATGACAAACTCATATACAAGACCTATAAAACAAAATCAACATATAAGTAGTGTTTTAATAATAATAGGTCCATTAATAACACTAATCACAAATTTAGACTAAACAAAATATTCTAATAATTTTGATATCCAATTAATCTAAATTTTATAAAATTATAATATGATTTATGCTAGTTCATAAAAAATTCTAACATAATGGTCTTCTTGTATAATAAGCAAGACTACAGTTGCATATAATTGGAACATATAACTATTTAAATTTAATAAGAACTAGCTAAGAAAAGTTAATTAGAAATCGCCTATGTACAATTTCTACTACAATATTGTGAAACATCTTTCAGCCACTTTGGATGTAAATAACTATTAGAAAGAATTAAATAGACATTATATGTTAGTTATTTTATTGGTTGAATGGTTCAGTAAGATCGAATTGCAAAAGATAATGTGAAAGAGCGTTGCTATCTATCACGAAGGATTCTTGTGAAATTTCTCACGAATGAGACGTGGGACGCTTACAGCCACTGCATTTTTTTAGTTCAGTTATTCAAAAAAATAAAAAATGAAAAAAGAAAAAACATCTCAACATTCGCAAACATTTCACGAATTTTTTTTCGTAGGATTCATCATTTCCCAATGTGAAATGGCAGGTTTTTTTGTTTTTGGTAAAAAGGTTAAATTTTTTTTTATATGTAAATTTGATGTCGACATTTGCCGACACTTTGTGCTATATAGTTATGCCACTAATGATGACTGCTAACAAACTAATGACTAAAAATAAAGGTTGAATTCAAATTTTGGTTTTTATAAATTTTTTAAATTAATTCTTATATTTATAAATTTTTAAAATATCTTTTATAATTAATTTTTATTATAACGTGATGATAATATTATTAATTGATTAATTTAATAAGTATTCTTTTATTTAATAAGTATTGTTTTTATATGCTTATTTTTTTATTTTTCTATTTTTCTATAAAAACGTCCAATAAAGTGTTTCAACATTCCAATAAATATTTTTTTTATTTTTTTTGAATAAGTATTTATTTAATAAATAAGTGTTCTTTTATATTTTTTAATTTTTGTAAAATATTTAATAATAACTATATTATAAAAGAAATTAATCACATAAACTATTTTAAAAATGTTTATAACTGTAAAAACTTATTTAAAAAGAAGAATTAACCTTAACCTCAAGCTTAAGCCCAAATCATGCAACACAAACAATCCAAGAAAACCAACAATTAAACAAAATAAACCAACTTAAAAATGAGATAAAGGGAAAAAGCCTGGTCTATGATGGTGTGAATGCAGGGGTCCCGACGACATTGGAGACATGGTGGTGCTCGCCGTTGGCATGGATGGCACTACTGGAATGGTGGCTGGGTAGCGGTGGTTCGTTGTGGTGGCTGATTGATGTGGGTGGCGATGGCGCCGATGGGTATAGGTGTGCAAGTGGTGAATGTTTGGTTGTGGTTCAAGAAAGAAACGGAGATGGGTAAGTTGTTGGGTCTACAATGGTCGTTCACTAGTGATTGATCTATGAGTGTTTGATTTGTTTGATAGAAAATGGATGTTGATGGATGCCGTGGGTTGGGGCGAATTTGAGGTTGAAAATGAGTTCTATTTTAGGTGAGTTTTTGAGAATTTTCTGGTGCCTAATAGCTGTTTGATTGAATGTTTCTATGTTGATGGATTTCTTCTTCTTTTTTTTTTTGTGGAAGATGAGAGGTCTGTGTGGTGCTATTTAGAGGTTTAAGGGATCAACATTTGATGATTGTTCATGGTGTGGTTCAGTTTTTGGATTGTGATGGAGGTTTGGGGAGGATGTGACTTGGTGCCATGGCTGAGGTGATGTGGGAAATTTGAAATTTTTTTTTTTAGTGAATGGGTTGGTAGCGATCTCTGAACAAAAAATGGCTATGGTTTCAATGAAGAAGATAGTCATCAATGAGGGAGAGTGAGATGAGGGTCCAAGGAATTTTCTCGAGAGTCCACGTGTCTAAAATTGATTGTTTTATGATGACACATAGTGAAAGCCTTTATTCGTGTGCGAAAGTCCGAGTGAATGGGGTCATGAGACTTTAATTTGTATGATGTGAGTGCAAGGGGGTGAATTGCATGTGTCTGTGTGCTGAATTCCCCTTCCCCACGCAAATCCGTTATGCCCCCAAAATGTGAGTGCTTGAGTGTGCTGAATAGGGGTATACATGCGGCGGGTTTACTTGGGTTTGAATTGACCCAAACTTGGTTCAATATTTTGGTAAGGATCATTTTTTTGATCTGAACTTGATTTGATCATGGGTTAATAATGATCGGATCCAAATCAGATTAAATTGATATGTAGATATAATATATAAATTTAAATATTATATATAATTAAGTTATAAAATTATAAAAATATAAAATTAAAATTAAGTTATATTTTATAATATATATTTTAAAATAAATAATATCAATTTAAATATATTATCATATTATGCAAAAATTATTAATTTAAGTTAAGAAATCATGTTATTTATAACTAATTATAGAAAAATTTTAAGGTTTAAAATAATTTAGAATACTGGACCGAGTTAGGACATCTCAAAATATAAATTGAACCTGACCCGAAAACGCACTGGGTCTAATTTTTAGAATCCAAATCTGTCTAAATTAACTTTGGATCGGGCTAGGTTAGTAGGATGGGCTGGGACTTGAACACTCCTAATGCTGGCAATGTGAGAAAAATCAAGTTAAAGGATTTTTTTTATTTTTGTTATTTTAATTTAAATATGAAGCAAATTTATTTTTTATTTTCTTTTTAATTGGGTTAATGTTAACAATCACATTAGGATCAAATGCATATTGGGTTATTGAGTTAAGATAGGATACATTGATAATTGTGCTCTTTATTATTGTAATTTTTTTTTTCATTTTTTTCCTTTAATTTCTATTTTTATTTGTTTAAAATTTTAATCTTTGACCCAAACAAAATTAGGTGTTACAGTAACCCCCCTTTGCTTGTCCTTTCGATTAGGAGTGCTCAAAACTTGACCCGTCCTAATGATCTGTCTTGACTTGAAGTTAATTTGAACAGGTTCGGGTTCGGGTTCTATGAATTGTACCCAGTGTATTTTCGAGTCGGGTTAGAGTCATGTTCTGGTTGTCCTAACCCGACTTGGTGTTACAGAATACTTTAAAACTTACAATAATTTTTTGATAATTAGTAATAAATAATAAAACTTTTTAACTTAAATCAATACTTCTTACATAGTATTATAATATATTTATGTTGATATGAACTATTTCGAAATATATGTTGTAAAACACCATATACTTTTAATTTCATATTTCTAAAATCTTATGACTTAGCTTTACGAATGTCTATATTTGTACAATTCATTTTATTATCGGTTCAACCTAGTCTTGACCTAGTCATTTGTCGGGCCATGATCGGGCCAAGTCAAGGTCCAAAGAATAGGCCCGATCAAAATATCGAGTCAGAGTCAGGTCAGAGTAAACTCGTCTCAACCATCCCATGAAAATCTCTACTTTCTATTAGAAAGGATAAGCAAAGTAAAAGAAACAACTAATTTTGTTCGAGTAGTTTTATTGTGAATTGCAATTTTTTTTAAACCAAGTAGGGAAAACAAAGGGCGTTCAAAACCCATAACATGCAGCAAAACAACATAGTACTCAAAAATTTGAAGTATTGAAATGATGTTTCAAAAAATTGAAACAAACTGACCAAACAACTCAAGACCTAACAACATACATTAGGCAATTCAAAACCCAAAAAAGAAAAGTTAGGCAACTTAAGGCCAAGTAACAAACATTGAATTATTCAAAAATTCACAATAGAGTAACTAGACAACTCAAGGCCTAGTAACAAAAACATTGGGTAATTCAAAAACCTACAATTAACAAACTAGAGAAGTCAACATCTAGTAACAAATATTGGGTAATTCAAGATCCGAAAATGAAAAGCTAGGAAACTCAAGGCCAAGTGATAGACACTAGGTTATTAAAAAATCCACAATAGAGAAAACTAGACAATTCAAGGTCTAGTAACAATATTTTGTAATTCAAAATCTGGAAATGTAAAGCTAGGCAACTTAAGGCCAAACGACAGACACTGGGTTATTCAAAACCCGAAACAAAGAAAACTAGACAACTCAAGGCTTGATAACAAAACAGTGGGTAATTCAGACCCCAAAACCAATAAACTAGACAACTCATCTAGCAACAAACATTGGGTAATTCAAAACCTGAAAAAGAAAAGCTAAGCAACTCAAGGCCAAGTGACAAACACTGGGTTATTCAAAAACTAGCAACAAAGAAAACTAACCAACTCAAGGCCTAGTAACAAAATATCGGGTTATTCAAAAACCCAAAAACAAAAACTTGGCAACTTAAAGCTAAACAACAAACAATGGGTTATTCAAAAACCCAAAACAAAAAAACTAGACAATTCAAGGTCTTGTAACAAACATTGGGTTATTCAAAATGTGGAAACAAAAAGCTAGGCAGCTCAAGGCCAAGCAACATAAACTGGGTTATTCAAAAACCCACAACAGACAAACTAGACAACTTAAGGTCTAGTAACAAAGCATTGGATTATTCAAAAACTCAGAATGAAAGAGAGTATGCTACTCAGCGCCTAGAAGGAGTGAACTCACAATACATAAAGGAAGAAAACTATATCAAATACATTTCAAAATAATGAAACTATTTCATGTAGAAAATGCAGCATTAATGTTGAAAATTTGAAATTCAAACATTTGTTCAAAAGAAAACTCCTACATAAATTCCTTTTATTGAAAACAAGAGTCATTTTACATTCAAATCGCTATCCATGAAAGACTCAAATGAAATTGCATTCCTCATAAAAAATTTCAAAAGGTATTCACGAATTTGTCACAATACAAGTTTATTTGTTCATGGATAATGAAGATGGCCTTAAAGGCTAGTAGGAAAAGGAATGGATATTTGGAAGGGTAACACCAAAGATGAGACATTTTGGAACAAGCCCCAAGCATGCAAGAACCAAGTTAGAAAACAAATGTTCAATGTCTTTCAACACCCTACAAATTAGGAATTGATACATTAGCCCCCAAGTCAAAACTCCAATTGATGATTGATCCTTAGGATTTGACAGCCAAGTTCTTTTCAAATATTTGCTATTTCTTGCTTGAAACTTTTAGTGACTTGTCTAAAGATTTGCTTTCACCAAGAAGACATTTAACTGTTCATGGAATTTTCTCTCCTCCTTATCTTTTCATTTTTCAATTTCTTTTTCTTTTATTTTTTCGTCAATCATTTCTCCCTCTCTCTCTCTCTCTGTCTCTCTCTCTCTCTTAGCAATGAACTAACAACTTGATAAAGTAAGAACATTTTTTTCTCAAAATTAAAGTTTAAGAAAAGAGAAGCAATCAATCATTGATCAAAATGGACTTGTAACGTGGCTAATTGTTAAAGAGTTATGAAAGAAAATGGTATAAAAGGCTCAAATAAGTATTTAAGGGTTAATTAAGATAAAAAATCTTTAACTTTTCAGCACAATGATGTACTTTACCAACGACATTTGTACTTATGAAAAACAGTGGTCCTCATATTGTTTTGGACCAAGATTTATGCACAACAGTTTTCAACATTTATTTTTCCTTATTTGTTTTTTCTATTCACTCTGTTTGTTCTTTTTCACACATTCATTTTTGCTATGATTTTTTTTTTGTTTTTTTAACACTTTCCTCTTGAATACTTTTTCACTTTCTCATTTTTTTTTTCATTTTTAATCACTATCACAAACTAAGGAATAATCAATTGACAATCATCAACACTTGCTCCACGCTAGCCCCTAGTGTGGGATGATCCTTGTCCAAGGTTGAACCGAAAAAAGAATTTTAAGCTCAAATAGGGTAACAAGAGATAATGATGATGATTTTTTTTTTAAAGATAAAGAAAGATGGTCAAACTTCATTTCAAATCATGATTGCATATTTTAAACAAATTAATTTCAGGATAAAACTTCATGACCCAAGTATACCAAATATGATTTTTGATACATGATAATACAAACTATGTTCATTTGCTCCTTTTTTTCTCTCTAACTTTTTCTTCTTTTTTCTCCTTTTTTTTGCACTCTCTTTTTTTTTTCAAAAAAAGAAGAATTGGTATATAAAATGATGAAGCAAAAGACACTTGAGTGATGATACAAAACTACACAAGTGCCTTCTTAATGGAAACAAAGTTTACAAAAGACATTGGAGCATGAAACAAAAATACAAACGTGGAACATATGATCAACATGCAAACCCAAGCTTCTTTGTAGAAATCTCTTAATCTTCTTTGTCAACCCAAAATTATAGTTCTTTGTAATTTCAAAGGTGGGACAAATATGGAGTCAAAAGAAATATTAGGAAGGGTTTGAACAATAAAGGAACCATTTTAATAGTATTTTGGGGTGAAAATGAAGACATGGGAACAAAAAATTGTCACTGTCTGCTCCATGGTGGAATTAGGATTCACAAATGGTTCAAGTTGTTCAGGTATTGTTAAATTATCAGGAATTGATTATTGGTGAACAAGAACAGGTTCGAAATGGAGTTCAAACAAACTTGCATCATGACTTTGTTAGGAGTATTTTGAAATTTTTTACATATAATATTAGTAGCATGAAAAAATGAGCATAAACTTGTAAAATGATCAATAAACAGAAGAAACACGTGACAAAAGGACAAGAAAACAAGAGGTCAACATCAAGAAGAGATCAATGAAGGAAAACGAAGTTGACATCTAGGAAGAAGTTGACGTAAGCTGGGTCCATGTCGATAAGAAAAAGTCACCAACTACAAGGAACTTCAAGAAACTGCACGTAACCGCCAAAAGCACGTTGTCAGAGAGAAAATATAGTACTTAATCTTGATAAGGAAGATCAATTACTATGAAGGTGCTCAAATCGTGGAGTTTTCAAAT
Organism: Ormosia semicastrata; assembly: GCA_029884595.1. Lineage (NCBI taxonomy): Eukaryota > Viridiplantae > Streptophyta > Magnoliopsida > Fabales > Fabaceae > Ormosia > Ormosia semicastrata. The sequence continues at coordinate 6,128,556 of JAQQTO010000022.1, read as the reverse complement.
TCAAAAAGGAAACGAGAATGATGAAAGCCAAATGAGTATAAATAGCAAATTTAGAGAAGTAAAAGTGGTATAACACTCACAACTCTTCACACACACATAAAAAGAGTCCCTCAAGCACCTTTGCATTTCCATAATTTTACTTTCTTCTTTTTAGTCTTTTAGTATGTTTTTATCTTTTGATGCTTTGTTGTTGTTGTAACTCTTACAATTCTATAAGTTGTACTTTATGCTTTCAGTTAAATCTAATTACTATTTCTTATGCATGTTAATGGCATTTTTGCATTTCGTCGTATAGAAATTTACATACAGAGGTTTAGACATTATGTGAAAATAGAGAGCTCATAGGAGGAAGCGATTCCCTTCCTCTAATTGAGATTTTGGAATCACACTGTTGATTAGATTGTCGAAATATAACAGAAACAAATTAGCATCCTGGAAGGGACTTGTTAAAATGATAGGTGTAAAATCTTAGGCCATGACTAAGAAGTAGTATAAAAACTTCTAATATGTCCATAAATTACAGTACAAACTCAGATCCCACAAACGCAATCCCTACTGCACCAAAAGTTAGGGAAGCACAAGTGTTGATTATGGCATTTGTAACACCATCGAGTAGAATAAACACTAGGGGCATATGGGTAGCTTGGATTTTCACAATTATAGTTTTCATCATGGCTTCGTACCTATGTATGGAATGCCTATGACCGATAGCATCTAAAGTGCTTTGCCAGTAACCGCTACTACATATACTCCTCCAACTACAATTCTAGTTACTGGTGGAACCTCAACATTTTGGCCAAACATGGGTTTCAACCCTAATTATCTTTTGGCCATGAATGTTATAAACAACCCACTTAGACCGAAAAGTACTGGCTCCAATAGTCAAAATTTTTTGGCAGACTTGCAAAGGAGTGTTGAAGGAGGCTCTACTCAGCCTCTTGGACCCATTTTTCCAACTATGACAAGGGGAATGACAACATAGTCCTCAGGTCAAAGCCAAACAATTCAAACCTTGGCCACCATTAGACAACAAAATGATAAAAATAATCATGATATGGTTCATATTTAACTCAACAGATGAACATGACTTTTATCTCATTGATAGAGGAAACTAATAATACTTATAATGCTTTGGTTCAACAAGTGAGTTGACTCAATACTGTACTAGCGGGTGCAAAAAATGAACAACCTTATAGTTATAAAATTAACAATACTCCCGAGACACAAAACCAAGGTGCAAATAATCAGTTCTGTTATAGCCATGTGGGCTATATGGACATAAATGATTAAGTAATTAATGCCCATTCAGGAGGTAGGCAACTTGGACCTGGTTGACCACTAGTTCTTCTAAATCAAAATGTTAATCGGACCATCAAAGAAGCCTTAACTAGGTTCGGTTTTAAAGTCAGCCTCGCGTTTCACCCGTAGTTTGTTTCGGCTTTCTCAGATTAGATAAATCAGTTGGAATTGCTTTGGGGCTACAAAGTTCCCAAATTCATAAAGTTTTCTGGTGAATATGGAGAGTCATTAGTCGAACACGTTGCTAGGTTCATTACAAAATGTGGTGATTTAGCGTCAAATAAATACCTCAAATGAAAGTGTTTCCTAATTCACTTACTCAAAATGCCTTTACATGATATTCGATCTTACCCCTCGAAGTTGATTCATTCATGGGCCCAACTTGAAAGAATGCACCATGAATAATTCTTTAGAGCCGAAATGAAGATAGGTTTGACAAAATTATTTAATGTTAAATGAATGCCTAAAGAGTCCGTCGATGATTACCTGACAAGGTTTAGACAATTAAGGAGTCGATGTTACACTCCAATTCTTGAGCCGAAGATTGTCAAAATTGCGGCTTTAGGTATAGACTTCTCTATTAGAAAGAAGTTAGTGAACCAACAGTTTGTCATTATGGCACAACTGGTTAATAAGTTACGACAAATTGAATATTTACAAGAGGAGAAGGAAAGATTGAAGCAACAAAATAAGAAAGAAAGGATATATATAGAAAGATTCAAAGAAAGAAAGAAGGAAAGATTGAAGCAACAAAATAAGAAACAATTAGAACCACTAATAATTGCATTCGTTTCAAAGATTTAATTTAGCTCAACCTAAAGAAGGGCTGCTTGAAATTTGATGAAAAAGACCAGCCCACTATGAAGGTTGACTCGGACCCATTTGGCGTTTCAATTAACTTTGTGGAGCTTAAGGTGTCATGTAATATGATTTGTATCAACTATGATCCTTGTGCCAAAATGGATCAATGTCTTGGTGATACGCTGGACTTATTCCAAAGTTGCTCATATGTATCCTAGACCCAAGGAGATGATGATGTAGTTCCTTCAAAGAATAAATAGCGAAGGATATAAAGGCAAAATGTGCCCTACCTATCAATTATTTTACAAATATAAGGAGGAAGCTAAAAAGAAACCAAAGCTTGTTTTGGTTGGGCCTTCTCATCGATTAGTGTAAACTAGAGGCCACTAAGAAATTGTTAACTCTAGGGCTGAATATTATCCAAAGAATAAAATGAATAAAACAAGGCCTATTGTTGGGAATAAGAGGATGGTGAACTTTGGACCCTTCGCGCCATCTGTGAATGTTGTCAATGCTAAGACCAGAGTGCTGAATCCTATCCCAAGCCTTGGAAAATGGAAAAAAAATGTTTGAGGTTATTGCATCCAGTTTGAATCCCTACCACCACAAATTGTGTACCCTCCAGTAAGTAAGAATGAGGAAGTTTAGAAACAACTACGGTTCCCTAGAGTTACATATCAAGCACCTTACTAGTAGCTGTCAAGATCTCAGAAGAGGCGTAGGCAGCGTGAAAGCACCTTAGCTCGTAAGTTAGCTAGAGAGAAGCAAAAAATTGACAAGAAAGGAAAAAATATCGTGGAAGAGGTAAAATTGCCTCTGATAAAGAAAAAGACAATTGTTGATCCTAAGAGTGATGATTGCTCTAAGAAATCCTCGGAGATCATCGTGACAAATGAGGACCTTTTGGAGTTAGAACGTAATAAAGCAGCTAAGAGACAAGCCAAAAAGGTTACTAAAGAATTATTTCCCCCCAAAAAAGGGTAGCGAAGGTGAAAGAACCAAGCAAGTTGACAAAGGAGAAAAGTCTATCTAAGAAAGATGAAAAAGCCCTGAGAGAGAAAATGCTCACTTATCCGATAATGAGATAAATATGGAAGTTGATGATCTGTAGAAGGAAGAACTGACTGAGTTCTTGAAGGAGACAATAAGATTGGAGAAACCAAAAGATCTCAAGGCCTAGATAAATTAGTATTTGTGTTGCCCCATGACTAAGAATTATGTAGTTATCGAGAATCCGGAAGAAGATTACAATAGCAATTCCGATGGGCCCTGCGTGTTAAAGTAATCAATGGTGATGATTTTTTCTCAAGAGGCTAGTTTTACTAAGCTTTCATATGAAAAGATGGAGTATTTTAAGTCACTGCATATAAAAGCTCACATCGACAGTAGGTCCATCAACAAAGTATTAATCAATGTAAGAGTTGTAGTGAACCTAATCCCAAAGTCGATGTTTAATAGGCTAGGAAGGAATCCATCAGAATTGGTGCCCATAAATATAGTGGTGACATATTTTAATGGTCGAAGAGCCCCTTCAGAAAGGGTGGTTATTCTAAGTATAAAAGTGGGAACTACTTGAAGGTAGACTTTGTTTATGGTTGTGCCATCAAAATTTACTTTCAACATGTTACTAGGTAGAGATTGGATCTTATTGTGGGTGCTATTCCTTCAATAGTGCAATAGAAGTTACTCTTGTGGAACAAGGAAGGTAATGTTGAAGTCATCCCCACTAATGACAGCCCTTGCTTTACCTAGCAATGCAATATGGACTATAAGGAATATAGTCCCCTGATGAAGCCTATAACTCCAGATGTCAGTAGCTTCGACCTTGAGACAATCGAAGTTTGCCTCCTTGATAAAGGGAGGTTTTAGGATTGATTCCTAAGGCCGAATCACGACCATCTGGTTGGGGTGACAACTATTGAAAAAACATTACAGAGATTGTCAACTTATGTGACTGACAAGGCTATTAGGGAAATTAATTGTAAAATCCCTGAATGTGTTTATGAAGAAGAATGTGATGGATTTGTGGGTTTTGATGAGTCACCTTTAAGGGAAGACATCTTGAAAGTAGAAGTGTAGGATCCCATGGAGGAAATAAATTTAAGAACTAAAGAAAAGAGAAGACCAACTTATGTAAGTAAGTTGTTTACACCTCAAATGAGAAGAAGAATGGCCGAACTATTAAAGAAGTACCAAGATTGCTTCAGGGATTACCCTGAGATGCCTGGTCTCAGCATGGAGCTAGTTGAAAATCGTCTTCCAATTAAGCCAAGATTCAGACCTTTCAAGTAGCCTCCTCAATGCTTTATCTTAGAGGTAACTCTGATGGTTAAGGAAGAAATTAACCACCTACTGAAATCCAAGTTCATTAGAACAACCAGGTATGCAGATTGGACTTTCAATATAGTTCCAATAATTAAGAAAAATGGCAAGATAAGAGTTTGTGTCGATTTTAGAAATTTGAATTCAACAACACATAAGGATGAGTACCCAAAGCCCATACCTGATATGTTGATAGATTCAGCCTCAGGCCATTAAATAATAAGTTTCATGGATGAACACTCTGGTTATAATCAAATCTCTATAGTCAAAGATGACATCCTAAAAATAGCATTTAGATGTCTTGAGGCATTAGGGACTTATGAATAGGTGGTTATGCCTATTAGGTTGAAAAATGAGGAGCAACTTATCAAAGATCAATGAATGATATTTTTCATGATATAATTGGCAGATCTATATAGGTTTATATAGATGATGTTGTGGTCAAATCTGATGCAGATGATGATCATTTGAAAGATTTAAAGAATGCTTTCGAACAAATGAGAAAGTATAATTTGAAAATGAATCTGCTTAAATGTAATTTCAGTGTGTGTGTAGAACTTATGATTCTTGGTGTACTACAAAGGGATAGAGGTTGAAGGAATAAAACTAAGGCTATAATAATGGAGGCCTCTCCGCCAAGGAACAAGAAGGAATTACAATCTTTACTTGGCAAGATTTTTTTTTTCGTTGTTTCATTTCAAATTTAGTTAGCAAGCTAAAAATATATTCCCTTTTACTGAAGTTAAAGAATGAGGAGGAGTTGAAATGAAATTAGGAGCACCGAAAATCTTTTGACAAAATTAAACACTACTTGGTAAATTCACCTATAAAGACTCCACTTGATTATAAAAGACCTTAAAGTTGTATTTGTCCACCAATGACGATATTATTGGTTGTTTTTTGGGCCAAGACGACAAAAAAGAGGTTGAAAAGTCTATCTTTTATTTTAGTCGCATGCTAATAGAAGCCGACAGAAACTATAGGGAAGTAGAGAATCAATGTTTGGCTTTATATTTGGCTTGTATGAAACTTAAATACTATATGATTTAGACTACGATCTATGTGCATTCTGATGTCAATATAATCAAATATATGTTGACCAAGGCTATGACCTATAATAGAATAGGCTGATGGGCTATTGCCTTTTCGAAATTCTCCTTGTAATTTGTACCTCGAAATGGCCATCGAAGGTCAAGTCTTGGTTGATTTTGTAGTTGACCATTTACCAAAAGCCATGGTAAGTTACGTGGGCTTAAGAAAATGGAAGCTATATTTTGATGGTCTAAGTAATCAATTTAGAACAAGCATAGGTAAATTTATTATCAACCCGTCTGGGAAGCCTATGCATTTCAATTTTTGCCCAAATAGAAGTTTCTTAAATAATGAGGTCGAATATGAGACCTTAATAACTAGGTTAAACTTCATTCTTAGGATGGGAAGTAGAAACATGGAAATATATGATGACTCGATTTTAGTTATCAAACAGATTACACGAGAATATAAATATATTAACGCAAGTTTGATGCAGTATTTAGCTATAGCTATGTGGATATTTTATAAGTTCAATGAGGTAGATATTCAACATATCCCAAGGGCATTGAACTATATATCAAATGCTTTAACTTTGTTAACCTCTGCCTATTTGCTTCTGCATGCAGAATTGGGAAGCTTAATGAAGATCAAAGATGAAATTTTACTTGTATAGGAAAGGAAAATATTAAATACCAAAGTTTTTAATAAAGGGATGGATGATTGGATGCAAGAACTAAAGTCTTATTTATCCAACCCAAATGGTAACGTCGAACGCAAAATAAGGATCAGGGCTATTAATTATGTTTACAAAATAACTAGCTATTTTTTAAAAGTGTCGACGACTAGTTGTTGTGATGTTTAAACCACAGGGAAGCTACAAAAGTGATGACTGAAGTTCATGAACGAATTTGTAGAGCCCCTTGATATGCGTAAAATACACCAAGAGTAAGTGCACTCTATCGCTAAGTAATATAAGACTTGAGTCCTAGTTATCAATCCCACGATGAATAAATAGTAATTACTAGATTCGTAAAATTCTTTGTTATATAGACAATCAAAAGTGTATGAAGAAATTTAAGATAAAATTAAAAAATAAATAAAGAAAAACAATGAACAATCAAACAAAGAATAGATAATAAATGAGAGAGAGACTAAGGCGCAAGGTTCACTTAAATGCAATTATTTAATTTTTTTTTCATTTATGATGTAAGGTAATTCTTTTACCAATATCTTCTTACTTGTTATTGAATCCCAATGGTCATGGATGAAATAATATTATATTCCTAAATTAAATCTCCTGTTTGGTCATTTAGTTGAATTAATTAGGAATGCATTAAGTCTCAATTCAAGAGATGAACTAACATACCTATTAATTCCATTGGCAGGAAAAATTTATATTTGGTTATTCATCAATCTAATATTAGGCTTACCATATAGATCCACTCATTGAATACAGATGGTCACTGGTCAAACAATGAATTAACACATGTCAAAAATGATCAAGTTAAGATAAGAATGCAAACAATATGATAGACCCAAAAAGAAATTACTTAATCAAATTAGAAATCAAATCCAAATAATTAAGAAAACAAGATCCCCTATAGCCCTAGATATGGGTTTAGCCACTTATGTTTAATACAAACAAACTCATGGAAAGAAAACCTAAAGAAAGGAGAAAACTAAAGGGAAAGAAATCAAAAACTCCTTTTACAATGATTATGATCTTCTAGCCTTTAAGAATCGAATCCTCCATTTGAAGTCGTCCTCCAAAGTCTACTGTCGAGAAACTACTCCCTCAAGATTAGGGATTTTATGTGTGATGTGCAAAGTGTAAAAAGTCTCAGCGTGCTGAGTTTGACATAACTTTTCTAATTTATAGAAAATAACGTGTTCTATTACGCAACCAGCGCCTAGGTCCTGGCTTATGGGTGCTTAAGAGCTGAGCCACTAAAGCAGGGACGCGCGCTGTTACATTCTGCGCGCTCAGGCACTCCTCCCCAGCGCTCAGGCGTTGGGACACTGAAGTTACGCTGCTGGATACGCTTTGGGTGCTCAGGCGTTAAGCGCTGGTCGCTTGATGAAAAATTCCTCTTTTCTTTGCTTCTTTAAACGTCCAGTCTTGTCCATGTGTAATTACCTGACAAAAACACACAAAACACATAATAAAAACACAATTAAATAATAGTAAAAGTATAACAAAACTTACGAACAAAGTTCAATCAAAAATCTAAAAAGAACATGAAAAATCAAAGAATTGAGCTGTAAAAATATGACATATTGGTGGTTCATCAACTCCCCCACACTTGAGCTTTGCTTGTCCTCAGGCAAAGAATAAGGATCAACAAGATCAAACTCAACATCAAGAAACATAAATAAAGGGAAATTCCACAATTTAAAAAAAATCAAGTTCAACAATCAAATTCAAACAAGTAAGATCATTTAGCACTTAAAACAATTAGAGGCTTGAGTCTAGCTTGCATCTTTTCTCTTCACCAAACATCTGAGATCACTTATCTTTCCATCGCTCAAGTGTTTAAGGACAAAGAGATCACTCAAATTTCTCTTAAAAAATGTAATATCGTAGGCTTGCTTATCAATCTCATCTCCACTTCCAAGTTTACATACAACACAAGAATCAAAAGGATTTCCTTTGGTTGTAACAGGGCCAATGGTATAATGAAAGGTAGGAAAAAGAATAAAATAGGGGTAAATAATGCTCATGAATAAATCAATACAAAGCATAATCAAGCTGAAAAGATGATGAATAGAGCATAATGCACAAAAATATAACAAATTCTCATTTTCAACATAATATTCTCATTATTCTTCACCAATAACTTTTTCTTTTTCTTTTTTTTTCATTTTTTATTTTCATTTTATTTTATTTTCAACCCTTGAAGACAAAAGCAACCTTTCAAGACTTTTTCAATCAATACATCAGATGTTCCAAAGAATTCAACCTGATTATTCAATTGGGTATTCAAAGAAATCAATTTCAGGCTCAAATGGGGCAACTAAGGGATTATTTTATCAATGCAACTCTGAAAAGTCAAGAAAGAATTAAGCCTAACTGCCTTAATCATATTCAAGTTTGTATGTGAATCTGTAAAGCCTCAACAAGATATTAAAGTAAGTTCTAGCGCACATCAATCAAGAGAAAACTCACTCTAGAAGGAAATAAAATAGGATTTCATTTATGAAAAATCTAATCATTAAAGCTCAAAATTCTTTTTCTGGCTAAAGTTAATAAAGAGAACAAAAGTAAGCAGACATTACTAATTTCTAACTAATATGCTAAATTTTACTTTGCTTCATTGAAAAATATTGCTTCACACAAAGTCAGCTCATGAGTAATGGAATCCCCTTTAAAACATATCTCTATCAGCTTAGAATAAATCAAGACATCAACACACAATTTATGCTTGATTACCAGCGATACTCAAGTGCTCATCAATTTTTTAATTTTTTTTATAAAAATTATAAAAGTACCCCCTACACTTAAGATAAACATTGTCCTCAATGTAGAAGAAAAAGAAATAAAAGGATAAAGAAAAGAATAATACAACCTGATGACAAGTGATACAATGTTAGGCATAGAAGAAGCACAAGAGTCAATGTTGCAGCAGAATCTAAAAAATCACAAGATTTGTTCCAAAACAAATGAGTAGCATCTAGAAAATAACAATAAAAATAACAAAAACAATTAAAATAAAAAATAAAAAGAAGTAACACATGTTGCCTCCTGTGAAGCGCTTATTTAACGTCATTAGCTTGACGTTGCTTTTTTAAAATAAATCAAGGTGGCTTAAAGTAAGAGAAATAGGATGACACCTTCTTCATTTCAAAGTAGTGCCTCCTTCCTTCATCAATGACCTTGGAGGTGCCTCCAAAAGCATTTTGAGCTTGATAAGGACTTGGTTGCTCTGAAAGTGCCTTGGCGGAAGAGATCTCACTAAACCATGGTGGTTTCAATTGATCAACAGATGAAAGACCAATTTGTGAAGGAGCATGAATCATAGGAGGACCTTTATCTGTTTCAGGAACTTGAGTCTTCGGAAGGTCTACATCAACATTGTATGATGGTGGGGGGGTCTTTAATAGCTAAGGCTTCTTGCTTCTGAGCTTGAACAAAATTGATAGGGGCATAGAGATTTGACATTGGGGAAGATTTATCCTCTTTAAAGACATTGATGATCATATAATCTCCATCCACTCTCAAGATGAGCTCACCCCGAGGTACATCAATCACAACTCCTGAAATTGTCAGAAACAGTCTTCCAAGAATTAGAGGAATAGCAGCGTCATCCTCATCCATATCCAGTACCACAAAATCAACTGGGAAAATAAATTTGTCCACTTTTACCAAAACATCCTCCACCACACCGCGAGAGCAAGTAATGGATCTATTGGCCACTTGTAGTGAAATGTTACTAGGCTTTGGTTCCTACATTCCAAATTTCTTAAATACAAAGAAAGGCATCAAATTAATATTAGCACCTAAATCGCATAATGCCTTCTCAAAATAAGAATTACCAATAGAACAAGGAATAGTTAAACTCCATGGATCTTTTAATTTCGGAGGTAACTTCTTCAAAAGGATGGCAGAACACTTCCCATTAAGACATATCGTCTCAAATTCCTCAAGCTTGTGTTTCTTTATAAGTATTTTCTTCAAGAATTTTGCATACTTGGCCATTTGAGAGATGACTTCAACGAACGAAATATTAATTTATAATTTCTTGAACATCTCCAAGAATTTATCAAATTCCTTATCTGGCTGATTATTCTTGAGCCTTTGAGGGAATGGGATCTTATCATATGGTGATGGTTCATATACTGTGTCCTGCTCACGATCATTCTTTGCTCTCTGCCACTTTAGTTCTTTCTTCTCAACCTTTCCTGCTTTATTGACATCTTGAATTGGGATATCTTTAGTAAGAACGTCATTTTTCTTAGTCTCAATTCCTGATGAGATAGGTGCTCTCTGGTAAGAAAAAATAATCGGTTATACTTAATCTCATAACCGATTATTCAAATGCAAACCTCAACCATAACCGGTTATCCTAATACTATAACCGGTTATTGGGCACTTTCAAAAACTGAACTATGGCTTCCCTCCTCCACTCACACAGCCTCCCTTTCTCCATTTTCATCTTCTTCCTCTTCTTCTCTTAAGCACCTTCTGACACCCACTCACTCAAACACCTCCCCCACTCCAAATCCAACCAAAATTCACCACTAAAATTCATTTTTCATCACTTTCCACTGATCAAAACTTCCATCTTCTTCCAAATTTTCACCTTCCCTCACATTCTTTCTCTCCTAAACCGAGCCCTAACCTCCATTTCCACCATGACAAGCAGTTCATCTCACCCCAAGCGTTCACGCTCCAAAAATCCCAATGTACCCAAAGGAGCACCAACCCCAGTCGTGGACCCTGATCTTCCTCTAAGTCTGGACCACAGACGTTTCTTCTCCTATCAAAAATAGATGGAAAAATACAAATTGGAGTTCCAAGCCCGCAATATCATTCAACCAAAGCATATGGATCAGAACTTCTTTGTCAGCCAAGAATGCTTGTATCTCATAGAACGTTTGGAGTTTCACGGACTGAAAACCTTTGTCTCTGCTACAAGTAAGTATTACTACCTTGAAGCCACTAAGGTTTATTTCTGTAATCTGAGCATTATTGGAAGAAATTTAGTTTCTGATGTTAAGAGGCATAGGATTATAGTAACTCCTAGTTAGTGGACTTCTCTGTTTGGACTCATTTATGCTGGAGAAAAGTTTACAATGGATAGTCATAGAGCATGGGAAGGATATGTTAAAGAAGAAGGTATTGAGAGCATGCTTCAACTAGGCATCCCTGTTCCAACTAGAAAAAGCTTCACTGCTGGACATCTGAAACCACAAGATCGTCTTCTTCACTTTGTAGTAGTACATATTTTGGTTCTAAGGGCTAGCAATTATGCCCTGGTTGAAGAAGAAGATATGTTTTTAACGTGGGCAATGAAACAAAGGCTGCACATAAATTGGCCCTTCTTCATTATGCACTACATGATGAAAGCCAAGGATAAGCTGATGATGGATCTTCCATATGGCTTAATCATTGCTAAAATCTTGGACCAATACACTCTTGGTCTGCATGATGATGGTGTAATTGACCTTTCTGGCCACAACAAATTTGGCCAAGCTACTTTCAACAGAGTACAAATCAAAAAGTTCAATAATGAATGGGTTTATGGAAGAGGTCGTGAGGCACCAGCAACAGCAGTTGGAGGTGCTGATGTGCATATGGAGGACGCCTTTATCAACAATAAAGACCACATCCTAGCTGTTATTGCAGATCTGCAAGCCAGTTTACAGAATCATATTACGAATTTGAAGGTCTATCAGGAACATACAAATGGGATTATATATGACCGCCTCAACTCCTTGAATGCTCGCTTGGACAAAAGTGAGCGTCACTTTTAACAATCGGAGGATCATGTGGCTTAAGCATGGATTCAGTTTTATCTTAATAATGCCTTTGTTTATATAACTCTGTTTTGCTCTGACAATTATCAGTTTATAATGTGAACAATTTCTATATAATGCTTCTAATATGCTTATGATATAGCAATGCATGTTCTGGTTTTAATGATGCTATTGGTCAATATTATTCTAGAATATCACTTGATATTGATCTCTTTTGTCAAACAATATTGTATATCTTTTTTATCATGACAAAAGGGGGAAAAGTCTTTGGTTCATAAGGCCTTGAGAAAAGGTAAATAAAATGTATAAATCCAATGATTCTGGGATTCCAAATATTAAGGGGGAGTTGTGTAAACTCTGAATTAATCACCTCTTGAAAAATAGAGGGGGAGTAAGTCTCAAATACCTTTTGTGAATTCCAATTTAATTGAACTAGCACTTTTCTCAATTGATTGTTTTTCATCATAAAAAATGGGGAGAATGTGAATGGCAATGGTATTGGTTTTGATGATTAACAAAAAAGAAGGATTATTTACGCGAAGATCAAGTTCATAGTTTCAACAAGATTAGCTCATAAGTCTTAGGTCATACGTGTAAAGGTAAATAGGAAACACACGGAGCTCAAACTAGTTTTAAACTCCTTAAAAGTGTTTCTTGTTTTACAAAATGCCCAAACAAATGTTTTTAAATAACTAGTGTTGGTGGTAGCCTTCTTTGGTTGAAAATTTGTTAACTATACGTTTTGTAAACCTGACATTTACTTTGAAACCTTTTTGAGTCTTGTTTTGAAGCTTATTTCTTTTTAAAGTAGACTCAATGATCTTTCCAATGAGTGGTCATTTGTTTTAAAAGGATAAGTAACAAAGGTGTTATGGTATTTCAAAGGTCTTTTGATCAAAATTCAAGGTGCCATAACCAGTTAGGACATTTCCATAACCGGTTATTCACCAAGTCAGAGGCCTCAACCTCTATTTTTTAAAAGACCATAACTGGTTATGAAAATCTCATAACCGATTATTTGAAAAGTCAGAAGCGTAGGCTTCTATTTATAAAAGACTATAACCGGTTATGCTTTTTCCATAACCGGTTATTGGTGTGTTTTATAAAACTCCTAATTAAGCCATAACCGGTTATAAAATAGTAATAACTGGTTATCTGGAAACCAAAAACATATTTTCAATGGCTATAATTAGCATTTAATGCTTCCTAACTACCACCAATGATTCTTAAATGCTTTGGGCTATAAATAAAAGTGTTTGTACAATGATTAAGGGTTGGAAAACATTCTGGAAATTACTCTTGAACATTAAATACGAGTTTCACCATCTTTTTAATCAATACTCTGTTTTAAGCTTCAAAGTATGAATCTTTGATACTCATTATTCTTCAATTTGTATTATCCACTCTAGAGAGAGTTTCCTATCTTCTATACGTTGTATAAAGTATAAAAGATAGGGTGAGACATCCCTCAAATCTGCAAGGGTGAGATATCCCTTGAAAGTAGAGGCTTGAGCACAAAGGGTGAGGTATCCCAAGGTGTTGAGTGTTCAAGTTTGTAAAGGTTGTCAAGCACCTATTTGAAGCTTGAAGTTATAGTGAAAATATCGGGTGTTTACTTGAGGACTAGATGTAAGCCACAAGTGGATTGGTGGCTGAACTAGGATAAAGCTTTGTGTTTGTTTTCTCTAAACTCTACTCTTTAGTTTGTACACTATTTGTATTACATTATTTGAATTCTATCTCTCTTGGTTGATTCATTTAAGAGTGAAAGGTCTCTATCTTCTCTATCCATTGATCTCTAACAAACAATAGCTTCAACGAAAATTGATAATCAAAGTTTTTGCGAAAGAATTGAGAAAATATTTTTAAAACTCAATTCACCCTTTCTTGAGTTTTGAGGCCACTTGGTAACAATTATATTTTCTTTAACTTTAATGGGACTTTTGCCAGTGCTGAGTTTTGTTTATTATCACTTCTAACTTTGACTATCAATAAAGAATAAGATGTTATGGGTCATTGATCCATGGAAAGAAAAGGCTATATGTTTTCTCAAGGATAGGAGCTGTAGAGCCTAAGTGAATTATACTGAATTTTGTTTATGTGCTGTAAAATTGAGTTGCAGTGGGGGAGTAAAGAAGATCGACTATTATGGGTCATTTAGTTTGTGTGTATTTCTCTTGACTTGGTTGAGAACTTAACTTGCACTGATAAGTAAATGTTTAATCGCATATGACAGTAAAGCATAGACAATTGTTGTATGTGGAATGCCTAAATGATATCAATGGCACGATAGATGTAGGAATGTTTACTGTGCATTGCAGGACATATTCAATTCATAGTTTTTTCATTTTGCATCTAGAATTCAAAATAAAAATTATATAAAAAAGTAAGATTTTAGTGTGTTATGTTTTTTTTCTTAATTATTTCCTTTTAGTTATATTATTATTATTATTATTATTATTATTATTATTATTATTATTATTATTTTAAATGCAGGGATCACACAAGAAGATTGCATTTTGATGTTTTTTATTAGAGTCATGAACATTACGTTTGAATTTTTTTATAGTTATTTATCCGTTATGTTTATTTGTTTCAAAATCAGAGTTAATGGTTTTTGTAGGTAAATGAAGTAGTATAAGTTGATCTTGAAATTTATTATGTGATCATCTATTATGTTTTCTTTTATTTATACTAAATAGTTATTGTTATAATTATCATTCACATTATTAGTTTTATATCGAATTGCTAAAAAATTTAGAATTAGTTCTATATTTAATCTTAGTTTTTAAATAACGATGTTTATAAATTTTTATTATTACCTCGTGCATTACATGGGTTTAAAATACTAGTTTGTTTTAATTTTAAGTTTTTTGTATCTCATTCTCTCAACTCGTTCTCACATGATCCGACAAGATCTACAATTCATTCTTCGGTAATTTTTCCCTTTCCTTTGATGCTTATTTGCAAGCTTTCTTAAATGATGGTTGAGGCCTTGTGATGTATGGGCTGCTTGCGTGAACCTTTAGGATTTAATGTATATCTACACATGCCTTCAATCTGTTTGAGTAAATGCCTGAATCAATACTTCTGCTAGATTACTATCATCTATGTTGCCTGATTTAAGATGTCTTTTTACTATGTTGAATATGTCTTTTGAGATTTGCCTACTTAAGTGTATAATTGCTCCATACTAGTTATCTTGTTATTGCACCTTTGAAGTTGTTTTTATCAGTTGTTTACTTGTTGCACCTTGGTGTTTCATCCAGATTGTATTGTATAAGTTGTTATGTGATTATTAAGTATGGTGTGAAGTGGTTGCCCTGAATTTATTTTTCTTGATTTATTTTTGTTTGAATCCAAGTTGAATATCACTGGCATATTTAGTTTCTACCACTTATGAATCTGACTTTTGTGTTGTGTCGTGTGGTAGTATTCAAAACTTCATGATACTCATTGCAGTGTCTCTTACTCTCCATAGTAGCTCATTGCTATAAGGATAAGGAATATTGAAATTGATCAACAAATATCGTTCCCTAATTGATAAAGATTTTCTATGGCATTCCTTTGTTGATAATTCCATATTTTTATAAGTGTCCTTTGAATGGTTCATGACCTTGAATTTCTTGATTTGTGATGCCTCTGAATACCTTTGTTTTAAAATTTCTTTTTGTATCAGTCTAACTATTATCATCGATTTTTGTGTATACACTAAATGTTGAAAAGAAGCTAATTCCATATACCATATTACTTGGTTATGTTCCCTCTTCTTCTGGGTTATGTACTTGATCTATGTATGCTAAAAATGATAAGATGTTATGACCCTTTGCTGAAAATCTTGGACAGCAAAGGCAGTGAGCATAAAATGGATTTTGGGTGTGTGGTTTGTGAAGTGATAATCTTGACTTATCTCTTTGAATGCTCTGCATGATATAGTTTTTAGTGGTATGGTCTGTTTTTGTTCAGTTATTTCAAGTTCTATTTGTTTGGTTTAATCTAATATGGTTTATTTGGTTGCACATAAGCCATTTTGATTTTATTTTATTTGGTAGTATATTAGTTTTGATATCTCTGTGTAAGGTCTGCTTTATAGTAAAAGTTGGTGAAAATATAACTTATCATCCTTTCTCTTTATAGTTTAAAGAGAATCTATCTTTGAAGTAGGTTGTTTAATTTCGGTCTAACTATTTAAATTTTATTTAAATAGTGAGTTGGTGTATTTTGATTGACATGCCTCCTACTGATTTGTAAATTAGAAACAGAATGGAAGTTCCTGAGCATCGAAAGAGGATGAACAAAAGGGTGGGTCCTGATAGGAGAAGTGTTACAGATGAGTTCATGGCAGTGGTTAACGAGTTTGTTGAGTGTGATTATGCACAAGATCAGTTTAAAACAATAGGAAAGTTGAGGTGTTCATGTAAAAAATGCAAATGTCAGGTGTATCACTTTGCTGCTGAAGTCAAGGCACACCTGTGTATGAATGGGTTTATGAGTGATTACTATTACTGGATTAACCATGATGAACCAAGGCCTCCTATTCCCCCAGTGGCTGTAGACAACTCATACTATGAAAGTAGTATGGTAAGGGAATACTTCAATAGGTATGAGCATATGGTAATGGATGCTGCTGGACCATTGATGATCACATATTTGATACATTAATAAGCTTTCATTCTTAGTCATTTACACTCTCTATGTACTTAATTGATTGAGTTTTATTATGTTTTGTAAGTTTGGGCTCAAATTGGATTTAATTGAATTTTTCAGCATGATTCATATCTTACACTGTTTCTGTATTTGGGCCATATCTTGGGCTGTAGGTAGTATTTGGAGGTTATTCTAGTGGCATTTGAAAGATAAGAGAGATCTCTATAACTTTCATGAAGACCTCAAAGGCCCAATCACACGAGTAGATAACTCAAATTGGGATTGAAGCAAGAACTAGAGTGCTGTTCCTGACAACTTGACCTATGTATACTATTCATGCCATTGTTCGGGCTAGAAGTTGTAAAATGAGCTGAAATTTGGATGTTGAATAGCTAAGACCCATATCTACAACTTTTATGTTGAACACTTTTCCAGAATCGGACTCCTTGAAGGTGATATTGGGCTTGGAAGTCAGAACAGAGGAGCTGTGACTGGGCCTGGGCAGTGTGCAGTAATTTGAACGTATCTGGAGTTATAGAAATGATATTGGACTCAAACCAAAGCCATTTGAAATCTAAGATCCAGGCCTAAAACTTTCATGAAGACCACTTGGTTCAAAAATGACGAATGCAATGACTTCAGAGCTGCATGATTTCGGAGACAAAGGATCTCCATAATTTCCCACTCACCTAAAGTCATTTGGCATTTTCCACTCATTTTCCACTCATCCAACCACTAATGACTCAGCCCCCTTGTCATTTTGTATCTCTAATCCTCTATAAAAAGATACCTTGGCAGATCATTGGAGGTGTTAGGTGTTAGTTACCAAAATGATGCCATTTTGTTACTAGGTTTTCTTGTAGTAATTTTTCTTTGTTCTAAATTAAAGTCATGTTCTTCTTCTTCTTCTTCTTCTTCTTCTTCTTCTTCTCTCTTTCTTTCTTCTTATCTATGAGTAACTAAGTTTCATTTTACTTGGGAGAAAGGGTGAAGCTCTTGGTAATAAAGTAAGGTTAGATTTAGTCTTCTCTTGTGCTTACATGATTTATATTTTCTAGTAACCATTATACGTATTATAATTTGTTTCTTATAATTTAGAAACCATCTTTGTAAATAGGAGTTCTTGATTTGTTGTAGACAAAATATTGGCACAATGAATGCTTTAACCCATTTATAAGTGGTGGTAATATTTTTAGGAAACATAATATAATTACGTATATTATTTTAAATGGACTTTTAATATTGTATTTTCAAATTGGAACCTCCATGTTGCGAGGATTCTAATTGAGTTATAAAAGAAATTAATCTTACTTTTACTTTATTTACCAAGAGTGGATCTTTTAACCCAAGTAAATAATTTTTATCATAGTAATAAAATATTTACTTCACCTTAATTAATCTTCAACAATTTCCTGTGGATCGACCTCGGACTCCCGAGAAATTTATTACTTGAGACAACCTGCACTTGGGTTCGCAAAGCAACAATTAATCCCGCATCAAGTTTGTAGACTTGTTTGAAACTAAAAATTGTGCATCAACCATCTATTAGCAATTACATTGAGCAACAAGGGTTTGGTTATGCAGAACAAATAAGGGAATATCTTAACTCAGAAGCTAAAAGATTTTTTTGAAATACTGTTAGCTGCACAAGCTGCTTTGTATGATGGTTGTGATAATTACTCCGAATTATCAGTTGCATGTGAAGCTCTAAGTATCAAATTTGATTTCAATATCTCCGAGACTTGTTTTAATAAATGAGTGAATTTTATAGGGAATGCATTACCAAGTGATAATCGAATGCCTAGAAACTTCTATCGTGCAAAGAAAGTAATGGAACGACTAGGGCAGGGTTGCAAAAAGATTTCCTGCTGTCCAAATGGATGCATGCTTTATCGTCCTCCTTATGAGAATTTTCGTAGTTGTAGATTTTGTGGTGAGGATCGTTATAGAAGCATCACTAGAAATGGTAAGGTCAAAGAAATTCCTTAGAAAAAATGTAGTATTTCCCACTTATCCCAATGCTACAACAACTTTATTCCTCAATGCAAATGACCTGTCAAATGAGATGGCATCGTGAGAATGAGAGGGAGGTGGGGTCTGTGTCACCCATGTGATAGAGAAACCTGGAAATATTTTGACGAAACATATCCTGAATTTGCATATAGTATGAAGTAGCACATATTTAGTACACACAATCTTGTAATGAGGAAATAGAAGTTCTCTAATCTGCCCTTATTAATATCATTGTCGACCCAATCAGGTTGGCCTTACTTTCTAGTAATATCAATTTTCTAGGCTACTAATTCTTACTTTTTGTCTTTTTAAGCGAATCAAATGTCCAGGGAGCCAAGCTTTTTTGACATCTACAAGCAGCTTCATAGAGCCAAGGAGAATTTAGAAGAGTATAACACTTTGGAAGTAGCAATGATTGTGGTAAACATAAGCTAGCATTTAAGTTACAACAACTTTCAAGTACAAATGTCTTATAACTACTTTTTAGGAAGAGTATGAAAGGCAGATGGCTGAGGGGCAATCCCAGAATGGTGAAGGTAGCAGCAATCAAGACTCTGCTAACAGTATCTACTTGGATGTTGTTAGAGGCCCCAACAAAAGGGCACATCTACAGATTGGGTTCACAAGCAACTAATGTCGTTAGATCTTCTTCCACTCCTTTTTCCTCTTCCATTGATGGAGTATCACCAACAGAGATTATTGCAATGCATGCCAAAATTCAAGCTTTAACAGATGAGTTTTGTCAAAAGAATCTTGAACAAAACATGATGATGCAGAAGATGGAACAACAGGAGGAGAAGTTTAGGACTCTTCTTTTGGGTAGTTAATTTGGAATGTCATCACTTGCAGCTTCACAACTTGATGCTTCCCATCCTACACCTAAAGAAGAGGATGACCATCATGATGAGGAGATGAGTGACAATGTTACAAATTATAATAATTCAAATCTGTGATTAGTTTTATTTTTATATTTTCATTGACAATTTAAATATTTCTAGTTACTATTTAAATATTTGTAATGATAATTAATTATTACTTTGCATTTTGGTACAAAAATTTGTGATGATGTTAAGAAATTGTGATTTCTTATGCTATATGACTTATTGTGATGGTTAATTGCATCATGCTTAATTATAAAATCAAAAGCATATTAAAATGATAATTCTAAAAAAATTAGAGATGATCATTTTCCATGTCTAATTTTTAGAGACGAAATAGGTTCGTCTATACTTTTTTCTAGAAATTTTTTGATAACTGTATTTGGAATATTTAGAGACGGACATTTTAATATCAGAGACGAAATGATGTCGTTTCTAATTTAATTATTATTATATTTTTCATAAAAAATTTAAAATATTCCATCTCTAATTAGAGACGGAGTTTTTTATTTAGAAAAAGATTTTTTCATCTCTAAATTAGAGAAGGAATTAAATGTTCCATCTCTAACAATTAGAGATGCAATTTTTTACTGACGGAATAATTTTTGTTTCTAATTCTGTCTCTATATATTTGGAGATGAAATTTTACCATTTTAGAGACAGAATTTGTCCGTCTCTAAATAGAATTTTTCTAGTAGTGATATCCTACGATAGTCGCTCGCGCATCAGTATCAATGGGACAATTATACTCACTAGAATGACTAGGAATATGAGTCTCTCCTTATATATATAGAATAACTAAAAGAACAAAACTTGGCTCTAATATTTTCACTCCAACTCTTTTAATCACCATCCATTTATTACTTCCAACCCTACTTAATTGAGTTAATGGACACATGGATAGTGATTAAAGTGGTTAGAGGAAATGGTTAGAGCAAAAAGATTGAAGCCAAGTTTTGTTCTAATTAAAATGAATTAAATCTACCTACTATAACAAACTCATATATAAGACTCATAAAACAAAATCAACATATAAATAGTGCTTTAAGAACAATAGGTCCATTAAAAATACTGATCATAAATTTAGACTAAACAAAATACTCTAATAATTTTAACATTTAATTAATCAATTTTATAAAATTATAATATGATTTATGCTAATTCATAAAAAATTCTAACATAATGGTCTTTTTGTATAATAAGCAACAGTACAGTTGCATATAATTGGAACATATAACTCTATTTAAATTTAATAAGAACTAGTTAAGAGAAGTTAATTAGAAATCGCCTATGTACAATTTCTACTACAATATTGTGAAACATCTTTCAGCCACTTTGGATGTAAATAACTATTAGAAAGAATTAAATAGACATTATATGTTAGTTATTTTATTGGTTGAATGGTTCAGTAAGATCGAATTGCAAAAGATAATGTGAAATGGCAGGTTTTTTTTTTTTGGTAAAAAGGTTAAATTTTTTTTTATATGTAAATTTTGATGTCAACATTTGCTGACACTCTGTCCAATGTAGTTATGCCACTAATGACGACTGCTAACAAACTAACGACTAAAAATAAAGGTTGAATTAAAATTTTGGTTTTTGTAAATTTTTTAAATTAATTTTTATATTTATAAATATTTTTAAAATATCTTTTATAATTATTTTTAAAATATCTTTCATAATTTAATAAGTATTCTTTTATTTAATAAGTGTTATTTTTATATGCTTATTTTTTTATTTTTCTATAAAAACATCTAATAAAGTGTATCAACATTTTAATAAATATTTTTATAAATATTTATTTATTTTAAATAAGTATTTATTTAATAAGTAAGTGTTCTTTTATATTTTTTAATTTTTGTAAAATATTTAACAATAACTATATTATAAAAGAAATTAATGACATAAACTATTTTAAAAATATTTATAACTGTAAAAACTTATTTAAAAAGAAGAATTAACCTTAACCTCAAGCTTAAGCCCAAATCATGCAACACAAACAATCCAAGAAAACCAACAATTAAACAAAATAAACCAACTTAAAAATGAGATAAAGGGAAAAAGCCTGGTCTATGATGGTGTGAATGCAGGGGTCCCGACGACATTGGAGACATGGTGGTGCGGTGGTGCTCGCCGTTGGCATGGATGGCACTACTGGAATGGTGGCTGGGTAGCGGTGGTTCGTTGTGGTGGCTGATTGGTGTGGGTGGCGATGGCGCCGATGGGTATAGGTGTGCAAGTGGTGAATGTTTGGTTGTGGTTCAAGAAAGAAACGGAGATGGGTAAGTTGTTGGGTCTACAATGGTCGTTCACTAGTGATTGATCTATGAGTGTTTGATTTGTTTGATAGAAAATGGATGTTGATGGATGCCGTGGGTTGGGCGAATTTGAGGTTGAAAATGAGTTCTATTTTAGGTGAGTTTTTGAGAATTTTCTGGTGCCTAATAGCTGTTTGATTGAATGTTTCTATGTTGATGGATTTCTTCTTCTTTTTTTTTTGTGGAAGATGAGAGGTCTGTGTGGTGCTATTTAGAGGTTTAAGGGATCAACATTTGATGATTGTTCATGGTGTGGTTCAGTTTTTGGATTGTGATGGAGGTTTGGGGAGGATGTGACTTGGTGCCATGGCTGAGGTGATGTGGGAAATTTGAATTTTTTTTTTTTTAGTGAATGTGTTGGTAGCGATCTCTGAACAAAAAATGGCTATGGTTTCAATGAAGAAGATAGTCATCAATGAGGGAGAGTGAGATGAGGGTCCAAGGAATTTTCTCGAGAGTCCACGTGTCTAAAATTGATTGTTTTATGATGACACATAGTGAAAGCCTTTATTCGTGTGCGAAAGTCCGAGTGAATGGGGTCATGAGACTTTAATTTGTATGATGTGAGTGCAAGGGGGTGAATTGCATGTGTCTGTGCTGAATTCCCCTTCCCTACGCAAATCCGTTATGCCCCCAAAATGTGAGTGCTTGAGTGTGCTGAATAGGGGTATACATGCGGCGGGTTTACATGGGTTTGAATTGACCCAAACTTGGTTCAATATTTTGGTAAAGATCATTTTTTTTATTTGAACTTGATTTGATCATGAGTTAATAATGATCGGATTCAAATCAGATTAAATCGATATGTAGATATAATATATAAATTTAAATATTATATATAATTAAGTCATAAAATTATAGAAATAAAAATTAAAATTAAGTTACATTTTATAATATATATTTTAAAACAAATAATATTAATTTAAATATATTATCATGTTATGCGAAAATTATTAGTTTAAGTTAAGAAATCATGTTATTTATAACTAATTATAGAAAAATTTTAAGGTTTAAAATAATTTAGAATACCTGGATCGAGTTGGGACATCTCGAAGTATAAATTGAACCTGACCAAACGCACTGGGTCTAATTTCTAGAATCTAAATCTGTCTAAATTAACTTTGGATCGGGCTAGGTTAGTTGGATGGACTGGGACTTGAACACTCCTAATGCTGGCAATGTGAGAAAAATCAAGTTAAAGGATTCTTTTTATTTTTGTTTTTATTTTAATTTAAATATGAAGCAATTTATTTTTTATTTTCTTTTTAATTGGGTTAATGTTAACAATCACATTAGGATCAAATGCATATTGGGTTATTGAGTTAAGATAGGATACATTGATAATTGTGCTCTTTATTATTGTAATTTTTTTTCATTTTTTTCCTTTAATTTCTATTTTTATTTGTTTAAAATTTTAATCTTTGACCCAAACAAAATTAGGTGTTACAGTAACCCCCCTTTGCTTGTCCTTTCGATTAGGAGTGCTCAAAACTTGACCCGTCCTAATGATCTGTCTTGACCCGAAGTTAATTTGAACAGGTTCGGGTTCGGGTTCTATGAATTGTACACAGTGTATTTTCGAGTCGGCTTAGAGTCATGTTCTGGTTGTCCTAACCTGACTCGGTGTTACAGAATACTTTAAAACTTATAATAATTTTTTGATAATTAGTGATAAATAATAAAACTTTTTAACTTAAATCAATACTTCTTGCATAGTATTATAATATATTTATGTTGATATGAACTATTTCGAAATATATGTTGTAAAACACCATATACTTTTAGTTTCCTATTTCTAAAATCTTATGACTTAGCTTTACGAATGTCTATATTTGTACAATTCATTTTATTATCGGCTCAACGTAGTCTTGACCTAGTCATTTGTCGGACCATGATCGGGCCAAGTCAAGGTCCAAAGAATAGGCCCGATCAAAATATCGGGTCAGAGTCAGGTCAGAGTAAACTCGTCTTAACCTATCCCATGAAAATCTCTACTTTCTATTAGAAAGGATAAGCAAAGTAAAAGAAACAACTAATTTTGTTCGAGTAGTTTTATTGTGAATTGCAATTTTTTATAAACCAAGTAGGGAAAACAAAGGGCGTTCAAAACCCATAACAAGCAGCAAAACAACATATTACTCAAAAATTTGAAGTACTGAAATGATGTTTCAAAAAATTGAAACAAACTGACCAAACAACTCAAGACCTAACAACATACATTAGGCAATTCAAAACCCAAAAAAGAAAAGTTAGGCAACTTAAGGCCAAGTAACAAACATTGAATTATTCAAAAATTCACAATAGAGTAACTAGACAACTCAAGGCCTAGTAACAAAAACATTGAGTAATTCAAAAACCTACAATTAACAAACTAGAGAAGTCAACATCTAGTAACAAATATTGGGTAATTCAAGATCCGAAAAATGAAAAGCTAGGAAACTCAAGGCCAAGTGATAGACACTAGGTTATTAAAAAATCCACAATAGAGAAAACTAGACAATTCAAGGTCTAGTAACAATATTTTGTAATTCAAAATCTGGAAATGTAAAGCTAGGCAACTTAAGGCCAAATGACAGACACTGGGTTATTCAAAAACCCGAAACAAAGAAAACTAGACAACTCAAGGCTTGATAACAAAACAGTGGGTAATTCAGACCCCAAAACCAATAAACTAGACAACTCATCTAGCAACAAACATTGGGTAATTCAAAACCTGAAAAAGAAAAGCTAAGCAACTCAAGGCCAAGTGACAAACACTGGGTTATTCAAAAACCAGCAACAAAGAAAACTAACCAACTCAAGGCCTAGTAACAAAATATCGAGTTATTCAAAAACCCAAAAACAAAAACTTGGCAACTTAAAGCTAAGCAACAAACAATGGGTTATTCAAAAACCCAAAACAAAAAAACTAGACAACTCAAGGTCTTGTAACAAACATTGGGTAATTCAAAATGTGGAAACAAAAAGCTAGGCAGCTCAAGGCCAAGCAACATAAACTGGGTTATTCAAAAACCCACAACAGACAAACTAGACAACTCAAGGTCTAGTAACAAAGCATTGGATTATTCAAAAACTCAGAATGAAAGAGAGTATGCTACTCAACGCCTAGAAGGAGTGAACTCACAATACATAAAGGAAGAAAACTATATCAAATACATTTCAAAATAATGAAACTATTTCATGTAGAAAATGCAGCATTAATGTTGAAAGTTTGAAATTCAAACATTTGTTCAAAAGAAAACTCCTACATAAATTCCTTTTATTGCAAACAAAAGTCATTTTACATTCAAATCGCTATCCATGAAAGACTCAAATGAAATTGCATTCCTCATAAAAAATTTCAAAAGGTATTCACGAATTTGTCACAATACAAGTTTATTTGTTCATGGATAATGAAGATGGCCTTAAAGGCTAGTAGGAAAAGGAATGGATATTTGGAAGGGTAACACCAAAGATGAGACATTTTGGAACAAGCCCTAAGCATGCAAGAACCTAGTTAGAAAACAAATGTTCAATGTCTTTCAACACCCTACAAATTGGGAATTGATACATTAGCCCCCAAGTCAAAACTCCAATTGATGATTGATCCTTAGGATTTGACAACCAAGTTCTTTTCAAATATTTGCTATTTCTTGCTTGAAACTTTTAGTGACCTGTCTAAAGATTTGCTTTCACCAAGAAGACATTTAATTGTTTGTGGAATTTTCTCTCCTCCTTATCTTTTCATTTTTCAATTTCTTTTTCTTTTATTTTTTCATCAATCATTTCTCTTTCTCTCTCTCTCTCTCTCTCTCTCTCTCTCTCTCTCTTAGCAATGAACTAACAACTTGATAAAGTAAGAACATTTTTTTCTCAAAATTAAAGTTTAAGAAAATAGAAGCAATCAATCATTGATCAAAATGGACTTGTAACGTGGCTAATTGTTAAAGAGTTATGAAAGAAAATGGTATAAAAGGCTCAAATAAGTATTTAAAGGTTAATTAAGATAAAAAATCTTTAACTTTTCAGCACAATGATGTACTTTACCAACGACATTTATACTTATGAAAAACAGTGGTCCTCATATTGTTTTGGACCAATATTTATGCACAACAGTTTTCAACATTTATTTTTCCTTATTTGTTTTTTCTATTCACTCTGTTTGTTCTTTTTCACACATTCATTTTTGCTATGATTTTTTTTTGGTTTTTTTAACACTTTCCTCTTGAATACTTTTTCACTTTCTCATTTTTTTTCCATTTTTAATCACTATCACAAACTAAGGAATAATCAATTAACAATCATCAACACTTGCTCCACACTAGCCCCTAGTGTGGGATGATCCTTGTCCAAGGTTGAACCGAAAAAAGAATTTTAAGCTCAAATAGGGTAACAAGAGATAATGATGATGATTTTTTTTTAAAGATAGAGAAAGATGGCCAAACTTCATTTCAAATCATGATTGCATATTTTAAACAAATTAATTTCAAGATAAAACTTCATGACCCAAGTATACCAAATATGATTTTTGATACATGATAAAACAAACTATGTTCATTTGCTCCTTTTTTTCTCTCTAACTTTTTCTTCTTTTTTCTCCTTTTTTTTGCACTCTCTTTTTTTTTCAAAAAAAGAAGAATTGGTACATCAAATGATGAAGCAAAAGACACTTGAGTGATGATACAAAACTACACAAGTGCCTTCTTAATGGAAACAAAGTTTACAAAAGACATTGGAGCATGAAACAAAAATACAAACGTGGAACATATGATCAACATGCAAACCCAAGCTTCTTTGTAGAAATCTCTTAATCTTCTTTGTCAACCCAAACTTATAGTTCTTTGTAATTTCAAAGGTGGGACAAATATGGAGTCAAAAGAAATATTAGGAAGGGTTTGAACAATAAAGGAACCATTTTAATAGTATTTTGGGGTGAAAATGAAGACATGGGAACAAAAAATTGTAACTGTCTGCTCCAAGGTGGAATTAGGATTCACAAATGGTTCAAGTTGTTCAGGTATTGTTAAATTATCAGGAATTGATTATTGGTGAAGAAGAACAGGTTCGAAATGGAGTTCAAACAAACTTGCATCATGACTTTGTTAGGAGCATTTTGAAATTTTTTACATATAATATTAGTAGCATGGAAAAATGAGCATAAACTTGTAAAATGATCAATAAACAGAAGAAACACGTGACAAAAGGACAAGAAAACAAGAGGTCAACATCAAGAAGAGATCAATGAAGGAAAACGAAGTTGACACCTAGGAAGAAGTTGACGTAAGCTGGGTCCATGTCGAACAGAAAAAGTCACCAACTACAAGGAACTTCAAGAAACTGCACGTAATCGCCAAAAGCACGTTGCCAGAGAGAAAATATAGTAGTTAATCTTGATAAGGAAGATCAATTACTATGAAGGTGCTCAAATCGTGGAGTTTTCAAATTCAAAAAGGAAACGAGAATGATGAAAGCCAAAGGAGTATAAATAGCAAATTTAGAGAAGTAAAAGTGGCATAACACTCACAACTCTTCATACACACATAGTAGGAAAAGAGTCCCTCAAGCACCTTTGCATTTCCATAATTTTACTTTCTTCTTTTTAGTCTTTTAGTATGTTTTTATCTTTTGATGCTTTGTTGTTGTTGTAACTCTTACAATTCTATAAGTTGTACTTTATGCTTTCAGTTAAATCTAATTACTATTTCTTATGCATGTTAATGGCATTTTTGCATTTCGTCGCATAGAAATTTACATACGGAGGTTTAGACATTATGTGAAAATAGAGAGCTCATAGGAGGAAGCGATTCCCTTCCTCTAATTGAGATTTTGGAATCACACTGTTGATTAGATTGTCGAAATATAACGGAAACAAATTAGCATCCTGGAAGGGACTTGTTAAAATGATAGGTGTAAAATCTTAGGCCATGACTAAGAAGTAGTATAAAAACTTCTAATATGTCCACAAATTACAATACAAACTTAGATCCCACAAACACAATCCCTACTGCACCAAAAGTTAGGGAAACACAAGTGTTGATTATGGCATTTGTAACACCATCGAGTAGAATAAACACTAGGGGCATATGGGCAGCTTGGATTTTCATAATTATAGTTTTCATCATGGCTTCGTACCTATGTATGGAATGCCTATGACCGCTAGCATCTAAAGTGCTTTGCCAGTAATCGCTACTATATATACTCCTCCAACTGCAATTCTAGTTACTGGTGGAACCTCAACATTTTGGCCGAACATGGGTTTCAACCCTAATTATCTTTTGGCCATGAATATTATAAACAACCCATTTAGACCGACAAGTGCTGGCTCCAATAGTCAAAATTTTCTAGCAGACTTGCAAAGGAGTGTTGAAGGAGGCTCTACTCAGCCTCTTAGACCCATATTTCCAACTATGACAAGGGGAATGA
The DNA here is from genome assembly GCA_029884595.1 of Ormosia semicastrata. Taxonomy (NCBI): domain Eukaryota; kingdom Viridiplantae; phylum Streptophyta; class Magnoliopsida; order Fabales; family Fabaceae; genus Ormosia; species Ormosia semicastrata. The sequence goes on along the minus strand of JAQQTO010000022.1, from coordinate 6,100,367 downwards.
CAACATAGTCCTCAGGTCAAAGCCAAACAATTCAAATCTTGGCCACCATTAGACAACAAAATGATAAAAATAATCATGATATGGTTCATATTTAACTCAACAGATGAACATGACTCTTATCTCGTTGATAAAGGAAACTAATAATACTTATAATGCTTTGGTTCAACAAGTGAGTTGACTCAATACTGTACTAGCGGGTGCAAAAAATGAACAACCTTATAGTTATAAAATTAACAATACTCCTGGCACACAAAACCAAGGTGCAAATAATCAGTTCTGCTATAGCCATGTGGGCTATATGGACATAAATGATCGAGTAATTAATGCCCATTCAGGAGGTAGGCAACTTGGACCTGGTTGACCACTAGTTCTTCCAAATCAAAATGTTAATCGGACCATTAAAGAAGCCTTAACTAGGTTCGGGTTTAAAGTCAGCCTCGCATTTTACCCGTAGTTTGTTTCGGCTTTCTCAGATTAGATAAATCAGTTGGAATTGCTTAGGGGCTACAAAGTTCCCAAATTCACAAAATTTTCTGGTGAATGTGGAGAGTCATTAGTCGAACACGTTGCTAGGTTTAGTACAAAATGTGGTGATTTAGCATCAAATAAATACCTCAAATGAAGGTGTTTCCTAATTCACTTACTCAAAATGCCTTTACATGATATTCGATCTTACCCCTCGAAGTTGATTCATTCATGGGCCCAACTTGAAAGAATGCACCATGAATAATTCTTTAGAGCCGAAATGAAGATAGGTTTGACAAAATTATTTAATGTTAAATGAATGCCTAAAGAGTCCATCGATGATTACCTGACAAGGTTTAGACAATTAAGGAATCGATGTTACACTCCAATTCTTGAGCCGAAGATTGTCAAAATTACGGCTTTAGGTATAGACTTCTCTATTAGAAAGAAGTTAGTGAACCAACAGTTTGTCAATATGGCACAACTGGTTAATAAGGTACGACAAATTGAATATTTACAAGAGGAGAAGGAAAGATTGAAGCAACAAAATAAGAAAAAAAGGATATATATAGAAAGATTCAAAGAAAGAAAGAAGGAAAGATTGAAGCAACAAAATAAGAAACAATTAGAACCACTAATAATTGCATTCGTTTCAAAGATTTAATTTAGCTCAACCTAAAGAAGGGCTGCTTGAAATTTGATGAAAAAGACCAGCCCACTATGAAGGTTGACTCGGACCCATTCGGCGTTTCAATTAACTTTGTGGAGCTTAAGGTGTTATGTAATATGATTTGTATTAACTATGATCCTTGTGCCAAAATGGATCAATGTCTTAGTGATACGTTGGACTTACTCCAAAGTTGCTCATATGTATCCTAGACCCAAGGAGATGATGATGTAGTTCCTTCAAAGAATAAATAGCGAAGGATATAAAGGCAAAATGTGCCCTACCTATCAATTATTTTATAAATATAAGGAGGAAGCTAAAAAGAAACCAAAGCTTGTTTTGGTTGGGCCTTCTCATCGATTAGTGTAAACTAGAGGCCACTAAGAAGTTGTTAACTCTAGGGCTGAATATTATCCAAAGAATAAAATGAATAAAACAAGGCCTGTTGTTGGGAATAAGAGGATGGTGAACTTTGGACCCTTCGTGCCATCTGTGAATGTTGTCAATGCTAAGACCAGAGTGTTGAATCCTATCCCAAGCCTTGGAAAATGAAAAAAAATGTTAAAGGTTATTGCATCCAGTTTGAATCCCTACCACCACAAATCGTGTACCCTCCAGTAGGTAAGAATGAGGAAGTTTGGAAACAACTACAGTTCCCTAGAGTTACATATCAAGCACCTTATTAGCAGCTGTCAAGATCTCAGAAGAGGCGTAGGCAGCGTGAAAGCGCCTTAGCTCGTAAGTTAGCTAGAGAGAAGCAAAAAATTGACAAGAAAGGAAAAAATATCGTGGAAGAGGTAAAATTGCCTCTATTAAAGAAAAAGACAATTGTTGATCCTAAGAGTGATGATTGCTCTAAAAAATCCTTGGAGATCATCGTGACAAATGAGGACCTTTTGGAGTTAGAACGTAATAAAGCAGCTAAGAGACAAGCCAAAAAGGTTACTAAAGAATTATTTCCCCCCAGAAAAGGGTAGCGAAGGTGAAAGAACCAAGCAAGTTGACAAAGGAGAAAAGTCTATCTAAGAAATATGAAAAAGCCCTGAGAGAGAAAATGCTCACTTATCCGATAATAAGATAAATATGGAAGTTGATGATCTGTAGGAGGAAGAACTGACTGAGTTCTTGAAGGAGACAATAAGATTGGAGAAACCAAAAGATCTCAAGGCCTAGATAAATTAGTATTTGTGTTGCCCCATGACTAAGAATTATGTAGTTATCGGGAATCCAGAAGAAGATTACAATAGCAATTCCGATGGGCCCTGCGTGTTAAAGTAATCAATGGTGATGATTTTTTCTCAAAAGGCTAGTTTTACTAAGCTTTCATATGAAAAGATGGAGTATTTTAAGTCACTGCATATAAAAGCTCACATCGACAGTAGGTCCATCAACAAAGTATTAATCAATGTAAGAGTTGTAGTGAACCTAATCCCAAAGTCGATGTTTAATAGGCTAGGAAGGAATCCATCAGAATTGGTGCCCATAAATATAGTGGTGATATATTTTAATGGTCGAAGAGCCCCTTCAGAAAGGGTGGTTATTCTAAGTATAAAAGTGGGAACTACTTGAAGGTAGACTTTGTTTATGGTTGTGCCCTCAAAATTTACTTTCAACATATTACTAGGTAGAGATTGGATCTTGTTGTGGGTGCTATTCCTTCAATAGTGCAATAGAAGTTACTCTTGTGGAACAAGGAAGGTAATGTTGAAGTCATCCCCACTAATGACAGCCCTTGCTTTACCTAGCAATGCAATATGGACTATAAGGAATATAGTCCCCTGATGAAGCCTATAACTCCAGATGTCAGTAGCTTCGACCTTGAGACAATCGAAGTTTGCCTCCTTGATAAAGGGAGGTTTTAGGATTGATTCCTAAGGCCGAATCACGACCATCTGGTTGGGGTGACAACTATTGAAAAAACATTACAGAGATTGTCAACTTATGTGACTGACAAGGCTATTAGGGAAATTAATTGTAAAATCCCTGATTGTGTTTATGAAGAAGAATGTGATGGATTTGTGGGTTTTGATGAGTCACCTTTAAGGGAAGACATCTTGAAAGTGGAAGTGTAGGATCCCATGGAGGAATTAAATTTAAGAACTAAAGAAAAGAGAAGACCAACTTATGTAAGTAAGCTGTTTACACCTCAAATGAGAAGAAGAATGGCCGAACTATTAAAGAAGTACCAAGATTGCTTCAGGGATTACCATGAGATGCCTGGTCTCAGCAAGGAGCTAGTTGAAAATCGTCTTCCAATTAAGCAAAGATTCAGACCTTTCAAGTAGCCTCCTCAATGCTTTATCTTAGAGGTAACTCTGATGGTTAAGGAAGAAATTAACCACCTACTGAAATCCAAGTTCATTAGAACAGCCAGGTATGCAGATTGGACTTTCAATATAGTTCCAATAATTAAGAAAAATGACAAGATAAGAGTTTGTGTCGATTTTAGAAATTTAAATTCAACAACACATAAGGATGAGTACCCAAAGCCCATACCTGATATGTTGATAGATTCAGCCTCAGGCCATCAAATAATAAGTTTAATTGATGGACACTCTGGTTATAATCAAATCTCTATAGTCAAAGATGACATCCTAAAAATAGCATTTAGATGTCCTGAGGCATTAGGGACTTATGAATAGGTGGTTATGCCTATTAGGTTGAAAAATGAGGAGCAACTTATCAAAGATCAATGAATGATATTTTTCATGATATAGTTGGCAGATTTATATAGGTTTATATAGATGATGTTGTGGTCAAATCTGATGAAGATGATGATCATTTGAAAGATTTAAAGAATGCTTTCGAACAAATGAGAAAGTATAATTTGAAAATGAATCTGCTTAAATGTAATTTCAGTGTGTGTGTGTAGAACTTATGATTCTTGGTGTACTGCAAAGGGATAGAGGTTGAAAGAATAAAACTAAGGCTATAATAATGGAGGCCTCTCTGCCAAGGAACAAGAAGGGATTACAATCTTTACTTGGCAAGATTTTTTTTTTCGTCGTTTCATTTCAAATTTGGTTAGCAAGCTAAAAATATATTCCCTTTTACTGAAGTTAAAGAATGAGGAGGAGTTGAAATGAAATTAGGAGCACCGGAAATCTTTTGACGAAATTAAACAATACTTCGTAAATTCACCTATAATGACTCCACTTGATTATAAAAGACCTTAAAGTTGTATTTGTCCACCAATGACGATATTATTGGTTGTTTTTTGGGCCAAGACGACAAAAAAGAGGTTGAAAAGTCTATCTTTTATTTTAGTCGCATGCTAATAGAAGCCGACAGAAACTATAGGGAAGTAGAGAATCAATGTTTGGCTTTATATTCGGCTTGTATGAAACTTAAATACTATATGATTCAGATTACGGTCTATGTGCATTCTGATGTCAATATAATCAAATATATGTTGACCAAGGCTGTGACCTATAATAGAATAGGCTGATGGGCTATTGCCCTTTCGAAATTCTCCTTGTAATTTGTACCTCGAAAGGCCATCGAAGGTCAAGTCTTGGCTGATTTTGTAGTTGACCATTTACCAAAAGCCATGGTAAGTTACGTGGGCTTAAGAAAATGGAAGCTATATTTTGATGGTCTAAGTAATCAATTTAGAACAAGCATAGGTAAATTTATTATCAACCCGTCTAGGAAGCCTATGCATTTCAATTTTTGCCCAAATAGAAGTTTCTTAAATAATGAGGTCGAATATGAGACCTTGATAACTGGGTTAAACTTCATTCTTAGGATGGGAAGTAGAAACATGGAAATATATGATGACTCGATTTTAGTTATCAAACAGATTACACGAGAATATAAATATATTAACGCAAGTTTGATGCAGTATTTAGCTATAGCTATGTGGATATTTTATAAGTTCAATGAGGTAGATATTCAACATATCCCAAGGGCATTGAACTATATATCAAATGCTTTAACTCAGTTAACCTCTGCCTATTTGCTTCTGCATGCAAAATTGGGAAGCTTAATGAAGATTAAAGATGCAATTTTACTTGTATAGGAAAGGAAAATATTAAATACCAAAGTTTTTAATAAAGGGATGGATGATTGGATGCAATAACTAAAGTCTTATTTATCCAACCCAAATGGTAATGTCAAACGCAAAATAAGGGTCAGGGCTATTAATTATGTTTACAAAATAACTAGCTATTTTTTAAAAGTGTCGACGACTAGTTGTTGTGATGTTTAAACCACAGGGAAGCTACAAAAGTGATGACTGAAGTTCATGAACGAATTTGTGGAGCCCCTTGATATGCGTAAAATACACTAAGAGTAAGTGCGCTCTATCGCTAAGTAATATAAGACTTGAGTCCTAGTTATCAATCCCACGAGGAATAAATAGTAATTACTAGATTCGTAAAACTCTTTGTTATATAGACAATCAAAAGTGTATGAAGAAATTTAAGATAAAATTAGAAAATAAATAAAGAAAAACAATGAACAATCAAACAACGAATAGATAATAAATGAGAGAGAGACTAAGGCGCAAGGTTCACTTAAATGCAATTATTCAAATTTTTTTATTTATGATGTAAGGTAATTCTTTTACCAATATCTTCTTACTTGTTATTGAATCCCAATGGTCATGGATAAAACAATATTATATTCTTAAATTAAATCTCCTGTTTGGTCATTTAGTTGAATTAATTAGGAATGCATTAAGTCTCAATTCAAGAGATGAACTAACATACCTATTAATTCCATTGGCAGAAAAAATTTATATTTGGTTATTCATCAATCTAATCTTAGGCTTACCATATAGATCCACTCATTGAATACGGATGGTCACTGGTCAAACAATGAATTAACACATGTCAAAAATGATCAAGTTAAGATAAGAATGCAAACAATATGATAGACCCTAAAAGAAATTACTTAATCAAATTAGAAATCAAATCCAAATAATTAAGAAAACAAGATCCCCCATAGCCCTAGCTATGAGTTTAGCCACTTATGTTTAATACAAACAAACTCATGGAAAGAAAACCTAAAGAAAGGAGAAAACTAAAGGGAAAGAAATCAAAAACTCCTTTTACAATGATTATGATCTTCTAGCCTTTAAGAATCGAATCCTCCATTTGAAGTCGTCCTCCAAAGTCTACTGCCGAGAAACTACTCCCTCAAAATTAGGGATTTTATGCGTGATGTGCAAATTGTAAAAAGTCTCAGCGTGTTGAGTTTGACATAACTTTTCTAATTTATAGAAAATAACGTGCTCTGTTACGCAACCAGTGCCTAGGTGCTGGCTTATGGGCGCTCAAGAGTTGAGCCACTAAAGCAAGGACGCGCGCTGTTACATTCTGCGCGCTCAGGCACTCCTCCCCAGCGCTCAGGCGTTAGGACACTGAAGTTACGCTGCTGGATACGCTTTGGGGGCTCAGGCGTTAAGCGCTAGTCGCTTGATGAAAAATTCCTCTTTTCTTTGCTTCTTTAAATGTCCAGTCTTGTCCATGTGTAATTACCTGACAAAAACACACAAAACACATAATAAAAATATAATTAAATAATACTAAAAGTATAACAAAACTTACGAATAAAGTTCAATAAAAAATCTAAAGAGAACATGAAAAATCAAAGAATTGAGCTGTAAAAATATGACATATTGGTGGTTCATCAACTCCCCCACACTTGAGCTTTGCTTGTCCTCAGGCAAAGAATAAGGATCAACGAGATCAAACTCAACATCAAGAAACATAAATAAAGGGAAATTCCACAATTTAAAAAAAATCAAGTTCAACAATCAAATTCAAACAAGTAAGATCATTTAGCACTTAAAACAATTAGAGGCTTGAGTCTAGCTTGCATCTTTTCTCTTCACCAAACATCTGAGATCACTTATCTTTCCATCGCTCAAGTGTTTAAGGACAAAGAGATCACTCAAATTTTTCTTAAAAAATGTAATATCATAGGCTTGCTTATCAATCTCATCTCCACTTCCAAGTTTACATACAACACAAGAATCAAAAGGATTTCCTTTGGTTGTAACAGGGCCAATGGTATAATGAAAGGTAGGAAAAAGAATAAAATAAAGGTAAATAATGCTCATGAATAAATCAATACAAAGCATAATCAAGCTAAAAAGATGATGAATAGAGCATAATGCACAAAGATATAACAAATTCTCATTTTCAACATAATATTCTCATTATTCTTCACCAATAACTTTTTCTTTTTCTTTTTTTTTCTTTTTTTATTTTTATTTTATTTTATTTTCAACCCTTGAAGACAAAAGCAACCTTTCAAGACTTTTTCAATCAATACATCAAATGTTCCAAAGAATTCAACCTGATTATTCAATTGAGTATTCAAAGAAATCAATTTCAGGCTCAAATGGGGCAACTAAGGGGTTATTTTATCAATGCAACTCTGAAAAGTCAAGAAAGAATTAAGCCTAATTGTCTTAATCATATTCAAGTCTGTATGTGAATCTGTAAAGCCTCAACAAGATATTAAAGTAAGTTCTAGCGCACATCAATCAAGAGAAAACTCACTCTAGAAGGAAGTAAAATAGGATTTCATTTATGAAAAATCTAATTATTAAAGCTCAAAACTCATTTTCTGACTAAAGTTAATAAAGAGAACAAAAGCAAGCAGACATTACTAATTTCTAACTAATATGCTAAATTTCACTTTGCTTCATTGAAAAAGATTGCTTCACACAAAGTCAGCTCATGAGTAATGGAATCTCCTTTAAAACATATCTCTATCAGCTTAGAATAAATCAAGACATTAACACACAATTTATGCTTGATTACCAGCGATACTCAAGTGCTCATCAATTTTTTTAAATTTTTTTTATAAAAATTATAAAAGTACCCCCTACACTTAAAATAAACATTGTCCTCAATGTAGAAGAAAAAGAAATAAAAGGATAAAGAAAAGAACAATACAACCTGATGACAAGTGATACAATGTTAGGCATAGAAGAAGCACAAGAGTCAATGCTGCAGCAGAATCTAAATAATCACAAGATTTGTTCCAAAACAAATGAGTAGCATCTAGAAAATAACAATAAAAATAACAAAAATAATTAAAATAAGAAATAAAAAGAAGTAACACATGTTTCCTCTTGTGAAGCGCTTATTTAACGTCATTAGCTTGACGTTGCTTTTTTAAGATAAATCAAGGTGGCTTAAAGTAAGAGAAATAGGATGACACCTTCTTCATTTCAAAGTAGTGTCTCCTTCCTTCATCAATGACCTTGGAGGTGCCTCCAAAAGCATTTTGAGCTTGATAAGGACTTGGTTGCTCTGAAAGTGCCTTGGCAGAAGAGATCTCACTAAACCATGGTGGTTTCAATTGATCAACAGATGAAAGACCAATTTGTGAAGGAGCATGAATCATAGGAGGACCTTTATCTGTTTCAGGAACTTGAGTCTTCGGAAGGTCAACATCAACATTGTATGATGATGGGGGGTCTTTGATAGCTAAGGTTTCTTGCTTCTGAGCTTGAACAAAATTGATAGGGGCATAGAGATTTGACATTGAGGAAGATTTATCCTCTTTAAAGACATTGATGATCATATAATCTCCATCCACTCTCAAGATGAGCTCACCCCGAGGTACATCAATCACAACTCCTGAAGTTGTCAGAAACAGTCTTCCAAGAATTAGAGGAATAGCAACGTCATCCTCATCCATATCCAGTACCACAAAATCAACTGAAAAAATAAATTTGTCCACTTTTACCAAAACATCCTCCACCACACCGCGAGAGCAAGTAATGGATCTATTGGCCACTTGTAGTGAAATGTTACTAGGCTTTGGTTCCTACATTCCAAATTTCTTAAATACAAAGAAAGGCATCAAATTAATATTAGCACCTAAATCGCATAATGCCTTCTCAAAATAAGAATTACCAATAGAACAAGGAAAAGTTAAACTCCATGGATCTTTTAATTTCGGAGGTAACTTCTTCAAAAGGATGGCAGAACACTTCCCATTAAGACATATCGTCTCAAATTCCTCAAGCTTGTGTTTCTTTATAAGTATTTTCTTCAAGAATTTTGCATACTTGGCCATTTGAGAGATGACTTCAACGAACGAAATATTAATTTATAATTTCTTGAACATCTCCAAGAATTTATCAAATTCCGTATCTGGCTGATTATTCTTGAGCCTTTGAGGGAATGGGATCTTATCATATGGTGATGGTTCATATACTGTGTCCTGTTCACGATCCTTCTTTGCTCTCTGCCACTTTAGTTCTTTCTTCTCAACCTTTCCTGCTTTATTGACATCTTGAATTGGGATATCTTTAGTAAGAACATCATTTTTCTTAGTCTCAATTCCTGATGAGATAGGTGCTCTCTGGTAAGAAAAAATAATCGGTTATACTTAATCTCATAACCGATTATTCAAATGCAAACCTCAACCATAACCGGTTATCCTAATACTATAACCGGTTATTGGGCACTTTCAAAAACTGAACTATGGCTTCCCTCCTCCACTCACACAGCCTCCCTTTCTCCATTTTCATCTTCTTCCTCTTCTTCTCTTAAGCACCTTCTGACACCCACTCACTCAAACACCTCCCCCACTCCAAATCCAACCAAAATTCACCACTAAAATTCATTTTTCATCACTTTCCACCGATCAAAACTTCCATCTTCTTCCAAATTTTCACCTTCCCTCACATTCTTTCTCTCCTAAACCGAGCCCTAACCTCCATTTCCACCATGACAAGCAGTTCATCTCACCCCAAGCGTTCACGCTCCAAAAATCCCAATGTACCCAAAGGAGCACCAACCCCAGTCGTGGACCCTGATCTTCCTCTAAGTCTGGACCACAGACGTTTCTTCTCCTATCAAAAATAGATGGAAAAATACAAATTGGAGTTCCAAGCCCGCAATATCATTCAACCAAAGCATATGGATCAAAACTTCTTTGTCAGCCAAGAATGCTTGTATCTCATAGAACGTTTGGAGTTTCACGGACTGAAAACCTTTGTCTCTGCTACAAGTAAGTATTACTACCTTGAAGCCACTAAGGTTTATTTTTGCAATCTGAGCATTATTGGAAGAAATTTAGTTTTTGATGTTAAGAGACATAGGATTATAGTAACTCCTAGTTAGTGGACTTCTCTGTTTAGACTCATTTATGCTGGAGAAAAGTTTACAATGGATAGTCATAGAGCTTGTGAAGGATATGTTAAAGAAGAAGGTATTGAGAGCATGCTTCAACTAGGCATCCCTGTTCCAACTAGAAAAAGCTTCACTACTGGACATCTGAAACCACAAGATCATCTTCTTCACTTTGTAGTAGTACATATTTGGTTCTAAGGGCTAGCAATTATGCCCTAGTTGAAGAAGAAGATATGTTTTTAATGTGGGCAATGAAACAAAGGCTGCACATAAATTGGCCCTTCTTCATTATGCACTATATGATGAAAGCCAAGGATAAGCTGATGATGGATCTTCCATATGGCTTAATCATTGCTAAAATCTTGGACTAATACACTCTTGGTCTGCATGATGATGGTGTAATTGACCTTTCTGGCCACAACAAATTTGGCCAAGCTACTTTCAACAGAGTACAAATCAAAATGTTCAATAATGAATGGGTTTATGGAAGAGGTCGTGAGGCACCAGCAACAGCAGTTGGAGGTGCTGATGTGCATATGGAGGACGCCCTTATCAACAATAAAGACCACATCCTAGCTGTTATTGCAGATCTGCAAGCCAGTTTACAGAATCATATTACGAATTTGAAGGTCTATCAGGAACATACAAATGGGATTATATATGACCGCCTAAACTCCTTGAATGCTCGCTTGGACAGAAGTGAGCGTCACTTTCAACAACCGGAGGATCATGTGGCTTAAGCATGGATTCAGTTTTATCTTAATAATGCCTTTGTTTATATAACTCTGTTTTGCTTTGACAATTATCAGTTTATAATGTGAACAATTTCTTTATAATGCTTCTAATATGCTTATGATATAGCAATGCATGTTCTGGTTTTAATGATGCTATTGGTCAATATTATTCTAGAATATTTGCATTTTCTGTGCACTTGATATTGATCTCTTTTGTCAAACAATATTGTATATCTTTTTATCATGCCAAAAAGGGGAAAAGTCTTTGGTTCATAAGGCCTTGAGAAAAGGTAAATAACTTTGGCTCATAAGGCCTTGAGAAAAGGCAAATAAAATGTATAAATCCAATGATTCTGGGATTCCAAATATTAAGGGGGAGCTGTGTAAACTCTGAACTAATCACCTCTTGAAAAATAGAGGGGGAGTAAGTCTCAAATACCTTTTGTGAATTCCAATTTAATTGAACTAGCACTTTTCTCAATTGATTGTTTTTCATCATCAAAAATGGGGAGAATGTGAATGACAATGGTATTGGTTTTGATGATTAACAAAAAAGAAGAATTATTTACGCGAAGATCAAGTTCCTAGTTTCAACAAGATTAGCTCATAAGTCTTAGGTCATACGTGTAAAGGTAAATAGGAAACACACGGAGCTCAAACTAGTTTTAAACTCCTTAAAAGTGTTTCTTGTTTTACAAAATGCCCAAACAAATGTTTTTAAATAACTAGTGTTGGTGGTAGCCTTCTTTGGTTGAAAATTTGTTAACTATACGTTTTGCAAACCTGACATTTACTTTGAAACCTTTTTGAGTCTTGTTTTGAAGCTTATTTCTTTTTAAAGTAGACTCAATGATCTTTTCAATGAGTGGTCATTTGTTTTAAACGGATAAGTAACAAAGGAGTTATGGTATTTTAAAGGTCTTTTGATCAAAATTCAAGGTGCCATAACCAGTTAGGACATTTCCATAACCGATTATTCACCAAGTCAGAGGCCTCAACCTCTATTTTTTAAAAGACCATAACTGGTTATGAAAATCTCATAACCGATTATTTGAAAAGTCAGAAGCGTAGGCTTCTGTTTATAAAAGACTATAACCGGTTATGCTTTTTCCATAACCGGTTATTGGTGTGTTTTATAAAGCTCCTAATTAAGCCATAACCGGTTATAGAATAGTAATAACTGGTTATCTGGAAACCAAAAACATATTTTCAATGGCTATAATTAGCATTTAATGCTTCCTAACTACCACCAACGATTCTTAAATGCTTTGGGCTATAAATAAAAGTGTTTGTACATTGATTAAGGGTTGGAAAACATTCTGGAAATTACTCTTGAACATTAAATACGAGTTTCACCATCTTTTCAATCAATACTCTGTTTTAAGTTTCAAAGTATGAATCCTTGATACTCATTATTCTTCAATTTGTATTATTCACTCTAGAGAGAGTTTCCTATCTTCTATACGTTGTATAAAAGTATAAAAGATAGGGTGAGACATCCCTCAAATCTGCAAGGGTGAGATATCCCTTGAAAGTAGAGGCTTGAGCACAAAGGGTGAGATATCTTAAGGTATTGAGTGTTCAAGTTTGTAAAGGTTGTCAAGCACCTATTTGAAGCTTGAAGTTATAGTGAAAATCTCGGGTGTTTACTTGAGGACTAGACGTAAGCCACAAGTGGATTGGTGGCTGAACCAGGATAAAGCTTTGTGTTTGTTTTCTCTAAACTCTACTCTTTACTTTGTGCACTATTTGTATTACATTATTTGAATTCTATCTCTCTTGGTTGATTCATTTAAGAGTGAAAGGTCTCTATCTTCTCTATCCATTGATCTCTAACAAACAATAGCTTCAACGAAAATTGATAATCAAAGTTTTTGCGAAAGAATTGCGAAAATATTTTTAAAACTCAATTCACCCCTTCTTGAATTTTGAGGCCACTTGGTAACAATTATATTTTCTTTAACTTTAATGGGACTTTTACCAGTGCTGAGTTTTGTTTATTATCACTTCTAACTTTGACTATCAATAAAGAATAAGATGTTATGGGTCATTGATCCATGGAAAGAAAAGGCTATATGTTTTCTCAAGGATATGAGCTATAGAGCCTAAGTGAATTATACTGAATTTTGTTTATGTGCTGTAAAATTGAGTTGCAGTGGGGGAGTAAAGAAGATGACTATTATGGGTCATTTAGTTTGTGTGTATTTCTCTTGACTTGGTTGAGAACTCAACTTGCACTGATAAGTAAATGTTTGATCACATATGACAGTAAAGCATAGGCAATTGTTGTATGTGGAATGCCTAAATGATATCAATGGCATGATAGATGTAGGAATGTTTACTGTGCATTGCAGGACATATTCAATTCATAGTTTTTTCATTTTGCATCTAGAATTCAAAATAAAAATTATATAAAAAAGTAAGATTTTAGTGTGTTATGTTTTTTTTCTTAATTATTTCCTTTTAGTTATATTATTATTATTATTAATATTATTATTATTATTATTATTATTATTATTATTATTATTATTATTTTAAATGCAGGGATCACACAAGAAGATTGCATTTTGATGTTTTTTATTAGAGTCATGAACATTACGTTTGAATTTTTTTTTATAGTTATTTATCCTTTATGTTTATTAGTTTCAAAATCAGAGTTAGTGGTTTTTGTAGGTAAATGAAGTAGTATAAGTTGATCTTGAAATTTATTATGTGATCATCTATTATGTTTTCTTTTATTTATACTAAATAGTTATTGTTATAATTATCATTCACATTATTAGTTTTATATCGAATTGCTAAAAAATTTAGAATTAGTTCTATATTTATTCTTAGTTTTTAAATAACGATGTTTATAAATTTTTATTATTACCTCGTGCATTACATGGGTTTAAAATACTAGTTTGTTTTAATTTTAAGTTTTTTGTATCTCATTCTCTCAACTCGTTCTCACATGATCCGACAAGATCTACAATTCATTCTTCGGTAATTTTTCCCTTTTCTTTGATGCTTATTTGCAAGCTTTCTTAAATGATGGTCGAGGCCTTGTGATGTATGGGTTGCTTGCGTGAACCTTGAGGATTTAATGTATATCTACACATGCCTTCAACTGCTTTGAGGAAATGCCTGAATCAATACTTCTGCTAGATTACTATCATCTATGTTGCCTGATTTAAGATGTCTTTTTACTATGTTGAATATGTCTTTTGAGATTTGCCTACTTAAGTGTATAATTGCTCCATACTAGTTATCTTGTTATTGCACCTTTGAAGTTGTTTTTATCAGTTGTTTACTTGTTGCACCTTGGTGTTTCATCCAGATTGTATTGTATAAGTTGTTATGTGATTATTAAGTATGGTGTGAAGTGGTTGCCCTGAATTTATTTTTCTTGATTTATTTTTGTTTGAATCCAAGTTGAATATCACTGGCATATTTAGTTTCTACCACTTATGAATCTGACTTTTGTGTTGTGTCGTGTGGTAGTATTCAAAACTTCATGATACTTATTGCAGTGTCTCTTACTCTCCATAGTTGCTTATTGCTGTAAGGATAAGGAATATTGAAATTGATCAACAAATATCGTTCCCTAATTGATAAAGATTTTCTATGGCATTCCTTTGTTGATAATTCCATATTTTTTTAAGTGTCCTTTGAATGGTTCATGACCTTGAATTTCTTGATTTGTGATGCCTCTGAATACCTTTGTTTTAAAATTTCTTTTTGTATCAGTCTAACTGTTATCATCGATTTTTGTGTATGCACTAAATGTTGAAAAGAAGCTAATTCCATATACCATATTACTTGGTTATGTTCCCTCTTCTTCTGGGTTATGTACTTGATCTATGTATGCTAAAAATGATAAGATGTTATGACCCTTTGCTGAAAATCTTGGACAGCAAAGGCAGTGAGCGTAAAATGGATTCTGGGTGTGTGGTTTGTGAAGTGATAATCTTGACTTATCTCTTTGAATGTTCTGCATGATATAGTTTTTAGGGGTATGGTCTGTTTTTGTTCAGTTATTTCAAGTTCTATTTGTTTGGTTTAATCTAATATGGTTTATTTGGTTGCACATAAGCCATTTTGATTTTATTTTATTTGGTAGTATATTAGTTTTGATATCTCTGTGTAAGGTCTGCTTTATAGTAAAAGTTGGTGACAATATAACTTATCATCATTTCTCTTTATAGTTTAAAGAGAATCTATCTTTGAAGTAGGTTGTTTAATTTCGGTCTAACTATTTAAATTTTATTTAAATAGTGAGTTGGTGTATTTTGATTGACATGCCTCCTACTGATTTGTAAATTAGAAACAAAATGGAAGTTCCTGAGCATCGAAAGTGGATGAACAAAAGGGTGGGTCCTGATAGGAGAAGTGTTACAGATGAGTTCATGGCAGGGGTTAACGAGTTTGTTGAGTGTGATTGTGCACAAGATCAGTTTACAACAATAGGAAAGTTGAGGTGTTCATGTAAAAATGCAAACGTCAGGTGTATCACTTTGCTGATGAAGTCAAGGCACACCTGTGTATGAAGGGGTTTATGAGTGATTACTATTACTGGATTAACCATAACGAACCAAGGCCTCCTATTCCCCCAGTGGTTGTAGACAACTCATACTATGAAAGTAGTATGGTAAGGGAAGACTTCAATAGGTATGAGCATATGGTAATGGATGCTGCTGGACCATCTATTAGCAATTACATTGAGCAACAAGGGTTTGGTTATGCAGAACAAATAAGGGAATATCTTAACCCAGAAGCTAAAAGATTTTTTTGAAATACTGTCAGCTGCACAAGCTGCTTTGTATGATGGTTGTGATAATTACTCCGAATTATCAGTTGCATGTGAAGCTCTAAGTATCAAATTTGATTTCAATATCTCCGAGACTTGTTTTAATAAATGAGTGAATTTTATAGGGAATGCATTACCAAGTGATAATCGAATGCCTAGAAACTTCTATCGTGCAAAGAAAGTAATGGAACGACTAGGGCAGGGTTGCAAAAAGATTTCCTGCTGTCCAAATGGATGCATGCTTTATCGTCCTCCTTATGAGAATTTTCGTAGTTGTAGATTTTGTGGTGAGGATCGTTATAGAAGCATCACTAGAAATGGTAAGGTCAAAGAAATTCCTTAGAAAAAAATGTGGTATTTCCCACTTATCCCAAGGCTACAACAACTTTATTCCTCAATGCAAATGACCTCTCAAATGAGATGGCATCGTGAGAATGAGAGGGAGGTGGGGTCTGTGTCACCCATGTGATAGAGAAACCTGGAAATATTTTGACGAAACATATCCTGAATTTGCATATAGTATGAAGTAGCACATATTTAGTACACACAATCTTGTAATGAGGAAATAGAAGTTCTCTAATCTGCCCTTATTAATATCATTGTCGACCCAATCAGGTTGGCCTTACTTTCCAGTAATATCAATTTTCTAGGCTACTAATTCTTGCTTTTTGTCTTTTTAGGCGAATCAAATGTCCAAGGAGCCAAGCTTTTTTGACATCTACAAGCAGCTTCATAGAGCCAAGGAGAATTTAGAAGAGTATAACACTTTGGAAGTAGCAATGATTGCGGTAAACATAAGCTAGCATTTAAGTTACAACAACTTTCAAGTACAAATGTCTTATAACTACTTTTTAGGAAGAGTATGAAAGGCAGATGGCTGAGGGGCAATCCCAGAATGGTGAAGGTAGCAGCAATCAAGATTCTGCTAACTGTATCTACTTGGATGTTGTTGGAGGCCCCAACAAAAGGGCACATCTACAGATTGGGTTCACAAGCAACTAATATCGTTAGATCTTCTTCCACTCCCTCTTCCTCTTCCATTGATGGAGTATCACCAACAGAGATTATTGCAAGGCATGCCAAAATTCAAGCTTTAACAGATGAGTTTTGTCAAAAGAATCTTGGACAAAACATGATGAAGCAGAAGAAGGAACAACAGGAGGAGAAGTTTAGGACTCTTCTTTTGGGTAGTCAATTTGGAATGTCATCACTTGCAGCTTCATAACTTGAAGCTTCCCATCCTACACCTAGAGAAGAGGATGACCATCATGATGAGGAGATGAGTGACAATGTTACAAATTATGATAATTCAAATATGTGATTAGTTTTATTTTTATATTTTCATTGACAATTTAAATATTTCTAGTTACTATTTAAATATTTGTAATGATAATTAATTATTACTTTGCATTTTGGTACAAAAATTTGTGATGATGTTAAGAAATTGTGATTTCTTATGCTATATGACTTATTGTGATGGTTAATTGCATCATGCTTAATTATAAAATTAAAAGCATATTAAAATGATAATTCTAAAAAAATTAGAGATGATCATTTTCCATGTCTAATTTTTAGAGACGAAATAGGTTCGTCTATACTTTTTTCTAGAAATTTTTTGATAACCATATTTGGAATATTTAGAGACGGACATTTTAATATCAGAGACGAAATGATGTCGTTTCTAATTTAATTATTATTATATTTTTCATAAAAAATTAAAATATTCCATCTCTAATTAGAGACAGAGTTTTTTATTTAGAAAAAGATTTTTTCATCTCTAAATTAGAGAAGGAATTAAATGTGTTCCATCTTTAACAATTAGAGATGCAATTTTTTACTGACGGAATAATTTTTGTTTCTAATTCTGTCTCTAAATATTTAGAGATGAAATTTTACCATTTTAGAGACAGAATTTGTTCGTCTCTAAATAGAATTTTTCTAGTAGTGATATCCTACGATAGTCGCTCGCGCATCAGTATCAATGAGACAACTATACTCACTAGAATGACTAAGAATATGAGTCTCTCCTTGTATATATAGAATAACTAAAAGAATGAAACTTGGCTCTAACATTTTCACTCCAACTCCTTTAATCACCATCCATTTGTTACTTCCAACCCTACTTAATTGAGTTAATGCACACATGGATAGTGATTAAAGGGGTTAGAGGAAATGGTTAGAGCAAAAAGATTGAAGCCAAGTTTTGTTCTAACTAAAATGAATTAAATCTACCTACTATAACAAACGCATATACAAGACTCATAAAACAAAATCAACATATAAATAGTGCTTTAAAAACAATAGGTCCATTAAAAATATTGATCATAAATTTAGACTAAACAAAATGCTTCTAATAATTTTAACATCTAATTAATCTAATTTTATAAAATTATAATATAATTTATGTTAATTCATAAAAAATTCTAACATAATGGTCTTCTTGTATAATAAGCAACAGTACAGTTGCATATAATTGGAACATATAACTCTATTTAAATTTAATAAGAACTAGTTAAGAGAGGTTAATTAGAAATCGCCTATGTACAATTTCTACTACAATATTGTGAAACATCTTTCAGCCACTTTGGATGCAAATAACTGTTAGAAAGAATTAAATAGACATTATATGTTAGTTATTTTATTGGTTGAATGGTTCAGTAAGATCGAATTGCAAAAGATAATGTGAAATGGCAGGTTTTTTTTTTTTTTTATTCAAAAAATAAAAAGGTTAAATTTTTTTTTTATCTTTCAAAAAAATAAAAAATGAAAAAAGAAAAAAAACCCATGTAAATTTTGATGTCAACATTTGCCGACACTCTGTCCAACGACACTCTGTCCAATGTAGTTATGCCACTAATGACGACTGCTAACAAACTAAAGACTAAAAATAAAGGTTGAATTAAAATTTTGGTTTTTATAAATTTTTAAATTAATTTTTATATTTATAAATATTTTTAAAATATTTTTTATAATTATTTTTAAAATATCTTTTATAATTTAATTAATATTCTTTTATTTAGTAAGTGTTATTTTTATATGCTTATTTTTTTATTTTTCTATAAAAACATCTAATAAAGTGTATCAACATTTTAATAAATATTTTTATAAATATTTAGTTTTTTGAATAAATATTTATTTAATAAATAAGTGTTCTTTTATATTTTTTAATTTTTGTAAAATATTTAATAATAACTATATTTTAAAAGAAATTAATGACATAAACTATTTTAAAAATATTTATAACTGTAAAAACTTATTTAAAAAGAAGAATTAACCTCAAGCTTAAGCCCAAATCATGCAACACAAACAATCCAAGAAAACCAACAATTAAACAAAATAAACCAATTTAAAAATGAGATAAAGGGTAAAAGCCTGGTCTATGATGGTGTGAATACAGGGTTGCCGACGACATTGGAGACATGGTGGTGCGGTGGTGCTCGCCGTTGGCATGGATGGCACTACTGGAATGGTGGCTGGGTAGCGGTGGTTCGTTGTGGTGGCTGATTGGTGTGGGTGGCGATGGCGCCGATGGGTATAGGTGTGCAAGTGGTGAATGTTTGGTTGTGGTTCAAGAAAGAAACGGAGATGGGTAAGTTGTTGGGTCTACAATGGTCGTTCACTAGTGATTGATTGTTTGATAGAAAATGGATGTTATTGCTGGATGTTGATGGATGCCGTGGGTTGGGGCCAATTTGAGGTTGAAAATGGGTTCTATTTTAGGTGAGTTTTTGAGAATTTTCTGGTGCCTAATAGCTGTTTGATTGAATGTTTCTATGTTAATGTTTTTCTTTTTTTTTTTTTTTTTTTGTGGAAGATGAGAGGTCTGTTTGGTGCTATTTAGAGGTTTAATGGATCAAGATTTGATGATTGTTCATGGTGTGGTTCAGTTTTTGGATTGTGATGGAGGTTTGGGGAGGATGTGACTTGGTGCCATGGCTGAGGTGATGTGGCAAATTTGATTTTTTTTTTTTTTTAGTGAATGGGTTGGTAGCGATCTCTGAATAAAAAATGGCTATGGTTTCAATGAAGAAGATAGTCATCAATGAGGGAGAGTGAGATGAGGGTCCAAGGAATTTTCTCGAGAGTCCATGTGTCTAAACTTGATTGTTTTATGATGACAAATAGTGAAAGCCTTTATTCGTGTGTGAAAGTCCGAGTGAAAGGGGTCATGAGACTTTAATTTGTATGATGTGAGTGCAAGGTGGTGAATTGCATATGTGTCGGTGTGCTGAATTCCCCTTCCCTACGCAAATCTCTTATGCCCCCAAAATGTGAGTGCTTGAGTGTACTGACTAGGGTTATACATGATTGACCCAAATTTTGGTTCAATATTTTGGTAAGATCATTTTTTTTTTATCTGAACTTGACTTGATGATGGGTTAATAATGATTGGATTTAAATTAGATTAACTCAATATGTAGATATAATATATAATTTAAATATTATGTATAATTAAATCATAAAATTTTA
Source organism: Ormosia semicastrata (assembly GCA_029884595.1). Classification (NCBI taxonomy): domain Eukaryota; kingdom Viridiplantae; phylum Streptophyta; class Magnoliopsida; order Fabales; family Fabaceae; genus Ormosia; species Ormosia semicastrata. Next base: position 6,080,138 of record JAQQTO010000022.1, on the reverse strand, counting down.
GAAATAAAAAATTAAAATTAAGTTATATTTTATAATATATATTTCAAAACAAATAATATTAATATAAATATATTATTATGTTATGAAAAAAATATTATTTTAAGTTAAGAAATCATGTTATTTATAACTAATTATAAAAAAATATAAGGTTTAAAATAATTTAAAATATTGGGTCGAGTTGAGACATCTGGAAGTATAAATTGAACCCAACTCGAAAATGTACTGGGTCTAATTTCTAGAACCTGAATCAGTCTAAATTAACCTTGGATTGAGCCAGGTTAGTAGGATGGGCTAGGACTTGAACACTTCTAATGCTCGCAATGTGAGAAAAATCAAGTTAAAGGAATCTTTTTATTTTTGTTTTTATTTTAATTTAAATATGAAGCAAATTTATTTTTTATTTTCTTTTTAATTTGGTTAATGTTGACAATCACATTAGGATCAAATGCATATTGGATTATTGAGCTAAGATAGGATACATTGATAATTGTGCTCTTTATTATTGTACTTTTTTTCATTTTTTCCTTTATTTTCTATTTTTATTCTTTTAAAATTTTAATCTTTGACCCAGACAAAATTAGGTGTTACAGTAACCCCCCTTTGCTTGTCCTTTCGATTAGGAGTGTTCAAAACTCGATCCATCCTAATGATTCGTCTTGACTCGAAGTTAATTTGAACGGGTTCGGGTTCTATGAATTGTACCTAGTGTATTTTCGAGTCAAGTTAGAGTCATGTTCTGGTTGTCTTAACCTGACCTGGTGTTCCACAATACTTTAAAATTTATAATATTTTTTTGATAATTAGTGATAAATAATAAAACTTTTAAACTTAAATCAATACTTCTTGCATAGTATTATAATATATTTATGTTGATATGAACTATTTCAAATATATATTGTAAAATACCATATACTTTTAATTTCTTATTTTTAAAATCTTATGACTTAGCTTTACAAATGTCTATATTTGTACAATTCATTTTATTATCGAGTCAACCTGATCTTGACCTAGTCATTTATAGAGCCATGATCGGGCCGAGTCAAGGTCCAAAGAATAGGCTCGATCAAAATATCGGGTCGGAGTCAAGTCAGAGTAAACTCGTCCTAACCCATCCCATGAAAACCTCTACTTTCAATTAGAAATGATGAGCAAAGTAAAAAAAGCAACAAAATTTGTTCGAGTAGTTTTATTATGAATTGTAAATTTTTTTAAAACCAAGGAGGGAAAACAAAGGGCATTCAAAACCCATAACAAGTAGCAAAACAACATATTATTCAAAAATTTGAAGTACTGAAATTCTGTTTCACAAAATTGAAACAAACTAACTAGAAAACTCAAGACCTAACAACATACATTAGGCAATTCAAAACCCAAAAAAGAAACGTTAGGCAACTCAAGGCCAAGCAACAAATATTGGATTATTCAAAAATTTACAATAGAGTAACTAGACAACTCAAGGCCTAATAACAAAAACATTGGGTAATTCAAAATCCTACAATTAACAAACTAGAGAAGTCAAAATCTAGTAACACATATTGGGTAATTCAAGATCCGAAAAAGAAAAGCTAGGAAACTCAAGGCCAAGTGGTAGACACTGGGTTATTCAAAAATCCGCAATGGAGAAAACTAGACAACTCAAGGTCTAGTAACAAAATATTTTGTAATTCAAAACCCAGAAATGAAAAGCTAGGCAACTCAAGGCCAAGCGACAGACACTGGGTTATTCAAAAACTTGCAACAGAGGAAAATAGACAACTCAAGGCTTGATAACAAAATAGTGGGTAATTCAAACCCCAAAACCAACAAACTAGACAACTCATCTAGCAACAAACATTAGGTAATTCAAAACTCGAAAAATAAAAGCTAAGCAACTCAAGGCCAAGTGACAAACACTGGGTTATTCAAAAACCAACAACAAAGAAAACTAAACAACTCAAGGCCTAGTAACAAAAAATCGGGTTATTCAAAAACCCAAAAACAAAAAGCTGGCAACTTAAAGCCAAGCAACAAACATTGGGTTATTCAAAAACTCAAAATAAAAAAACTAGACAACTCAAGGTCTAGTAACAAACAGTGGGTAATTCAAAATGTGGAAACAAAAAGCTAGGCAACTCAAGGCCAAGCAATATAAACTGGGTTATTCAAAAACCCACAACAAGCAAACTAGACAACTCAAGGTCTAGTAACAAAGCATTGGATTATTCAAAAACTTATAATGAAAGAGAGTATGCTACTCAGCGCCTAGAAGGAGTGAACTAAGTTTCACGATACATAAAGGAAGAAAACTATATCAAATACATTTCAAAATAATGAAACTGTTTCATGTAGAAAATGCAGCATTAATGTTGGAAGTTTTGAAATTCAAACATTTGTTCAAAAGAAAAGTCCTACATAAATTCCTTTTATTGCAAACAAAAGTTATTTTACATTCAAATCCCTATCCATGAAATACTCAAATGAAATTGCATTCCTCATAAAAATTTTCAAAAGGTATTCACGAATTTGTCACAATATAAGTTTATTTGCTCACGGATAATGAAGATGGCCTTAAAGGCTAGGAAAAGGAAGGGATATTTGGAAGGGTAACACCAAAGATGAGACATTTTGGAACAAGCCCCAAGCATGCAAGAACCTAGTTAGAAAACAAATGTTGAATGTCTTTTAACGCCCTTCAAAGTGGGAATTGATACATTAGCCCCCAAGTCAAAACTCCAATTGATGATTGATCCTTAGGATATGATAGCCAAGTTCTTTTCAAATATTTGCTATTTCTTGCTTCAAACTTTTAGTGACTTGTCTAAATATTTGCTTTTACTAGGAAGACATTTCAACTGTTTGTGAAATTTTCTCTCCTCCTTATCTTTTCATTTTTCAATTTATTTTTCTTTTATTTTTTCATCAATCATTTCTCTCTCTCTCTCTCTTAGCAATGAACTAACAACTTGATAAAGTAAGAGCATTTTTTTCTCAAAATTAAAGTTTAAGAAAATAGAAGCAAATTAATCAAAATGGACTTGTAACGTGGCTAATGGTTAAAGAGTTATGAAAGAAAATGGTATAAAAGGCTCAAATAAGTGTTTAAGAGTTAATTGAGACAAAAAATCTTTAACTTTTCCGCTCAATGATGTATTTTACCAACAACATTTGTACTTATGAAAAACAATGGTCCTAATTGTTTTGGACCAAGATTTATGCACAACAGTTTTCAACATTTATTTTTCCTTATTTGTTTTTTTTATTCACTTTGTTTGTTCTTTTTCACACATTCATTTTTGCTATGGTTTTTTTGGTTTTTTTTAACACTTTCCTCAGTTGAATACTTTTTCACTTTCTCATTTTTTTTTTCATTTTTAATCACTATCACAAACTAAGGAATAATTAATTAACAATCATCAGCACTTGCTCCACGCTAGCCCCCAGTGTGGGATGATCCTTGTCCAAGGTTGAACCGAAAAAAGAATTTTAAGCTCAAATAGGGTAATAAGAGATAATGATGATGATTTTTTTTAAAAGATAAAAGATAGAAAAAAATGGCCAAACTTCATTTCAAATCATGATTGCATATTTTAAACAAATTAATTTCAAGATAAAACTTCATGACCCAAGTATACCAAATATAATTTTTGATACATGATAATACAAACTATGTTCATTTGCTCCTTTTTTCTCTCTAACTTTTTCTTCTTTTTTCTCCTTTTTTTTGCACTCTCTTCTCTCTTTTTTTTCTTCAAAAAAATGAAGAAACAATACATCAAATGATGAAGCAAAAGACACTTGAGTGATGATGCAAAACTACAAAAATGCCTTCTTAATGGAAACAAAGTTTACCAAAGACATTGAAGCATGAAACAAAAATACAAACGTGGAACATATGATCAACATGCAAACCCAAGCCTCTTTGTAAAAATCTCTCAATCTTCTTTATTAACCCAAACTTCTAGTTCTTTATAATTTCAAAGGTGGGACATAAGAAATATCAGGAAGGGTTTGAACAATAAAGGAACCATTTTAATAGTATTTTAGAGTGAAAATGAAGACATGAGAACAAAAAATTGTCACTATCTGCTCCAAGGTGGAATTAGGATTCACAAATGGTTCAAGTTGTTCGGTATTGTCAAATTATCAGGAATTGATTAATGGTGAACAAGAACAGGTTTGAAATGGACTACAAACAAACTTGCATCATGACTTTGTTAGGAGTATTTTGAAATTTTTTACATATAATATTAGCAGCATGGAAAAATGAGTATAGACTTGTAAAATGATCAATAAACAGAAGAAACACGTGACAAAAGGACAAGAAAACAAGAGGTCAACATCAGGAAGAGATCGATGTAGGAAAATGAAGTTGACACCAAGGAAGAAGTTGACGTAAGCTGGGTCCATGTTAATCAGAGCAAAAGGTCACCAACTACTATGAACTTCAAGAAACTGCCTGAAACTGCATGTAACCACCGAAAGCATGTTGCAGAGAGAAAAAATATATATTAATCTTGATAAGGAAGATCAATTAATGTGAAGGTGTCAAAATCGTGGAGTTTTCAAATTCAAAAAGGAAACGAGAATGATGAAAGCCAAAGAAGTATAAATAGCAAATTTAAAAAAGTAAAAATGGCTTGACACTCGTAACTCTTTACACACACATAGCAGGAAAAGAGTCCCTTAAGCACCTTTGCATTTCCATAATTTTCCTTTTTTCTTTTTAGTCTTTTAGTTCATTTTTATCTTTTGATGTTTTGTTGTTGTTGTAACTCTTACAATTCTATAAGTTGTACTCTATGCTTTCAGTTAAATTCAATTACTATTTCTTATGCATGTTAATGATATTTTTACATTTCGTCATATAGAAATTTGTATGCAGAAGTTTAGACACTATGTGAAAATAGAGAGACCATAAGAGGAAGCGATTCTCTTCCTCAAATTAAGATTTTGGAATCACGCTGTTGATTAGATTATTGAAATATGATGGAAACAAATTAGCATGTCCAGTGGGACCTGTTAAAATGATAGGTGTAAAATCTTAGGCCATGACTAAGAAGTAGTATAAAAACTTCTAATATGTCCACAAATTACAGTACAAACTCAGATCCTACAAACATAATCCTTACTGCACCAGAAGTCAGGGAAGCATAAGTGTTGATTACGACAATTGTAATTGTTGTGCCATCAAGAGGGATAAACACTGGGGGCATATGGGTAGCTTGGATTTTCAAAATTATAGTTTTCATCATGGCTTCGTACCTATGTATGGAATGCCTATGACCGCTAGCATCTAAAGTACTTTGCCAATAACCGCTACTGTATATGCTCCTCCAACTGCAATTCTAGTTACTAGTGGAACCTCAACATTTACGCCGAACATGGGTTTCAACCCTAGTTATCTGTTGGCCATGAATGTTATAAACAACCCACCTAGACTGAAAAGTGTTAGCTCCAATAGTCAAAATTTTCTGGCAGACCCACAAAGGAGTGTCGAAAGAAGCTCTACTCGGCCTCTTAAACCCATATTTCCAACTATGACAAGGGGAATAACAACTAGTCCTCAGGTCAAAGCCAAACAATTCAAACCTTGGCCACCATTAGACAATAGAATAATAAGAATAATCATGATATGGTTCATATGTTAACTCAACAGATGAACATAAATCTTATCTCATTGATAGATGAAACTAATAATACTTACAATGCTTTGGTTCAACAAGTGGGTCGACTCAATACTATGCTAGGGGATGCAGAAAATAAACAACCTTATGGTTATAAAATTAATAATACTCCTGGCACACAAAACCAAGATGCAAATAATCAATTCCAGTATAGCCATGTGGGCTATGTGGACATAAATAATCTAGTAATTAATGCCCAATCAGGAGGTAGGCAACTTAAACCTGGTCGACCACTAGTTCTTCCAAATCAAAGTGTTAATCGGGCCATCAAACAAGCCTTAACTAGATTCGGGTTTAAAGTCAGCCCCATATTTCACCCTTAGTTTGTTTTGGCTTTCGTAGATTAGATAAATCAGTTGGAATTGCTTAGGGGCTACAAAGTTCCCAAATTCACAAAGTTTTTTGGTGAATGTGGAGAGTCATCAGTCGAACACGTTGCTAGGTTCATTCAAAATATGGTGATTTAGCGTCAAATGAATACCTCAAATGAAGATGTTTCTTAATTCAATTACTCAAAATGCCTTTACTTAATATTTGATCTTACCTCTCGAGGTTGATTCATTCATGGGCCCAACTTGAAAGGATGCACCATGAACAGTTCTTCAGAGCCAAAATAAAGGTAGGTTTGACAGAGTTATTTAATGTTAAATGAATGCCTAAAGAGTCCGTCGATGATTACCTGACAAGGTTTAGACAATTAAGGAGTCAATGTTACACTCCAATTCCCGAGTCGAAGATTGTCAAAATTATTGCTTCAGGCATAGATTTCTCCATTAGAAAGAAATTAGTGAACCAACAATTTGTCGATATGGCACAACTAGTCAATAAGGTACGACAAATTGAATGTTTACAAGAGGAGAAGGAAATATTGAAGCAACAAAATAAGAAACAATTGGAATTGCTTTAGGCATTCCACTAATAATTACATTCGTTTTGATGATCACATGTTTTATACATTAATAACCCTCATTCTTATTCATTTAAACTCTCTATGTACTTAATTGATTGAGTTTGGTTATGTTTTGTAAGTTTGGACTCAAATTGGACTTAATTGAACTTTTTAGCATAATTTACGTCTTACACTATTTTTTTATTTGGGCTATATCTTGAGATGTAGGTGGGTAAATGAGGTGATTTTGGTGGCATTTGAAAGATAAGAGAGAGATATACAACTTTCATGAAGACTTCAAAGGTCCAATCACACGATTAGATAACTCAAATTGGGGTTGAATCAAAAACTAAAGTGTTGTTCCTGATAGATTGACCTATATGTACTGTTCATGCCATATCTCGTGCTATAGGCTGTCAAATAGGCTGAAATTTTGATTCTAAATAGTTAAGACCCATATATACAACTTTTATGTTGAACACTTTTCAAGAATCGGAGGCCTAATAGGTGATATTGGGCTTGCAAGTCAGAACAGAGGAGCTGTGACTGGGCCTGAGCAGTGTGCAGTAATTTGAACGTATCTGGAGTTGTAGAATTGATTTTTAATCCAAACTAACGGCATTTGAAAGATAATATCCAGGCCTACAAATTTCATGAAGACCACATTTCTCAAAAATGACGAATGTAATGACTTCAGAGCTAAATAATTTGAGAGACAAAGAATCTTCATAATTTTCTACTCATCAAAAGTCATTTGGTATTTTCCACTCATTTTCCACTCATCCACTCACCTATGACTCAGCACTCTTGTCATTTTGTATCCCTAATCCTCTACAAAAGGCACCATTGGTAGATCATTTAGGAGTCTTGGTCCTAGAGGCCAAGATCATGCTATTATGTTGTTGTAGTTTTTCTTTGTTCTAAATTGAAGTTATGTTCTTCTTCTTCTTCTTCTTTCTTTTTTTCTTCTTGTCTATGAGTAACTAAGATTCATTTTACTTGGGTGAAAGGAAGAAGCTCTTGGTAATAAAGTAAGGTTAGATTCATTCTTTTTTTGTACTTAAATGATTTATTTTTCAAGCAGTCATTATACATATTGTATTTTGTTTTCAATCAATGTAGAAACCCTCCTTGTAAAGTGGAGTTCTTGATTTGTTGTAGACAAGAGATTGACACAATGAATGCTTGAACCCATTTACAAGTGTTGGTATTTGAAACTCTCCTCCTAAAGTGGAGATCTTGATTTGTTGTAGATAATATTTTGGCACAGTGAATGCTTGATCTCATTTATGAGTGGTGATATTTATAGATGATTAAAGGAGACATAATATAATTACGTATATAATTTTTAATGAACTTTGAACGTTGTATTTTTTGATTAGAACCTCCGTTATGTGTGAATTCTAATTGAATTATAAAAAGAATTAATCTTATCATTATTTTATTTACCAAGAGTTGATCTTCTAACCCAAGTAAATTTTTTTATTTGTTGTGACAAAATATTTACTTTACCTTAATTAATTTTTCTTCATCAAGTCTCTGTGGTTCGACCTTGGACTCACCGAGAATTTATTACTTGAGATAACCTGTACTTGGGTTTGTAACTTTTAATCCCGCATCAAGTTTTTGACGCTGTTGTCGGGGACTTGATTTGAAGAACAAATTTTTTGTGTAAATATTTATATATATACTAACGTACTAATTTAGTAGGAGAACCTTTCTCTTTTATTTTCTTTGTACATATTAACTTAGTGGGGGTAACTTTTCCTTTTATTTTCTATACATACTAACTTAGTGGGGAAAACTCTTCCTTTTATTTTCTTGTACATACTAACTTAGTGGGGGAACCTCTCCCTTTTATTTTTTTCTGTACTTTACCAACTTATTGGGGAAACTCTCGCTTTTATTTTTTGTACTTTACTTTCTCGTACTTTAAATTCTGTAATTTTCTTTTTTTGTACTTTATTTTCTTTATTTTATTTTTTTGTATTTGGTGGTTAGTTTATATCACACCTTTGTTAATATTTATTTGGTGGCTGGTTTAGACCCTATCCTTATTAATATTTAATGATAGGTTTATACCGCCTACTTGTACATTTTTTTTCTATTTTGAGTTACTTGTTTATGTTTAATTGGTATCGTGATTTAAATTCTGGTCGTTTGGTTAAAATTAATCTTGGTACTTTATATATTGATCTGTTTGCATCACAATCACACACAATTGACACAATGGCTGAACACGAAAGTGTGCATGATGAACATGAAAATCAACCGTTGTGAACCATGCATGAGTTTTTACAAACATCTCAAAATTCTAGTCCATCATGTTTTATCTTTCCACTCATTGCCAATAATTTTAGATTTAAGCTTGATTCATGCAATCCGGGATAGAAAAATCACCCGAACTTCAATTGAAGGAATAATAATCAAGCACAATTCATGCAACCACCACCTCCTCAGACACAACAGGGCTCTCAAAATTCTGAAGGATATGCACCTTTTGTCCCACCATACAGGAATAACCTTGAAGAAACATTGCATGCATTCATAGAAAAGTAAGATGTCATTATTAATCAAAACACTCAAGTTATGATTGACATAAAAGACACTCTTGCTAAACTTTCTTCCGCATTCACCATTCACGAGAAAAGAAAATTTTCTTCTCAACCTCAACTAAATCCCAAAGATCAGTACAGTCTAAATGAGGGTAGTCTAGAAAACCAACAAATAGATTAAGTCAAGTCAGTGATAACCCTTAGGAATGGAAAGGTTATTGAAGAAAGTAAGGAGATAAAGAGCCAAGTGTCCAAAGTGATGAACTCCTTGAGTGTGAATGAGCTAGAGGATGTGGAAAAGAATCAAGATAGTAGTAATGCTGAGTTACTCAGGGAACCTGAGGTGACAAAAAGTCTTGTTAAGCCAGAAAATGATGACGAGGGCCACCAAACATACATGATTGACTCAATCATAGATAGGGGAATTTCTACAACCCATGATTTTGATCCCCTTGAGAATTTTCTTATTAATTCTAAGTTTGATTCTATCAGTAATCCATCTGAAGTAATTAATCTTTGTACTATTTTTTATAGAACTCAGGATTATGACACTCAGGCATGGCAACCAAAGTTTAAGGACTTGCTTAAGAAAGCTTGGAGCATTGCTGATAAAAAAGGTGTTCGTCCCCTGGTCTGTTCTCATAAAATTAATTTGGAAGAAGGTAAATGATCAGCGATTGAAGCTATAACTTGAGTTGAAGGATCCAAATGTAGCAGAGACTTTGGTAGACGATCCTGTCTACCAAAGCTGAGGTAAGTTTTTAGTATTTCATGTTTTTATTGAGTTGGCTTAAGTGCTTCCCAAATTTCAGAGCCTTTCTATGGGGATGTAAATAGTGTTGGCCAACAAAAAAAAATATAAAATAAAAGAACCCAAAAAAAAAATTTTGTTTACATGCTTGTTTATTTCATTTTACTTTTTTTTTGTCATTGCTAACCATTGTTAAGATGTAGTTATTCTCTTCTCATCTAAGCATTTCCGGTATGTGACTTCTCCCAATTACTTTGTTTAATTTTGTCCCAATAATTTCTTTGATGTATATTGATGATTATTTCTTCAGTCTGAATTTAATTTTTAACATTGAGGACAATGTTGTGATCTGGTTGGGGGGAAGGATAGTTGTGTGAATAATTGTGTAAAAAAAATAAAAAAAATAAAATGTGTTTATTAATATGTTTGTTGTGTTTATATGCTTGTCAGTAACTTACTAAACTAATTAAGAATGGCAGAGTAAGGAGTAAATTTTACTCTTGAGACGCATTTTAGTTGGGGTAGATAACTAGTTGTATGGAAGTAGTAATTTAAATTCAGGGAAATTTGTATGATTGAGTAAATTATCTTCTTTCTTAAAATTCACATGCTTGGTTATGAATGTTGAATTGGTGGACTGAGAATGATAGAATTATGCCTTGTGAGATTTTGAGCCTATTGATGAATGGATTGAACATTTGTACCATTCTCTTCTTTCTTGTGTGAATTTCACTCATGGAATTGTTACTCTAGAACTTGCTTTGATTCTTTTGGAGACTACATTTTCATATGCATATATAAATATGATTGAGACATTTTTCTTGAAATAGCTACTTTAATCAAATAGCCAGTCTTGCTTAGCAGCATATTGTCTCAATATGATATCAAGCATTCTTATGACTTCTTGGAAATTCTTTGATTCCTGCCAACGTAAAGCATTGGAAATGGCCTATTTCCCTTTGCTTAACCCCTTTGAGCTTATTTGACCATTCTTTGTTTCGAACTCATTATGTGTCTTAAATGAAAAATCATGTTTTTACTTAGCTTTAAGGAATAAGAGAACATTAGCTTTGTCATTCGATGAGTTCTTGAACAAGTGTGGGGGTGTGTGTGCAGAATGGTTAAAAAAAATGTATATATGATGTTCTTTTTGTAAAAAAATTTTAAAAAAAATCAAAAATCAAAAATAAAAAAAATGTAAAAAGAAATGTAAAAAAAGGCCAACAAGGCAATAAAGGAAAGGAAAAGAATATGTAAATGAAATTTGTATTAGGTGGAGTTGGGATGAACTTTCATGTTTGTTAATTGAACTCAACTCTCATGCTCTTTTATTGTCTGGTATTTAACTTGTCATATCCATATTACCTCTTCCTTTACCTTGACCCCATTACAACCTTGAATAAAGTCCTCATGATTTGTGTATGTATGTGTTTTGAGTAGTGGAGAAGTAGAAGATAAGCAAGCTTATGGTAGTGTAATTTCTCATAGGTTGAATTGAGAGAAATACCTACATTTTAAACACTTGAGGGATTGAGAGTTGAATCTTGTGAATATCTATCATTCTTGACTCATGCTTTTCAATTGAAATATCCTTGCTTGTTGATTTGAGATGTGAAGATATGTTACCTCATGAATGTTTTGATTACTTGAATGATTGATTGCTCTTCATTTTTAAATATTATTAGAAATTGAGTCTTTTAGAGTGTTTAACTTTTGAGTCTGTTTCATTTTTTTTGAGTGGTCTTATGTGTTTTGCTCAAGAGTGTAAAAAGTTAAGTGTGAGAGAATTTGATGATCACATATTTTATACATTAATAACCCTCATTCTTATTCATTTACACTCTTCATGTACTTAATTGATTGAGTTTAGTTATGTTTTGTAAATTTGGACTCAAATTGGACTTAATTGAATTTTTCAGCATAATTTACGTCTTACACTATTTTTTTATTTGGACTATATCTTGGGATGTAGTGGCCAAATGAGGTGATTATGGTGGTATTTGAAAGATAAGAGAGATATATACAACTTTCATGAAGACCTCAAAGGCCCAATCACACGATTAGATAACTCAAATTGGGGTTGAAGCAAGAACTAGAGTGTTGTTCCTGACAGATTGACCTATATGTACTGTTCATGCTATATCTCGTGCTATAGGTTTTCAAATGGGCTGAAATTTTGATGCTGAATAGTTAAGACCCATATATACAACTTTTATGTTGAACACTTTTCTAGAATCTGAGGCCTAATAGGTGATATTGGGCTTGCAAGTCATAATAGAGGAGTTGTGACTGGGCCTGAGCAGTGTGCAATAATTTGAACGTATCTAGAGTTGTAGAATCGATTTTTGACCCAAACTAACAGCATTTGAAAGATACGATCCAGGCCTACAAATTTCATGAAGACCACATTTCTCAAAAATGACGAATGTAATGACTTCAGAGCTAAATAATTTTGGAGACAAAGAATCTTCATAATTTTTCACTCATCAAAAGTCATTTGGAATTTTTCACTCATTTTCCACTCATCCACTCACCCATGACTCAGCCCTCTTGTCATTTTGTATCCCTAATCCTCTATAAAAGGCACCATTAGCATATCATTTGGGAGTCTTGGTCCTAGAGGCCAAGATCATGCTATTATGTTGTTGTAGTTTTCCTTTGCTCTAAATTGAAGTTATGTTCTTCTTCTTCTTCTTCTTCTTCTTCTTCTTCTTCTTCTTCTTCTTCTTCTTCTTCTTTCTTTTTCTTGTCTATGAGTAACTAAGTTTCATTTTACTTGGGTGAAAGGGTGAAGCTCTTGGTAATAAAGTAAGGTTAGATTAATTCCTTTTTTGTACTTAAATGATTTATTTTTCAAGCAGTCATTATACGTATTGTATTTTGTATTCAATCAATTTAGAAACCCTCCTTGTAAAGTGGAGATCTTGATTTGTTGTAGATAATATTTTGACACAGTGAATACTTGATCTCATTTATGAGTGGTGGTATTAATAGATGATTAAAGGAAACATAATATAATTACGTATATAATTTTTAATGAACTTTGAACTTTGTATTTTTTGATTGGAACCTCCGTTATATGCAGATTCTAATTGAGTTATAAAAAGAATTAATCTTATCATTATTTTATTTACCAAGAGTGGATCTCCTAACCCAAGTAAATTTTTTTTATTTGCTGTGACAAAATATGTACTTTACCTTAATTAATTTTTCTTCATCAAGTCTCTGTGGTTCAACCTTAGGCTCACCGAGAATTTATTACTTGAGATAACCTGCACTTGAGTTTGCAACTTTTAATCCCGCATCACGTTTCAAGGATTTAATTTAGCTTAACCTGAAGAAGGGCTACCTGATATTTGATGAAAAAGACTAGGCCACTATAAAGGTTGACTCGGACCCATTCGACATTTCAATTAGCTTTGTGGAGCTTAAGGTGTTATGCAATATGATTTGTATCAATTATGATCCTTGTGCCGAAAGGGATCAATGTCTTGGCGATACGTTGGACTTGTTCCGAAGTTGCTCATATGTATCCTAGACCCAAAGAGATGATGATGCAATTCCTTCAAAGAATAAATAGCGAAGGATATAAGGGCAAAATATGGCCTACCTACAAACTATTTTATAAATATAAGGAGGAAGCTAAAAAGAACCCAAAGCTTGTTTTGGTTGGGCATTCTCATCAATTGGAGTAAACTGGAGGCTACCAACAAGTCGTTAACTCTAGGGCTGAATATTATGCAAAGAATAAAATGAATAAAACAAGGCCTGTTATTGGGAATAAGAGGATGGTGAATTTTGGACCTTTCACACCATCTGTGAATGTTGTCAATGCCAAGACCAGAGTTCTAAATCCTATCCTAACCCTGGAAAATGGCAAAAGAATGTTAAAGGTTATCGCATCCAATTTGATTCCCTACCACCGAAAATCATGTACCCTCCAGTAGACAAGAATAAGGAAGTTTGGAAACAACTATAGTTCCCTAGAACTACATATCAAGCACCTTACTAGCAGCTGTCAAGATCTTAGAAGAAGCGTAGGCAGCGTGAAAATGCCTTAGCTTGTAAGTTAGCTGGAGAGAAGCAGAAAATTGACAAAAAAGAAAAAATATCATGGAAGAGGTAAAATTGCCTTTGATAAAGAAAAAGACAATTGTTGATCCTAAGAATAATGATTTCTCTAAGAAATCCTTGGAGATCATCGTGACAAATGAGGACCTTTTGGAGTTAGAACGTAACAAAGCAGCTAAGTGACAAGCCGAAAAGGTTACTAAAGAATTATTTCCCCTAGAAAAGGATACCGAAGGTGAAAGAACCAAGCAAGTTGACAAAGGAGAAAAGTATATCGAAGAAAGATGAAAAAGCCCAGAAAGAAAAAATGCTCACTTATCTGATGATGAGATAAATATAGAAGTTAATGACATGTTGGAGGAAGAATTGACTGAGTTCTTAAAGGAGACAATAACATTAGAGAAACCAAAAGATCTCAAGGCCTAGATAAATTAGTATTTTGTGCTGCCTTATGACTAAGAATCATGTAGTTGTCAAGAATCCAGAAGAAGATTACAATAGCAATTCCGATGGGCCCTGGGTGTTGAAGCAATCAATGGTGATGATTTTTTCTCAAGAGGATGGTTTTACTAAGCTTTCATATGAAGAGATGGAGCATTTGAAGCCATTGCATATAAAAGCTCACATCGACAGTAAGCCCATCAACAAAGTGTTAATCGATGTACAAGTTGTAGTGAACCTAATCCCAAAGTCGATGTTTAATAGGCTAGGAAGGAATCCATCTGAATTAGTGCCCATAAATATAGTGGTGAAATATTTTAATGGTCGAAGAGCCCCTTCAAAAAGGGTGGTTATGCTAAGTATAAAAGTGGGAACTACTTGAAGGTAGACTTTGTTTATGGCTGTGTCCTCAAAATTTACTTTTAACATGTTACTAAGTAGAGATTGGATTCTGTTGTGGGTACTATTCCTTCAATAGTGCAATAGAAGTTAGTCTTATGGAACAAGGAAGGTAATGTTGAAGTCATCCCCACTGATGATAGCCCTTGCTTTACCTAGCAATGCAATCTAGACTATAAGGAATCTAGTCCCCTGATGAAGCCCATAACTCCAGATGTCGGTAGCTTCGACCCTGAGATAATCGAAGTTTGCCTCCTTGATAAAGGGAGGTTTTAGGATGATTCCCAAGGCCGAATCACAATTATCTGGTTGGGATGACAACTATTGAAAAAGCATTACAGAGATTGTTAACTTATGTGGCTGACAAGGCTATTAGGAAAATTAATTATAAAATCCCTGGTTATGTTTATGAAGAAGAATGCGATGGATTTATGGGTTTTGATGAGTCTCCTTTAAGGAAGACATCTTGAAAGTGGAAGTGTAGGATCCCATGGAGGAATTAAATTTAAGAACTAAAGAAGAGAGAAGACCAACTTATGTAGGCAAGCTGTTTACACCTCAAATGAGAGGAAGAATGGTCAGACTATTAAAGAACTACTAAGATTGCTTAAGGGATTACCATGAGATGCCTGGTCTAAGTAAGGAGCTAGTTGAAAATTGTCTTCCAATTAAGCCAAGATTCAAACCTTTTAAGTAGCCTCCTCAACGCTTCATCCTAGAGGTAACTCTGATGGTTAAGGAAGAAATTAACCACCTGCTGAAATCTAAGTTCATTAGAACTGCCAAGTATGCTGATTGGACTTTCAATATAGTTCCAATAGTTAAGAAAAATAGCAAGATAAGAGTTTGTGTCGATTTTAGAAATTTAAATTCAACAACACCTAAGGATGAGTACCCAAAGGCCATACCTGATATGTTGATAGATTTAGCCTCAGGCCATCAAATAATGAGTTTCATGGATGGACACTATGGTTATAATCAAATCTCTATAGTCAAAGATGACATCCCAAAAATAGCATTTTGTTATCTTGAGGCATTGGGGACTTATGAATGGGTGGTTATGGCTTTTGGGTTGAAAAATGAGGAGCAACTTATCAAAAAGCAATAAGTCCTATTTTTCATGATATAATTCACAAATTTATACAGGTTTATATAGATGACATTGTGGTCAAATATGATGCAGATAATGATCATTTGAAAGATTTAAAGAATGTTTTCGAACGAATGAGAAAGTATAATTTGAAAATAAATCCGCTTAAATGTAATTTCAGTGTGTGTGCAGGTAACTTCTTATGATTCTTGGTGCATTGCAAAAGGATAGAGGTTGAAAGAATAAAACTAAGGCTATAATAATGGAGGCCTCTCTGCCAAGGAGCAAGAAGGAACTACAATCTTTACTTGGCAAGATCAATTTCTTTCATCATTTCATTTCAAATTTGGTTGGCAAGCTAAAGATATATTCCTTTTTACTAAAGTTAAAGAATGAGGAGGAGTTTAAATGAAATTAGGAGCATCAGAAATCTTTTGACAAAATCAAGCAATACCTGGTAAATTCATCTATAATGACTCCACCTGATTATAAAAGACCTTAAAGTTGTATTTGTCCACCAATGACGATACTATTAGTTGTTTTTTGGGCCAAGACAACAAAAAAGATGTTGAAAAGTCTATCTTTTATTTTAGTCGCATGCTAATAGAAGCCAAAAGAAACTATAGGGAAGTAGAGAAATAATGTTTGGCTTTATATTCAGCTTGTATGAAACTTAAATACTATATGATTCAGACCACAGTTTATTTGCATTCTGATGTCAATATAATCAAATATATGTTGACTAAGGCTATGACCTATAATAGAATAGGTTGATGGGCTATTGCCCTTTCAGAATTCTCCTTGTAATTTGTACGTCGAAAGGCCATGAAAGGTCAAGTCTTGACTGATTTTGTAGTTGACCATTTTCCAAAAGCCATGGTAAGTTACGTGGGCTTAAGAAAATGGAAGCTATATTTTGATGGTTTGAGTAATCAATTTAGAACAAGTATAGGTAAATTAATTATCAACCCATCTAGGAAGCCTATGCATTTCAATTTTTGCCCAAATAGAACTTTGTCAAATAATGAGGTCGAATATGAGACCTTGATAATTAGGTTAAACTTCATTCTTAGGATGGGAAGTAGAAACATGGAAATATATGATGACTCAATGTTAGTTATTAAACAGATTACACGCGAATATAAATCCATTAATGCAAGTTTGATGCAGTATTTAACTATAGCTGCGTGGCTATTGTATGAGTTCAATGAGGTGGATATTCAACATATTCCAAGGGCATCGAACTATATATCAAATGCTTTAACTCAGTTAGTCTCTGGCTATTTGTTTTTGCCTGCAGAATTGGGAAGCTTGATGAAGATCAAAGATGAAATTTTACTTGTAAAGGAAAGGAAAATATTCAATACCAAAGTTTTTAATAAAGGGATAGATGATTGGATGCAAGAACTAAAGTCTTATTTATCTAACCTAAATGGTAACGTCAAAGGCAAAATAGGGGTCAGGGCTATTAATTATGTTTTACTCAATAACTGGCTATTCTTTAAAAGTGTCGACGACTAGTTATTGTGATGTTTAAACCGCAAGGAAGCTACAAAAGTGATGGCTAAAGTTCATGAAGGAATTTGTGGAGCCCATCAAGCAAGAAATAAAATGAGCTGGACTTTGCATCGCCAAGGCTGTTATTGGCCTTCCATGTGTCGAGATTGTATGGAGTATGCCAAAAGTTACCAAGAATGTCAGTGACATGGACCTTTCCAACATTCCATCGAGTGACATGCTCACAATCATCAAGCCTTGGCCATTTATGGGATGGGTTATAGACATTATTGGACAAATTTACCTAGCCTCATCAAAAGGGCACTAGTATACATTGGTTGCCATTGATTATTTTAGCAAGTGGGTGGAAACAGTTCCCTTAAGAAATGTAACTTAACAAGATGTTATTGAGTTCATCAAGAATAACTTCATTTGTAGGTTTGGAATCCTTGAAACGATTACGACAAACTAGGGTACTGTATTTACTGGAGCTAAATTCAAGGATTATGCATCCTCCAGGGGTATAAATTTGTTAACATCAAGTCCTTATAATACATAAGCCATTGGCCAAGCTGAAGCTTTAAATAAATTTGTTATAAATTTGATTATGAAAAGCATTGGCCAGTATCCAAAGAATTGGCATAATGTGCTAAACCAAGTCCTTTAGGCAAGTTGAATGTCTCTGAATGAGGCAACTGGCTTCACTTCATATAAACTAGCCTACGATTGCGATTCGGTGGTTCTAATTGATGTTAGGGTCCAATCAACCCACATCCTACATCAAGCCAATTTGTCTTTTGAACAATATTGGCAAGTGATGTATGAAAAGCGAGACAACTTAACTAAAAAAAAGTCTAAAGGCATTAAATCGTTTAATATGCTATAAGGGCAAAGTTTATGCAATCTATAATAAAAAAGTAAAACCAAAAGTATACCAACTGGGAGGTCTCATTTGGAAAGTGATTTTGCCTATAGACCAAAGATCCAAGGCATATGGAAAATGGAGCCTCCATTAGGAGGGACATTTCCTAATAGAACAAAATTATGAAGACAATGCATATGTTTTGAGATATGTTAAAATAAAAAGAGATTATGGAATCAAAAATAGAAAATACTTAAAGAAATATTATTTGCAATATAAAACACTAAATGTCCAAAAATATAAAAAGTAAAAGGGAAAAACAAAACTAGTCTAGCATACGCTTCAATCTTTGAAGCATTTTAAGAAGTTCAACAAAGGTTTGTAATGCCTCATCATGCTCAACTATTGCCTTTGTCTTCAGGGTCAAAGTGGTTTGCATGGAGCTCTCAACATCAGCCTGCTCTTGTAACTTGCCAGCCAGTTGTTTCAAGTTACCAAATTTGGCTCCATAATCATTTAACTTACGCTGGCATGTAGTATGTTCTTGTTCCAGCCTTACTAGATAAGAGTGTTCTTCTCGCAGTTGGACTTCTAAAGTCGATATTCTTTGGGAAGTAGTGGCAATCTGGTTTTCTATCTTTGTTGTCTAAACCCTTGTAGATGCAGTCATTGCTTGCACTATTTTTTGTATGTCTTTATGGACACTTACATCTTTAACTACTGTTAGGCGAGTTTGAGTAAGACACTAGTGTTGCTCCATGGTGATTTTGACTATGTCAAAAGCCACGAGGATTGGATCAAAAGCGGCAAGAGCTTTAGTAAACCCCTTGAACACATTGTCGAATTGGGGAGCAATATAGTTCTCAGCAAGAACTACCACCTGATCAAATAGGCCAGTCACTGTGCAAAGTTGTCGTTCACTGGATCCTTCGCAAGTGCCTCTAGAAATCTCGATAGAAAAGTTTTGAATGCCCCTATGGCCCTTGGAGCCTGTGTAATGTTGGCAGGATCAAGGCCATTCGAAATCCTAGGGATGTCCTTAAGCTTAGAGAGAGTCTGGCTAAAGAGATCTACTTCATCATTCAAAGGGGGTTTAGCGATAGTCGATGGCCCAACAATATCTCAACCCTGAGCGCCCTTTTGTGTAGCTTCATGAAAGTGGATTTCTAGAAGGTTTTGGTAAGGTTAGAAACAACAACAATAATATATAAGTTAGTAAAATAGACACAAATTTGAAGCTCTTGGCTTGGAAGAAGGTGGGATTCAAACAAACCTATGTTTTTCTGTGTTATTAAGAGTGGGAGTTGATAGCGCAACCTCATTACTGGTAAGGTTAGGGGGGAAACTAATCCTGTTGCAAGACTCACCTTGTGAGAACCTAAAAAAGAAATATGTTAAGGACATGTCTTCAACTGGATAAAAAGACATCAAACATCGAGTAAATCATACCTGAGGTCTTTCTTCCTGGTGACGGGTCTTGCGAAAAAAAGAAAAATTTTAACATGACTTCCTGGTATGGAGAAGTATAAATCGAAGAACATATAGTGGAACACCACTATGCGAAATCAATAGTACAAGAGTAGCAAGGTCAAAATACATAAAGATCTTGAAAACGGTCCACAATCCTCTTATTCTTTGCCAATATCTTAGCAATGTCCTTAGGAGATGTTAAAGTTTCCCTACGACTAAAGAACAAGTAAGGATTCTCAAATGGGGTAGGGATATTTTGGATTAACCCAAACTATCGAGAGGATAGATTGGGGAAATGAAGAACATAGTAGCATACGTCATTGTCAGGCCACCCATATATGAGTTCCTGGCAAAAGAATTATATATTGCTCTTTAAAGCAGCTTAAAGAGTTAGAGAAGGAGATAGAGGTTGAAAATATGTAAA
The DNA here is from genome assembly GCA_029884595.1 of Ormosia semicastrata. Lineage (NCBI taxonomy): Eukaryota > Viridiplantae > Streptophyta > Magnoliopsida > Fabales > Fabaceae > Ormosia > Ormosia semicastrata. The sequence goes on along the minus strand of JAQQTO010000022.1, from coordinate 6,060,026 downwards.
CTTAGCCGCATAAGTCATTATTTCAAAAGGTCTTGATGGGTAGTGTAAGGTCGATTTGTCCTTTACAAGTGCATTAAGCCATAATAGAAGTAACCATAAGAGACCACCTAAATTGATGATCTCCTTCTGGACCCTCAGTTGGCAAACTACATGATTAATAAACTCATAAAGAGCAGTCAATAAGAGTTGCCCTAATATATGCAGACCTTCATCCATCAAAATAGCAGCTCGTGGGATGTAGGCGACTGATACCTTAACCTCAATAGGATGAAATACATACTTACATAACCAAAGCATTAGAAAATCCAAGTGTTCCAGTTTAGACACCGGACCAGTCTTGTGGTGTCTATTAATCCAACATAAATAGCTAAGATGATTCAAGGAAGTATTTCACAGTTCTTGCTTAGCCAATACAAATCGTGTCGGGGTATTAGGGGTGATGGGTATGTCATCCAGTTGTAAGCTAGTCGATGCGGCCAAATCAAAGAGAGTAATGCTCATCATTCCATAGCAAAAAGAAAAGGTGTTAGTCGACGAGTCCCAATAAGAAAGCGTAGCCCCTATCATTGGGGGTACTGCAAAAACCTTACGACGATTAAGTTCAATTAGGTGGAATAAACCAAAATTTTTCCAAAAATTATCATTTACTTCTTGAATATGGTCCAACCAAGAAAGGTATTCTGGGTATTCCTTTGACAAGTCCGAATGACCCTAACATCTCCTAACCATGGATAGAGGAGAATTATGGGACTTGTAAAGATAGAACCCTCAGAAGGATAGTAAGAGAGAAGCCTTTGAATCTTAGGAATATAGCTAAAGGAATGAAAAAAAAAGGGCCATAGAAGACAAAAGAAAAATAGAAAGGAATGAGTACCTGTGTTCTTAATCGTGAAATATCTTTTTCACTTGGAGTGATTTCTTGGGCAATTATTTTCAAAGAAACATCTTTAACTTTTCTGGAGTTAGACCAGGAAACAAGATCAACATCCATGGAGTTTGGATGTTGTGAGGAGCCTTCAGTAAGAGAAGAGGATCTGCAATCTATAGACATGAGGCATGTAAATCTCTTAAGATCGGCCATGAAGAGAGCAGGATGATGTGAAATTTGATATTGTTGCTAACCCAAGTGCAGGTTGTCTCAAGTAATAAATTCTCGGGAATCCGATGTTGATCCATAGAGAATTGATAAAGAAAAATTCTTTGAGGTAAGGAAATGATTTATCACAACAATTAAGGAGATAAAACTTGTTCACAATTAAAAATGATTTACTTGGGCTAGGAGATCCACTCTTGGTAAGTAAATTAAGAATAAGATTAATTCTTTTTATAAATCAATTAGAATCCACATATAACGGAGGTTCAAATCAGAAAATACAGCATTCAAAGTTCATTTAAGATTATATATGTAATTATATTATGGTTCAATTGATTATCTACTAACACGAACACTTGTAAATGGGTTCAAGCATTTATTGTGTCAAACTCTTGTTTACAATGAATCAAGATCTCCACTTTGCAAGGAGGGTTTCTAATGCCAACAGTTGTAAATGGGGTCATGCATTCATTATACTAAACTCTTGTCTACAACAAATAAAGATCTTCACTTTACAAGGAGGGTTTCTAAATTGATTGGAAACAAAATATAACACATATAATGTCCATTTGGTAATATAACATACAAGCACAAGAAATAGATTAATCTAACCTTATTTCATTACCAAAAGCTTCACCCTTTCACCCAAGCAAAATGAGAATTAGTTACTCATAAACAAGAAGAAGAAAGAAGAAGAAGAAGAAGAAGAAGAAGAAGAAGAAGAAGAAGAAGAAGAAGAAGAACATAACTTTTATTTAGAACAAAAGAAAATTACAACAAGAGAAACAAATAATACAAGAACAAGATCTTGATATCTAAAACAAGATGATTCTAATGAGCAACCCATGACTCCTCTTATATAGCATGAAGGGTACAAAATGACAAGGGAGTTATTTAATGAGTGGGTGGATGAGTAGAAAATTATTGTCATGCTTGTCTCCTCACTCAACCAAATTAGCTATCTTCACATGACTATAACTCTATCATAATGTCACCTATTGTGTAAGTGATCTTCATGAAAGTTGAATTGTTTTGTTTAAGATTACCAATGCCACTAGTTTCATCCTAATCTAACTAATACAACCTAAGATATGGCCCAATCTCTGCACAGTGTTTGAATTCCAGCAATAACACCTCTGTTCTGACTTCTAGGCCTAATATGACCTACTAGACATCTTACTGTGCTCTTGTGATATCGTGAAGCTTGTAGATTTGGGTCTTAGCTTTCATTTGGGCTTAGTTTGGTGTCAATTGAACTCCTATAACTCAAGAAATGAGCTGATGGGTGCGCAGAGGTCATGCTATCAGGATCAGAATTTTGACTCTTACTTTCACTTCAATTTAAATTATCCAAACGTGTGATTCCTCTCTTGAGATCTTCATGAAACTTGTAAAAAATTGTCTTAGCTTTTCTACAAAACTAGGATCACATTAATCAACTATTTGTAACTCAGATTATAGCCAATTTACTAAATGCTTTCAAATAGACAAATTAATGTCAATTCATGCACTAATTGTTCAATGATTCAATTAGGCCCAATATCATAAAATGTGACAAAACTAACTTAATTAAGCCTAATTAAACCTTAAGAAGCCCAATGAGAGGATTATTAAACGAATAAAATATATTGCTATTAAATTCCCTCACACTTAACTTATGCATTCCTGGACAAAACACATAAGGCCGAAGCTTGGGAATAAGGAAAAACAATATAAACTCAAAAGTTAAAAACTCTAAAAGAGTCAATTTTCAATGATATTTAAGAATGTAAAAATGTATAAGCAAGAAGAGCAACCAAAGATTCAAGGGACCAAAACATTTATGAGGTAACATTTCTTCACATCTCAAACCAACGCGCAAGGAAACTTCAATTAAAAATCAAAGTCAAGAATGATAGATCCTCACAAGATTCACTCTCAATCCCTCAAGTGTTTAAAAGGTAGGTATTTCACTTAATTCAACCTATGAAAAATTACACTACTATAAGCTTGTTTATCTTCTACTTCTCCACTACTCAAAACACATGCACAAACAAATCAAGAGGACTTTATTCAAGGTTGTAATAAGATCAAGGTAAAGGAGGGGAGTAATATGGATATGACAGGTTAAATACTAAAGAGAATAAAAGAGCATTAGGTTGAGTTCAAATAACAAGTATGAAAGTTCATCCCAACTCTACCTAATGCAAATTCTCTTTTACATATTCTTTTTGCTTTCCTTGTTAACCTTGTTGACCTTTCTTTACACTTTATTATTTTTTTTAAAGATGACTACTTTTTCCTTTTTCTTCAACCATTTTGCACACATACCCCCGCACTTATTCAAGAACTCATCCAATGTCAATGCTCTCTTATTTCCTAAGGTTGAGTGAGAACATGTTTTTTTTTTAAGGCATGTAATGAGCTAAAAACAAGGAATACTCAAATAAGCTCAAAGGGGTTAAGCAAGGAAAAATATGCAAGGTTAGCTATTTGGTTAAAATAATTATTTCAAGACAAATGTCTCAATCATATTTATGTATGCATGTGGAAATGTAGCCTCAAATAGAGTCAAAGCAAGTTCTAGAGTAACAATTCCATGAGTGAAAATCACACAAGAAAGAAGAGAATGGTACAAATGTTTAATCTATTCATCCATAGGCTCAAAATCTCACAAGGCATACATCTATCATTATTAATCCACCAATTCAACATCCATAACCAAACATGTGAAATTTAAGAAAGAAGACAATTTATTCAATCATGCTATGATCCCTGAATTTCAATTGCTTCAAAGGATGTGAGAGTGCATTCACTTGAATCTTTCAAAGGAAATCAAACGATAAAACTTCGTTACTTCCATAAATCAACACAAAATAATTATCTATCTAATTACTCCTTACTCTGCCACCAATTTAAATGCGTCTCAAGAGTAAATTTACCTCAAAGGCATAATTTACTCCTTACTCTGCCATCCTTAATTAGTTTTGCTGTTAGTAAGTTGCTGACAACTATACTAATAAACATACTTCCTTTTTTTTTTGGTCAACTTTCCTTCCCCCTAACCAGATCACAACATTGTCCTTAATGTTATAATATAGATAGGTAAAGGATAGAAGATATTATCTGTTGTGGTAATTACTGAAAAGAAAAACCCGACACAAATTTAAATAAAAACAAAGTACGATAACAAAAACCAAAGGTAAAAGGAAGTTATAAATGGAGTGTCAGATCAAACCTGTGTTCCTTGCTGCTTCCTTTTGACCAATCTATTTGAGCTATTACTGGATCAGGTTCATAAATAAAAATTTGTTATCAATTAACTCATTGACAGTGGAAGCAAAGATAAGGAGTCGTCTTGCCGAAGATGTGATTAAGTTCTGTTCCATAGCATGGTCAAGAAAAGATAACAAATCATTAAAAAAATTATTAACATTCAACAAACCTATAGTTTATGGTGGATGTTCAGTTAGGCCCAAGAAACAATTTGAAAAGCTTCTTCCAAAGTACCATAGCCACCTGGTAAGGCAATGAACGCATCAGAGTTGTCAAGCATTTTAGTCATTCATTCATGTATAGTTGATATTTGTAGTTCCTCCCCAATTGTCTTGTCAATGATATTCCTTTGAGTTAAAACTCTATGAATGATACCTAAAATCGGACTGCCTCCTAGATGTGTAGTGATTGATACAACCCTCATTGACCCAATGCTACCTCTCTAATATACTACACGAATTTTTCTTGCAGCAAGCGCTTGACTAAGAATGGCTGCTGCTTCTACAAACTTTGTACCCTTCCCAAAACTTGACCCATAAAATACACAGATATTTGTAAATCAACGAACAGAAGTTCCTTCCATTTCTACACTCACCCTCTCTTTGAATGATTATGAGTTGGATGAAAATGAAGAAAATGGAGTGTTTAAATAAGGAAAAGAATGGAAAATGTAATGATAGCACCTATATGGGTAGGTTGGTTGTTGTCAGCAAAAGTTTTGAAAATAAGAAACACAGATTTTTTCTTTTTTTTCTTTATTATTATTATTATTATTATTATTATTATTATTATTATTATTATTATTATTATTATTATTATTATTATTATTATTATTATTATTTATTATTTATTTTTTTCTTTGAAAGAAAACAAGAGCTGAAACTAGTCCAAAACTGGAGGCTAGGTTCTCATGCTCGTTTATTCAACAAAGTTGGCATATCTTTAGATTACGTGTCATTAGTGTCGTAGGTGGCATATCTTTGAGTTGCATGTCACCAGTACAACATAAGAGCTCCACAAGGATTAGGAACACCCTGCCAAAACAAGCCACAAAAACCTTTTAGCCCTTTCAGTCCTGCTTATAGAATAACAACCATATCTTCTTGCAAACCTAATTAAAGGTTTGTATTCTAAGAAGGTGGTACTCTACCGCAGCTAGTCAGAACTTGTAATAGAGGCCTACTAATTAAAGTAAGTATATGGCTCAGTGACAGTTTCGTGTGCACTGTAAAGACGAGACACTTCTATTTGTCCATCAATCGTCTAGAGCTTGGGAAAATCTTATGAATGGACAATGTGACTCTCTATAGAGCACGACATAAAAACTTTATTTACAGATCAGCATGTGAAGGTCCACTCAAGTTAATGACGGGTCTGCTACTGGCAGGGGTTCCACACTCAACTAAGAGCATTGTACTCTTTCGATTGCTCCCTTTTTTTTTAGATAAACAAGATAATAACATATATGTTGTTGTGATTGTAGCTCATATCTTCCTCTAGTTTTACGTCTAGTAACGGCTTAAATGACTTTTATGAGTTGAGGATAAGCTTTCCATCCAATTTTCTTATAAATTGGTAAACAGGATCTTTTAGAGTCAGATTTCCAAGACTGTAACACTTTTGCTCGTCCCTGAAGAGATTCTACAAATTAAGAAGTTCACGATACGTAACTCCACAAGAATGCATCTCAAGAGTCAATAAGATATCATCTAATGACTCCTTACTCAGTCCATTCTTAATAAAGTATATTTTATTTTCTCGATTTGCAGAAACCATGCCCCAAAGAACGACATCGCTTATTACAATTCCATCGTACATATTTATGACAAACTTGCATTCTTTTTGCTCTTCTCCTTTTAGAATATGATCTTCTACCGAGACCTGGCATGTATGAGGCAAATGAATTTGAAGATTCACCTACTAAACAGACCTTTGCTTTAATTATCCAGCGTATATTTTCTGGGATGCCTTTGTGCATTAACATTCTCAATCTTTCATACCTAGCTTTATAGATTTTTGTTAGATCATTTTGAGGAAAAGAAGGAAAATGTTTTCTTAAATTCGAGAGAATGACATCCATTTTAAAGGGAAAGGAATCAGTTATTATGGGAAACTAAAAAATAAACTGACTTGAGAATCACGGAGTACCGTTATCCACCACTTAACTGGGGTCACAAAGAACTGCAAAAAGAAAGCAACAAAATTAAAATAAATTCTTCTCATAATATAGATTAAGAAGGGAGATGGATTCTACCTCAACAACTTGGGTTTCCAGAAATGGTTTGAGTCTTTATCCATTGACTTTAAATACATTGCCATTCTTAGGATTCTCAATGTCTCTGGTCCTATGAGTATACACATGTTTGACAACAAAAGGGCCACCCACTTAAATTTCAATTTTTCAGGGAATATGTGAAGACGAGAATTATAAAGCAGAACTTTTTGACCAATTTCAAAATATTTCCTCAAAATTGATTTGTCTTGAAAAGCTTTTGTTCTAACTTTACAAATCTTTGAGTTTTCATATGCATCATTTCTCAATTCCTTAAGTTCATTTAATTACAATTTGCATAACTTGCAAGCATCATCAAGGTTTAGGTTGAAAGCTTTGATGGCCCAAAATGCTTTATGATCTAGTTTTATAGGCAAGTGACAAGGTTTTTCATAAACTAACAGATAGGGTGACACGCTTAAAGATGTTTTGAAAGCAATACGGTAAGCCCAAAGTGCATCGTTTAATCTTAAAGACTAATCTTTAAGATTTGGGTTAACAATTTTTTTTTTCAAAATTTGTTTAATCTCCCTATTTGCTAATTCTACTTGTCCACTTGTCTGAGGGTGATAAATGGTGGTAATTTTGTGGGTAATGCCATATTTTTTCATTAAAAATTCAAATGATTTATTGCAAAAATGTGTTCCCCCATCACTGATGATAGCTCGAGGGATTCTAAATCGACTCAAGACATTTTCTTTTCAAAATTTAAGAACAGTTTTATGATCATTGTGTCAATATGGAAATGCCTCAATCCATTTTGAGACATAATCAACTGCAACCAAAATATACAAAAATCTAAATGATGGTGGAAATAGACCTATGAAATCAATTCCCTAACAATAAAAAATTTCAATGACAAGGATAGAGTTCAGATGCATCATGTTTCGTTTAGAAATGGAACCCAATTTTTGACAGTTTTCACAACTTTTACAAAATGTATAACTGTCCTTAAATAAAGTGGGCCAATAAAATCCACACTGCAAGATTTTCATAGTTGTTTTCTTTGAAGAAAAATGACCTCCACATGCTTTTGAGTGACAAAATTTAATGACATTACCTACCTCACTGTCAGGCACACATCTTCGAATGATTTGATCAGGACAATACTTGAACAAATATAGGTCATCCCAATAAATTTTTTTTCACCTCAGTCAAAAATTTGCTTCTGTCTTGGTGCATCCATTGAGGTAGCATCTTTTCTGTTACGAGAAAATTGACAATGTTAGAAAACTAAGGCATGGAACTGACAGAAAATAAAAATTGATCGGGAAAAGAATCATTGATAGGTGTGAGGTCAAAAGGTAAGTCTGTTGTAAGTCTGGACAAATGATCTACAACAATATTTTTGGCTCTTTTCTTATATTTTATTTTGATGTTGAGTTCTTGATGCAACAAGATCCACCGTATCAACCTCGATTTGAGTTCCTACTTAGACATTAAATATCTAATAGTAGCATAATCGGTGAAAATAATAGTAGAAGAACTAATTAAATAAGCTCAAAATTTGTCCAATACAAAAATTATAGCAAGTAGTTCTTTTTCAGTAGTGGTGTAATTCATTTGTGTACTATTCAAAGTTCGACTTCCGTAATAAATTACATGAGGCTTACCTTCTTTTCTTTAGCTTAAAACAGTGCCAACAGCAAAATCACTAGCATCACACATCAACTCAAAAGGCAAAGACCAGTCAGGGGGTTGCATGATAAGAGCATATGTCAGAAGATTAATTAATTTTTCAAAATATTTCTGACATTCTTGAGTCTAATCAAATAGTGCATCTTTTATTAGAAGATTACATAATGATTTAGATATGGAACTAAAGTCCTTAATGAATCTTTTATAAAATCCTGCATGTCCTAAAAATGAACGAACTTCCCTAGCTATTTTTGGTTAAGGCAAATGGGCAATTAATTCAACTTTGGCCTTATCAACTTCAATTCCTTTAGAAGATATCACATAACCTAACACTATTCTTGAGGTAATCATGTAATGACATTTTTTTTAGTTTAACACAAGTCTTTTTTCTTCACATCTTTTAAGAACTTTTTCTAAATTGTCAAAATAAATTTTAAATGAATTTTCATAAACTGTCAAGTCATCCATGAAAACCTTTAAATAATACTCAACCATGTCACTAAAAATACTTAGCATGCATCTTTGGAATGTTGCCGGAGCATTACAAAAGGCCACAAGACATTCTTCTATATGCAAAAGTGTCAAAGGGGCATATAAAAATGATATTTTCTTGATCCTCTAATGCAATGAATATTTGATAATAGCCTGAATAACTATCAAGAAAACAATAGTAGGGATGTCCTGCTACCTTTTCCAGAATTTGATCAAGAAATGGCAAGGGGAAATGATTTTTCCTAGTGGTAGCATTTAATTTTCTAAAATCAATACACATACGCCAACTGGATGAGACTCGCATAAGTATGAATTCACCTTTATTCATTTTCAATCGCTGTTATTCTATATTTCTTAGGTACAACTAGTGTAGGGCTTACCCACTGGCTATCAGAGATAGGGTAGATAATTCCAACATCAAGTAATTTAAGAACTTCAACTCTAACTATCCTTTTCATGTGTGGATTTAATCTTCTTTGAGGTTGTTGAGATGTTTTGGCATTATCCTCTAAATGTATTTTATGTGTACAAATTAATGGATTAATACCTTTTATATCCTTTAACGTCCTTCCAATTGCACTTTCATTCCTTTTAAATACTTCTATTAACATACCTTCTTATTCTCTAGTAAGGGTCAAGAAAATTACCAATGAAAAACTTTATTCTTCTCCCAAAAATATATACTTCAACCCAGCAGGTAATGACTTTAGTTTTAATGTGGGTACTTCTTCATGGGTATTATCATTCATGGGTTTTGACTCTTCGAATCTCGGCTTCCATCCTTTGTATTCTAATACCTGTGTACAATCAAGCAGAGAGCATATTTTAGAAATATCATCATCTAATTGCATACCTAAGTCAAATGAATTGATTAAACAAATTTCTAATGGGTCAGAAGAACTTTTGATTTGAAGATGATCATCTACAATAGCTTTAATCCCTTCAACTTCCTCCTTTTCATTATGCACTTCCTGTGGTTGCTTGCACATGTTGAAAACATTAAGCTCCAGTGTCATATTTCCAAATGTTAGCTTCACCACTCTATTTCTGCAATTTATCAAATCATTAGATATTGCTAAAAATGAGTGACCTAAAATAACAGGAATTGACTTGCAACTATTAACCATAGATTCAGTTTCCAAGGCAATAAAATTCACATGATATATGATTTTATCAACTTGTACCAATATATCTTCCACTATTCCTTTTGGAATTTTAATTAATCTATCAGTAAGTAGAAGAGTTACAAAAGTTGATTTTAACTCATCTTGGTTGAGTTGCTGATAAACTGAATATGGAAACAACTTAATACTAGCACTAAGATCGAGTAAAGCTCGATCAATTTTATGTTCACCAATAATGCATGAAACTGTAAGACAACCAGGGTCTTTATATTTCAAGGCATTATTATTCTGAAGAATGGAGCTTACCTGTTCAGCCAAAAAGGCTTTCTTTTTCACATTTAGTTTCCTTTTAACAGTGCATAAGTTCTTAAAAAATTTGGCATAAGAGGGAACCTGTTTGATAGTATCTAACAGAGGAATATTGACCTTCACTTGTTTAAAAATTTCAAAAATTTTAGTGTTGTGGTTCAATTTCCTTGAATTGTTTAATGTTTGAGGAAATGAGGGTGAAGACGAGAGTTTGATCTCCTTTTCGCCAGGTGGCTTATCAATATCTTCCTTATCTTAGGGGATTGGTTCATCATCTTTCTCACAAGGTTCAGGAATTTGTTTTTCAATAATCTTTCCACTTCTAAGAGTTACCACTGACATGACTTGATCTATTTGTTGGCTTTCTGAACTACCTTCATTTAAGCTGTACTGACCCTTAGGTTCGGTTGAGGTTGAGAAAAAAATTTTCCTTTCTCGTGAATGGTGAGTGCAGAAGCAAATTTAGCAAAAGTGTCTTTTATGTCAATTATAGCTTGAGTATTTTGGTTATTAATGGTCTGTTACTTTTCCATGAATGCATGCAATGTTCCTTCAAGGTTTTTCCTATATGGTGGGACGTAAGGTACATATCCTTGAAAATTTTGAGAGTCTAGTTGTGCCTGAGGAGGTGGTGGTTGCCTAAATTGTGGCTGATTATTAGTCCTCCAACTGAAGTTCATATGATTTCTTCATTCGAATTGTATGAATCTAAAAAAGAAGAGGTGAATGACTTTTTAAAATTATTCATTGCATTTACTTGCTCATGCACAACTTCTTTAAAAATAGAAATTTTTGGACGTTCATTTGTTGAGTGTCCTAATTCATCACAAATGGCACAAATTTCTTCATTTTGTACAGATTTGATTTATTTTACTTTCCCTGATTCCATGGCTTCAATTTTTCTAGTCAAACTGGAAAACCTAACATTTAGATCTTTTTCTTGACTGATGTGATATTTTCCTTTACTAGCACTTGCAAGGTTAGATCTAATTGAATTTTTAGAAAGATTAGTACCATGCCAAGAATGAGAATACTTAGTCAAATGGTCTAAATATTCTAAAACTTCTTCAGCTTCTTTATTAAGAAACTCATCATTGCATATTGTTTCCACAAATTGTTTAGTTTCAGGTGTTAACCTTTCATAAAAGAAGTTTATAGTGTGCTATTTTTCAAAACCATGATGTAGGCAAGAATTTAACAAATCTGTAAAACGTTCCTAACATTGAAAATATGTTTCATTTGAAGTTTGAGAAAAATTTTGAATTTGTCTTTTCAAAGCATTGGTTTTATGTGTTAGAAAAAATTTCTTTAAAAACTCACTTTGCATTTCTTGCCATATGCCAATTGATCTTGGTTTCAAAGTGTTAAGCTAAATTTTTGCTTTATCTTTTAAAAAAGAAGGAAACAATTTAAGTTTAATAATTTTTTGTGCAATTTTGATCAATGAAAGTAATGCATACTTTCTCAAATTCTTTTAAATGTAAAAATGGGATTTTATATTCTAAACCATGGAAATTAGGAAGTAATGAAATCATACCCGACTTAAATCTAAAATTATTAGCATTGAGTGGAATGATAAAATATGATGAACTAGAATTTTGAGATGGTTTCAAATATTCACACATTGTTCGTAACGGTTGATTTTCATGTTTATCATGTACACTTTTATTTTCAGTCATTGTGTTTAATGTGTGTGATTGTTATTCAAACAGATCAATATATAAAGTATCAGGATTAGTTTTAACCACATGACCAGAATTTAAATCACGATTCCAACTAAGCATAAGTAAGTGACTTAAAATACGAAAAAAATATATACAGAGCTAAACCTTCCATAAAAAAAAATATATTCACAAGTAGGCGGTAAACTTGCCATGGTAAAAAATATATATTAACAAATAGAAAATTAAAAGAGTAAGGAAAGAATATACTAGATGATGAAGTTTATTTAAAGAAAGAAAACCTCAATAAACTTGTTCTCTAAATCAAGTTCCAAGCAACGGTGCCAAAAACTTGATGCGAAATTTGATATTGATGCAAACCCAAGTGTAGGTTGTCTCAAGTAATAAATTCTCGAGAGTTTGAGGTCGATCCACAGGAAATTGATGAAGAAAATTTCTTTGAGGTAAGGAAAGGATTTATCACAATAATTAAGGTGATAAAACTTGTTCACAGTTAAAAAGGATTTGCTTGCGCTAGGAGATCCACTCTTGGTAAGTAAATTAAGAACAAGATTAATTCTTTTTATAACTCAATTAGAATCCACACATAACGGAGATTCCAATCAGAAAATATAGAATTCAAAGTTCGTTTAAGATTATATATGCAATTATATTATGGTTCCTTTGATTATCTACTAACACCAACACTTGTAAATAGGTTCAAGCATTTATTGTGTCAAACTTTTGTCTACAATGAATCAATAACTTCACTTTACAAGGAGGGTTTCTAACGCCAACACTAGTAAATGAGTTCAAGCATTCATTGTGTCAAACTCTTGTGTACAATAAATCAAGATCTCTACTTTACAAAGGAGGGTTTCTAAATTGATTGGAAACAAAATACAACACATATAATGTCCATTTGATAATATAACATTCAAGTAGAAGAAATAGATTAATTTAATTTTCATTACCAAAAGCTTTACCCTTTCACCCAAGTAAAATAAAAATTAGTTACTCATGAATCAAGAAAAAAGAAAGAGAGAAGAAGAAGAAGATGAACATAACTTCTATTTGAAACAAAAGAAAACTACAACAAGAGAAATAAATAATACAAGAACAAGATCTTGATCTCTAAACTAAGATGATTCTAATGAGCAACCCATAGTGCCTTTTATAGTGCATGAAGGGTACAAAATGATAACGGAATTATTTGATAAGTGGGTGGATGAGTGGAAAATTATTGCCATGCTTGTCTCCCCGCTCAACCAATTCAACTATCTTCACATGACTATAACTCTATCATAACATTACCTGTTGCATAAGTGGTCTTCATAAAAGTTTAAGGGTTTTGTCTCAGATTTCTAATGCCACTTGTTTCATCACAATCTGACCCCTACAGCCTAAGATATGGCTCAATCTTTGTACAGTATTTGAGTTCTAGTAATAGCACTTCTATTCTGACTTCTAGGCCTAATATGACCTACTAGACATCTGATTATGCTCTTGTGTTTTTCATGAAAGTTGTAGATTTGGGTCTTAACTTTCATTTGAGCTTTGTTTTGTGTCAATTAAACTTATATAGCTCAAGAAATGGGCTGATGAGTGCACCACGGTCAAGCTATTAGGATCAGAATTCTGACTCTTGCTTTCACTTCAATTTCAATTATCCAAACGTGTGATTCCTCTCTTGAGGTCTTCATGAAACTTGTAGAAAATTATCTTAACTTTCCTACAAAACTAGAATCATATCAATCAAATATTTGTAACTCAGATTATAGCTAATTTACTGAATGTTGCCAAATAGAAAAATTAAGGCCAATTCATGTAATAATTCCTTCAATGATCCAATTAAGCCAAATATCATAAAATGTGATAAAACTAACTTAATTAAGCCTAATTAGACCTTAAGACACCCAGTGAGAGGATTATTAAATGAATAAAATATATTGTTATCACAGGGAAAACAAGTAAGGTATGTTATTTGAAGTTCTGGAAAAAGAGTTGTTATTAAAGAACTCATGTTAGGTTATGACATTAAAGCCTCTCTGTTTACCTTATTTATAGTTGGGTTAGTTATGAATATGGAGTGTAGATAAGTTTCAGTTGTTATTTGTCTATTAGGGTGATTAAAGATAAAGTTAATTTGATATAAAAGTTATCTTGTCAAGCATAAAGTAACTAATTAATTATCCAAGTCAGAATTGATTTGATTCAAAGATGACAGAAGGATAAGTAAACAATATTTGAAGTTCAAGCTGAAATTACACAGTTAGGAAATCACTTAAATAGATTAGAAACTTCATCCCTAAGCTTAATGAAAGAATCTAAGAAGGCGGGCCACAGGACAAAACTTCGGTTGAATTTTTTTTTTACTTCAAGGTGTTGAGGTCACATTGACTTTCTTGATTTCGACAGTGCTTTGACTTGGATAGCTAAGTCTTTCCCTTGGTCACAAAGACTAGAAATTTGCTATTGGCAGGTAGTGAGGAAAGAACTATTTTTCTCATGATCTTTCTCCAAGACTTCTAGCTTCTTTTCTTCTTCCTCTAATTGACACTTCAGCTCCATAATAGCATCTTTGAAAGTTACAATTTAGTCCTATCAAGAGGCCATGGCAGAGTTGAGAGCTTTTTCTTTGGCATGAAGAAATGAAATAGAGTCTTGAGCCTTGATGGCTTTGTCCTTCAGATCCGTTCGATGTGTGTCCAACATCAGTTTTTCACCAAGAATGATGTAGTGTTAGGTTCAAAACATGTTGCCCATTTGCTAACTGCAAGTGCATGGGTCGCACAAGTAATAAAGATACAGAGTAAGAGATCGTTCCCACAATGATAATTTTATTTCCAATGCTAAGTATTAACCGATAGCTCACCTAACTCTATTCAAGAACATAAAAATGGATAAAAGTAAAGAAAGTAAAGACATAAAGCAATAAGGATAAATGGTTAGAGTTTAGGGATATCATCCTTCACCCTTTACATCAACTAACAACAAGCAATCCTCCTTATAAATATGAATGCAATGATTAAGTTAACTTGAGAATCTACATTAGCTAAACGCCTATGTCTAGGTCATCTAACCATGGTTTCAATTGCTCAACTTTCTAAATGTCCTTGAGAGCTAACACAAAATCCACTCTTTAAGGTCTATTCTCAAACACGTGCTATGCATGGCTAAAAGGTATATGTCTATCCCATTAGCGAATCAACTCATCCCGCCATTGGAATAGAATCGAACACGCATCAACCATACATACGATCTCAAACCCAAATCCCTATGTCTAGGTTCATTAGATTTTATCAAATCACTCAAATGTTGGCCAAACACTCAAGAGCATTAAGCACAATATGATTGAATAAAATCAAAGATCCACACAAACTCAGAGAAGAACAAACCATTAATATTAATAAAAGGATTCAAAGTCATCCCTAAATAAAGCTCAGCTATACAATGAACATGAGAATAAATTACAAAATACATGCTCAAGAAATAAGGAAAAGAAGAGAGAAAAGAGAGAAGGAGAAAGCTTATGGATTTTGCCATTGAAGCTCGGATCCTCCTCCAATGGAAAGAGGGCTCTATCCTTAGCTCCCCAAGCTCCATCTCCACCTCCAATGGAGAACCCAGCTGCAGCCTCTAACCTAGAAAACTAAAAACTTAAAATCTAAAAGAGAGAAACTAAGAGAGAGGGACAGAGGGTGCGTGAAAAATAGAATAAATAGGCTCAGCTCGCCGATGCGCGCCGCGGCGTGCACATTCTCACGCCTCGGCATGGAGCTATCTGTCCTGTCAGTATGTGGCTGGCTGAGACCCTCACGCCGCGACGTGCACATTTTCACGTCGCGGCGTGGACCTCTGGAATGCATCCTTGGCTTCTTTCCTCCAATGTTGGGCCTTGGCTTGCATCAATTTGTCTTTTTTGAGCCTTTCCTGCATTAGAGAAACCACCAAGTTAAATATAATTACAAATCTACTTAATCAATCAATAAATATGCACAAAATGCTCAAAAACATAAAGGAATATCTCAAAATAGAATTTCACAAATATAAGCATAAAACCTTCCAAATATGCATAAGAACAAGGACTAAGCATGCCATGAAGCACAAATATAGGGCATAAATAACTACATTTCATAGAGTTATCACACCCCCAAACTTAAGATGTTGCTTGTCCTCGAGCAACACAAAGTATGACTAAGAAAACTCACTTTGACAATTCATGCTCACATGCATTCAACAATGATAAATTCAATTTTCTTTTAACCACAACCAGTGCACAATGATTGTAATGGTCCTCAAAGAATGCATATGCCTTACAGTTAAGCTCAACACATACACAATCCTTAACATGCCATCAATCAAGTTTCTAATCATGCACATAAAAAAATCTCTCACAAACATGTAAGCTCAACTTATCTTTTTCAAATCATGCTCATCCGGATAAGTTTATGAACCTACACACAGATTCAAATCAAGACTCCACAAAATTGTAGCACAACTCTCTCTCCATTAATGTAAATCACACATGATTGAGGATCAAGAGGGACTTTAATAGCTTATAATGTAAGGCCAAAGTGATAGGGCGAAGAACAAAGGGGAATGGAAAACATACAAACATTGATAAACATAACATGATATTTCAAGACTTGAGTCACTACAGCAAGGGTATACAAAATGAAATGAATAACACTATTCAGAACCACTCGATGCTTTTTTCATTTATACTTTCTTTCATTCATTTGCTTTTTCTTTTCTTTTCTTTTCTTTTTCTCTTTTTGTATTTTCTTTTTCTTTAACAAAAACAACTTCTTGTACAACAACTGGTTCCTTCAAGCTACTTTTGTATTGAACAACATAAATACCCTAAACAATGGACTCAAGTGAAGAAATAACATATCATGCACTCAACAAACATGAAGGGGAGGAAAAGATTGCAAAGCTTTCGCATGCATTAGAATGGGTACAAGGTAGGAAATATGAGGGTGAAAGAAGAACATAGAAAGCCAAACATTTAGAAAGCTTCAAAAGAGGACCTAGGGATATAATCATGTAAGGGTAAGCTTGAAAGGCTCAACCGGTCCAAACAATGCCCTAATCATTTCCTCAATCATGCACAATCTAGGATTTCGCCTCAAGAGAGTTGCAAAACAATTTCAAGGATAGTAGAAATCATCCACATGCACAATCCATAAATATTCTCTAGACAAACACTCAAATCTTTCCAAAGTTAAACAAGCATCTAAGTGAGAAACACATCATGCATAAAAATAAACAAGATTGCCTAAGCATGCCGCAAGATCGCAAATGGTTTCACAGAAGAATCGAGGACAATCGCAAACATTTATATCATTGGCCAACCAAAACTACACTAGCAAATGGCAACAAATCATGCATTCAAAAGATTCACCATTTTTTCATTCAAGCATGCATAACATCAAGTAGAGTGTTGAAAATTGAAATTTTTATCAACAACCTACCAATAATAGATAAAACAGGATATAATCATGAAAGCATGATGACTATCACTAGCACATACATAGAGTATCAAAACATGTGTAATCATTAAGCATTAAGGGTGAAAATATGCAATGATACTCCCCTAAACTAAAGTGATATGTGTTCTTAGTGTTCATGGTCTATAGGGTACTTGAGCAAGTCAAAACAGCATCCAAACTAGACTGAGCATTATTAAACAAAGAAAAACTAGAAAAATAACAAAAACATGCAAAAACAGGGGCCACGCCGAGGCGTGAACATTCACACGCCGAGGCATGGAGCCCTCAGGTGCGTATTCTTGATGAGGCAGAGACGGGCACGCCGCGGCGTGAACATTACCACGCCGCGGCGTGACAAGTCATGCTGCAGACTCTGATAAAGAAACCGGTTCGCTGAATCGGTGCTCTATGTTGGTCCTTAGCACCTCCAAAACATGTCTAAAAACTTAAAACACAGAATGTACAACAAAAACATAACAAAAATACAAAATCAAACTATAATAACTTATCTAAGCAAACCAAAAACAAAGGCATAAAAACATGAATTAAAACTATTTACAACAGCAAAACATAAAAACTTGAATTAGAACTAAGCAAACTCATTATCAATATTAGCAATACGGAAATAATGTCTTATCCCCGGCAACGGCGCCAAAAACTTGTTAGGGTCAAAATGTGTTGCCCATTTGCTAACCGCAAGTGCACGGGTCACATAAGTAATACAGATACAGAGTAAGAGATCGTTCCCACAAGGATAATTTTATTTCCAATGCTAAGTATTAACCGATAGCTCACCTAACTCTATTCAAGAACATAAAAATGGATAAAAGTAAAGAAAGTAAAGACATAAAGCAATAAGGATAAATGGTTAGAGTTTAGGGATATCCTCCTTCACCCTTTACATCAACTAACAACAAGCAATCCTCCTCATAAATATGAATGCAATGATTAAATTAGCTTGAGAATCTACATTAGCTAAACGCCTATGTCTAGGTCATCTAACCATGGTTTCAATTGCTCAACTTTCTAAGTGTCCTTGAGAGCTAACACAAAATCCACTCTTTAAGGTTTATTCTCAAACACGTGCTATGCATGGCTAAAAGGTATATGTCTATCTCATTAGTGAATCAACTCATCCCACCATTGGAATAGAATCGAACACGCATCAACCATACATACGATCTCAAACCCAAATCCCTATGTCTAGGTTCATTATATTTTATCAAATCACTCAAATGTTGGCCAAACACTCAAGAGCATTAAGCACAATATGATTGAACAAAATCAAAGATCCACACAAACTCAGAGAAGAACAAATCATTAATATTAATAAAAGGATTCAAAGTCATCCCTAAATAAAGCTCAGCTATACAATGAACATGAGAACAAATTACAAAATACATGCTCAAGAAATAAGGAAGAGAAGAGAGAAAAGAGAGAAGGAGAAAACTTATGAATTTCGCCATTGAAGCTCGGATCCTCCTCCAATAGAAAGAGGGCTCCATCCTTAGCTCCCCAAGCTCCATCTTCACCTCCAATGGAGAACCCACCTGTAGCCTCTAACCTAGAAAACTAAAAACTTAAAACCTAAAAGAGAGAAACTGAGAGAGAGGGACAGAGGGTGCGTGAAAAATAGAATAAATAGGCTCAGCTTGCCGACGCGCGCCGCGGCGTGCACATTTTCACGCCTCGGCATGGAGCTGTCTGTCCTGTCAGTATGTGACTGGCTGAAACCCTCACGCCGCGGTGTACACATTTTCACGCCGCGGCATGGACCTCTGGAATGCATCCTTGGCTTCTTTCCTCCAATGCTGGGCCTTGGCTTGCATCAATTTGTCTCTTTTGAGCCTTTCCTGCATTAGAGAAACCACCAAGTTAAATATAATTACAAATCTACTTAATCAATCAATAAATATGCACAAAATGCTCAAAAACATAAAGGAAGATCTCAAAATAGAATTCCACAAATATAAGCATAAAACCTTCCAAATATGCATAAGAATAAGGACTAAGCATGCCATGAAGCACAAATATGGGACATAAATAACTACATTTCATAGAGTTATCATGTAGCCGTTGTTGTACCTCTTCAAAAACTTGATGATAAAGACTTTGAAAGAAGAACAAATCTCTTATACCTTTCACTCAAAAAATCAGAATGTTATGACAATGTGGCGAAAGCCGGGAGTAAAGATAAGCTAAATGAAGTTTCGTCTTTAGAATAGATAAGTCTTGTTACAACAAGAATAGACTGAATCCAAGGCCAAACGAACTTCGCTTTGCACCGATAGTTGAAGGCCTAAAGATTCAAGTTGCTCATCAACACTTTCATGTGGCTGACTCCGAATCTTGGCAAACAAATCATCATCCTCAAGAAAAAAGAATTGTGTTGATTTAGCCTATTTGTTGGCAAGCCCAACCATGCTAACTTGTACCCATGAAAGAAAACTAATTTAAGGAAAAGGTTTCTAAATCAATAGAACTTAGTAGCAAAATGGTAAAAAGTGTAGAATACCTCAGCAGGTAAAGTTGGTGTAAAATTTTGGGAAGTGGAAGTAAGAATAGTAGGAGAACTCTAAGGCATAGATGTTAATAAGGTGGTGGACTTCTCAGTTTGGACCTCGACCCTTCTGTCTTGATTAGTAATAGGGTCGTTGAGGCCACCTATTTATTTAGGTGAAGAAACAAGTACCACCTTTTCAGCAATCGTGTCAGTAGATGTCACCTTTTCAATAACTAGCTTGACACGTGTCATCTTTTTGGCGGCAACAATTAGGCGTGTTTGAGCTTGACAAATTGAAACCCACTGGGGACATATTCACCTTACAAGGGGAACAATCAAGGGAGAACTTGAACGAGGCCCATTTGGAAAAAAGAGCAGTTAGGGAGATGAATTTGTAGAGTGCATGATTTTTTACCCAAGTGTTTGACTGTAAATTTTTGATAACACAAGAAGCTACTACAAATGGAATGATGATTCTGACTTAATCCTTTAAACCAATATAGGACATGTGGCCTTTTGGGAAAAATCTAAAGAGAATATGTGGGAAGCTTATTAGACAAATTGAAGAAGAATTCTATATAGGACCAAAATCAGAGCCTTAAGATTAGTAGGACACCCGAGAGCGCGGAAGCCGGCATATCCAGCCCAGCTCTAGACCAAGTCAACATTCTCATGACTGAGTTAGTCAAACGGGAAGAAATTCGGGGTACCAGACCCCACCCAAAGGGTGAACTACAATTGCTCTAACTTGGTGTCAAGCCAAATCAAGTCACCAAAATTGGGGCAAACTTGGAGGAAAAAAAAAGGTGCTAGTTGATTAAGCTTTTAGAGAAAAACAAAGAACTCTTTGCCTGGACATCCTCTGACATGCCTGGGCTTGATCCCGCCTTCATCAGTCATCGCCTATCTATAAGGAAAAATGCGAGGTCGGTCTCCCAAAAGAAGATAAAGATTAGATCAGAAAGACAACAAGTCATTGAAAAACAAGTTAAGGAGATACGCAGCGTCAGCTTTATCAGGGAGATAACTTACACTACATGGCTATCTAACATAATACTAGTGAAGAAATCAAATGGGAAGTGGAGAATATGCGTGGACTACATGGATTTAAACAAAGCTTACCCCAAAGATTCGTACCCACTTCCCAAAGTGGATAAACTAGTTGACAGCTCCTCTGGCTTCTATTTTCTATCTTTCATGGACACGTACTTTGGGTACAATCAGATCATAATGTGCCTCAGAGATGAGGACAAAACCATTTTCATCACTGAGAGTGCGAGCTACTACTATAGGCTTATGCCCTTTGGACTAAAGAATGTAAGAGCCACCTATCAGAGAGTGATGAATAAGGTTTTTAAGGGCTAAGTGGCGAAAATGCTAGAAGAGTATATGGATGATATGATAGTAAAGACCCCACAGGACAGGTCACATATCTTGGACCTCGAGGAAGTATTTGCACAACTCCGAAAACATAACATGAGGCTTAATCTGTAGAAAAGCGCCTTCGGGGTCCAAGCAAGTAAATTCTCAGGCTTCATGTTGACTCATCGTGGGATTGAGGCAAATCCAGACAAAAGCCAAGTGGTGCTCCACATGTGTAGCCCATAGATTATCAAGGAAGTGCAGCAGCTGACAAGCTGGATTGAGGCCCTCACACGTTTCCTTGCTAAAGTTTCTCATAAATCTCTTCCCCTTTTCTGATTGCTCAAAAAAGGGAAAGAATTTGAATGGACTTAAGAATGTGAGGATGCCTTTATATCCTTGAAAAGTCTACTGTCCTTTCCTCCTATACTGACAATAACAGAACCCGATGAGACATTGTACATGTACTTCTCAGTTCACTAAGAGACTATAAGTTTAGTACTGATCTGGGAGACGGTGGAGGGATAAAAGCCAGTCTACTTTGTGAGCAAGGTGATGCAAGGCCCCGAGCTTTGCTACCAGAAAATAGAGAAGGTTACCTTCGTATTCATCACCATGGCCAAAAGACTCAGATAGTACTTTCAGTGCCATCCTGTGGCGGTGAAGACGAACCAACCTATCCATCAGATATTGCAAAAATTAGACCTTGCAGAAAGAATGATCACCTTGTCCATTAAGCTTTTTGAGTTTGGGATCGTGTATGAGCCCTAGCTAGCAATTAAGGCTTAAATGTTTTTAGACTTTCTGGAAGAGCTCACATCGAACCCTGATAACC
The DNA here is from genome assembly GCA_029884595.1 of Ormosia semicastrata. Classification (NCBI taxonomy): domain Eukaryota; kingdom Viridiplantae; phylum Streptophyta; class Magnoliopsida; order Fabales; family Fabaceae; genus Ormosia; species Ormosia semicastrata. Next base: position 6,037,984 of record JAQQTO010000022.1, on the reverse strand, counting down.
TTGAGGGAATTTTGTGGACTATATTCATCGATGGATCCTCGAACCCCAAGGGGAGTGGTGCCAAGGTGATTTTGGAAAGTTCTAAAGGAGTAACAATAGAGAACTCCACCTCAAATAATTAGGAAGAGTACGAAGCATACATTATCAAACTGGTGATGACCAAGGATAGAGGAGTGACTGAGGTTACACTTTGCAGTGACTCCCAACTTGTGACTTCCCAGATCTGGGGTGATTATCAAGCTAAAGAGCCTATCCTTCATAAATACTTTGTCAAAGTCCAAGGACTCCTAAAAAATTTTAAGCTGTCAAGATAGAACACATACCCAAGGAGCAGAACTCTAGGGCAGACCTCCTGTCCAAACTGGTTAGCACGAAGAGCCTGGGGAACAACCGCTTCAAGATCCAAAAGACCCTATCTTGGCCCTCCATTACAAACCCAGCCATTTTCCAGGTGGAAGAAAAGGAGCATATTTGGGTCACCCCAATAATGGAGTACCCTCAGTTCGGAACCCGACCCAATGATCCAAAGGAAGCCTTCAAGTTAGTTAGAACCGCAGCCCAATACACTATCTACAATGGATAGTTATACTGTTATGGGTTCTCTTTACCTATCCTTAAATGTCTCACACCAAAAGAAGCAGAATATGTTTTGGCCGAGATCCATGTAGGGAATTGTGGATACCACTTGGGGAGCAAAGCCTTAGGTTTGAAGGCACTCAGGACTGGTTACTATTAGTAAAAAAATGGAAGGTAACTTTCTCATGCATGTCTAAGTCTGTGATAAATACCAGCGACATTCAAGCTATTATTAAGCTCCTCCTGTAGAACTATCATCAATGTCCGTACCCTGGCCATTTTATAAATGGGGTATCGATATCCTGGGTCCATTCCCTCAAGCACGTATACATCTGAAGTACTTGGTGGTGGCTATAGATTACTTCACTAAATGGATCGAAATAGAGCCTCTAGCCACGATCTCCTTCGCTTTGATCCAAAAATTCACTCGGTGCCACATCATCATCAGGTTTAGGGTCTTGGAGTCCATTGTGACACATAACAAAACTCAGTTCAAAGATAAAGATTTCGAAGAGTTGCTTACCGAGCTCCAAATTAAGCACAATTGTAGTTTCGTTAAGAATCCCAAAACCAATGAACAAGCTAAAACTGCTAACTGAGTTATTGTTCGAGGAATTAAAAGGAAGTTGGATGAAGCTAAGATAAATTAGGTCAAACAACTAGACCACACCTTCTAGGCTTACCGAACTACTCCTTACACCACAATAAGGGAAACCCCTTTCAAACTCACTTATAGGTGTGAGACTATGATCCAGTAGAGATAGGAGAACCCAGTTGGTGTTACCAATAATTCTCGCCTAACAATAACCCTGAACTGATTAGAGAGGACTTAGATCTTCTTGAATAAAGAAGGTGCGTCGCTTACATATACGACATCGCCATCAAATAGAAGACGATGACTCGATATAACTTGAAAGTTGTCCTAAGAAAGTTTGAGTCATGCGATCTAGTACTTCAGAGAATGAACATTGGTGGTAAGAATGTCTTCTAAGGGAAGTTAACACTAAATTGAGAAGGCCCCTATAGAATCATAATCAGCACTGGAAAGGGAGCTTACACCATGGGGACATTAACTGGCAAGCTAATAAAAACTATTGGAATGTGGACAAACTAAGAAAGTACTATAGCTAAGTGCCTTTTAAGGCTTAGTCTCTTAGCTTTCTTTATGTTTGATCTTCCCCAATTTTTGTGAGTATACATTCTACAGACTTCGGTCCTTCGTTCGATTAATAAAATATAGAAATTATTTTTACACATCTTCGTATACTTTTTTTTAAAGCTTTAAGACCCTCAAGCTGGACTTTGTCTTAAGAATGTCTATAGAGCCCGTTCCTTATAGGATCTGGGGTTTCTTAGAATCTAGGTTAAAAGGAATAACCCGCGAAACCAACTTCAGCGATTTTGATGTGAGTTATGGGTCCTTACCCAAATTCTCAACACTTGGTCATACCATTTTGTGGTTATGTGTAATTAATTGGAAACACGGGTTATGGCATAAATGTTCTATGGTCCATTTGGACCTTTATCCATAGTCTGCTATTCGGTACCTACTATGGATGTTTTATGTTAAATTGGTCTTGAACTTGAAAATTCCTAAGTGTTGGGCAGTTTTCTGAACTAGACCATTAACAGTAAAGACCTCGGTTATTGTTCACCTTTTATTTTTCCTAAGTCCTCAAAGGCGTTCCAAATGCTAAAAAGTCTGGGGCGGTGGACCTTGTACCAAGTTTTCACGTGATTGAAATTCTCCTAAGTCCCTAAATGGCCAACAAATGCTCATTAATGATGATCGTTGGACCCAACATAGACCATAGAAAAAAATAAGCATACAACACACAAGTTATAAAAATAATCAATTGTATATTGTAAGGCTTGGCGATCAAGAAAATTGTCCTTACAAAAATAAAGTGCCCTACGCAGGGGGCAAAGAAAAGTAGTAAAAGAAAAGAAAGAAAGAAAGCGTAAGTCAAGCTCCAGCATCCTCTTCAGTGGCACCTTACTCTGGGCTTTGATGGTCTTTACCAACGCTCCATTATTCCCTTCAACAAGAGTCAGATTGAGGGTAGCAGTAGGAGGGACCCTAGCATCAGCTCGACTAGCCTCTTAAGCCTCCTGCGCTGGTACCAAGTGGCCATTGTGGATCACCATCTTGGAGTTTAGCTCACCCAAGGTCAGGGCAACCCCCGGATTGAAGAACTGTACTTGGGTAACCGCATTCCAAAATTACTCGACGCTGATGTCTATACAAATTTTCATCAGCTACATACTATCCTCCTGTAGCTGCACCACCCAGTCTAAAGATTTTCATTCTTAGCATGGAGGTTAGTGACCACCTTCCCAGCCTTTTTGGAGTAGGCCCTCTCTCTCCTAAGTTCGACCTTGAATTCCGCCAGTTTCTTCTTTATCTTATCAATCTTCACTATGGCGTCCTCCAGGACCTTTTTGGCTTCCTTCTCTTTGGTCTTGAGGGCCAAGTCGAGCTTCCAAGCTCTGTCCTCCTTAGCTGTCCTCACCTTCTTAGCCATTTCCTCCTAAAATTAGTCTAAACTCCTTTGATGGTTGGCTTCAGCAACAATTCAAAGTCTGTGGCTCTAGAACCTTGACAAGATCTCTGAAGCACCTTTCTTAGAGATGTGGGCTAAAACACCATCATCCAAGAGTTAGAAGTCCACGAACGGTTCGGGCGTCGGATCCCTCTTATACAAAGAAATCAGAGGGAAGACAACGCTACCCGATACGGACCCTAGACCTTGAACGTTAGCCACCTCCCCGGATAACCTCTTTCTGCGGTCCTCTATCCTGCCGCCCTTAGCAGCTTTCCTTTTCCCCCTGTTAAGGGACCGTGTAGGAGACCCCCGTTGATCCGGAGCCACCTCGATAACTAGATCCTGGACAGTGGTAGTCGGAGCACTACATATAAGATCGTTAGAGGGTCTGGCACCCTCTTTTCCTTTCCTTCATGGCCTGTAGGGTAGCGAGAGCTTGTCCAAATGGCATACTTTCTACAAAACAAAGACAAAGCACAAGTTGTAAATAGAGCAAGACAGGCATTCAAAGAAAATATTGAAAGTAAAAAGTACAGTAAAGGCTGACTGCGGCCTACACTCTACTAGCATGGCTTCTAAGGTAGCATCATCAGGGGTGTCCAGAACTTCTTTACAAGCAATGAACTGGACTTTCTTTGCCCACATATTAATGAACCTAATACAGTCGGCATCCTTTCGAATGAGTTCAGACCACTCCACCTCAATCATTTTAATAGAGGTATCCCAGGCCCGATTAGTCCAGTACAGATCAAACACTGGGCCTCCATCGGTCTCCTCAAAAAATGGGTGGATTCTGGGAGCCGCCATCAGCTTAAAGAACTTGAGAACTTGTTCTTGAAGCTTTCCTGGAAGACTTTGAAGACATTTCGTCTAACTTTTGCCTAGAGTGTGAGCCAATTTTTCCTCACTGGCCTCTCTCCTTGGCGGGGCCACTGATGAAAAGATTGAAGTTTGCCTTCACTGAGTACAGTAGTCTAACCACTCAGCAGAACCTCTCGAAGGCAAGAACGAAGCCCCAACTGTTGGGGTGAAGTTGAGACGATGCCACATTCAGATGGCGAAGGACTCCAATTTGAAAGTTAGAGAAAGGTAGCTAGAGCCCCAGTCAACAAAAGAGGTCCTCATACAAAAACATGAAATATTCGCTGTAACATTCTGAAAATTATTTATTTCATTATAAATAATTATTTTATAATATTTATGACTTTTGAGAATTTTTTTAGAATTTTTCGAATATGTCGAATATTTTAATATATTCCTCATTTAGCGTGCACACTGAGCAGAGTCAGTATAACATCGCGAAAAACTATTTGTTTCATGATAAATAATTATTTTCTAATATTTGTGATTTTTGAGAATTTTTCTGGAATTTTCTGAATTGTTTGATTATTTTAATATTTTCTCGATTTGAGTGCGCACTGAGCGAGGCTGAGAAAATGAAATGTTTTCCCTGTGACTGAAGAAATTTTAACTGTAGAAATATTGACGGGGGATCTTACTAAACCCGAGGCTGGACACAGTTTACGAAGTTTTGTTTTTCAAGATTTTATCTGAGAAAAGAAATCGCAGTATATTTTATTATCTGTTGAATAATAAAATATTATTTCTGCTAACTATAAATTTTGTCTACTGAGAAATAGCTCTAGTAGATTATTCCTATCTAGTTGCTTTTATGACATCATTTAAAGGACCTCACACTTCACTTTATCGAGAAGCGTGCGAAGCTTCTCAAGGAAGCTTCAAAGGAAACTTCTAGAAAGCTTCCTCCCAACCACTTTTCTCTCTCTCTCCTCTCTTTTTGGTGCTGCACGGTTGGGAAGGGGAAAAACAAAAGGGCTATTTCACTTTCTATTCTCTCATTTCTCCTCCTCCCTCACGCAGCTCACTCTCTCTTTCTCTCTTCTTCACACGGCTACACACACACACACCCACCATTGTTGAATTTCAAGCTCTCTTTGCTCAAGCCAATATAGACCATTGCTTTCCCTCACCATCTCCAAGCTCTCTCTCATTTGTGGGACTCCTCTTTGCTCCTCCATTTTCGTCCTCCATAGCCCAGCTTCAAAGCTTTAAGTTTTGAGGTAAAGCTCTCAACTTTCTTCCCATTTTCACCTCATTTTCATGGTCTATGGTCACCTTGGTGACTATGGCTGCCATTTCCACTCTTTGATTTTGATTTGTTGTATTTGAACACTCAAGGATCTTGTGGTGGTGAAGCACAAAATTTCAAGGACAAAAGGAGCTTGCTTTCCTTGTTCTTCACTAAGGTACGAGGAAGATTATTCTCTTCAACCCATTTTGGTAGTGAGAAACGTCTTTGTTGTGTTGATGAGGTGAAACCCATTTGTGGGTACCCCTTTGTTTGAGTGATTTTGGTTATTTAATAGTGTTTTGATTGGTAGGAATTAGTTGTATGTTGATAGATCTTGGATTGTATGAAGGTTGGATTGATTTTTGGTGATTTCTACGTCCACAGAGTGATACACGGCCTAGGCCGTGTATGACCGAGACTAAAACGGCGGTGTATCTCCCTATGTGACTAAAACGTGTTTTTCTGGTGCACTCTAGAGGAGTACACGGCCTAGGCCGTGTATGACCGCACGGCCGTGTACTCGGGGCTGTGTATTTTACACACGGCCGTGTAACCCGTTCAACAGTTGATTTGAGACTTTTCTAGCCCCTTAGAGGTTCAAGGTCCCCTTAGGCACTTGACTCAAGGCTTTTGGACTAATGTAAGTGTAATAATCTTGAATAATTAGATGACTAGAAACTAATTAGGGATTCATAAAGCGGAAAAAGATCGAGAACGAGAGCATGCCTTATAACTTATACGAACTTTGAATAAAGATAGAACATAAGTGTGATTGAGGTTGCGAGCGACATAATGAAATTAAAAATTGACTTACTTGATAACTTTGAATAGGATGTGAATGCCTAGAAACTTATTATTGACTTTGTATAGACCCTTGAACGGGATCAAATATTGATGATAAATGACATAACATGTGATCTTAGACCTGAAATGCTATGATTGTGAATTTATAAATGTACATATGAGTATGCATTGAATCTATGTGAATTGAGCATGATTGAGTCGTGCATTGAAAAAGTCTGTTGGACAATTTGTTAAGGCTAAGTTGCCTAGGAGTTGAATCACACCTTTGTGCAGGTGGGAATAGACAAGTGTAGGTCATTTGTTGACCTTGGGGGCATCGGGGTGCGGGTACCTCGCAATGGACAGTTGGTAGCTCTTCTGTCCGTGGGGCAGACCGATGCAAATGCATCGACGATCCGGACCGAGACACTGTCCTATATCGAGATCTATGTAGAATGTCTTGTACAATGCCATGATGCATATTTCAATAAATTGAGAATTTTAGCACTTGATGGCATCGACAGTCACGATATTGACATATCTCCTGATCATTCTCTCCAACTATTTTGTGTCTAACTCCATGGAGTATGATTTTTGGTATCATATGCATATGCATAATGAGTCACCATATCATTTGATATTTGCTTATTCATGTGAAAGTTTAAACTATTGTCCTATTACTTTTGTATCTGCTTGTAATTGCCAAGTGGTTCACTATCTGCTTTAATACTGCTTATTATTATTGAATTGTTATGTGGGCATCATGCACCGTTTTGTTTCTTTACTGTCATCATAGGTAATGAATGTAGAATGTCTTACCTCTTTTCTATATTTGTTGCTATTCTGTGTGGTTTTTAGTTAAAGTCTGAAAGGGGGGCGAGGTTGAATCTCCTAAGCTTCACTTAGTTTGATCTTCTGCGTTCGGTAAGGACACCTTGAAGGGACTCTATTGGTTTCGTCATAATTGAGTTCACTGGAGGTGCCAAGGCTTGGCGAGTCGACTGGACTGACATGCGTATGTGATACGTTGGAGATCTAACCTTAACCGTGAAAAGAACTGTGATTGAAGATCTTAACCAGTATTTCTCTCTACACCGGTGTGTCCGGAGTTGCCTTACGCATTCGGGATCCGATGGAGTGCCCAACTCCTTAGTCATGGATATGTTGTGGGTAGTTTATATTTTATTTTGCATTACCTGTATAAAGTGTATTTTGGGTATATGTATGTTTCAAGGTGATTATCTAGTCTTAAATGCTGTAAACTGAGTATATTTTGTAATTCATATTTTTTAACTAGCTGTATATGTAACTATTCATTCGTGGCTCATATTTCCTGTATATGCGAAAATGTTTAATTTGGATAAATGTTATTTGATAATCGTAACATGCCAAAATTTAGTGACCGTGACATAATGACGATTGTGCCGTGGTTATTAAATCGAGGGGTGTTACATTCGCCCTCTGTCCGGGTTGAACACACTCTTTCATCCTCTCCTGGAGCCAGGATCTTATACTTATGGTCTAGTTTGCAACCCTCTGTCAACTCCAAATATCTCGCAAGATTTTTAGCGTCCTCTGTAGTCTAGATTTCGGACATACTACCCCAGGAATCATGAATCATCTCCAAGCTAACGGTGCATGTGCCTCCTAGGGGCAAATACCATGGCCCTCTCCGTAGCCAATCTCTTAAGCCCTGCTACTCGTCTCCTTATCATGGAATCCCTGGAAACACCCACAGAGGCTGGTAAAGTGTTGTCAGAATCAGAAGAATATCTTAAATCACCTACAGATTCAGACGTGGAGAATGGCAGACCATGAAGGGAAAGCCTATTAAAGATCGTGTTCACACCTGCCTCTGCCCTCCATTCAGTTAGCTACACCCATTGGAGACACCGACCTCCATGCCTTTAAAGGTCTATGAGCCTGAGTTGGGTGCCTCCGCTGCTCACAATGCGATGGAGAGAGCGCTCTAGAGAGAAACACCACTGAGTGGATCCATAACTACTAGTATCTCTACTCATTTTGCCAAAAAATGGTGGGGAATACCCCAAAACAAAAATGAAAGAAGTTCAATCCCTAAGGTTTGACACTGAGGACAGTGAGAAGTAGAAGAACACATACCTTGTAATAGAGAGTTGGTGACTAGAAGGTCTTCAATCTTTGAAAACTGCTCAAAAATAGTGGTTCTTCGCCGTGTGTGGTCATCGAAAATCGTCTCAGTTCACCGGAGATTTGAAAGAGATAGTAAAAGTGTGAAGGAGGCAGCCTCGAATCCTATTTATAAAGACAACTAGTGGGCAATTCCGTCCAAACACTTCGAATTTCAAAAATCCTCATCATGGCGCATGGAACCCTAACGATAGCTCCCAGTCAGAATGCATCGTGTGGACAATCACAACTATTACATTAGATGAAGCGACGGTTGCTCAAAAGCCAAACTTCAAGCAAAGCCTCGTTGTTTTGAGTGCAGTTTTTTGCTATGGAACATGGTAACAATCCTAGTTCATTCTATGGACTACGGTTGTACACTGGAATGTCTACCTCTAATCACCTAACGCGTGGACCATGGCCGAATCATGGTGCGTCCACAAGTGTCAAATAACTTAGTCATGTGAAATAACGAGTGTCAAATATCTTAGTCAAATAACTTTGGCTTCGTGTAAAGCTTGGATCCCATGTCCCTAGGCATTAAGACTTACCTTGAGACGTAGATATGTTAGTTAAGCACCAAGCTGGTGGCAATTATTTTAAACCGTGATCTGGGACCCCATCCCATAGGTCAACCCGGCTCGCATTCAGCTGGAGTATACTGTTGACTCCCCAGAAGGAGTTCACTCGTGGCACATTGTTGAGATCTTGGCACAACGTATATCGGACCACGACATTGAGCAACGACAATATAATTGCGAGATTTTCACAGTTGATGAATCCCACAATTATCCGTATATGCTAATCACAATCGCACATAATAATAGTGCTCATAACAGCCTTTAACTTCTCATAACTACAGTAACAACATTCCAATTTTATAGGGATCCTCTACAATAATCAAAAGGACGTGTTTCCCTATTCATTCTCTATAAATATTAGGTTCAATTTTCTTCAACAGATAACTATTGCTCTTTGTTTAAACCCTACTTATGCGCAATCTGACTTGAGCGTTAGAGTACCTTTGCAGGTCCTTTGCAGGTACCAACTACTCCCGTTTCAACACGTTTTGCTGCTGTTCAAGGAAGAAAATATTCATTCGTACCTATTTAGGTATACCTCAATATTTGCAACTGAACAGTTAGCAAAACCCAAATTTTTATTCACTAGAGAGCTTGATCAACCAACAATAATATCATGTATCTCCTTAATCAAAGATTTATGGATGGTTGGAATGGTTGTTCAAATGGGAACTAAAAAAGCTGACTTTTAAAAAGCAAAATGTATTAAGTGAAAAACAAAACATTTAATGCATTAGAAACTCAAAAATTAATTTCTCATTTAATACTTTTTATTTTTTAAACTTTAACAAACGTCGTTTCCTTATTTTTAATTAAGTTTAATGTGAAAATACTTTATGGGTGTTGCTAGGTACCCTTATAGGTTTATTATAAAAAAAATAAGTTGTTAAGCATTTATTAATTATTAATTTCATAATATATGTTTAAAATTTTATTAAATATAAATACTTATCTATAAAATGCTTAATTACTTATTGTAAGTACCAAATTGGTAAAAAAAATACTAGTGTAATGCCGAGAAAAGTATTGTTAAAGGATCTCAACTTTGATATGATAATCAATTAAAGACTTCAATTTTAAAATTTATTAATTCAGGAACTCAACTTTGTTTTAATTATCAATCAAGAATCTCAACTTTAATTTTTTTTTTTTTATAATATTTATCAATTAAAAAAATTTAAGACATACGTGATATGTGGTTTGTTTATATTATAATTTTTTATTTATTAAGTTAGATATTTTATTTTTTCAATATTTTTATTAATAAAAATATTTTTTAATAAAATTAAAATTCTTAATTAATAACAATAAAAATTTAATTTATTAATTAATTTATTACAAAAAGTTTCTCTCCTCAAACATTACCGACAATTCTTTACTCGTGTAATGCCCATACTACTGACAATAGTTTACTCGTGTAATGCCCATACTTCTTACATGCATTGTACTCATCTTGCTTTGGTGTGTAAATAGAGTCCGAGTCATCATTTCTGGCTCCCTGACGATTAACTCCGCCCAAACTCTCCAAAGCATGGGTCGCATCGTTTACCATATTATTGTCCCAACCAACCATAATTTTTTGAGAAATTCTTAATTACACATAATTATATCATTTTATTTTTATATATATTTATAAAAAATTAAAAAAAATAATTTTTTATGATGAGTAAATTTAAAAAATTTTATTTTTTTTTCTTTTTCTAAATTTATGTGAGTGTATATAAAAATGACATAGTACTATTATATATAACAAAGAATCTCTCAATTTCTTATAGCTTGTATCCTAAATTTCAAGATCTATTGATTCATCCTAACGTCTTATTCCGTTCCTTATTTGACAGAAAATAATTAACAATATGTGTAGATTACTTTATTTGCTTTTGGTGCAAAAAAAGAAAGTATAAATTTTCGGCATTATCATATGCTTAGCACAAAAAAAAAATCATGAAAAAGGATAATAATATTTCCTTTCTTAAAAAAGAAATGTAACTCTTGAGAAATTAAAAATCATAAACAAATTTTATGTGGATTAACCCATATAATATAATGTCCATTACTTGATACAATCGTAACATGATCATTAAACCTTAACATAGAGAAGAGCCGATGATAAATTTCTGGAAAACCAAACTAGGGTGGAATTACTGCATAATAATTTCTACAACCTCTCTTATATAAGTAATAAGCATTACAATGAAGATAGAACCACATAGAAGTGTTTAAACCTCGTGGTTGGCTAAAAGCCTAGAACACAAGAGAAGACTAGCTCGCGTAAATAGAGACCTCGTTACCCTCCTTTTATTCTCTTTCCTAGTAGCTAAGTATCATATATGGTTTCTTGTGGCCGATTCACCATCCAAATCTTTTTCACTTCACTTGATGCTGCAAGTAGAAAAAACAACAAATACCGTTACCTTTCATATCAGATATATAGCCTGGAAAACCAATAATAAAAGTCAGATAAAGTCCTTTCTTTAGCTTGATTCTATAAGCAATGAGACAACGTATTTGAGTGAAAAAAAAGTTTGATATGGTGATAAACATGCTTGATAGAAAGAAAAGAACACGAGTTAAGTAACAGCAGTAGCAAAGCTAGACTGAAAATAGAGCTTGAGGGGGGCATCATTGAGAAAAAAAAAACATTGCATGTAAATCCCTTATACACTTGTGGGAAGGGGGGCTAAAATCTTTCTTGCAATGCATGACATGCCACCCTCAGGTAACAGCATGTTTGGTTTTGATTATTTTAGAAGAAATAATTACTTTAAAAAAAAACTCTGTTATTACAAGCTATATAAAACAAAATAAACTCATTTAAATACATACTAAGACAGGCTCAAGCCTTCAAAGCGTACTATAAGCTGACTAAACAAATGCAAACGCATGCAAGTAAACATGTACCTGGTGCAGTTGGTGGAGGTGCTGATCTTGTAGGGGATGGTGACCTTGCATTTGCCAGGGAGTGACTCAGCGTTACTGGGATTGACTCCAGGGACTCTAGTAGCATCTGATTTCAAGCAGTTGCAAGCGGCGTGGCGGTCAAGGGTGGTCCTGGCCGCACTCACGATGCTTCTAACCCCATCACAGCAAGTTGCAGGAACAGGCCCACCTTTCTGGAGATAATGTAGGCACGGCACTAGGCTGCTTGAGACCTGCTCACATGAGATGGCGGCTTCTGCTAAGGGTGCACCCACCACAGCCATGCACATCAGAACCACGCATGCTAACTTGATCAAGCTAGCCATTCTCAATGGAGATGATGATTAAGCAGAACAAAGTTGTGAATAGAGAGAGTAAATGCTCAGTTTGGGAATTGATTACTTTGCATGAGTAGCAAGTGCTGAGGGTGTGGTCTTTATATAGTGGTTTTTGAAGAGCAGTGAGTTGGTGGTGGTTATGTCCTATTCAATGCTTGGCCATCTCGAGAGACTTGGGATATGAGCTTTCTCTTTAGTCTTTACTCTGCTGCGGTTGAGACCATTTCTGCACTATTTTCAAGTGAAACTTCAAGCTACATGTAGGTTTACTGGGACGGCACCGAATGGACTTCTATAGCTGAATATTAATTAACTTGAATTGAATGAACCTTTTATCTATATTTGATGCTTAGCTCAAGTGGTGATACTAAAACATGTTAGCCTAATTTTGTATGAAGTTATCACCATTTTTACTGGTTATATTAAAATAGTTGAACCGTTTATAATTACACAATGAAGTTGTTTTTCGTGCTTCCGAAACAAGAAAGAATCATACTAGTGTTTTCGGTTTCTTCCTTTTAAAACACTTATATTGTTTTGAGTTTAATTTCGACTCACTTGAAAAAAAAGATTACAGTCACTATCATTTAATCTCGTGTTAATAGATTATTTTTTTCATTAGAAAGAAAATTTATTATGAATAGTCCAACGGAATTTATAAATCAAAAAAATATATATTAGGTCTAAAAGAAAAATAAATAAAAATAGTCTATACTTTGAACTAACAAAATATTTGTAGTTCTCTTTTTTATTCTAAAACTATTGATATTTAAACATCTTTGACAGCAGAGACTAACATGAAAAGTGTTGATACTTGAAGGTATTACGCCTCTTTTCAAAATAAATTTAAAACTTTCTCTTACTTTCAAAACCATCAAGATATAAGAATAATCACATGTGACAAACATAAGACGACGTAAAAATAGAATATCAAAACACGTATGAAAGAGACAATAAAGTCACAAGATCTACTATTAAGAGAAGTATATATGAACAATTAAGCTTAAAATGTAATAGATTTGAGCAAATTATTGAAAAAATATAAAATAAAAAAAAGAAAAGAAAATGGTGGGACTGTTACCAGAAAAGGAAGATGCAGCCCCACTGCTACACTCTCACGGAAGGGAGGTCGAGAGAGAGAGTTGGGGGGGGGGGGTGCTAGGATATACTTACAATGCTTTGCTAAAACTGTTAACAAATCATTTATTGAGTTTGATTGCAACTACATAAAAATGTTAAACTTATTAAATGATGTAACAATACATCATTGGATACAAGTATAAAAGCTTTTTACACTTATTACAACCAAATTAAATTATACTAAATTTATGATTTTTAAAATAATGTCCTGAAACAATACTTTCTGACAAATTTCTTTTGGTTTTGAAGAAATTATTTTTTAAATCAGTTTTCAAACAGATCTTTTTGTTTTTGTTATCAGTACTCAAAAACTAAGCCACTATAATTAGATCATAGGTTTATACCTTTGCGCTGTTATTGTATAAAAAAAATCAATAATTAAAGATAAAACTGATTATAGTTACTTAGGCGTAATCATGGCTGGAGCCAGAAATTTTCTTTAAGGGGCAAAAGATAATAGGTTTTAAATATTTTATGGTCTTCATTTTCTTCAATCTTGACATCAGTTAGTAATAGTATCTAAATTATACATATTTGCATATCTTGGTACATCAAGCTCATGATGCAATAATTCACTCTTCAATTATATTTTTCTTGCTCAAAAAAATCTAAAAGATAAAATCTATAAGACTAAAGATATATCATCAATACTAAAGAATTTGTAAAAAATGTTTAGAATCTATATATATTTATGCTCATTATAAGAAGCTTTTGTGTTCATTTTGAGTTTACTATTAAAATCTTTCAATTGATAGTATTTTTTTTTATATGGTCTAGGACCCATTCTGTGAACCTAGCGGAATGGGCCCCTAATGAAACCTTTAGATGATCCCCTAATAGAGTTCAGGAGAGGAGATTGGGTACGAGAAAGAAAATTTGGATGAAGAGTGCTTGTGGGGATTGAATCCCGCTACTCTCTTTATATATTCCCAACTCTTTCTAACAAAGTTATCAATACCGAACTTTCAATTGATACTATATAATAATTGAAGTTATATCTATCAAATAGTGCTACTCGTTTGTTATATCAAGAAAATTTGAATATTATAATTTTTACACAAACAAATAAAATTATCATTATGACATATTTTAATATAATTATATCTTTCTCTGAGATAATATGTAAAATATTTAATTTTTTTATTAGGTGTCAAATAAAAATTACACATGTATGATATATTAAGTAAATTTTTCCAGGTTTGGAGGCAAGGCGATGTAGTCTTAATAAGTATTTAGTATTGATATGTAAGTTTAAACAAAAGGTTAACGGGGAATATCCCCTGCCCCTTAAACTTTTATAAATAAAAAAAAGTTCATAAATTCAAGGCGTAATAACAACTTCTTGATGTAAATTTTCCTTTAAAAAAGTTATTAATCTGATTTGTCTTTGACATAAGTTTTTCTTTTTTTTTTCATTTGGTAATAAGCTCTGCTATCAGTTGTTAGACCTTTACAAGATTTAACATCAAGCCCAATAGCCATAGCCCATTAAATAATAATAATCGAAAATAAAATAACATAAGGCAGCCCAAATATGGAAGAACGCAGCCCAGGGGAGAAAACGGAAAAGTCGAACACCCATCGTAGCTTTTTTTATGTATGGGCCTTATCCATAGAGTGTGGAGCGAGTATGATAATGAAATTAAGTGTGTGTTTGTGATAATTGTAAAAATTTAATTATTTTAAAATTAATTATTATATAAATTTTTTTATTATAATCGATTATAATTGAATCAATTTTATGTTTAGATATGTTAATTGAAAAATAATTTTAAATTAATATATTTTGTTTGAATAATATAAAAAATAATTTTTTATGTATTAAATTATTAAAATAAATATAGAATGATTAAAAAATTATTTGATTAAAGATAAAATAGTATTTATATTTCAAAATATAAAAATAATTTATAAAGTAAAATTATAAGTTTTAATCTTAAGTATTATGAAAAAGTTTATAATGCATTAAATTTCAACTGAAACTAATTTTACTAAACATATTAAAATACTATTAAAATAATTAAATAATAATAATCTAATATGAACTAAACAAGCACCAACTCTAATGACATTTTAACTCCTGCCAAGCAAAGTCCGGTGTCCAAAAAAAAAAAAAAGAAGAGAGACTCCTGTCAAACCAACCGGTTGAGCCGAACCTGCACTTAATGAATAGACTTTTTAAATCAGTTTTGTATAATAACCAAATAAATTGATAAAAATTAGGAGAAGTAAAAAATAATTATTTTTTAACATGTACGGAGTTAGAGTAAAAAATTTTAAAAATAAAAAATCATAAACAGTGCTGTAAAAACTCAAGTGCCTATGTGCCCAAGTGCTTCTTTGCATAGCCCAATTACTAAAGGACACTACTGGGCAGCGCTCGACGTTCCCAACGCTCAACACTTTCTATTCATTGATCTAACTTTGTTTTTTTTCAGTTGTGTGCAGTTAAAATAAAAAAAATAAATTAAATTATAAACAGTGCTGGAGAAACTCAAGCGCTCATGCGCCCGAGTGCTTCTTAGCACATTCATTAATAAAATAATATGAAAATTGTTGAATCAAACTTTAATATATAGTATATTTGATTTTAACATATGCTTCATCTTAAACATGTATTATTTTCAATTTGAATTATCAACTATATGAGTGAAATTTGTGGTAAAGAACGTGGAAAATGATATTTCCATCTTTTTTTTTATCTGAATAATGAAGAATGTCAAATTTGCTGTTAAGTTTTAACTCAATGGATTGTGATATTGTACTCTTTAAATATTTTTTTTTGGGTTAGACTCTATCAAAATTATGAGAAAATTTATTAATTTGTGCAGCATAACTGCATAACAGAGTTTTTTTCTCCCCTTGTCTGTTCAATTTATTCCAATCCTTATACAAATACAACTATGCCGAGCCAAGGCTTGTTTCCATGATAGTTATAACTCACCTCCAGTAGGACGAGTACCAAATTTCATTTGGTGTGATTATAGCTACCATATTAATTTTTTCTTTCTTTCACCAGATTCTTTATAGATTTTATTGTAAGACTAATTCTTTTGATATTGTTGTGATTAGGAAATTCTCTCAATAGTGACGGATGAGCTATGTTATTATGAGGGGAAACATAGGCTCCCTTGTGATATTTTTTTTAAAAAAATATTAAGAAGCATATATTGAAAAAATTTAAAAACTTTAATTAGTGCCTCTAAAGAGAAATTATTACGTACATGTCATGCCCTAATGTCTAAACCTAACAGATTGAAGAGAAAATATTACTTTAGATGTAGTTATCTTTCTATGTTTCTAGTTCTTTTATTTCTTGTTTTTATGGTTTAAGGTTATTGATATTTAGACTTTTAGTTTGCATAACTTAGTTTAATTAAAAATTTGAAGTGCTATAATTATAATTATTTAAATAATTGATGAAACAATATGATGCTCATTGTTATTTTTTAATAATGTATGCCAGTATAGACAAATTCTTTAGAAGGAAAAGTATTTTTTCAATATAAACATTAAAGTTCTCAATTAAAACAACAATTATAGAAGTTATTTTTTATTCAAATGATAATAATTAATTATTATTTATCTTTTATATATATCATTTTCTTAATAGATTTATATCATAAGTTTTTATAATTATTAGTACTGCTAATTTTCGAGGCTAACTCCTTAATCTAAAAACGCAACTCATTTACCACCATGCTGAACCTTGGTAGCTACCATATTACATTCAGGACACAATAATAAAGATTCATTTGGTGGTGGACAGATATATAGTGTATAAATAAGTATTAAATGAAGCATTTTAAATTCTTAATATATTGAATTTTTTATTTTTCATTTAATACTTATTATATTTGATTCCTTAAAGATAAACCCTTATAACTATACAAAATTATTTGTGATTATGCTATAATTAAGAAGTCTCAAAATCACTTGCTTTTGATTGGATTAGAAGTAAGTTAGCCTACACACTCACAAAGTAGCCTGAAACAACCGTGACTAAAATATTCAAGACACAATACTGCGCCTCTTCCACAATCCCACATTCCAAAAAGCATTGGGATTAACATGTTAAAATAATCCTTTTGTTTAAACAAACTATTTCGCGGCAAATAAACAATTTGAAATATATCCCTATATAATCATTTAGAATATATTCTTTTTTGGTTTTCTAAAGTGTCTCATACCCGAATGTAAGATACTAATCTCCTGAACTAGGCAGACATTAAAATATATTCTCTTGAGAATAGTTTATTTTTTTACTTTATTATTCTTTATAAAAAGAATATAGTTTCCGTCTAAACAGGAATAAGATGGAATATATGAAATTTAAATTCAGTAAAAAACGTATTAATACTAGCTTAGCAGTAAAAATTAGAAACTATACAATATCATAAAGTCACACAATTTAGGTATTTTAGATCTATCATACAAAATGACAGATAGATAAAGAGATATGTAAATCATAGGATTCAAGCTGGATGAATGAAATAAATGAATGCTTCAAGACTTATTTGTGATAGAAAAGTGTCTCTCAATCTTAAGGGTAAATTTTACCGCACAACTATAAGACCCGTTATGTTGTATGATACTGAATGTTGGGCGGTTAAAAATCAGTAAGAGCATAATATTCATGTCCCTAAGATGAGGATGTTGTACTGGATGTGTGACTATACAAGACAAGATAGGATTATGAATGAATGCATTAGAGAGAAAGTAGGGGAAGCACCTATTGTGAAAAAGATGAGAAAATCTCACCTTAAGTGGTTTGGACATGTAAGGAGAAGAACTTTAGAAGTCCTCGTAAAAAAAGAGAGATCGATAGTGATAATAACTTAATAAATTTAAAGGTAAAGGAAAGGCCAAGAACTACTATAAGTGAAACGATTAAAAAAAGATTTAAATTTATATGACATTTTTGAAAATTTGATTTATAATAGGATATAATGACGTCATTTGATTCATATAACCGATTCCACATAATAAGAAAAAACTTAGTTATTGTTGATTCTTTATAAGAAGACACGTATTATTCTTAATTTTTTCTTTTAAAATTAAAATTAAAATTATATTTAAAATTAATTATGAATATCTTTCTTATAATTTTAGAGTATTTTTCTTTTTTTTAATTTTATATGAATAAATTAATTATGCATATATTTCTTAAAATTTTAAATAATTTTTCTTTTAATTTATTTTTAAAAAAATTCTATCTTAAATTTAAAAAAAAAACGGACAATGCACGGAATATTTAAAATTCAAATCTGACAATTAAAATTCAAGGGTTAAAATTTAAAATTGAATAAAAATATTTTTAAACCTATTAAATAACTTTTTCCCTGCCAATTTCTTGCAGGCACGCAAATGCCATGCTGGAGGAAACAACATTGTGTGCTGGTCACATGTGCGAGTTTGACTTTTTTTTTTTTATGTACAGCAATTCATTTGACTTTCTACAATTGCGTCTATCACGTAGTATCGCTAATGAGAAAATATTCCTACTTTTTTATTTTTTTTCAAAATTTATAGCATATTTAAATCCCATGTTATTTAAAAATAAATAAAAAATTATTTCATCTTCTTATCTTTTTCTTTATTGGATACCTAAAGTATACAAATACTTGCTAAATATACAAATTACAGAATCTGCACGTATCTGTTATATTTCCGCTTATAATTAATTAGGGTTGGAAAATTTCTCATGAAACAAATGTATATATAAATTTTTCACTTGGATGTAAGATACCCTGTCTCTACTATACTTTACAACAAAAATAAATAAATAAATATTACAAATTATAGTATCTCAAGAGTCTTACAAAATGAAAAGACACGTTCCAAACTTAACTATATATTACAAATAAGTTATCAAATGTTTGACACCGAGTGGGCTAAGGGCAGTGGCCTGCAATTAAATCCGCCATCAAATCTGCAAAATTTTCAACAAGTCAATTTGTTTATCACACAATACAGCTAACAGCATACTATGAAACCCAAATTTAATCTCAAAAAATCAGATATCAATGGACGTAACACAACATTCATTGCTGTATTCAAATATGGTTTCTTTAATATTCTTATGTCTGTAAGCGTGGACCCATTGATCAATAATACAAGAAAGAACTACAAAATAATGCAAGGTAGGCATCGTGTATAAATAGATGACACATTTGAGGCCCTTAACCAAGCACGAATCACAAACTCTCTTGACTCTCCTAACTAAAGAATTCCTATAACCATGGCTGCAAGTTCTCATACCAGGGTAACTTTTCCTGATTTCAAACTCATAATCTGTTTGTTCTTTTGAGTTATTGGGATAGCTTTAGCACAGTTACAACCTAGGACTTATTATGACTCACAGTGGTCTTGGACAGTGATGGATCCAGGAATTTTACGAGACAAAGTTATATGAATTTTAGTCAGTAGAGACAAAGTCACATTTTTATATTTTAAAAATGTTAAATGATATTTTTATTATCAATACTATTAAATATTTCTCTCTATGTATGTAATCAAATAATTATTTAATAATATTATATGAATTTTACTTTTTATTGCTATGAATTTATTAATTTATCTACATATAAAAATAAAAATTACACATATAAAAATATAAAAAGACATATATCTATATATAAAGATAAAAAAAAATTACAAAATAGAGTGGGGGCGTGCGTCCCCACTCCACTTAACGTGGATCCGTCCCTAGTCCTGGAGCCCTTCTTACCATTAATACAGCAGTAAACCTTGCTGTGTTAAAAGAGCATCGAATGGGTGCATCCTTGCTCCGTCTTCATTTCCATGATTGCTTTGTACAAGTAAGTTTTCATCTTCTCATAATTTTATGCCTTACTTTTGAAACAGTTGCCCACATATTATGAATTTGCTTCATGTATCATCTGCACATAAAATTACACACACTAACGAAAAAAAATAAATAATTAGTGAAGGAGCATGAGTTAAATTCTTTTATCTGTTTAATAAAATCTCATTAATCACGTGTATATTTATTACATGAAAAGTGACAGAAAAGAATGAAATAAGATTAATTAATCTTGGTTTATGCTTTTTTGCTGGCCTTGTCATGAAATTAACTCTCTTAAAAGTTTAAATTATTGAGTAAAGTCGTTAAATTACATAAATAACTTTATTATATCTTTACCTCTTAACACATATTTTGTAGGGATGTGATGCATCAGTATTGTTAAACGACAATGCAACTTTCATGGGCGAACAAACTGCTTTACCCAACGCAAATTCTCTAAGAGGTTTCGATGACATAGAGAACATAAAATTCCAATTCTTTTAGAATTAGAATTAGTCCGTAATCCTAAATTTTATGTTTGGAGTTGTCAAAGAATTAAAATAAGAAATTGTAATTCTAAATTCAATTATAATTTTATTGTTTAAAGATATGATCTAAAATATTAAAAAATTATTTACAAAAATAAAATTAATAAAAATATTCATACAAGAATATTTTTATAATATAATAATCATTTTTTTTTTCATAAAAAAATTTTCATGAATTTTTTTATAAAAAATAAATAGTTATTATAATAATTTTTATATAAAAATATAAATAATTTTTTATATAAATATAAAATCTCAATAAATATGATTATTCATAAATAAATGTGGAGAGAGAAAGAGAGAGAGAGAAAGTTTAATTTTTAAACTATAGAATTGATAATTCTTATGGTATAGGTTAAGAATTGAGAAAGGCTTAACTTAGTTATTTTTCAATTCCATGGAATTAGTTTATAGAATTACAATTCCAATTCTAAGTGGTATTCCAAACATAAAAATTAGAATTAAGAGGTCCAATTCCAATTCTAAACTCTAATTTCATGCTCAATTTCAAAAACCAAACGGACACTAAGAGGTTTCGATGTCATAGAGAAAATAAAATCTAAACTCGAGAAATTGTGCCCTGGTGTTGTCTCTTGTGCCGACATCCTAGTCATTGCTGCAAGGGACTCAGTTGTTGCTGTAAGTATTCATTCAAAAATAATTAATTAAATCTCAGCCAAATTAGGATATTCATATGTATGTGATGACTGATGGATGCAAATAACTCTCAGCTGGGTGGATTTGGTTGGGAAGTTAGCTTGGCCAGAAGAGACTCAACCACCGCAAGTTTAAGTGCTGCTAATTCAAACTTGCCCGCTCCCTTTCTTGATCTTGGTGGCCTTATCAATGCTTTCAAAAAGAAGGATTTCACAGTGGAAGAAATGGTTGCATTATCAGGTAGCTGGTCATTATTACTTGACTTATACTTATTTATTTATTTTTATTAGTCAGAGCAGGCCCAAGCTCAACGAGTGCTTACAGGTAATTATAGATCCTATCAATAACGAACCTTATTGACAAGATCCAAACCTTAATCAACTTATTTGACACAGTCCACCCTTATCCGTTGTACCAATGTTATTGGCGTCATTGCTACTTGAATAGTTATATATATATATATATAGTTATTGTTCTGGTGCATTTAATTCTTATTGAACAAAATTTATTGTTCAGGTGCTCACACAGTAGGCAAAGCGAGGTGTTTACTCTTCAGAACAAGGATTTACAACGAAAGTAATACAGATCCTTCGTATGCAAAGTTATTGCCAGCAAATTGTCCCATGACAGGTGGTGATGACAAGTTATCCCCTTTGGACATCATCACTCTTGTAGTAGACTTTTTTTATAGTGGTTGTTACAAGAATTTAGTCAACAAAAAGGGTCTCTTGCACTCAGATCAACAACTCTTTAATGGTGGTTCCACGGACTCCCAAGTTAAAAATTACATGATAAATTCACTTCTCTTCAAAATTGATTTTGCTAAGGCAATGGAAAAGATGGGAAAACTTAGTCCACTAACCGACACCAATGGTCAGATCAGAAAATAATGTAGTAGAGTCAACTGAGTTCATTAGCATTCACCATTGAAAGTATGGTGTCTTGAAATAGACCCATTTGTTTGTATGTCGATCATTGATGTATCTGGGTTGTGTAGTCTCAATTATGTGTCAAGTATTTACCATCCTATGTTTGCATTTGTTGGGTAATTACACACACGTGAAATACTTTTGTATCTAATTTGAAATTATGAAATTAATTGAATTTTTTTGATATTTTATGTATGTATTGGGATTAATATCCATTGCGGGAGAGTTACTTAAACACTTGAGATAGATTGTAATTTTGTTAAAAAAATTTACACTAATAATGGGCTATATACAACCTAATATAGGTTATATAAAAGTATGCAAGGAACCATGGGTTGTTTTCCCTCTAGAAGTGGGACCAATTCCTATGTACCACTAGTTTGAAAAGCTAACATTTCATCAATCATAACTTGTTGTCATTCTAGATGGGATAATAATGTTTTTACATCATTTTCTAAAATACACCACTTTTTACCACATTTTCAATGGTTGTGATTAAGTGAGAAAAAGTTATAAGGAGAAAGTGATATAATCAATAGTATGAGGAGTAGTGTAAAAATTGATATGAGAGAAAAATATGATGAGAATATCATTGTTATTCTAAATGAGATAATGCTTTACCTATATTCTTAGGAATAGGTATAATGGACAAAGAGGATATAAAGGTCTAATGAGACGAAAATAAACAATGATAACTCAAATTAGTGTAAATAGGAAATGGGTTACGGGTATAACAGATACCTTTTTGGTGAGTAATAGGATGATCAGACTCACTGGATTGGTCCAAAGCAAGATAAGGTATTGGAGCTGGATGTGAATCATCAAGTACCTCTTCAACACTGTCTAGAGTAGGAACAACAACTGGCTTAGATGGTTGTTCTAATTGTGGATGACAATGGTATATTAAGAGAGGTGGGGTTAATGAAGGATGTGGATCCAAACTTGGTTGGTCTATGCTCTTTTAGTGAAAAGGAAGTACCATAGATGGATTAGGAAGAATCTCATATATGTTTTGTCTATCTGGAGATGGTGAGTTGAAAAATGGAGTTGATTCAAAAAAGGTAACATTAGTAGAAATAACACATCTCCTGAGATCAGGAGAGAAACACATGTATCCTTTTTGTGACTGAGAATAGCCAATTAAGAAACACACTTCTAGGAGCGGGCAAATAAATTGTCTTTTCCCAGATTGAGGTTATGAACAAAGCATATGGATCAAAAGGTATGAAGAGGTAAAGCATCATAAAGGTACTGACTGGGAAATAAAATAGAGTGAGGAACTTGATATTGGAGAACAGATGATGGCATTCAATTGATCAAATAACAAGTAGTGAGAACAAAATCCCCCCAAAATCAAGAAGGAACATTGGTATAAAGAAGAAGAGTGCAAACTGTCTCAACTAAATATTTATTCTTCCACTACATCAAAAAACTCTTTTAGTGGCCATTATTTAGCGGCCATTAACTTATTGCTAGTAATTACATTTTTTATATGAAATTTTTCCGACAAATATGCATTGGCCACTAATAGGCATCCTATAGTGGCAATTAAGTAAAATAATGACCAGTAAAAGAGATATAATTTACAGGCTCACACATTTCCCTCTATTTTTTTTCTCTTTTCACAAAATTTTCGCGCACACTCGTTCCCACTCTTCTTCTTTGCTCGTACTTTCACACACACACACACACACTCTCTCTCTCTCTCTCTCTCTCTCTCTCTCTCTCTCTTAGCAATGGGACTGTGATTTCGATATAGATACCAACTAGGGACGCTGTTTTCTCCAATCCCCAATCTCCAATCTCCATAGACGGGTGATTTTCGCAACTTCGATCAGGAGCTCGTGGTACGACTCTCGTCTCTCTTTCCATTTGCATTATTCTTTAATTTTTTTGTTTTGTTTTTAGGTAAATGTTTTGTTTTGTTTGTGATACACGACACATAGCTCATCTCTTGTCTCTCTATTTTTTTTTTTTTTATAGTTTTGGTTTGCACTTTGTTCACATCTCCTACTTTTTGTTTTTTCCTCTGATTGGTAATGGTTTTGAATGTTTGAGGTTAGATTTGTCTTCATTTTTGCCTCTCGTGTGCCTAGTTTTGATTGCTTTGTGTTTCTATATATGGGCATAGGTTGTTGTTGGAGAAACCCAGTGTTGCTTACTTGCATATGATAAATTGTTAAATGGGTGATTGTTTGAGATATTACATACAAATTTTTATTTATTTATTTTCTTATTTTTCCATGTTTGTTCTGGTTTCTGATTGCTTGGATTGAGTATGAAAAGGTAGTGTTTTCTCAAAGCCAACCAGACTTATGTTGCTTGATTGAATTTTTGGCTTCTTTTCTTTCTGTAATTTTCTCTCGTATTTTGATCTGTTTGATGGATAATTTTAATGGGGGAAGAGAAAAGGGATGGTCAATGGTGATCTCTGGCATAACTCAGTTTCATTTAAAATTAAAGACATGGGGACTGCAGGTTGCCCATTATGGAGTGTGATTTGTTTGCTCCCATGTTATTGCATTAAAAAATAAAGCACTAAGATGAGATGGTCTGTGTTAGTGAATTGTGAGAGATGTTCTGTTGAGGAACATCTGTCTGAAAATTGATCTAGTTTGGATTTTCTCAGATATGCAGTAAAATGAGCCTAGGGGAGGGGCATGGTTGTTTTATTCTACCTTTTGCCATAGAATATCCAACCTTGATTTTGTTTGCCTCTAACAGCCTCGAGGCCTCCCTACCATATTCAAAAGCTCTAAGAAACCGATGATCTATATCCTTTATGCTTGAAAGGAAATCTTTAGATCTGTGGGTGATGAACTCAGAAGGATCTTCTCTTTTTGTGCACAAATTTTTCACAGTTATTTCCTTCTTGTTCTTTGAACTCAATCCTCCAACAGCACCCTTGTCTATTACAGTCCCGTTTAAATCACCCACATCACTTGGTAACTCTAGCTGTCTCACTTCTCTATCAAAACCTTTAACTACTCTTGAAACAACTGAATGGTCACTATAGCCATTTCCTCTAGTACTAACATTTTCATCCAAGTTGGATTTCATGCAATGCCATCTAAAGCAAATGAATTAGTCTTTTCTTGATTCTTGTAAACCCATTTTGTTGAGGGTGTGAGCACAAGAGTATTGATGAAGGATGCCATTGAATGTCATAAAGGATTAAAATTGTTTAGAGAAATTGATAGCTATTGAGACTATTAAATTATATCAATTTATAAATCGATTCACCAAAATACTTGTAGTATAAGGCACAACTGGGCCGAGCCCTTGAATCACTCTAATCAAGTAATCAAATTAAAAGGTTTGCAAAATTAAAAGGTTAACAAGGAGAAAAAAAGGTTGTAAAATTAATTCAGTTCATCATTGATAACTATTAATCCATTCAATTGCTAATCATATTCTTACTCTTAGATCACATCAAGAAACCTTAAAATGATCCTTGAATAGATCAATAAAGGTTAAAAAATATTGATATCCTTGTGTTGTGGCAACATGACATGGACCCTATACATTCCTATCAACTAAACCAAAAAGAGACTCGGCTCAATTACAGACACAACTAGGAAAAGAACTACGAATGTGTTTCCCTGATTAACAAGCTTTACATTCCAAAAAAGATACTCTCAACAAATTGGGAATCATTTTTTGAAGTTTGGATATACTAGGATGACCTAGGCGAGCATGAATAAGATTGGCTGACTCTACAACAAAGCAAGCACTTGATGTGGTTGAGAGTTAACAAAGGTCCAGAGACTCATATCTTATGCCAATCATCCATCCTGAGCTCTAGTCCTACACAAGAACAAATTCTTTAATGAAGGTAATTATACAATCAAGGTTATAAGTCAAACGACTAATTGAAAGTGAATTATAAGGACATCTAGGAACATAAAGGATAGAGTCAACATATAAAGAAGGTAAAACATTAGTACTCCCATTTCCCTTAGCCCGAGTACAAGATCCTTTGGCTAGAGTAACAGTGGGAAGATGGGCTAGATAAGGTAGGGTAGGGAACAACTTTTGTTACTAGGGATATGATTAGATGCACCGAAATCAAGAACCAAAGATCCAAGAGATGATGAATGGGAAATGCAAGCAATGGAATTACTAAGGTAAGCATATGACATAATGGATCTCAAGGACTATCTCATCTCATACCACTTCATAAAATTCTCAAAATCAACTTGTGATGGTCGAGTGGTTGATTAGTGACTTGAACCTTCAGAAATGTTAGGAGTAACTGTCAAAGTAGCATTAGTAAAGTGAAGAGGTCTCCTATGCAAGAGATAACATTGGTCAATAGTGTGACCAATCCATTTGTAATGATCACACTTTGGGTGAGGACGATTGCCCATACGTCATCTTCCTTGATTTCTACCACTACGTCCCCGATTATCAACTTGTGAAACAAGAGTTAAAGTCTCTAAATTGGAGGTGCTAGAACTTCAGTAGATAGCTATGACGTAGGAAGTCACACAACTCTGAGAAGGCTGGAAAAAGCTTATGAGAGAGTAGGAACAATAGGACTTCCTAAGATTTGATCCTTAGTTAAAGAATACTCTAATGGAAAACCATAGAGTAGTAGGAGCATGAAGAAAGTGCTTCGTTGTTCATACTTCTTTTTTGGACAACTTGCTAGGGGTAATAACTCATTAAAGTTTGAAAGGGCAACCTAAACTCTTCCCAAATTGGTAAAATACATCCCTCAAGTTTATAAGGAGTTATTAGAAACATAAGATCAGAACGAACGACATACATACGCTATATGTCATTTGTGTAAAGCTCCCTTGCCTGCTTGCATACTGTGTAGCATGATAGGTGAAGGCAAAATATTTATTTCAATGATGAGTGAATGGTTTACTTTATCAGGCTACATAATTAAGCATCAATCTTTTCCCATCTAAGTCTTTCAGCTTTTGGAATATCCTCAGCTTTCTTAGTCAAATGGTTAGTATATTCATGACCTAAGAGCCACGGTTTAATGTCTAAAGCTCATGTAGCATAATTGGTTCCATCTAGCTTATCAGTGGTGATTCCAAAAGAGACATAGCTAGTAAAAATGGGAGAATCAGTCTTAGGAGTATTAAACTTAGTTTTTGATTCTACATTAGTGTGAGGGACTTTGGTTTCAAGTTTTGGTTCAATTATAGTGACTTTAGAGATATATACTAGGGATATTTTGAACAAGGGAAGGATATGAGCATATGTGAAAAAGTTTAATCTAGCCAGAGACGGTTGGAACTAGTCAGGAAATTATTGAGAAGAGGCTTAAGGAAGGGCCTGATGTGATCTGGCTATGCGTGCACATCGAGAACTCAGGGAACTGATTGGAAAACTACTGAGAAGAGGCTCAGGGAACTGGTCGTTCGTGCACATTGAGAACTCGCCATCACTTCATGAGAATGGTGCGCATAAGGTTAATGATGGCCACTTGTAGTAGGAAAATGGGTAGATGCAATGGTTTTCTCCCTCCCATCCCGTGGTCAAGATACTATGTAAAACTAGAAGAGAAAGGAGAAAACATTGAAGAGGAAAAATGTGCCCTCTATCACTGTACATTTCATTTTATTAACAGAGAAGGAGAGCTTGCTTAGCAAGCTTAGACAGTTGTACAATCACTTTAAAATAAAAGAATAACTAAGCTAACTATGATAACTAAGAATAACTATAGTAACACCTTTGTTTATCTAACAAAAATTTTTTAATGAGAAAATAAATATTTTATTTTATGCCCAAGTAGTACATGTACATGCATATGCCATTTTGAAAAACTTTTCATGTAGATAAGATTTGAAATTTCATTTGGACCCGCAGTAATCTTGGTAACAAATGCAAATTTGTCACTTGCCACTTCTTTTATCACCTTACCACACTAACTAATGATAATAACCCCACTTTTCCATCCTTATAAATCATGTTCGCTTCTTTCACTTTCTTTTTTTTTTCTTTCTTTCCATCTCTCGTATTTGTACTGTGTCTAGTTAACTCCGCCAACCCGCTATTTTTTGGTAGGTTGGGTTCAAGATTTTAACCCACTTTTATTTTTCAACCCGCATAACCCGCCCCGCATAACCTGCGGCTTATGCAGGGCGAGGGCGGGTTGGCCCGTTGGGTTGAGTTATTTTTTAAAAAGTGTTATAAATAACTCTTTTTATTTGTGTTTCTAGTATTTTATAGGTACGATACAAATTTTATTTTATTTTTTTAGTCTCTATAAATTTTAATTTTTTATTTTTTTAAAATTTTTATGATTTTTTTTTTTTTGTATATTTTTTTTTTTTTTAGGTGAATTAGGCGGGTTGACCCAATAACCCGCTTTATTTTTCTCATTTTTTCTTTTAGGTGGGTCAACCCGCCAACCCGCCAACCCATCTTAAAACGGGATGGGTTGGCTCTTCTAACTAATTTTTCAAAACGGGCTAACCTGCCCTGCCCCATATTTTAACGGGTTGAAGGCGGGGCAGGGCGGGTTAGCCCGTTTGCCACCTCTAATTGTGTCTCTCACAAGCACTTCACTTTCTCTCTCTCTCTCTCATCCCAGTGATTGTGCTCTCCTAACAACGCAAACAAAGAACACAAGAGCATAACCATGTCCCGTCATCGAAACCAAACAGAAGAGCTCAACGATGCTATAGAATGCTATGCAAGAAGAGCTTTAGGAATGGCTTCAGTTGGGGATTAGTGTCAATGGTACCTCAACGTGTACAATTTGATTGGTGCACTATCGGTTTTCCTAATTTTTCACTAGTTCTTCTAGTATTGCTCCAATTTTTTTCAACACCAATTTTACAAATACTGGACGATACACATGGTCGGTTCACTGGTCTGTCTGATTTGGTTTTTTCATCAATGTTAGTAACACACCTATTGAGTTCTTTGCATTTCCCATGATGTTCAATTGAGCTACCACCACTCTTGTCAAAACCAAGTAGAAATGCATTAAAATCACCTATCAAGCACTAAGAGCTTGAAGACTTGAATGAATCTCCTTGATACCATACCACAGATCACGTCTCAGGTTAACATGTGTATTGCCATATAAAGCGGTAAAAAACCAGTGATCATAATTCTGCTTTGAACCTACAAATGGGCATACTTATAACAAGAATTTAGTACTTCTATTTTCCAAAGACTCTTCTCCCACAAACACCAAATTCCTCATGATCGCCCTTGAGCTTCTATAACATTTACACCATTAAAGCCTAACTTTTTAATGATCCTTTGACCGTGATTGCCACTAATAAGAGTTTCACACAAAATAACAAAATTTGCTTCACCCTGTATCTTTAAATCTCTAATCAAACCTAAGAAAACCCTTACCTCTATCCCTCTATAATTCCAACACATTATATTGACAACTCCTAGTATAAAAAATGATCTCCAATACCTAGTTCGACTAAATGGGATTGAACCCATTAACTTGCATAGCACCCTTAGACCAAACGGCATGCTCCTCGCAGACCACACCGCTGTTGATGAGAGATGTTTGCCAGATGACAAAAGGTTCAGTAGCTTAGGAGGATGGCCACCATGAGTGCATCTAGCCCCTTGTCTTTGAAAGAACTTTTTCTTCTCATCGTATTCACAGCAAAATGGACCATCGGATCACCCAGGGCTTTTTGTTCCTAGTAACCCGACCATTGCTCGAGTCAATCTACTCATGGTTTGCAGCACCAACTGGTTACTAGTTATGGTGTTAGACTAGAGGTGGCAAAATGGGTTCAACCCGTTAAGTTAATCCGTTAATCTGCTATTTTTTAGTGGGTTGGGTTCAAGTTTTCAACTCACTTTTATTTTTCAATCTGCATAACTCGCTCCGCATAACCCACGGGTTATGTGGGGCGGGGCGGGTTGGCCCGTTGAGTTGAATTTTTTTTAAAGTGTTATAAATGAGTCTTTTTATTTGTATTTGTGGTATTTTTATGGGTATGATACTAATTTTTTTTTTTTGTCTTTGTAAAATAATTTTTCTATTTTTTAAATTTTTATAAATTTTTTTGTACTTTTTTTGTTTTTTAAGTGGATTAAGCGAGTTGACCCGTCATCCCATTTACTTTTTTCATTTTCTCTTTTAAGCGGCTCAACTCGTAAACCTGTTAACTCATCCTAAAATGAGATGGGTTAACTCTTTCAACCCATATCTCAAAATGGACCAACCCACTCTATCCCATATTTTGGCTGGTTGAAGGCAGAGCGGGGCGGGGCGAGGCGGGGCGGGGCGGGGCGGGACGGGGTGGATTGGCCGTTTGCCACCACTAGGTGTTACCTTAGGTTCTAGCCAAATAGGTTGCTCCTTTTATTTGGATTGGGACTGAGAAGCATTGGGCCTTTTGTCTACATTCTGCGCCCTATGTCTAATTCCAAAATTATTAGATACTTTGTGGATTTTTCCCACCCCTGAGGTTTCGAACCATCACCTCCTTATCATTAGTACTTATATTACGGAAGTCATGTACCCCAACAGTAATAGTTGCATTCTTCTCCACTTACTAAGGGTCTTAATTTACCTAATCATTTGCCAATAATTCAAGACGTGACCCTTTTGCATGGTCAACATTTAAGCTATCCTCCTGCTGATTCTTCATTTCAAATTGATCGACCTGGTGTAAATGAGGAAACTGCTTATCATAGTTATTAAATTCAGACCGTTTATCGACTAGGTCAAGTTACTATATCAATGGGTCACTTGTTCAACCCGTAAATCATTGGTTGAATCGTATAAAATAAAATAAATATATAAATATTTAACATAAATAAAAAGTTATATAAATCTATTACTTAAATTAGATCCAATGTCAAACCAGTAGGTCCAATACACAAACGAACTCATACATTCAAGACCTAATCTATCTTTTTTTTTAATGTGAAATTAGAATCCAAATTAAATTAATTGTAAAAGAGGTTACTAAATGATCATTTAATGACATGAAGAATTTTTTTTGTTGAAAAGGGAAACTACATTTAATGGTGGCTAAGTGGATCCACTGAATTGAAAATTTAAAATATTTAGACTTAGATGATTTGTGTGCAGCAAATAAGGTTCTTAGAGATAAGGTGGGTACATGGTAATCTTGAGATAAGACATAAGTTTGCCACTTGTTGAACTTTTTTCTTTTTCATATAAGATATTTCTTTTTTATTTATGTTGACTTCCTTTTTGATAACTCTTCATGTACTGACTCTTCTTTTATTGGCTCTTCCTCTTGCAATTTTATATTCTTTTTCTCTTTTATATTTGGTGGGTAGGCAATATACAGTAGCATTTTATCTTCTCTCACATATGTCATTTCCTTTTGTCTTCCTTTTAATCTCTCTATCTTCTCTGCTTGTTCTTTGTTGAGTTAGCATTTGGAATGGTTGTAATAGATGAAGGAAACAACTAATGAATAAGACCTCTATCATCAAGGGCTCTAAAAGCTCATCAAGAGATTTTAACTGAATTTTCTCATCTAATCCCAAAATTCTTCCAATCACCTCTTCACATCTTACCCCATATTCATGCATGTTTTCCACCTTGCTTGCATCAGCTCTACTATCTTCCTTTGCACCCGAGCCACTGCCGGTAACCCCTCCACCTCTGCCCCATCACAAACATCACAACACGCATCCATCTTGTGACCATAATGCCCACAATTGAAATAAATCAAATGGAGTCCTTCAATTTCCAAGTGAAGTTCATTACCCAGCACCTTGATCTTATGGACTAGTCTCTTCAATAAGTCAATTTCAACATATATTCTCGCAAGTTTCCCACGAAAATGGATGGAAGTGAGTTTATCCACCTTCAATATAGTGCCAATCTTTGCACCCACCCTCTATAGGAATCATTCATTGTAAAGCTTAATAGGCAAATTCAGAATTCTAACCCACACTGCTATATTCCACACAGCCTTGTCATTACTCAGAAAAAATTGTCTTTATCTTTGGACAATTAGATAATAGTCTACCAATATCTAGGGACCCTCAAAGAATGCATGCCTGTAGTCTTCTTCTGCTATAAAATGGACAAAGGAAGAATCCTCATTTATATCAATGACCTTGATAGAGCCCATTAACCCAGTCTCTCTTTAACTTCAACTCAAGGGTTCTCAAACTAGCCCTTTTTTCCAGCAACTTTACTATAAGGGAAGCTTTTGAAGGTTTGCACTAGTTCTCAAACTCTTGAGAAACTGGAATCATTGGGCAAGGATAGAAGTTTTCTTGATCATCATCACTACCCTCATTCCAATCCTCCCGATACCACCTATACTTTGAGTTCTCTAGATCCACCAGCACCAAATCATCCTCCTAAGGACTTCCCAAAGCGTGTAGGAGCATGTCCTTATAAGGAATGGCATTAACCCTATAGCCTTTTCCCCAATTGCACTCAAGTCCCAGTCTCTAGCACCATGGAGACCTCCTTCGTTCCTTCTTCACTCGAAGAGTCACCCTTATCACGTGTTTTAACCTTCTTCGTGCTCCTATCCACTAGGTCCTCCTCCTACATAGACACTCTCATTATCTCCTCTACCATAAATGCTCCTCGATTAAATTAAAATATGAATAAATCCTACCAATTAAGCAAACATTTATTGATGTTACTAAGATTATGCTAATAGTGAATGGTTTGAATAGTTTATAAGAAATCTTAAAATCACACCTTCGTATTGTCATTAAAACAAATAATAATTAAAAAAACTATGTTTAGCTACTTAGATGTAGCTAAAGTAGTTAGGATTGGGTATAAATTTGAGTAAAAGGGGATAAATCCAAGCCATAATAAACAACTATAACAACTTCTTGATGTAACTATTTTTTTTTTTAAAAGTGAGGTTCTTAATATGATTTGTCTATGACATAACCTCTATTTTTCTCTTTTTTCTTCTTTTATTTACTAATAAGTCCTTATTTTTTTAAAAGGAGTGAATAGAAAAACAAAAACTAAAAAAGACTGCAGATCTATATAGAGAGCCTTCTCAATAGAAGGGGCCAAGGGGGATCTAAGCAGGAAAAATTTGCGCCTTCCGTACCACACTTCCATGCCCAAGAAGCTCCCTCATGAATAGCTAAATTGCATCATCTTGGAATCCAGACTAAGGGCAGCCGCAAAGAACTTTTCAAAAGATAACTAATTTTCATAATTAAGGCTGAGTTTTTTCCAAGCCACAATATTGTTTTCCATTTGCAGCTTCCACTTCCTTCTTACGATCACTTTCAAATTTCAATTATGCATTTGTATTTGCAAACAAACCAGCCACTTGACAGCTCTAGTTTCAACTTGTTCAACTTGTTCAACTTCGATCTATAGCAATAAAAATTTCTATCCAAAATCCTTCACAGCCACCTTCTACTTTGCCATTCTTAATAGCAGCATGCACATTAATTTTAATCTTTCCCTGTTAAGGGCAAGACAGGATTGATAATTTTTCTTCCAGCCTCATTCTTCTCTTCCAAATAATTACTAAATAATAAGTCCTACTATTATTTTTTATTTTTTCTGATGTACTATCGGTTATTAGACCTTTATAATATTTCAGAGTGAGCCCAATATCCATAAGCCCAATAAAAAACCATTATCGAAAATTTAACAAAAGCCCAAATGGAATAAGCAGCAAAGGGGAGAGTACGGACAATTAGAGGTGTCCACGGTCAAATTGGTTTACAATTTGTAGAAAAATAAATCTAAATTGATCAAATTTAATTAATTTGATTCGGTTGAAATTTATAATATTTTTTGTCAACCTAAATCAAACCAACTCGATCTAAAACGAGTTAGCTTGGTTCAGGTCATCGAATTGTTCATTTAAAAACAAAAACTTTTAATAGAGCAAATAAAATGAATATGATAACAAAATAATCTTTATCAAAATAAAAATTATAAAAAACAATAAATTACACGTGTATAGAGAGGAAAAAAAGGCAAGTTACAGGTCATAAGGCAGATGTTAGGACACGATAGTTCATTAATTGATTGGATGGATGAATTGATATGTCATCTGATCTTTTAAGAGAGTTCAAATAAGAAATGAAATAAGAAATTTAATTTGAGACTTAAGTAAAATGCACAATATAAATAATAGACATATATTTTATTTTTAAAAAAAAAACTTCATTAGATTACTAGTTTGGGTCATTGGGTTATCAAATTCAAAATCACAAATCTAAAAAATAAAACAATAAAAATTTATTTTTATTAAGTTTGATCCAATGTAATCTGATTATTTAAATTAAATTGAATAAAGATTAATGAGAATCTTTATAAAGTAAGTAAACAAATTCACATCAATTATTAATAATTAATGTAGATTATTTATCAATAATTAATGTAAATTTATTTATTTATTTTATAAAAATCTTTACTTTTAAAATTATTATTCAAATCAACTAAACTAATTTAATTAATTTAATTTAAATTTTCAAATTCATCGGATTAATCTGACCTGATGAACAACGCTGCCAAAGACCCATTCTGGCTTCTCGTGTATGGACTATGGACCACAGCCCACAGAGACCATTTCCTCTTATTTAAATTAACTGTTTCGTTAGGAAAACAAAATCTGTTTAGTGGCTCAGTCCAAAAAATAAAAAAACCGTTTCGTGGCAAATGAACAAATTAAAACTAAAATAAACATAAAACTTAAAACCAAAGTCAACTTTTTATATCTGATGATTAAAATTCAAGGGATAACATTTTTAATTGAATAAATATGTTTAAGCCTTTTAAATATGTGTTTTACCCTCCCAATTTCGTGCAGGCACGCAGGGTGTCGTGATTATCTTTATTTCTTAAGTCAAAAGGGCAAAGAGAAGTGGTGCTGGGCCGGATTAGATCGCTCGACGTTGACCAACTCACACAAACTAACATATAAGAATAAATTTCTATTTTGGTCCTTCGAAGATCAAGTGTTTTTCGAATTAAATTTAAAAAAAATGAAAACTATTATCTTAGTTTTTAAAAAATTAATTTGTACGTTAATTTATTCCTTAATTAGGGGTTAATATGACAGAGTTATGAGATCAAATTGATGTACAAACTTATTTTTTTAGAGATCAAAGTAGAAGTTTTCATCTTTTAAAAATTAATCTAATGAACGCTTGATCTTGCAAGGATCAAAATAAAGATTTACTCCAATATAAAAGACACATTTTCTTTTATATTTTAAACCGAATAAAACTTTAAAAAAGATAATAAAAGACACAGGATAAGAAAGGAGTTTGACTTCGTCCGGCATCTCCCGGCAGCAATAATCCAGGATATACAACGTTTTCCAACTCCAAATGTCATGCTGTGCTGGTCACATGTTCGAATTTTTGGCAAGTTTTTTTTTTTTTCTTGGTGAGTTAAAGGTTAAAAAGAAAAGCTCTGTTATCCAAGATATGTGTTCAAATCACCACTCACTTTAGAGGATTGAAATCTATTTTTTGTGTTCAGCAATTCATTTTGTTTGCTTTAAACAACTGTATTTCTCCTCATAGTAACGCTAATGAGTGAACTTTTTAATTTTATATTTTATTCAAAATTTATGACTAATATTTATATCCATCTGATTTTCATAATTTATATTTTTCATCTTCGTATCTTATATTTTTATTAGATACCTGAAATATATACAAATACTTTTTGGTACATAAATATAAATATACAAATCTATAAATACTACAAGGAAGAAAAATTTTGTCCACTGTAGATTGCCAAGTATCAGTCTCTCATGCGTTTTTGATATAATTTTCTTTTTAAAATATTTTTTTCAATTTCTTATTCCACCCTTAGCTTTTTTTTCTTGATAATATCCTATCCATACAATTGAGAATATTTTTGTCTCTAAATCTGTGACAGCTTTTTTTCTTTTTATATTATTGCATACTCTTTCTTCTTCCAATAGTTGATTTGAGTGTCTATTTGAAACAATATTCTTTCAGATATACCCCTCGGAGAAAGGTACACTGAATATACCTTTCACATAAACTTTTTGAAAGTGATCTGCTGATATGATATACCTTTCTTTGAGATGCTTAATT
The DNA here is from genome assembly GCA_029884595.1 of Ormosia semicastrata. Lineage (NCBI taxonomy): Eukaryota > Viridiplantae > Streptophyta > Magnoliopsida > Fabales > Fabaceae > Ormosia > Ormosia semicastrata. The sequence goes on along the minus strand of JAQQTO010000022.1, from coordinate 6,001,906 downwards.
ACTATTTAACTTATGTCCTGATAATAGTATGACAGCTAATGGGAAAAAAAATTTGACTACAATATTAATATCTTCTTACGTAGGAAGTCCAAACTAAATATTTATAATACTTAATAATTATTGGAAGCCACCTTACAGGTTCTGAGGTGTTAACGGACTGCATTCATATGTTTATTGCCTTAACTGCATACAAGTTTGAAAGATTATCTCAAACGCTACTGGCCTTTTACCTTTCATGTTAGCAGATGCATTAGCATTTTGTCTTTAAATATTTGATGGATTTCAACTTTATTGACTGCTTATTTTATTCCAAATTATCCCACCGAACTCTCTTACAGCATATAATTGAATTTGATTACCTGTACCTTCAGAATTATCAAAATATCCACTTTCCAAAAACTTCCTACAATACAAGGTTATATTTGATTAATACAAAGTTGTTCAACACTGTCATTGTGACAACAAATTAAATCCTTTTTTTTGTAAGTTGTTTTAACTAATTTGCTAGAGGAGTAGGTTACATGTGATCCTTCATGGATATTGATAATCCTTAATAGTTATTGGAAGCCAGCTTGGAGGTTCTATGAGAATTGTAAGTTGGGTTTTAGTTGGTGCAGAGTATGAGGCTCTTCATCTATAATTAAGCTCTATTAGGTGAAAGTGGATGCACAAATCTGATCAGCCAGCAAGAAATGAAGAAAAAGTCAATTTGTTATACATTCCAAGTCCAGGCCTTAAAAGGTTAATGTGAACTCACAAGCGGAGAAAATAATATATTCTTCTCTTCAGTTAAATATACTCAAGAATTTAATGTAGAAAGTATTTTAATAATTTCATTAATACTTTGCTCAATTCAAAGAATTGTTTATTTATTATTTTAAAAAAATATTTATAATGAAGAAAATATTCCTTATCAAGCTACGTATGTATATTATGGGTGACAAACAGAGGCCCATGTTTATTATCTCAAGTACATATCATATGCCTCCAATGGTTCCTCTTATTCTCTTAAATTCCAACTCTACCTTTTCCAAGTTTAAACATGTTTTTTGGATTATGGGCAGCAAAAATAAGTCCATGAGCTGAGCAAGCAGTTCATTAAAGAAGAATGCAATAAATAAAATCATATGCGGGGGATAGGCATGGTGAAATAGTCTTCGAACTTCGAAGGCCAACTATGAACCTTTTAAAATGGGTTTATGTATACTCATTATACAGTAGAGTGAATTATTTAAATAAATAAAATGTTGTTATTGTATCATTAGCCTCATTTTAGATTTAAGCAAAAATTACATTATAATGCAGGAAAATTCCAAAGAGATGTTTTCCAATTTTTTTTACTTTGTTTTTTTTTTAAATTGAAAAGATCATTTTGTATAGGAAATGCTTTACTTGGAGGTCAAATTTTAGATAGAAACTATAATAAAACTAATTGAAATAAAATTAATTATTAAAAAGTTAAATTAATTGATTGTATAAGTTTTAAAATAACTATTTTCTAATTGATTAACATTCAGCAGTAGTATATTGTATTATTGTTCTAGAATATTTAAAAATTTCAATATATACATCATTAGAAGATGAAAACTTAATATTAAAACATGATAAAATTAATTGAATAAAATTTATTATTATAAAATCAAATTAATTATATTTTAACAACATTTTTACCTTGAAATGAACTCATTAATTATATTAGAAATAATTGATGAAAATTCTGTTGCTAGTAATAATTTTGAGATAAAGTTCATGTGTATATACACTCAAGCTATCTGACATAGCTCCATAGACAATCATATTCATATTTAAAAAATAATCACTTATTTTTTAAAATGTTTTAAATTGAAAATAAGTTAATTCAACTACACACTTAGCCATTAAATGCTTATCATCCCAGTGGGTTCGTCATTTGCGTTTGCTCAACCAAAAACCAAATTGGATAAGGTTGCAAAGCTAACTGTGTGATTTTGGACTTTCTAAAGTATTTGAGAAAAAAATGTCTAAATACAAGAGATAGAATTTGGCAAATATTGAAAGATCAAAAACAATGAAACGATACAAAACTTTAGGTGGAGTACAAAACTTTAGGGTGGATCGAAATTACCCTATATTGAATGGATACAAAACTCTTGGGTGGATCAAAAACAAAAAGTTAAAATTGTGAATATGAATGTTAAGTTCGTTTTCAATTAATTTTCCATTGATAATTTGAATAGGAAATACAGCATTGTGGTCACTAAATTTTTATTAAATATCTTCTTAGAGATATATCATGTTCTATAAAGAGTCCGTTTGTATGTCCTTAATAGCAGGGGTAAAAAATTAAGAGATTAATTTGTAATATAATTTCATATATAAATATCATTAATGAATTTTTCATGACATTTTAACTTCTTACAATTGTGATTATAAAAGAAGATAAAAATTTGTCTTTAAGAGCCATTTTATTATACTCTTTAAAAATCAAAGTAAAAAATTATAGGATAACTTCTTAACATAATCTTCTATAAATGTTATCAATGAAATTTCTATTCCAAGTTACATCGAAGAGACTTTGAATGATGATTGAATTTTTACGATAGTGATAATTTATATATAGCGCTGATAAGAATGTGAAGATTTAAAATATGAATATTTATTTTATGATAATATATGATTCTTATTTGTGGTTTTATATGTACTTTATATATATATATATATATATATATATATATATATATATATATTAATTTTTATATATATATATATCTTTTATTGTTATGTATTTATTATCACATGATGTTGTAATTCTTTTAATACTTAAATCATTTATGTAGGATTTATTAATTAAATGGTAAATTCTTGACACTCAAATTATATTATTATATCTCAACTTAATATTATTAATTATATCTTTTAAACAAAATATATTGTGAAATGGTAAATTTATAATGATGGGCTAAAATCTAGTAGATGTGAGTTTAAAATTCCTTTACAATCATATTGTATACTAATTAAATTCCATTATTTAAAAAATAAAAATGAGTTTATCAAGTAAAAATATTGTGTGACTTATAGTTTTTCAATTTTCTACATTGAAAATGCAAAATGTTTAATATTAATCAAAGTAGTTAAATAATTATTTTAACTCAATTTAATTACACAATAAATAAATAAAGTTATCTCGTGCATTACACGGATAACTACGTTAGTACTTGGCACATCTGAAACGAGCATACAACAAGTACACCCAATATTTATGTTATTCAATTTTTTTTCCATAAAACTCAATTTTCAAAGATGAAACATGATATTGAAATTTTTTATCAAAAACTTGATACAAAATCTTTTAAATATATATCATGTTCAATATTCACTAAATATGCATATATTTGGTTCAAAACATATATAATTCAAAAGAATTGTGAACTATTGTGAAAATAAAGAAGAAATCAAGTTACATATATCTTGGTACGAGTTGAATGGCATAAGAGAAATTGATAACACGTGAAAGTTATTAATGAATATAATGATAAAGAAATTCATAAGTAAGCACTATTTATCACATTATTTCTCTGATATTTTATTTAGTAAATAACATGTAAAAATGTATTTTTAGAGATTAGTGTATCTTTAATTAGGCTCCACAAATTTATACATATTTAATATTAAATGAAATACCTATAATAAACAGTACCTAATCAATAATTACTTTATAGCTAGTTATCTTAATTACCGGTGTATTGCACAGGTTATTTCATATTTAATGTTTATTAATTTTATAAAAAAAGATCTTTTATTTGTCAAGATAATATTATTATATATTATCACCTTTATTTTTTATTTTTTTTAATATTGCATCCCAATATTTTTGCCATTTTTCAAAAATAATTTTACTATATCTTATCATTACTGCTTGTTTTGTTTGTTTTTCCTTTCTTACCAACACTTACATATGTCTTTTTTTAATTTTATTTTTACACTTACATATGTCTTTTTTATTTTTATTTTTACATTATTTTATTTTAAAATTTGTAATATTATTTTCATACTTTAAATTTGTGTTATTCTATTAAAAATATATTATTGCTTCTCTGAATGCAATTTACTATATGCAATAACTATTACTTATTATTATTTTATACCAGTATTAATACCAAAATATTGTTGTCTTTTTAAATTATACTACTGTTCTATTATTTTCTATTAAATTTTGACATAATAATTATTTTGTATTCAATATTTATTTTTACTTAAAATAGATTTTCTTTGACAACAGTTTTACTATATCTTATCATTAATATAAGTTTAATATTTTTCTTGAAAACACTCACACTTTGTCCTTAGTTTTTTAATAATGTTACATAACATACACATTACTTCATATTTATATAATTTTTATCATTTGATTACAATTGATTTCACCTCAATTTCTATATAGCTACACTCTAATTTTGCCACATAACTCAAATGTTAGTAGATATGTACAAACATTAGATGTGCAAGAAGCTTTATCATTTTTTTAATTTCATTGTTCTATTTTTTATTTCAAAATCCATGTATTTAATTATATCATTAAATGCCTCTCAAAATAATTTTACTATAGATTATAGACTATAATCATAATACATTGTTGAAATGTATCATACATTTTTTTTCTTATTCCTTTTCTCGTAGTTTAGTTCTTATTAAGATCATGGTACTCTCAATATCTGTATCTGTTATATTTCCACAATGTATGGCTGAAAAGAAAAAAACTTAAGTATTTGTTTTACACATATATATATAACTAAATGTATACATGACAAAAATAGTAGGCATAACTAGTAAGGACGAATTGTCAACCAAATTGATTATGGTTTGAATTATGTGAAGGTTCATTGTTGTTGAGTTGTTTGTAAGTATATTTATAAATGTTCGTCGTGTCGTGTCTGTAGGTCTGTCTTGACTTTTGAACGAGGTAACTACCCCTAATCCTTTTTTTTTTTATCAAGAGAAAAAGAAACTGAACTTATACACATCCTGTCTCTCTACTACATATTTTCTTTCTTTCTCTCTTTCTTTGTTTCTTTTTGTTTTTTTTTACTGGTATCTTTACTATATATCTTTAGTACAAAATAAATAAACAAGTACTATAAAATATAGTATCTTGATTCTTACAAAATGAAAAGATTTGAGCATACACAGAGAGGAAGGTAAAAAATAAAAAATAAAAAATAAATTTAACTATATAATAACTTGATTATCAAATGTTTGACTTCGTGTGGGCTAATTAAGGACAATGGGCGGCAATTAAATCCGCCGTCAAATATGCAAAACTATCAAGAAGTCAATTTGTTTAGCACAATACAGTTAACAGCATAGCATGAAACCAAAATTTAATCTCAAAAAATCAGTTTGCACTTAGTAATGGATGTCCACAACATTCATTGCTGTTTTTAAATATGATTTCTTAAAAAATAATGCAAGGTAAGCAACATGTATATATATAGGTGACACATTTCAGGCCCTTAACCAAGCACAAATCACAAACCTCCCTTGTCTCCCCTACCTACAGAATTTCTATAAACATGGCTGCAAGTTCTCATAGCAGGGTGACTTTTCCTTACTCCAAGCTCAGAATCTGTTTGTTCTTATGTCTTATTTGGATAGCTTCAGCTTCAGATTCATCAACTTCAGATTTAGCTTCAGCTTCAACTACTGCTTTGTCTTCAGCTATACCTAATCCTGCTGACCAGTTAAGCCCCGGTTTTTATAATATACGGTGTCCCCGGGCCCTTGTTACCATTAAGGCACTTGTAACCTTTGCTGTGTCGAAAGAGCCTCGCATGGGAGCATCTTTGCTCCGTCTTCATTTCCACGATTGCTTTGTCCTAGTAAGCCTTCATCTTCTTGTAATTTTATGCATTACTTTTGAAACTGTTTCCTACAGAACTCTAATACCATATCAAGTACTAACTCTTCTAAAAGATTAAGCTATAAGCCTGGTGAAGACAATAATTTTATTATATTTCTAATATTTGCTGCATGCATGAACTTTAATATTCTTTGACGTGTGAAAGCTATATGTTTCACTTACGATTTAACCCGTCTCTACACATATCAATTCACACACCAATGGAAAAGGTAAAGAAGAAGCACGGGTTAATTTTTTTCATCTGTTTGATAAAATCTTATAATCACGTGTATATTTATAAGATGAAGGAAAATGACACTTGCACACCTAGGTAATCGATTACTAGTCTATTAACTACATATATAATACACTATTAATCAGAAATTTATATATCCATAAAGGATGTAAAAATGATGTACAAAAATTGATTTGCATATATCAATATTGTTAGATGAAACGTGAAAGAAAAGAAAGAAAATCAATTGATTAAACCTGTTCTTATTCTTGCTCGTATTTTGAAGGGATGTGATGCATCAGTATTGTTAAACGACACAGCAACATTCACGGGAGAACAAAGTGCTTTTCCCAACGTTAATTCTCTAAGGGGTTTCGATGTCATAGCGAACATTAAATCTAAAATAGAGAGCTTGTGCCCTGGTGTTGTCTCTTGCGCCGACATCGTAGCCGTTGCTGCAAGGGACTCTGTTGTTGCTGTAAGTATTCGTTGCGAAATAATTAACTAAATCAGCCAAATTAAGAAATTTCTATGCATGTGATTTGATGACTGATCGATGAAAAATAATTCTCAGCTGGGTGGACCTAGTTGGGAAGTTCTCTTGGGTAGAAGAGACTCAACCACTGCAAGTTTGAGTGATGCCAACTCAGATTTACCCGCTCCCTTTCTGGATCTTAATGGCCTTATTGCTGCTTTCCAAAAGAAGAATTTCACAGTCCAAGAAATGGTTACTTTATCAGGTAGATGCCCCTAGTTTTACACATGAATTAGCAATAGCACAATGCATTTGGAGGATTTTGTCATATAATAATTCATCCGTTTTAAAATATCGATTTAATCAATGAATTTTGTTTCATTTTATTTATTTTTTACAAAATCAAGGAAAATATTTGTTATTCTTTTTTCATTTTTATACTTGTCTTTTATATCTCTATTTAATAGAACGAGAGAACGTTAATGAAGTGAGAAGATAATCTAATTAAATATAGTTATATTTTCTTAAAATTAAAGATATTTAATAATTTCTTAATCTTTTTACATAAATTTTAAGCAACAAATATTTTGAAACGAAAGTTATAATATATATTGCTGCCAAAGATATTTAATTATTATATATTTAACTAATTAAATTTGTTTTTCAGGTGCTCATACAATAGGCAAAGCCAGATGTTTAAATTTCAGAACAAGGATTTACAATGAAAGCAATATCGATCCTACGTATGCAAAATTATTGCAAGCAAATTGTCCCAAGATAGGTGGTGATGACAACTTATCCAATTTAGACACCACCACTCCAAACCTTTTTGACAGTGCATATTACAGGAATTTAGAGTACAATAAGGGTCTCTTGCACTCAGACCAACAGCTCTATAATGGTGGCTCCACGGACTCCAAAGTTATAGATTACGCCACAAATCCACTGCTCTTCAGAGCGGATTTTGCTAACGCAATGGTCAAGATGGGCAACCTTAGCCCACTAACCGGCACCAACGGTCAGATCAGAGAAGTATGCAGCAGAGTGAATTGAGTTCAACGGCAAACTGTGTGTAATGCTTAATGGCCATTCCGCTATTGAAATCATGGTGTCTTGGAAAGAATAATCCCATTTATTTGCATGTTGTCGATTGTTGATGTATTTATGTTGTGAAGTGTCAATTACGTATCAAGTATTTACCATCCCATTTTGCATTTGTTGTGTAATAAACCATCGTTCACAGCATATAGTTTGAGGAAATATCATAATTATTATATTATGCATGTCCGTTATACGCCTATGATTTTTTTTTTTTGGTCTTTAGTGTGAAAATTATGCTATATTTTATATATTCTATATAATTTATTACCTCACCATGTCAATTTTCAATTTGATCATTCAAATTTATGATAAATTTAGATTAATAGCTTTTTTTTTTTCTCTAACACAAGGTGATCTCAAACTCTTTTTTTTGCGAGATTAATCTACACTAAGGCGTCTAATCCCACTAGTGAACTCCATATTAATATTGAGTAGTGCCATTTAGCACGTCAAAATTTTTCAAGAATGGCATTACATATACATATGGCTTGAATAGAAAGAGGGGAAGACAGAAATCAGCAGCAGAAAAGTGGAAAAACGTGATCATATAAAAAAAGACCGTCCAATGACGAGCATTCTCTTATGAATCTTTTTTTCATGATATTAAGCATTACTCTTTCTATTATTTGACCGGATTATTTGTAACTGGATATTTACCATACGTGGTGATCATCCTTTAGTTTTCTTCTGCCCTTCTATAGCTTGGATATAAATAGTCAAAATGCAATTATTCCCTGTTTACAAAGGGACTTTGGTCTTCATTTGTGGCCCTAGTGGTCTATATCAATGATATTATCATTGCTACCCATGATCAGTTTGATTAGTCAAACAAAATCCTCTCTTCAAGCCACATTCAAGATTAAAGGTCTTGGCCGATTGAAGTACTTTCTTAGGTTAAAAATTGATCATTCCAAACAAGGCATCTTTTCACAAGGAAATTACGCACTTAATCTACTTGAAGACAGTGGCTTCTTAGGCTGTAAGCCAATCAGTTTACCATTGGATCCAAATCTCAAACTCAGTATTGAAAGTGGCAATCCTCTATAAGATTCTATCATGTACAAAAGATTAATTGGTCGACTCTTGTACTTAACCATATTAAGGCCAGACATTACTTATGCAATAGATAAACTAAGTCAATTCATGTCTAAACCTTGCACCCTACACTTATATGTAGCGCATCATTTACTCTAATATTTGAAGGGTTCTCCTTGCCAGGGACTACTTTTTTCCTCTACTTCCTCCCTGAGTCTTTGCTAGGTGAGATAAAGTTAAGAATACTATAAAAATAGTTTGAAGTTACTGTAAGTTTCTTTTAAACTGGTTTTAGTTGACCTTCTTAAATTAGTTTTTGGTTTGGTTATAAAGCCTCTAACAGAATTCAATCAAACAAAAAAGTAAAGATATGAAGGAAAGAAGTTTTATATAGAGATTTATACTAGTTCACTTCTAAACCACGTGGGACAACGTCCAGCACTTAGTAACAATTAGGATATTTTACTATTTGTCAAGTATGCTTTTACAACCAAGTCTCTTCAGGTTTCAAATCGAGTATTCTTTAATCACAACCTCTTCATGCTCACAATCAAGTATTCTTGACAACAACATTTTCAGGCTGAATCCCAAGTATTCTTCTACAGCATCTTTAGGCCAACAAACTAAGAAACAAGTGGCTTAGACAACCTCACAAGCTCACTTACACAATGTAAGAATAGATATATGTTTACAAGTATTTGTTTCTTTTGGGTACCACTAAAAAAAATCAAAGAGTGAATACAAACACTTTACAATGAATTTCAAAATACCTACTAGAGATTTGAAAAGGTTAGATAGCAGTAGGTAGAGATGAGAGACTTCAGTTTGTGGTAGATAAACTCAGATTGACATTAAGGTTCATAAAACATATGTTTTTTAAGCTTGAATCCTTTTATAGCCTTTAAAATTTTGGCTGTTGGATGTTCCAAATGGCAACTGTCCTTGCTTGCTACAGGTTACCATTATTTTGTCTTCTTCTTGTTAAGTTAGCACGCCATCCTTTAAGTGAGAAGGTTGGGCAAGCTTTTCACCTTCAACCCTTTCATGTACTTTCTCATTGGCTTCTTAAGTATCTTCTCAACAAGCTTCTCATCCATGCAGGGTTCTAAATTGTGGTCTCCATCACCTGATGCGGCCGTAATATTACCGTTGCGGCCCGTGCCGCAATGGCATCAGACCGCAATTGCGGTGTGAACGAAAATCGCAAAAAACGGCCGCAATGGAACGGTGTTGCGGCTGCAACAGAATGACATTGTGGCCGCAACAGTGCTCCGTTCCATTTTTTCTTCCAAATCGACAATGTCAGAGGCTCAGAGCACTCAGAACACGGGAAAGAAAAAGAAGAAGATTCTACATCAGCCATCAGCCCAATAATTTCATCAAAAGTAAAAAGGAGAAAAATTCAAACAAAATATCATTCACGGACTCACCTTATAATTGAGAACCATCTTGCAGATCTATCTCTATCTGACTATCTCTATCTCCCATTCTCTCTGAAAACCATCTCCTTCTCCGCTCCAATCTCCATACTGCAGATCCCAAATCACGGACTCACCATCTTGCTCCGGCACTTCGCAGGTGAGCTCATCTCTACCAGACCCAATATCTCTTTTGTTTACTTTCTCAGTTTCTCTGTATACATGCATCTTGGGGTTGGGGTTGGGGTTGGGTTTGTGTGAGATTTGGGAGGCTGACAGGGGGCAGTGGGTGAGACCATGAGAGTGAAAAATTGGGAGAAAGAGAAAGGATGAACTAGGAGGTAGAGATCAAGACGAAGAGGGAAAGGAAAAAAAGGAAGAAACCGAGAAAAAAGGAAGACGAAGAGGGAGGCAGAGAGGAAGAAAGGAAGCGAGAGAAATGAAGAGAAAGAGGAGGAGATGGAGACAGAGAGAGCTGGGAGGGGAGATCGAGAGAGAAAATGAGGGGGATTTGGGGAAAGTGAAATGAATTAGGGGTTGGGGTGGTAGGTCATAGGGGAAAAATTGGGTGGGTGTGGGTAGGAAAGTGGGTTGGGTTTGGGAGGATTTGGGGCGAGAGGAAGAAGGGGAAATTAGGAAATTTTGGGGAATTTTTTTTTGAAGAAAATAGTGGAAAAATTAGGGAAGAGGGAAATAAAAAAATGGTGAGAAAATTAAAATTTTTAATAATTGTGTGTGTGAAAATTAAGTTAAGAATAATTATAATTAATTAGTAACTTATATTAAGGATTTAAAATTAAAGTTAATTATTGATGAAGTATTAGAAATAGTGATAATTAATTTAATTACTTAATTATTTGTTTAAAAGAAAATAATTAGTAGTCTATATTAAAATTTTTAACTTTAAAGTTAAAGTTAATTATTGATTGTTAATTGGGTTATTAGTAATAGTGATAATTAAGTTAATTATTGATAATTGTTATAATTTATTTTTGTAAATAGGTATTATAAAATTTAAACAATGCCGCCAAGAGAAGAATTTCCTACAGAAAGATTGGAGGGTGCTCTAAGTGATGATATTGGATGGCATTTCGGAACAGTTGTACCTGGAAATCGAAATAACATCACATGCAAACTTTGTGGAAAAGTAATAAAGGGTGGCATTACAAGATTGAAGCAACACATAACGCATTTTAAAGGGCAAGTAGCAGGTTATCCTAGAGTCAACACATTTGTCAGAGAGAATATGATGAAACTCCTCATGGATGGGAAAGCAAAAAAAATTGACTCTAAAAAAAAAAAAGAATAATTCGAAGAAGGCTTAAGGGGAAATGTTGAAGAGGAAGACGTGGAATACCATATTGATGAACAAATCAAGCTAGCTACACAGAGAGCCTTATATCACAACATGAATGGGAAGATAGACAACGATTCAGACAACAAATAGGGGGATCTGAAAATATATATGAAGAGGGTGGAAGTTCTCGTGCAAGTGTTAGTGAATTCAAAAGGCCACAAGATATTTCTGCTTCTTTGAGGTCTACAGATGTTAACCTTGTGAGAAGTAAAAGCGTGAAGCAACCAAAAGTTTTTGGTGGTTGGATGAAAACACTAAGAAAAACACGTGGAGCAGCAGTAAGCAGGTTTCTAATTTATGAGCGTTTGCCTATGAATTTAGCTGATTCTCCTTGGTTACATGCTTTGATTGTTGAAGCAGCTGAGGTAGGAAAAGGAGTTAAGTGCCCAACTCCTTATGAAATTTCAGATGTATATTTGGAAGTTGAATATAAAAAAATGCAAGAATGGATAAATACACTAAATGGTACTTGGAAAAAAAGAGGAGTCACAATAATGTGTGATGGTTGGACTGATAGTATAAACCATACGCATATTATGAATTTTCTTGTTTACTGTAGCAATGGGACGATTTTCTTAAAATCTGTTGATGCTTCTGGTGTTGATACTAGAAATACAGATTATTACTTCCAATTGCTTGACAAAGTTGTAGGTGAAGTTGGAGAAGAATATGTAGTCCAAGTGGTTACAGACAATGAAAAAGCACTAAAAGCAGCTGGGAAAAAATTGATGGAAAAGAGGCCACATCTGTATTGGTCTGCATGCGCAGCTCATTGTTTGGATCTTTGCTTAGAAGATATAGGGAAAAAGCAAAATGTGAAGAAACTATTGATTGATGCAAAGACAGTGACAACTTTCATCTATAACCACATATAGACAGTAAATTTGATGAAGAAATATACTGGAGGTAGAGAAATTGTCCGTCCTGGCATAACTTGATTTGTAACACAGTTCTTGCAGACTTCAAGCTATTATGAAGCAAAAGCAAGGTTTAAGAAACATGTTCAACTCAAGAATTTAGAAGATCTAAGTTTGGGAAAGAGAAAAAAGGACCAAAGATTTGAAGTAAGAAAAATTGTTTTGAGCAGTGAATTCTGGAGTAAGGCTGTTGATCTACTGAAAGTATTTGAACCTATTGTAAAAGTCTTGAGGCTAGTCGACAGTGACGTGAAGCCAACAATGAGTTTTCTTTATGAAGTCATAGATCAAGCCAAACAATCTATCCGGTAAAATTCTCGATATCATACAAGATATAATGAAATAATAGACCAGCGCTGGAGATTCATGCATTCTGATCTTCATTCTGCAGGTACATCAATAATCGATATAATTTATAATTTTTTGTTTTGTTATAAAATTTTACATTCATGCCTCTATGCATAATAATTGATTAGCTTTTTTTAAAGTTATTTTCTTAACCCACAATTTCAATATGGAGTTGAACATGGATCTGATGTTTATAAAGAAACTTTTGATGGAACTAGTAGCGTCATCATCAAATTAGAAAGAAAAATGGATGATCAAATTAAAGCTTTGAATCAGGTTAGTAAATAATGTTTATACTTAAATCTTATAAGTTTATAATTAAATATTATATATTTACTTATTGACATATTATATTGTGTTATACAATTGATGATTTTTAGGGAAAAACGTGAATCATTTGGCACACCTCAAGCTTAAAGAGCTTGGGCTAGAATGAATCCAGGTAAAATATTTTTTTTTCTTTTTTTGTACAAGTAAATCTATTTAAAATTTATTTATACTTTTATATGATAAATAATTATTCATTATGCTTGGTCATTTAAATAGCTGAATGGTGGTTGATATTTGGATCGTGTGCTCTTGAACTTCAACGTGTGGCAATAAAAGTTCTTAGTCAAACAACTTCAGCTACAAATTGTGAGAGAAATTGGAGCACATTCAGCTACATTCATACAAAGACAAGGAATAGACTCAAGTACAAAAAGCTACAATAACTTGTCGTCACATATTACAATATGAAGCTGAAAATGAGACATGAACAAAGAAGAAGTCAAGATGAAATTGAAGCTAATTTCAATCCAATTAATCTTGACTACATATTTCAAGAAGAAGATCTATTATCTCCTTGGATTGAAGAAAGAGAAGGCCCTGTATTAGATGGAGTACAAAATTCAGAGTGGTTGCCTAGAATTGATGCTGATGATGAAGATATAGAAGCTGATGATGATGATGATGATGCAGGTGCTGATGAAAATAGTGGTGGTTTAAGCCCTCCTAGTAATAATAGTGGTAATGGTGGTGCTAATGCAGAAGCTGAAAAAAGTGATGATAATGATGAAGAGGATGATGAATATAGGCAAAATGATCCATATCAGGAGATTCCATATAATCGTCGTGACAAGAGCCTAATGATTGATATGACTATATGTAGGCCAGATATGGTTCCTTCTGATCATTCATTTGGTGATAGCAGAAGAGGTGAATCACAGTCTAGTAGAGGAAGAAGGCAACAAAATGTTACACTAGAAGATTCTTCCTCTTCGAGCATTGCACAAAGTTTTAGTGACTTTGGTCTTGGTGAATCATCTTAAAGTAGTCAGGGGTATTATCCACCGTCTTATCAGTATCCTTACTTCAGTGCATATGATCAATATGCTGGTAGTAATCAACCTCCACCATATCATCAATCTTCAATGAACTATCAAGATCCTGATCATCAACAATCAAGTAGTGAATTTTTTGATTATGTCTTTGGACAAGAAGGCATGCAAGGTGATAGCCAAAATGAAAGTGGAGGTTATGATCTTCCACGCCATTCTACCATGTGGTAATAATTATCATGTAAGTTCTATTTATATTGTCTTTAAGTTTTTAATATATTTATTTATTTACTTATTTATTTATTATTTTAAATTTAATAATTTACTTTATTATTTTAGAAGTTTTTTAAGTGAGATTTAGTTTATTATTTATGAATTGCCAAGAAAAAGAATTCTTATAATGCTTATAAATATTTAATATATTAATTATGAGTTTATATCATGTTTTCTTTTACAGTGAAGTCATGCATCTTAATAGTGACATTGTTCCTTGCATAATTGGTGACATGATTAAAGTTGTAGGTAATTGTATTCTTCTTACTGAGTTAGATTTTTTTTATCAGTGACTCAATGTAAAAAATATGACATATTTTTGTGAAATTTATTTGAAACTTATTTAAGTTTATATATTATTTAGTTTCTTATTCTCTTATACTTATATATGCCCAAATAAAACTTTAAAAAGCCTATTAATAATTATTATAACAATAATTATGTTATGTTGGTTATGAATTCAATTTAATTTATTCTTTAAGATGGTACAAAATCTTATCAAATGAGTAAAAACCTATAAAACATTATAAATAACAATAAATGAAGAGTTATAATAATTATATATTTTTTTTACATTTTGTGCAAATTAAAAAAAAATTCACGCCGCAATGACCGCAATCCGCATCGCAAGTAGCCATGATGCATGCAATCGCAATCGCAATCGATCAAATCGTAACGCATGACCAAGCAACCGCAATTTAAAACCATGCATCCATGCTTCTCAAGTTTGAAATTGTCAATCTTTTTATCTCTCTTGGTTTCACCTTTTATTGGATTCTTCTTTAACACTCTACTTTAACACAGAATCCTTCTTGTGAAAAGTCTTTGAGGAATTTCTTCATATTGAACATCCTTTTTACAGCCTTCTCAGGACCTTCTTATTGAAGCTTCTCAAGTTTTTCAAGAACCTTCTCAGAGTTTTACTTGAACACTCTCAAGTTATAAATTAATCTTCTTAGTTCGCTCTGATTGTCCAGATACATTTCTTTTGATGTATTGAGTTATGTAACACTTGATAAAACATAAAATATACTTTACAAAGATCTTGTTAGTGTGATTCAAGTGTGTGAAACCAGTTAAACATTTAACTTTGTTTTCAATATAGTTGTTATCGTTAAAACTTATTTTCTCAATCTAAAGCACAAAAGGGCTTTACAACTTATAAAACACAATTTTAGAACTTCCAAAACCCCTAATTCATTACTCAAGATTTTGAGTTTTGATTATGCATATGCCCTTTTAAAGAGCCTCCTCTACTTTGAAGCAAACAATGCATCAAATTATGACCTCACCAACAAAGGGGAACCAAATTTTAAAAAAATCGTTTGTTCATATGTTAAGGGGATATGCTAGCCTCAACGACAGTCGCCAAATTCCGAACATCCCAACACATCAAACTCTTAGCTCTTCACATTCTTGGTAAAAGGGTAGATTTTGTGGAAGGGTATTATGATGCAGGTGATAGTGTGAATAAGAAAGAGGAGAAACGAAAAGTTAGAGAACGAATAGGAGGAAGAGAAAGAAAAAGGGAAGCATGTGGGTTAGTTTAAATATGATCTCATGATGAGAATTTAATCTAAATCACTAATTTTCATCTAATGCTTGTTATTAGGCTTCTCATCTCTCTCTCTTTCTCACGCACACACATATATTTTGTCTAGCTTGTTTACTGGTTTTTGATTGTGTATCAATTTCGGTTTGTCACTTCCACACACACACACACACATATTGTCTGGCTTATTTACTGGTTTTTGACACACACACACATTGTCTAGCTTGTTTACTGGTTTTTGATTGTGTATCAATTTCAATTTGTGATTTCCAGTTCTGGTTTAAATCAAGCCATTAGGATACTTGGCATAAGTTTGTTTATTGTTTTAAATGCTCAATGCGTTAGCTAAGAAAATCGAATTGGATCGGCCGGTTCAATCAGTTAAACTTGGAACCGGCCATCTTATCAGTTCGGTCAAGATATAAAAACCTATATGGTCAAAAACCGGTGAATAATTGGTAAAATCAGACAACCTGGGCCGGTTTATACTACTAGCTCGTTCAGTTTTTTCTTTTTCAAATTTGCTAGACTACGTTGTTTTGACGCCAGAGATTCCCCCTCCTACACCATTCGCCACCCACCATGGCTGCCTACACGTCGCCGTACCACCGCATGCTTCTTTACTGTTTCCGTGTCACTGTTACACTTCTGACTAGCATTGCCCTTATCTTCGTTGCTGTTGAGCCTCGCAATATGCAGAGAGATGAAGAGAGTATGAGAGCGACAAAGGGTGAAATATAGAGATAAGAAAAAACAAAGGAGAAAGTGAGGAGAGAGATAAGAGCAAAGATGATACTCGTAAAAGGTGAAAAGGCAAATGGCAGGTGAAAAGGGTAAAATGAGTGAGTGAATAGTAAAATAAATGTAAATGGGAGAAGACTAATATGAACCTAATTTGGTTTTGGTGCATCAATGCACTCAAAAAAAAAAAAAACCGGTAATAGTCAGTTCGTCTGGTTTCTATGTATTATTTAAAACCATTATTTTATTACATTTTAGTCAACTGCTCTTCGTCCTCTTCTTGATACAGCTCTTCCTCAAACATTAGCAATAACATAACTCAGGATAAAAGGTTTATTTACATGAGAACCAGATCAAACAACGTCGTGATGCAGGTTAATAAATTCAATCTTATTAGTATTGACTTGGTAAAGAAAAACGGCACTAATGAAGGAAACATTCAAACATGGAACTTCTTTGTTGGAAGGGGGAAAAATGAATGCAATCATGCTCCACTAATAACATAAATTGCTGTTAAAACTACCATTTTTTTTAAAGAAATTTAAGCAATAGAGTAAAATAATTGAATGAATAAACAAATAAATAAATGTCAAAGATCGACTCGTCACAAAAAGGCCAAAAATGACTTCCTTTAACAGCAAGAAGATCCAATCAATTGCTATGAGACCCTCAACCTTTGCTGCTGCATCCACCTATTCAAGATGACAATGACAAACAAACTCTAACATTTGCTGAGATGAACAAACCCTATACTCCACCAAATCTCTTCAATTCCCAGATTAACAAACCATATATATTTGAATATCAAACTCAAAGCACCATATTTACAAGACATTTGATTTGAAACACAAATTTAAAAAATAAAGTCTCTTCTTTTCAAAGGTAACGTCGGAAGAGAAAGTGTCCTAATAGAGTAAACTGCAGTTGCCGGATCTGAGGTTGCAGAAGTAGTTTCTGCCGCGGGCGATGGAGGAGAATGAGACGTTGGGGACGGTGGCCATGACGTGGCTGTGGTGGTAGCACTCAATGCGTTGGGTTGGTTGCGATGCCATGATGCCACAGACGGTGGCGGAGGCATCGGTGATGGTGAGGGAGGTGCTAGAGTCGAGGACGACGGACGGTGGTTTATTCTTCATTTATCTAAAAGCTAGTTATTGATTACCTCTTCACCGAGTAACCCATTTCTCAATCCTACCCTTGATTTTTAATATGAATAAATCGACGACTATTAGCAACTGGTGCATCAATGCACCACATTCATTTAGGTCCACATTAACCTTCTCCGTGTAAGTGAAGTATTGAAGTTAGGTAAGAAATTTGAAAGTGTTACAATCTGTGCTAGTTTTAATGCCAAGTGTATCTACACTTTCACATTCATACGCAATTCTTTCGTTTAAATATTTACATCACATTTATTTCTACTTTTTATTTTACATATATATTATTTATTTTTAAGAAGGATAAAATTTATTGATATATAAAATATTAATGTAAAAGTAATATAAATAAAAATTTCAAATATTATATTTATGCACTTTAATTTGATATCACAATTTAATTACGATTAAATCATTGAACCATAAATTAGTTTCTTTATCGGTTTAATCATCAAAATTTTGGTTTTAACTTTGAACTTATCAATCATCATCCAAGGAATATACGAATTGGCTTTTGTGTGTATTGAGGTAGATGCTTTGAAATAATATGATTTCCATTTGGTAGTAAGTATGGAAAGGGTTCAAGATTGGAGCATTGGCTTTCATGTCCTCTTGCTCATTTTGCCCAAACACTATAAGACTTGGCTGATTTTTTCCAGTCATTCAATACGCTAGTATTCATAAAGTTGTTCCAAAAAGAAAAATTCATACTGTTATAGCTGTTAATTTAATTTCATAACTATAATTGTGAGTTTTATAACGGAGTTTTAAATTTAATTTATAAATTATATCTAATACGTATTTAAATTAGCTTGGTTTGTCTTTTTGTTTTTTGTTTTTGTTTTAGCTGACTTTCATGTTAATTGAGACTAAGTAATAGGTCCGGCTCAAACGATCTTAAGGATGCATCTCCTACCTTGGCCTAATACATTTATAGAATTAATTGATTTCCCAGCTTAGGAGTAAGCTTGTTTTACTTTTAAAAAGCTTATATTCAGAATATTTTAATTAGGACTTTTGAGTGAATTTTTTTTAAATATGAAATAAATTAATTGAAACATGCTTCTGCTCTTATAAAGTGTAATAAAGAGATTAATATTTAAAATTTATGAATTATAAGACGTAGTCTTTTTTCTGTTTATTTTTGACAATATTTAGTTGTGTAAACATAATAAAAACACAAAGAAAAAAAGTCATTTTAATATTAATGTGGTAAATGATTTTTTTATATCATACAAAACAAATAATTTTACTATTTTTTTTACAATTTTATTAATGATTCATTCAAATCATTATTAGGAAAAAATATTATTTATACATAAAATTGATAGTTAAGTGTGTAATTAATTATTTTTTAAAAGAGTATTACATTTGATGATGAGTTGTAGTTATTGTCTCCCAAAGCAATTTTATTATATAAAAAATAAATATAGATAGATTATGAACATTAAAAATCAAATCAAATGATTAATGAATGAAACGGTGCGGATCTCTAGCCTACACCAGCATCAAAATTCAAAAACAAAAAAATTGACTATTCTAGACAGCAATTAACATCTAGATAATCATCAGACGGCAACAGACTCCTTCAATTATGAAGAGTAATTGGTTTAACTTTGTACTTTTTAAAGAAATCTGAGATAGACAGTGCAAGTGTCAAGTAACAGATATAACCTTTACCAACTAGGAAGCCAATATTTTTGTGGTTATTGAGAATGACAGAGTCGACAAGTTCCTATTGGCAGCTGGCTGATGTTCTTTAATTCAAGAAAGGGTAAAATGAAAAATACCTCCTTCAATTATGGTCACTAGCAGAAAATTCTCCTATATTTTAAAACTCATCAATATAATTTCTTGAACTAATTAGACTGTCCATATTAATGTATATTCACCCATATATGCACGTGCAAAAATTCCTTCGTAAGGAGTTAATATGCATGACTTAGTAAATTTAAGGAGTAGTGTTGATGAATTTCAAAGCACAAGAGAATTTTTTACACATGATCTGCAGTTGGAGAGGATATTTTACGTTTTGCCCTTTAAGAAATTAATGTGACAATATTTTACATTTTACCCATATTATTTAATGAGTTTACCATCTAATATTTAATTAATTTTATTAAATAATATCACAAAATATCTTTTGATGCAAGGATAAAATATTTTTGCAATAATAATATATCAAAATTAAATTTAATTATATTTGTATAATAAAACTAATATGATTCTACTGTTATATATGGGTTTTATTGGGCCCCGAAGTTGGTTCTCATTTAAGAACATCTAACCTGTTAAGATAGGCCACCTTGAATTATTCGTACATTTCATTATTTTTTTATTAAATTCAGTTTGAATTTAAATAAATATAAATTAAAAAAATATTTAAAAAATATACATAATTAATTAAAAATATAATTTAAATTTAAAATTAAAAAAATATATTAAGAATGTCGTATATCATTCTTAGAAAGAGTACATCACTCTTAAAACTCTCATCATAAATATTATATATAACTTCTTCAAATTCTTATTTCCTTAAAATGTCCTATTTAAGCCGTCTTCATATTCAACTCTAAAGGTATCCTTGTTTTATTTTTATTATTAAAAGAAAAACCATTGATATTAGTTTTAAGTATGTCAAATTATATATGATCTGTTATTAATTAGAAAAACTTGCACCGAAAAGCAAAATAAATTTAAATATAAGTCATTATATTAGGTGTTTTTATGGTGAATCATTATATTAGGTGTTGAATTAGAATTATTAAATCACTCTCGAGCTACAAGTTAACCTTCTCTTATTCAATTGTCATTTTTTTCCTAATTAGTTTCAATAAATTTTTTTGTCCAAGATTAAAAACTATTACTAACTCAACAATACAAAAGTCAAACAAACAAAAAAGAAAAAAAATCTAATTTTCACACCTTAATTTAAAAAAGGTGGAATAAAATTGAACTTAATAGAAATTTTGACAAACTCTACTGCACCTCAGCTTAGTACTTTGATGTTAAGATTATGAATAACTTTCACATGCTTACAATTAAAAAAATTGATTATTATAATAATATAATTTTTTTTTATTAAAAATTCATGTAAGTACTTTTACAAATATTATTAAATGATTATAGGTAACTTGATTAACTAGGATTATAATTGTTTTTTAATTTTCATACGAAAGTATGATATTCGGAATTGATCCAGTCGAAAAAGATGCATTCCACGTATGTTTCCCTTTACATGACTTTTTCTAACAATCATTAATTTTGTGGTTGACTTATCAATTAACAACCCCCATGGACAAAATCAATCAATGACAAATTGCTTTTCCCGATCGATTCCTTACACAAGTGAACTTTGGCAAGTTCTTCCTTCATGCCTAAGCCGATAATTGAAGTTTCATTCGGAGAAATGGTCATTTATTAGGCCCAGTCCACCAACCACTAGGTATGATATAGGGTAGTCATTGGTATCTTTTCTATGCAGGCACACGGCCTCTTGTCTCTATAAATATAACTCAATAGTATTGGTTCTATCATTGCTCACTAGCAGCGATATTGTTATCTAGCCAAATCAATCTACATTACTGATCAGTCATTGAAGAATAGAAATGGCCTCGCATGGTTATTTCTCTGCTGTCCTCCATACCTTAGTGTTTGCAGCTCTTGCAACCACAGCTTTCTCACAACTGTCAACTAATTACTATGACTACTCGTGCCCTAATGCTTTGAGCACCATCAAAAGTGTCGTGGAGGCTGCCGTGCAGAAAGAGCGCCGAATGGGAGCTTCTTTGCTACGCTTGCACTTCCATGATTGCTTTGTTAACGTAATACTTTTTATGTTTGTGTGTGTGTCTATATATACCTATGTAGATGTATATCCATATATGTATGCATGGTTGGAGGGATTTTTAGGTATTATCAGAATAAGATATTTTTTTTTGTTCTGTATTATTAAATGTGTGTCACATTAACTCTATGAATTATTTATTGTTTTTCACTTTAATTATATTTTTAATATTAAAATAGATGTAACACAAATTTAATAGTACAAAGTAAGAGAAATGAGAACATCTAAGAAATTCTAACATAGTAGTTAATTCTTAGTTGATGCAAATGTTTGAGTCTGATAAATCACTTGGTTTTGTGATGATGATGTAGGGTTGTGATGGTTCAATTCTTCTTGACCCCACATCCACCATTGATAGCGAAAAGAATGCACTGTCTAATTTAAATTCTGCTCGAGGATTTGAAGTGATCGATGAGATCAAGCAGGCAGTGGACGAAGCATGTGGAAGACCAATTGTTTCTTGTGCAGACATATTAGCTGTTGCCGCTCGAGACTCTGTGGTTGCGGTGAGTGATAATACAAAACAACTATATATTTTCCCAAATGTTATGTTGAATTTTTATGTGTACATTCTTTTATGCTTAATATTTTGAATTAGTTAATAGTTAAGTTTTATATCCATTCGTTACCATATCAAATTGTGCAGGCGGTATAAGATAATGAAATGCTATTTTTTTCTTAAAAATAAAAAATAAACGTCGACTGAACAGGTAAACAAAACTCATATAATATAAATTTCTTTTCTTTGGACTCACTGACTCATTAAGCATCCAATATTTGATTATTAAGACGTGGATTCTCACCCCACCCATAAATGAACAAAAAAGTTGCATTTCATATATGTTTTTTGGGTGATTGCATGCGGGATGATTTTGACAGTATCCATATTCAAATGAAACTTGATTATATAACAACTTTTTTGGTAATGCGAGTACATAACAACTTGACAAACACACTATTATTTTTAGTAACAAGAATGAAAATTTCTATTAACAATTATGCGCATACACCATGCAGTTAGGGGGGCCAACATGGGAGGTGAGACTAGGGAGAAGAGACTCCACCACAGCAAGCCGTGCTGCTGCAAATGCCGACATCCCAGCACCAGTTTTCGAGCTTTCTCAACTTATCAGCAACTTCAATAACCATGGCCTAAACGAGAAGGACCTGGTTGTTCTTTCTGGAGCCCACACCATTGGATTTGCACGTTGTCTTACGTTTAAGGACCATATCTACAAAGACTCTGACATCAATCGCTACTATGCACAACAGCTTAAATACATTTGCCCTAGAAATGGAGGTGACTCCAAACTTTCTCATTTGGACCCAACACCAGCGAACTTTGACGTAGCCTACTATACAGATTTGGTTCAAAAGAAAGGGCTTCTTCACTCTGATCAGGAACTGTTCAATGGTGGTTCTTCGGATGCATTGGTTAGAAAATACAGCTACGATACCGTGCAGTTCTACAAGGACTTCGCCGAATCTATAATTAAGATGGGAAATATAAAGCCCCTCACCGGGAATCAAGGTGAAATTCGTTGCAACTGCAGGAAAGTGAACTAAAATTCATTTAGAAAGTAAAGCAATGAACTATGTTGTTGATTAAAAATAATAATAATTTGAAGTTAATAGAATTTTGGTGGTTATGTGACCTTTGATGTGATAGCTATTGTGAGTCATGAAAGTTATGAGAGTTATTCAATGAATAATGAAGAATTATGGTGTGTTATATGTCATTAGGAAAAATTATTTCATTGAAATTATATAATTATAGGATAGTTTATTTCATGAGTTAAAGGAAAATTACTATTGTTAATCAAGGAGAGTTATAGAATGTGTAAAGTCTCTTTTATTTCTATAAGTATCCTATGTACTTTGGAGTTTGTTAAATAAGAAATAAAAAAAATTACAAAGCGTCTCTTATGTTATTCTTCTACATTAACAAAGTGGTATGATTTGAGTGATGGCAAATAAGGAAGTTCCATTTCAATTTCCTTGTCTTACAAAAGATAACTTAATTTGAAGCTTAATCTCGTCACATGAAGGCATTGCTTGAATCACAAGACGCTTGAGAGATTGTAGAAAGTGGCTATACTAAGTCACAAAACGAGGCCACTTTGTCTCAAAATGAGAAGGAAGTATTGACAAAATCAAAGAAAAAGGACCAACAAGCCTTGTCCTTCATCCATCAGGGGTTGTATGACTTGATCTTCGAGAAGGTGAGCAATGTGTTCACTATGAAAGAAGCTTGAGGAATTTTACAAAATTCTCTTCAAGGTGCAAACAAGGTGAAGAAGGTGCAATTTCAAATTTTACGATGTGAGTTTGAAGCTTTGCACATGACGAAATTCGAAACTTTTTTAGATTATAGCTCAAAGGTGTTGGCCAATGTTAATCAAATGAAAATATATGGTAAAAACATTGAAGATGATCATGTGAAAGATAAGATCCTTCACTCTTTGACTCTAAAGTTTGATTATGTGTACTACTAGAAATTTCTGATTTAGAGATGAAATTTAGAGAAGGAACAAATTCTGTCTCTAATAGAGACGGAAACAGAGACAAATTTGATGAATTTGAGAGGGACAATAAAATTTAAAATTTAGGGACAAAATTTAGAGACGAAAATGATTTGTCTCAGAATTTTTCATTTTTAATTCCATCTTTATTTGGTCAATTTAAAGTCAAATATACTTAGAGACGGATTTAGAGACGAAATTTATCCATCTCAAATTTTTCTATCTCTAATTCCATCTCTATTTAGTCAATGTGATGTTTTAAAAAGTCAAATATGTGTATAAATAGAATTTAGAGATGGAAAAATTTCATCTCTAAATTTTTCGTCTTTAATTCCGTCTCTATTTAATCAAATAAGTGTTTTAAAAAGTCAAAATATATTAGAGACAGATGTGTTCCATCTCTAAATTATATATAATATTTAATTAATTATTTTTTAAAGATAGAGACGAAATGTTGTTTCCGTCTCTAATATTTCTCTAATTCATTCACGTCGTTGTTCTTTAATCATCTCATCTCCCATTCTTTTTTTTTCCATTTCCCTCTCTTTTTCCCATCTCTCTCTTTCTCTTCCCACTCTTTCCCCATATCCAGACAGCAGCATCTCGTCACCTTCTAGTCGTCGAGCTCCTCTGCCTCCACCACCACAACCACCGCACCACCGAGCTCAGCCCTGTAACCCGTGACCCAATAGATCCACCACTAACCAGACCCCATGACCACCATTAGGCTGCAACCACTGAGCTCGGTCCTACAACTTGCGACCCATAGATCCACCACGAACCAGACCCCACGACCACCATTGGTCACCCCACGACCACCGAGCTCGGCCCTGCAACCCACGACCTAGTAGATCCACCGCTCGCACTCAGATCTCGTCACCACCGCGCCGCTGCTCTGACTGCGCCTAGCTTTTGGTTTCTCCTCATCGCTCCTTCGCTGGCTTTGCCTTTGCTAAGGTTCGCCTTCTTTGAAACTCATTTTCCTCCTTTGTTCAGTTCCCACATTTGACACTTGAAAACAGCAACTTCTTTTGCTATTTTTATGGTTTTTAGTATAACTTCTCCTATTGAGTATTTTGCCTTTCTCGGGGATTTTTTAGGGGTTTTATTTTGTCATTTATTTATTTAATTTGTTTTAGCTGTGAAATGTTTGATATTGGGGGAGTTCAGCTATGAATATAAATTGATTAATATCTATTATTGAGTAATTGGTGTAAATGTTGATAGTACATAAATTGATTTTAAGCACATTTTTTTACAAAGATTCCATTAACATGCATGAAGAGGGATTGGATAGCTCTTTTGTTTTCATGCATTTGTTTGAATTTAAGCATGTTCTTCATAATTTTATGTAAGGAGAATATCTTATTTTCTTTTTCCTTTTCCTTGTACACATTTCCTCTTCCTATGAGTAACCTCTGCCCTTAAGGAGCACGATCACCCAGACATTTTATTATTTCTTTTTCTGCTACCAGAATTTCTATTTGGCCTTTGCATGAATGTGCCAATTTAGTGATCTAATTATATGTCTTTAGTTCTTTAATATGATAGAAGTGTCATAAGATGTCACATTGATTTATATATTACATCAAGTCATGAATACAAATAATGTCATTTTCAATCAAAAACTCTGCCGTGTGAAATCAACTTTGGTCCATGGGCATGTGATTTTAATGGTATAGATATATCATGATAATTTTTTAAGATTGATATATGACAATAAATTGTTGTAATAGGCAATATATATAATCTACTTAGAGACAGATGGATTCAAGAAGAGGATATCAACATGCAGCTAAGTCGTTGAATTATGCATTCGCATTTAAGATATTGTTGTTTATTATTGAGCAAACTAGTGACAATAAACGTATGGGGCTAGATTCTGATTCTTTCATATTTTGGGTTTTGAAATGCACCACTGTTTACCCTCTTTGTCATCATTCATTGCAAATTTGCATTAGTTGAACTCAATTAGCTTTTGATGAAGCTTCGGCAAGTATACCGAGTCGCACAAGTAATAAAGAGTGAGTGAGTATCGTTCCCACGAGGATTGATTAATATTAAGTACCAATTTCACTAGGCTATTACTATCTAGACTAACTCTTATAATGAGATGGTTGTAAAAAGAACATTAAGAGGATAAACTGAAGGAATGAGCAATTAAACTTAATTTTTAAAAGAATTTGAATTAAGAGTTATAAAATGAAATCAATGAATGAGAACACTAGGGGTTGATTTTCACTTGACCCATCCTTAACTTCCATGTAATTCAATTAATTATGTTTAATTCTCTCAATTGATGGTAAGGAAAACACTGAATTAGCCAAAACCCAATTCCTTGGTGGATTAACTCTCTCCCAATTACCTCAAATTACCAATTCCTTAGTCAATTTCATGTAATTAAGAGGATTACGCATGAGATTCCTAAATTAACCACATAATCACCAAGACCCATTACTAGATATTGATAGATTATGGTGCTAAACTCAAGAAGCAAGAGGTAAAGAGGAATTTTCCAATTCTCAAAATACCCAACAAAACAATCTATGGTTGATCAAGTCACAGAAGCATTAAGCACAGAGATTAACACTCAATTGAACAGAACTAAACATCAAATAATCAAAGATCCATGTACATCAAGTTTGGGTCAAGCTAGATCTCCCCCTAGCTATGGAGATTTAGTTACCCATGAAAAGAAATGAAAATAAAGAAGAAAGGGAAGAAGAAACCAAGAGATCCATGGAGATGGAGAGGATAAATCTTCACTCCCTTGATCTTGGATCCACGCCCCTCACTTGCAAAAATGGTGGAAAGAGCGAGAAAGGATGGAGAAGAGTCGGCCTCCTTAATGAAATAGTCCCCAAAAACTGATTCTCCCCCAAAACGGTTGCCTTCCATCTATTTATATTGGGTCAAGTGAAAACCACGTGCATCAGAAAAATTAGCATCAGTCGTCCATGCACGTGCGTGAAATTCTTGCGCACATTAAGCTTTTCTTTTTATCACGCACGTGCGTGAATTCCTTGCGCACATGCGTAAGCTTTTCTGATCAAAACAGAGGCTGTCACACACGTGCGTGAATTCCTTGCGCACATGCGTGAATGCCTACTTTTCAATTCTTCTCTTCCAAAGTGATTGTTGTCCTTTTTTGATACTTGCTCTTCATGTCCATTGCTCCATAGTCCTTTTCCAAAGCTTCTCTTGCCCTTCAAAATCCACAGATTAAATTCAATTAGTCAAACTCAAGTTATTACATTAAAAATGAATCATTAAGCATCATGAAATGCAATTAGACAATGTGAAAGTTGGCTCAGCTCAAGACATGAAAGAAATGTACACTTTAAGCATAATTTCTTATGAGGACCGAAAGATAATTGCACTTATCACTCTCATTTCTATTCAAATTGAGATTGTAATAACTCCATTTTGTGGAATTATCAGCTTTCTAGCTGAAGATTACATCCTATCAATATCTTAGTTGCCACACTTCTCATCTATCTCTTGCTCCTCTCTCCACCATTATTCTCTAGTTTTGGAGCTGCGAATAGTGCCCATAAATGATTTCTCTTCTTCATTCAATACAAATTATCAGATTTGATAATACTCTTTGTGGATTTTTAACTCTGCTTCATTGAAGCTTAATTTACTTTGTATGAAACTTGAAAGTAGTTTTTGTTTGTTTTGATGCTTCAATTTAGTATTAATCACTCCAAGTGAATTAATGTTTAATGCTTTATCTAATATTAGTGTGTATGTATCTTAAAGTAGAAATCTTAATAGTCCAATTTTGTGTCCTATTTTCTTGACAGCTTCACTTAAAGTTTTTTTCTCCTTATTCTTACAGCAACATTAGCCATTGCCTAGATCTTCCTCAATCCACTAGAGATAAATGTAGTATATTTTTTCACTCTTTTGATATCACAAGTAGACAGACTATGCTTCAGCTAGTTTCATTGCTTCCCTAGTTCTATTTTCTATATCAATGTCTATATAGGGGTAGGGTAAGAATTTATTGACACCTATATAAAAGTAGAATAGTTTTATACCATATAATAACTTCTCATAGATGCATTTCTCACAAAAATCTTCTTTATTATCATGCTGCATCTCCACAAAAATCTTCTCATATAATAACTTCTCATAGTTTTATACCATATAATAACTGGTCCCATATATGTTGCTTGATATAATGATGATAATAAAGGCTTCGGGTTTGAGCTGCAAACTCTTAAGTGGTACATGTATTATTAAGATTAAATTACTATGCTGCGTTTGGAGCAATGTATTTAGTTTCTGGTATGGGCGCCTAGGCGCTGAGTCTGGAGCGCCTAGGCACTGATTGTCCAGAACACAAGTTTTTGCTATAAGTATGAGAGTGCCTGGGTGCTTCGTCTGGAGCACCTGAGTGCTTCTTCTAGAGCATCTGGGCGCTGAACATCTAGAGAACTTCTTCTGATACACTCTAGGGCACCTAGGCACTGCGTACGGAGCGCCTGGGTGCTCATTGTCTAGACAAATTGGTTATGATCTGCTTCCATGGCTCCAAGCTCTCCTTCCTTGAGTGTTTTCATGTACAAGCATATAAGAAAAGTGAGGATTCTTCTTCTTATGATCAACTATTCTCATTCACACACCAAAACATTCTAATTCTCAATCCATGTTCATATTTGCAAAATACATGGGTCACAAACAACCAAAAGAGTAAATTAGGGGTTACTAAATCAACTTTTCATGCCATAAAGCAATGTCTTTTGTGCGCTTATCAATTCCCTTTGTTTGGAACTTTGGATTGATTAGATTATTGGATCTATTCAGCAACTGTTGAAACCTTTGCATAATGTATATCACTACATGTATTTATTAAAATATTTGAGTTTAGAGTACCAAAAAAAAGTAGGCTGGTGTATTTTGATTGACATGCCTCTTGTGTATTTTTAAATTGGAAATAGAATGGAAGCTCTTGAGCATCAGAAGTGGATGGATAAAAGGGTGGGTCCTGATAGGAGAAGAGTTACAGATGAGTTCATGGGAGGGTTAACAAGTTTGTTGAGTTTGTTTGTGCACAAGATCAATTTAAAATAATAGGAAAGTTGAGGTGTCCATATAAAAAATGCAAATGTAAAGTGTATCACTTTGTTGATGAAGTCAAGGCACACCTGTATATGAAGGGGTTTATGAGTAATTACTATTACTGGACTAACCATGATGAACCAAGGCCTCCCATTCGCCTAGTGGTTGCAGACAACTCATACTATGAAAATAGTGGGGTAAGAGAAGACTTCAATAGGTATGAGTAGATGGTAATAGATACTGCTGGACCTTTTATTGGTAAGTACATTGATCAACAAATATTTGGTTATGCAGAATAAATAAAGAAAGATCCTAACCCAGAAGCCAAAAGATTTTTTAAAATGCTGTCAGCTGCACAAGCTCCCTTGTATGATGGTTGTGACAATTACTCTGAATTCTCAGCTGCATGTGAAACTCTAAGTATCAAATCTGATTTCAATATCTCCGAGACTTGTTTTAATCAATAGATGGACTTTATGGTAAATGCATTGCCAAAGGATAATTGAATGCCCAAAAACTTCTATCGTGCAAAGGAAGCAGTGGAACGACTAGGGTTGGGTTGCAAAAATATTTCTTGCTGTCCAAATAGATGCATGCTTTATCGTCCTCCTTATGAGAATCTTTGTAGTTGTTTATTTTGTGGTGAGGACCATTATAGAAGCATCACTAGAAAAGGTAAGGTCAAAGAATCTCCTCAGATAAAAATGTGGTATTTCCCACTTATCCCAAGGCTACAACGACTTTATTCGTTAATACAAACGGCATCTCAAATGAGATGGCATCACGAGAATGAGAGGGATACGGGGTCTTTGTCTCACTCATTTGATGGAGAAGCCTAGAAATATTTTGACGAAACATATCCTGAATTTGCAGAAGACCCCCAAAATATGAGGCTAGGTTTATGTGCTGATGGATTCGCTCCATTTGACAAGACAGGTAGGACTTATTCATGTTGGCTAATAATCGTTACTCCTTACAATCTACCTCCGTGGTTGTGCATGAGAAGAGAGTTCATGTTCTTAACTATTATAATTCCGGGCCTTTCCAATCCAAAAAGTAAAATTGATGTGTACTTGCAGCCGCTTATAGATGAACTGAAACTTCTATGGAGTATCGGTGTCATAACGTATGATGTCTCACGATAACAAAACTTTGTCATGAAAGCTTGTTTGATGTGGATGATTAATGATTTCCCCGCATATAGGATGTTATCAGGTTGGATGACAATGGAAAAACTTGCTTATCTAATTTGTATGGAGCACTCAAAAGCACTCACACTTAAACATAGCCGAAAGACATCATTTTTTGATTGTCACCGTCAATTCTTGCCACATGATCATTACTATAGAAAAAATAAAAATGCTTTTAGAAAAAAGACTTGTTGAAACTTCATTACCCTCATGAAGGTTGACTGGTGAAGAAGTATGGGATAGGGTAAGACATATACCTAACATAACTGAATCAGTAGGAGAAAATCCACTAGGGTATGGTATTTATCACAATTGGACAAAACGAAGCATCTTTTGGAAACTGCCTTATTGGAAAATAAATCTTCTCCCTCATAATTTGGATGTCATGCATATTGAGAGAAATAAGTTTCTTAATATATTATACACAGTTATGGATACTTAGGGCAAGATGAAAGACAATTTTAATGCTAGACTAGACTTGGCAGAATATTGTGGACGAAAGGATCTAGAGCTGTAGGATGGTGGAGGTGGAAAGCTAAAAAAACCCAAAGCACAATACACATTGACTAAGCAACAAAGATTAGCCGTGTGCGAATGGGTTAAACAATTGAAGCTACCAAATGGATGTGCCTCCAATTTGGTTAGATGTGTTGACATGAGGGAAGCAAAGTTGTTTGGTATGAAGAGTTATGATTGTCATGTGTTCATGCAACGTTTGTTCCCAATTACATTCAAGGCATTATCAAAGCCTATTTAGAATGCACTTACTGAGTTTAGTCAATTCTTCAGGGAATTAACTTCATCGTTGCTGAGAAAGGATAAACTACATGAGATGGAGCAAAACATTCTAATCATTTTATGTAAATTGGAACAAATATTTCCTCTAAGTTTCTTTGATTCGATGGAATACATTCCAATTCATTTGCCCTACAAAGTAAGGGTCGATGGTCCTGTGCAATATCGATGGATGTATCCCTTCGAAAGGTTAAGTCATCTATCTATCTTTATTCTTTTCATTTAAATCGTCATAAGGTATTTGTTACACTAATGTTCTCAAATTATAGGTTTAAACATACCTTAAAAGATAAGGTCACGAACTCAGCTAAAGTTGAAGGCTCCATTTGTTAAGCTTATTTAGTAGAGGAGACCTCTACTTTTGCATCTTACTACTATCCACCCACTATTCCATCTAGAAGGACAAGAGTTTCATAGAATGACGATAGAGGTGAAGGTTGTTCTATCAATCCGCCATTCTCTATTTTTAATTTTCCCGGTCATCTTATTGGAAAACGTAAATTTTGCATCTTGTAAGAAAGGGAAATGAATGCTGCACACTTGTATGTTCTTTTAAATTGTCCTGAAGTGGAGCCTTTTTTAAATTAATTTTCTAAGTTCTTTTAATTTCACATATATGAAGTGATTTAATCTGTGATTTTAATTCAGCATATATGCATATTTGCTACGAGAACTTGGTCTAAATTACTTGCAAGTGGACAAACAAATCTCCACAACATTTTCTACATGGTTTAAAGAACATGTAAGCTAAATACCATCTACCTAATTTCCTGTTAATTCCCTCATTGCTTGTTTAGGTAAAACTAATTAACTTACCCAATTGTGATATAGGTGTTTAATAACAACATTGAAGATGAACTTATGAGGAGTTTGGCATGGGGGCCCTCAAACAAAGTAAACATGTGGTAGACATATTTAATAAACGATTACAAATTCAATACAAAAGATCATGGTCAAGGGATAGGTACAACAAATTGTGGTGTTTTTGTTCGAGGTGGCGAGAATGAGACAATGGAGAATGATTACTATGGGGTTTTAACTGATATTGCTGAAATGCAGTATATTGGGTGGCCCTTAAAGATGCTAGTTCTATTCAAATGTGATTGGTTTAATCCCACCTCAAATCAAGGGACAAGGATAGATAATTATGGAATTGTTGAAGTTAGAGCATCTAAAAGATATAAAAATTATGATCCATTTATTCTTACACAACAAGTAGAGCAAGTGTACTACATACAGTATCTTGAAGGGCAGCAAGGGTGGTTGGTTGTGATTAACACTAAGGCACGAAGCATAATTCAAACTTCAGAAACAAAAAAGTCTTGTTGACATAGCTAGTTTGGAAGAAGAAGAAGAAGAAGAAGAAGAAGAAACATATTCTGACTAGATTTTTTCCTAATTTTTAATGAAATTATTAATGAAATCATGTGTTATGTATTAATGACCTCTTAATTAAATTATGCTTACGTGATTATAGATTTCTTTAATGTGTTTACTTTAATAGTTTTGTACTAGATTTCTATGTTAATTTAATTGTACCTAATTGAATTTTATCATTACCCTTTGCATATAGATGGTAGGTAGAAGGAGAGGGAGAGGGGGAGAGAGTGGTACCTCTCAGATAGGACCTACCTTTATCCCATCTCCCTATTCTCATCCTGGGCCTACTTCTACCCATCTCTCCATTCTCAAACTGGACCTATCTCTATCCCATCTCCCCATTACCAGAACGGGCTTGCACCTATCCCATCTTCACATATCTCATCTCTCCATTCTCAGACTTGACCTACATTTATCCCATCTCCCCATTCTTAGATTGAACCTACCTCTATCTAATCTCCTCATTCTCATATTGGACCTACCTCTATCCCATCTCCTTAATCTCAGATCGGTCCTGCACCTATCCCATCTTCACATATCCCATTTCCCCATTCTTAGAATAGACCTACACCCTCCTTAGCTGTAACTTTACATCTATCAGGTGACCCTTCATCTAGTTCATTTGCACATCCATACCCTAAGACAGCATCATCTACAGCATAAAACATCAGGTAAGGGAGAAAGGATGTAGATGGATGTATTTAGATCAAGCCAGCCAGCAAAGATTAGTAAGTTATTCTAATTATGAAATTTATTTCAAAAAAAATAGTTATGTATGTATATATATATATATATATATATATATATATATATATATATATATATATATATATATTATATAAATACATATTTGACTTACAAGTTTTATCTCGATTTTGGAACGACGCGTGATATAACAACCATCTTCAAAAGAAAGTATGAAGAGCCTTGGACAAGTTGGAGAGATGTGACCGACACTGTGCGTGATATGTGGTTTAGAGATTTTGGAGTAATATCCTTTTAAGTCTTTGTTATTAATTTATTATTAATTTAAAAATATTGTATTTGATTAATTAATATTTTCATTAATGTAGGCAAAATATAAGTGGTTATATGAAGATAATGATATGATTAAAAAAATCTTCGAAACTAAGGGATCTGGTGCACTATCAAATAATCTATTCAATGTGCGTGATAAAAAGGATGAAGGTACATGGATTCATCCAGATGCTAGGGCGTAATTGTGGGTTAAATGGAGTGATCCTTCCTGGCAAGCAGTGTCTATGAGAAACAGCAGAAATAGACAATCTAAAGAGGGTCTCAATGTGCACACAAGAGGATCCATATCTGCAATAGAGCACTGTAGGAGAATGGTAAGTAATATTACATCCTTATAATTATATAATATACTAATTGTGTAAGCCTACCTACATAGATGGATCATGGAGACACTAGTAAAATATAGCTATAACTTCCATTACAAAAGGTTGAATTATAGAATTATAGAAACCAAGATTTTCCCAATTAAGAGAATATGAATCCCGATTAAGATTTTCCTATAGGTTGAATTAGTTCCCAATTACTATTTAGACTTACCATATTTATAGTATCCGAACCAAAAAACTTGAGTAGGTGCTAAAATTTAATGGCTCTACCTGTTACAAATCCAGTAAGGGTTTATTCCTTTCCTTTCTAAGTAATGCGGGCACATCCACCCCTTGTTCTCTCTCACCTCCTCTATGTAGGCACATCTAGTTCACCATCACTTATAAAATTATGTTTTTTTATGAATGTTAAATTATTTTGGACTTTCTGGTAGGAATCAATTATATTGTTATGACGACATTATTATCTTTTTAAGTTCGAGTATATGTTTTGGGCATGCCTCTCTTGTTATCCATAGCAATATAAATTTGTCAAGCCAAACAAGTTGGCCTTGCTTTCCAGTAATATAAATTTTTTAGACTACTAATACTTGTTTTTTGTCTTTTTTGGCAAATGAGATGTCCAGGGAGCCAACTTTTTTTGACATCTACAAGCGGCTTCATAGAGCCAAGGAGAATCCAGAAAAGTATAACACTTTGGAAGCAGCAAGGATTGCGGCAAGCATAAGCTAGCATTTAAGTTACATTAATTTTCAAGTACTAATGTCTTATAACTACTTTTTAGGAAGAGTATGAAAGGCAGATGGCTGAGTGGCAATCCCAGCATGGTGAAGGTAGCACCAGTCAAGACTCTGCTAACAGTATCTACTTAGAAGTTGTTGGAGGCCCAAACAAGAAAGGGCGCATATATGGATTGGGTTCACAAGCAACTAATGTCATTGGATCTTCTTCCACTCCTCCTTCTTTTCCATTGATGGAATATTAGCAGTAGAGATTACTGCAATGCAGGCCAAAATTCAAGCTTTAACAGATGAGTTTCATCAAAGGAATACTGAGCAAGACATAATGAAGCAGAAGATGGAACAGTGAGAGGAGAAGTTTAGGATTCTTCTTTTAGGTAGTCAAGTTGGAACGTCATCTCTTGTAACTTCATAGCCTGAACCTTCCCACCCTACACCCAGAGAAGAGGATGACCATTATGATGAGGAGATGGGTAACGAAGTTAATGATAACCTGATGCACACTTTTTAATTGTCGCATTTGCAAACCTAAGTGCAGGTTGTCTCAAGTAATAAATTTCTCGGTGAGTCCGAGGTAAATCCACAGGAAATTGTTGAAGATTAAGGTGAAATAAATATTTTATTACTACGATAAAAATTATTTACTTGGGTAAAAAGATCCACTCTTGGTAAATAAAAGAAAAGTAAGATTAATTCTTTTTATAACTCAATTAGAATCCTCACAACATGGAGGTTCCAATCGGAAAATACAACGTTAAAAGTCCATTAAAATAATATACATAATTATATTATGTTTCCTTTAATCATTAATATCATCACTCATAAATGGGATCAAGCATTCACTGTGCCAATATTTTGTCTACAATAAATCAAGATCTCCACTTTATAAGGAGAGTTTCTAACACCACCACTTGTAAATGGGTTAAAGCATTCACTGTGCCAATATTTTGTCTACAATAAATCAAGAACTCCACTTTACAAGGGTAGTTTCTAAATTATCAGAAACAAAATATAACACGTATAATAATTACTAAAAAGATAAACCATTAAAACACAAGAGAGGAATAAATCTAACCTTATTTTATTACCAAGAGCTTCACACTTTGACCCAAGTAAAGAAAAACTTATTTACACATAGAGTAGAATAAAGAAAAAGAAAAAAATGAAAATTGAAGAACTGAGGAGAGGAGGGAGGAATTCCTCCTCTGTTTCCTGCCTCTGCGTCTCCGAATCCCCTCCCTTCTCGTGCGTTTTTCTTTCATTTGATTGCCTATTTATAGGCAATTTGAAGTGGAGCTACGATAGAACGCTACAAGTATGCTATAGTGACGCTACAGTAATGCTACAGTGATCTACAGTGATCTACAGTAACAAAACTTAACGATTAAGTTTCTGACATTTTATTATTATTTTTTTATTTATTAATATTATAATAATTGAGCAAATGCACAACCGTGTATCCAGTCATTTTTTCATTTTTGAGAGAAGTGGTCTTCATGAAAGTTGTAGGCCTGGATATTTGCTTTAAAATGGCTTTGGTTTTAGTCCAAAATCATTCCTAGAACTCAAGATATGGACCAATTACTGTAGAGTGTTTAGACCCGATTTCAGCTCCTCTATTTTGACTTCAAAGCCCAATATCACCTCCAAGGAGTCCGATTCTGAAAAAGTGTTCAACATCAAAGTTGTAGGGAATTGTCTAAGCTTTCC
The DNA here is from genome assembly GCA_029884595.1 of Ormosia semicastrata. Taxonomy (NCBI): domain Eukaryota; kingdom Viridiplantae; phylum Streptophyta; class Magnoliopsida; order Fabales; family Fabaceae; genus Ormosia; species Ormosia semicastrata. The sequence goes on along the minus strand of JAQQTO010000022.1, from coordinate 5,965,485 downwards.
TACAAGACCAAAATCACATCAATCAGATATTTGAAACTCAAATTATAGTCAGTTTACTAAACACTTCTAAAGAGATAATTAAGGTTAATTTATGCAATAATTTATTTAATTGTCCAATTCGGCTCAAAATCATAAAATGTGTCAAAATCAACTTAATTAAGCCTAATTGAATCTCAAGAAGTCTAGTGAGAGGATTACAACATATATAAAATACAGTGTTATCATAACCCAAATCTATGATTAGTTTTATTTTTATATTTTCATTGACAATTTAAATAGTTGTAGTGATAATTAATTATTACTTTACATTTTGGTACAAATATTTGTGATGAGAAATTGTGATTTCTTATGTTATATGACTTTTTGTGATGATTAATTGTATCAGGGTCAGTTATAAAATTAAAAGTATATTAAAAAAGATAATTCTGAATTTTAGATATGGAATTAGAGACAGAATAGGTTTGTCTCTATTTTTTAAATTTTTTTTGGAATTAGAGACAGAAATAGTGTTGTCTCTAATTTTAGAGACGAAATTAAAGAAGGAATATCGTCATAATATTTTTTGAAATTTTTTTGAATTAGAGACGGAATAGTGTCGTCTTTAAATTTAGAGACGGGATTAGAGACAGAATAGCATCATCTCTAATTTAATCATTATTATATTTCTTAAAAAATTTGACAATATCCGTCTCTAATTAGAGATGGAATTTTTAAAATTAGAGACGATAACATTTTGTCCCTAATTTAGAGACAGAATTAGTTTTTCCATCTCCAATAATCAGAGACGCCACTTTTAGAGACAAATCATTTTCCATCTTTGATTCCATCTCTAAATATTTAGAGATGGAATTTTGAACATTTAGAGATAGAATTTTTCTGTCTCTAAATCTGAAATTTCTAGTGGTGGTGACGTGTTTTTGAGAATTCAAATGATTTAGACACTATGACCATTGATGAGTTGCTTGGGGTTATACTAGTCGAAGAAGAAAAATTATTAAAAAGACAAAATAAGCCTTTGGAGCAAAGCCAAGGTTTCATTGCAAGATGATGGAGGAGGTAAGAGTCAAAGAGGACATGGACAAAAAAGAGGCAACCATGACAATTCAAATAATCAAGAGACAAGTCATCATTCAAGTAGGGGCCGCACTGCTAAAAATTAGTTAAATAGCGACAAAAATTAGCAACAAAAAAAATTCTGTCGCTAATTGATACAGAAATTGCCACAGATTTCATTAGTTGGATTTAGCTACGAAATTTAGTGATGAAAATACTTCATCGCTAAATTATCTGTGACAAATTCCATCACTAAATTACTTTATTTGTTGAAAATTAAATGTTTTATTTAATGAAATAAATAGCAATAGAAAACTTCCTGTCGCTAAGTTCTTTATATATAAACAAATGAAAGTTTTATTATTAAAATTCCCAAGGCAGGAATCAAACTTGGTACTTATGGTAAAACAAACTCTCCACTTACTACTAAGCCATGCTTGGTTGTGATGCTTATGCTTGCATGTTTTATGATTTTATAATTAAAATAAGACTTTGATATATTTCCCTCTCTCTTTTTCCATCCCCTCTCATTCTCGATCTACCCTAAGTTAAACACTATTTCCATTCCCTATTCTTTCAAATCAAACCACCCTACGGCAACACTATGCTTCCTTAGAGCTACCGCGGAACCTCCATTACTGAACCTTGGTGCTACTGCTCCTCCCCATTGTGAGATTGCTCCTCCCCATGGCTTCAAGATCTGTGCTTCATTTGTTTCGATTCCTTCTTGAGAAGAGCTTTATTAATTGTAGGTGAGTTTCCATTTTGGTACTTTTGCTTGTAGTCTTTCGTACTTTGCTTTTGTGGTAATAAGATATAGGGGTCATGCAAGGAAAAGTGGCCATGACAGACGAAGCATCTACTTTGAGTTCTGCAAATCTATAAGCAGCTGGTAGCTAAGCTGCAAAACATACAATAGATGGTTCTCATTGCATTTTTTCCCCTCCATAAGTTTGGAAAGTTTATATAAAAAAAAACATAGATTATTAACTAGTTAAGGTAATATTTTATATAAAAAACATAGTTTATGCAAATTCACTTAGCTTTTGTGAATAAACCTTACGTTTTGATTTGTAGGTTCGGTGTAGGTCGTTAATGGTGGAATGAGTTTAATAGAGAGAGAGAGAAAAGAAGAAAGTTTAAGAAACCTGAGCTTTGGACTCATCTTGCAATTATTTTTCATCCAAGGACCAACTTTCAATTCCACTAAATTTTACGTTCTTTCACAGTTCCAGGTCACAAATCCCACCGCTTGATTTTTTTTATAATTATTATATCAATGTATATCATTAAGTGAGTATGATGCTTTTTAAGAGCAATATCATTCTAATCTTCAACATGGTATTTGGGTGTAGATGAATTGTTGAAAATACACAATACATGTACCTAAGCATACGTGTAGAACACGCACATTCTCTTGGCATTTTGGAGTGATTTTAGATCATATTGTAGTTACTTGTCAGGATTTTTTACTTTGCATTAGTTATAATGGTATTAAATTACGTAATTTCAGCTTTTCAAGGCAATAGTGATTAAAAGCATTATTAATTCAACTTTGTTCTTTTTTCTTCCTAAACTTATGATATACTTTTCGTGAAAAATATATGCAACCACCAATTGGAAGCAAGGTAATTTATTTTTCATATAAAGTAAGAAGTGCGATTTTGGGGATGAAAAATATCATTAATAGTATTTTTCTTTGGATTATTTTTTTAATAGTAAGACGAATGAGTTAGCCAACCAATTCATCAATTGTTCCCTTGTTTAACTGATTGGATGCATTATTTTTCTTTGATCGATAAATATATCAATAATGAGATAAGATTTGGGGTTTCCTTTTGATTCCATTTGTTTATGATAATTGCAAGGTGCATATTTAATTGAAAGCCACTTAATTACTTTCTGTGTTATTTGATAATAATTAAGAGATGGATTGCGATTTACTATCCAAGTCAATGTAAAATTTCAATGTGTGTGTAGAGATATTGTATTGCCATGTAAAGTTTAATTTAATTATTGCTATGCCAAAGTATGTGGCAATGTCACTCTTTCAAGTGGTCAGCTTCTTTACTTTAAGCTTTTATTTCACCAAAAGAAAGATGATTCTATAAGAAGGTTCTCATATCATATCTAATGATACCCAACTCTTATTCCTTGGTTGGTTTTTGTTTAGTTTGAGTTGATACAAAAATTAACAATTGAGTCTTTTCATTAACTTTTTTTGGGTGATTTTTAATTAATCAACTTCAAAAGGCTTCTTCTGATCCCTTGTTAAACTTTTAAGTTTTCATGAAAAACAGTTGGTTGTTCTGAGCATAAGATCTCTGATATGTATATATATATATATATTTTACTATCTTAGGCTGGAAATAGTTTCTTTCTACCCCTTCCTTCCTTTTTTTCCTAGGCCATTACAAGATGTTCAACTCACTTGGTTATCTGTTTGTAGTAAGCTTGATACTTTTTTTTTTTTTTTACTTCTGGGTGGAAAAAAGTTAAATAGTTGCTGAGTAATTCATGTCACTTTCTACTAAAAAAGGGTAATAAGTCACCAATCAGTACTGAAGGATATACACCTGTAAGAATACTAGAGACACAAGTTATCCAGTTTTGCATTCACTAACCGTCCGTTTGAAATCTTTAAAATGAAAGAATTCATATGATTTGCAAATGAATTCCTTTCAATTATGAAATTAAAATGCTTCAAATACTGCATAAATGATATAAAAGAAATAAATTTCAGAGAATATAAGCCCAAATGGCCTAAACTAGGTGTAAGTGTAACAAGTAAAACCATTTCTATGCATTTTCTAGAATTTAGAAGCACAAGGCACTAGAGTTGCATGTATACCTCAATTTTGTCAAGCATAGCTGGGTTAGATCTCCCTGTCCTCGTGGAATTGAAATTTGACTGAACATTTTCAATAGTCCTTTCCATCCTGTTTTTTTGAGGGAGGCAAATGGAGAGAGAGATATTAAGGAATTCAAGGACACCAAATTCATATCCATGTTATATATATATATAAAGCCAAATTTTATTGAGAGACTTACAACATCTTTCTCCATAGAGGCTTTTTCTGCTTCTATTTCTTCAACAGTTGCGGCCCTCACAACTTCTATTTTGGGTATTTCAAAAAACCAATTAGAACCACACAAGTAGTCAAAAGCAATCACCACAGTGACAATGGCAAAGAGATTTCTTACCTCCTATGCAGCAACCCTTTGGAAAGGACAGGTCTGCTAGAGACTCTGAAGCTACCAGGGAGCTTTAGAGTGACATAGTTGCAGCAAAGGTCCATGAGCATTTGACACAATTGGGGCCTCCATAGAAATAGAAGGACTCTACAGAATAGGTAAAAAAAGAAGAAGAATCGATACATGACTCACAACTTCGTCTGTCATGGCCACTTTTCCTTGCATAACTCTATGCATCCCCCCTCGCCCCTCTTTTTTTTTTTTAAATAATTTTTCGAGTTCTTTGTACTCTTTTAGCTTTGTGAAAAAAAATCGTCTTGTTAGTTATAACTGGCGATTGTCAAACTTAAAAATTTAGATAAATTTGTCGAATTAATAAATTCAAATTGTAAACTATTCATAAATTCATAATAGTTTATATATGTTAAAAATATTATCTAAAAATATATTTTTGTACTCAAAAGTAATTTAATAACACATTTATAATTAATATTCAACATTCTAATTTCATAACAAAGCAAAAGAAAGTAATAAAGCATAAACAGTGGAAAATAGTGAGTTATGCTCTACTTTATAGAAGGTTCATAAATAATGGTTAGGACCAAGCACTTATTTGTTATATATCCATGTCATTTTCTTCACATAATTGTGATTTTGGCACTACAAATTATGCATTTATTCTTTAACCACATGCTGCTAAGTAAATTGGGGCATCTATGATCTTTTTGGTAACATGCTGCTGAAGTTAATTGATAGAGTAGGTAATTTAACAATTACAAAATAACTATAAGCATCATCAAGTAGCTGAGTAAGAAAGAATCCAGACAACATTATTAGTATGGCTAAGTTTCCACTTTCTAGACAGTGTGGTCACTATGTCACGGGATTCTGCTACCACTTTGACTTGTATATAAAGTTGCTTATTCTTAATCCCTTTGCATTTTGAGTCGATTATGAATATACATATGGCTACTAATGCATGTATTCTTTTTCAAGTTATATCTTTATGAATATACATATGTGCTTCCTAGATTGTACTTCTAATTTGGTCACTTGATGTTGTTTGATAGGAATTTTTATACTTCTGAAATGGAAATCCCTGAACATCGTAAGTGGATGGATAAAAGGATATGTCCTAATAAGCATATTACAGATGAATTTATGGAAGAGGTTTTTGAGTTTGTTGAATTTGCCTGTATTCAACATCAGTATAGGCTAGAAGGGAAGTTGAGATGTCCTTGTAAAAAATGTAAATGTAGGTAGTACCAAGAAGTTGACGACGTCAAGGTGCATTTATATAGTAAGGGGTATATGAGTAATTACTATTACTGGACGAACCATGGAGAATCAATGCCTCCTATTACTGCTGTAGTTTTTGACGATTCATACCATGGAGGTAATGGGTTGAGCGAAGATTTCAATAAGTTTAAGCATATGGTAATGGATGCCGCTAGACCTTTAATTGGTACTAACATTGAGCAACAAGGATTTGGTTATGTTGAACAAATGAGTGAAGATCCTAACCCAGAAGCCAATTTTTTTTTTGATATGCTGACAGCTGCAAAAGTTCCCTTGTATGATGGTTGTGAAAATTACTCTGAATTGTCAACTGCAGTAAAAGCTCTAAGTATCAAGTCTGACTTCAATAACTTTGGGAATTGCTTTAATCAATGGGTGGATTTCATGGGGAATGCATTGCCAAAAGATAATTGAATGCCCAAAAACTTGTATCGTGCAAAGAAATCAGTAAAATAACTAGGGCTAGGTCGTGTTAATATTGATTACTGCCAAAATGGAATGAAGGTGTTCTGATATATGATGTGTCACTCAAATAGAACTTTATCATGAAGGCATCTTTGATGTGGATGATTAATGACTTTCCTATATATGGGATGTTATCTGGATGGACGACGATGGGAAAACTGGCTTGCCCGATTTGCATAGAGAGATCAAAAGTATTCACATTTCAATATAGCCATAAAACTTTATTCTTTGATTGTCACTGACAGTTCTTGTCAATTGAACATGCCTATAGAAGGAATAAGAATACGTTTAAGAAGGGATGTGTTAAGACTGGAGTACCCCGCCTAGGCTAACTGGTGAGGAAGTATAGGAAAAGATTAGACATTTTCCTAGCATTGTTGAATCTGCAGGAGAATACTTGATTGGGTACGGGGTTACTAACAATTGGACCAAATGCAACATATTTTGGGACTTGCCATATTAGAAAGCAAACCTTCTCCCTTATAATCTAGATGTCATACACATTGAGAGAAATGTGTTTCTCAATATTTTGTACACAGTTATGGATACCAAGGGCAAGACAAAAGACACTTTCAAAGCTAGGATGGATTTAATAGAATATTTTAGATGAAAGGATCTAGAGTTACAGAATGTTGGAGGTGGAAAACTAAGAAAATCGAAAGCACAATACATATTAACTAAGCAACAAAGGTTAGCTATTTATAAATGGGTTGAACAACTTAAGCTACTAGATAGGTATGCTTCCAGTTTAGGTAGGTGTGTTGACATGAGGGAAGCGAAGTTATTCGGTATGAAAAGTCATGACTGCCATATATTCATGCATCATTTACTCTTGATGGCATTCAAGGCTTTGTCGAAGTCCATTTGGAATACATTTATTGAATTCAGCAAAATTTTCACAGAATTGACTTCGTCATTGTTAAGAAAGAATAAATTGTGTGAGATGAAGCAGAACATTCTAATTATTATGTGCAAATTAGAGCAAATATTTCCTCTAAGCTTCTTTGACTCCATGGAGGACCTTCCAATCCATTTGCTATACGAAACAAGAGTTAGTGGTCCTGTTCAATAAAGATGGATGTATCCCTTTGAAAGGTGAATTCACTTATCTCATTCTTTTAAATGAAATTCTCATAAGAGTATACAAGAAATTTTTAACTAATCAACTCAATTTTTAATTATTAGGTTTATACGTACGTTAAAAGATAAGGTCACAAACTAGTCTAAAGTCGAAGGCTCCATTTGTGAAGCTTATCTAGTAGAGGAGACTTCTACCTTCACATCTTATTATTATCCACCAAAAATTCCTTCTAGGAGAACAGGATTGCCACGTAATGACGATGGAGGTGATAGAAGTTCAACAAATCCACCATTGTCTATTTTTAATTATCCTGGATGCCCTGCTAGAAAACGCAACTGTACTACCTTAGATGAAAAGGAAATGAAAGCTTCCAAATTATATGCTCTTTTAAATTGTCCTGAGGTGGAGCTTTTTTTGGAGTAAGTTATCGAGCATATGTTAATTACTCATATCTTGTAACAATTAATACAAATCTTACTTAATATATGATTTGTATATAGATATGTTACAAGAACTTGTCCCTGACATAAATGACTCAAAAGTAGACAAACAAATTTCCACATCATTCCCCGCATAGTTTAAAGAACATGTATGTTAACTTCTTTCAATCATTTATAATATCACTTGTTAAGTTAAACTAATAAACAATTTCACAATATAGGTTCTCGATTCAAGTAACATGATTGAAGACCATCTTTTGAGGAGTTTGGCATGGGGGCCACTTAGAAAAGTCAACAAATTTATAATATATTTTGTAAATAGTTATAAATTCAACATAAGGTCTCAAAGTTATGGGATGGGTATGACAAATTATGGTGTATGTGTTAGAGATGGTGATTGTGAGATGATGGAGAATGATTACTATGGGGTGCTAACTGCTATTGTTGAATTGGAGTATACTGGACGGCCAACCAAAAAGTTGGTCTTATTCCAATATGACTAGTTTGATCCCACTCTCAATCAAGGGACAAAGATAGATAAAAATTATGAGATTGTTGAAGTTAGAGAGTCTAGGAGATATAAAAATTATGATCCTTTTATATTGGCACAACAAGCAGAGCAAGTGTCCTATACAAAGTATCCTGAAGGCCAACTTGGTTGGTTATGTGTGATGAAAACTAAGGCACGGAGTATAATTCAAGCTGTAGAAACTAAGAAGCCTGAAGCTGATGATCCTTACCAAATAACTGAAGTCCCTATAATGCCCATGATAGTTTCAAATAATGATATTCAACAAAGTCTTGTTGATATAACTGGTCCACAAATAGAGGAAGTTGAAAGAGAGTCTTTAAATCAAGTTGATTCAGAAGAAAGAAGAAGAAGAAGATTCAAAAGAAGAAGATTCAAGAAGAAGAAGAAGAAGAAGAAGAAGAAGAAGAAGAAGAAGAATAATAATAATAATAATAATAATAATAATTCAAGCTTTAGAAACTAAGAAGCCTGAAGCTGATGATCCTTACCAAATAACTGAAGTCCCTATAATGCCCATGATAGTTTCAAATAATGATATTCAACAAAGTCTTGTTGATATAACTGGTCCACAAATAGAGGAAGTTGAAAGAGAGTCTTTAAATCAAGTTGATTCAAGAAGAAGAAGAAGAAGAAGATTCAAAAGAAGAAGATTCGAAAATTCAAGAAGAAGAAGAAGAAGAAGAAGAAGAAGAAGAAGAAGAAGAAGAAGAAGAAGAAGAAGAAGAAGAAGAATAATAATAAGAAGAAGAAGAAGAAGAAAAGAATAATAATAATAATAATTCAAGCTTTAGAAACTAAGAAGCCCGAAGCTGATGATCCTTACCAAATAACTGAAGTCCCTATAATGCCCATGATAGTTTCAAATAATGATATTCAACAAAGTCTTGTTGATATAACTGGTCCACAAATAGAGGAAGTTGAAAGAGAGTCTTTAAATCAAGTTGATTCAGAAGAAAGAAGAAGAAGAAGAAGAAGAAGAAGAAGAAGAAGAAGAAGATTCAGAAGAAGAAGAAGAAGAAGAAGAAGAAGAAGAAGAAGAAGAAGATTTTTTTAATTAGCTTATTTATGTATCTTAGTTTGTATTATTATGCTTGTTTGTGAATTTCTTTAGCTTATTTAGATGCATACACGTGAACCTCTTTAACTTTAGTTGCTTTAATACATGTGCTGGTTTTCTTAGTAACTTTAAACAAAATTAATTGTAATATTTAACAGAGGATGATTAGCTTATTTATGTATCTTAGTTTGTATTATTATGCTTGTTTGTGAATTTCTTTAGCTTATTTAGATTCATGCATATGAACCTCTTTAACTTTAGTTGCTTTAATACATGTGCTGGTTTTCTTAGTAACTTTAAACAAAATTAATTGCAATATTTCTTTACCACATGTATATAGATGACAGATAACCATACAGGTAGAGGTAGAGGTTGGGGTACCTCTCAGGCATCTAGCTTACCTATCCCACCTCCACATCCTCCCATATCTGACTTACTTGCCCTACCTTCTCATCCTCCCATATCTAGCTTTCCTACCCCACCTCCACATCCTCCTACATCTAGCTCACCTACCTTAACTCTACTTCCTCTTACATCTACTTCATTTGCCCGATCTCCACATCCCCGCACATCAGTTATTGCAATTAGCTCTTCCTCAGATCCCCATGTATCATCCTCTGTTTTGCCACAAGTACCACACCCGGGGACCATGAATCTAAATGGCCTTATGTGGATTAGGCCTAGACCAGGAATGATGTAAATACTTGTGACTTGTGCATTTTAATTTCCTATATTTTGATTTGTTATACATACATACACACACACACACACACACACACACACACACACACACACACACACACACACACACACACACACACACACTTTATGACTCTTTTTGTTATAGGTTTGAACCTAAAGTTGGACCACCTTATGCAATCTCAAACATTATGAAATCTAAGTTTGAAGGGGCTTGGAAATCATATCGTGAGGTTGATGATAGAGTTAAAGATATATTGTTTATTGAGTTTGGGGTAATGTATTTCTAATTGTAGTTATTGCTATGTTGATAGGACTGAAATTTTGAATTATTGTGATAGAATAATTATTGCTTTTCAATAATGCAAAAAAAAAAATATAAGTGGTTGCCTGAGGATCACAGCGTATCAAAAAATCCTTCGACCATAAAGGATTTGAATTGCTTAAGAATGCATTGTGCAAGGTTCGACATAATTAGGATAAGGGCAATTGGATTCCAACTCATGTACGAGAAGAGTTGGAGAGACAATGGCGGCAAGATCCAAAATGGTTGGAGAAGAAGAGTAAGAAGACTCAGAATAGAAAATCTGAGGAGGGATTGTCAAAACATACTGGGCGCTCAATTCTTGCAATAACGCATAAGAAGAAATTTGTGAGTAACTTCCATCAAATTTGTGATTTGAGCTAATTAGGTTTGTCTTCATATAATATTATTTTTCCTTACATATTTGCAGAAACAATAATTGAAGAGAGATTCACGGCATTGGGAGCTATTCACACGGCTTACACATGCAAGGGGAAGTGGATATCCACCAAAGCAAAAAATATTGCTGTAGGTATAAATGCTGCAATTAAATTTTAATATATGGTTAAGTCAATTTGCAAACATAAATATTTATTAACAATTGCATTTGTCAGGATGAGTACCAAAAACATCAGTGAGAAGGATTTACAGTGGCCACGGGGGGAGGAGACTATTAACATCAACTCTGATAACAACATCTACTTGGATATTGTTGGAGGCATTAGTAGCAAGAAACACATCTTTGACTTGGGATCTGATGTTGCTTCTCATGCATCATGTTCCTTTGCATTTGCTGAAGGTTGTTCACAATTGGAGATGGAAGCAATGAGGAGTCTGGTTGCAAGTTTCAGTACGCAGGTGGTGGAACAGGGAAACTTAATCAACACAATCCTACAGCGCTTGAATGCATCTACTAGTAGCTCACAAGCTATAGGCAACAGTCATGAGGATGATTCACTTGGTGATGGGGATGAGGATGACATGGATGAGGATGACTATGATATTTTTCCTCCTGATGTTTGATACATTGACTTTATGTTTGTTTTGATAAGGAACTTGTATAACTTAATTTATTTTATCTTGATTTTTTGAATTATATTTTTATTTTGATATTTTGAAATGTTTTGTGGTATAATATGATAATGATATTGTTAAATTTTGGAAATTTGTTGTTGTATTTTGGATTAGACTGTTGTAATGTTGTATTGTATACAAGTTCAAATTATATAATTGGACTATTTAAAAATTAAAAAATAATTTCAAAAATTTAGGTCATCAGCAAAGGAAATATTTTCGTCGCTAATAAGCATAAATTCACACTACCTTTTTAGCGATAAAATATTTTTTATCGCTAAAACAATGGCTAAAACAATAAGTTTATAATAATTAAGCAACTTTGGTTACATATGTTAGCTACGTAATTGTATTAATTAGTAGCGGAAACATCCGTCGCTATTTAGAAACAAAATTGTATTTCTGTCGCTAAGAAATTAGCCACCAAGGATTACACGATAGAAATTTTCCATGATAGATTCCGTGGCTAATCATTATAGCGACTAAATTTAATGAATCAGTGATGGATTATTTTCGTTGCTAATTTATAAATTTTTAGTAGTGGTGGAAGAGGAACGACTAAAGGAAGAGGCAATTATCCTTGAACAAATGAGAGGAGGTATGACAAGTCTAATATTGAATGTTTCAATTGTCATATATTTGGGCATTATGCATCAGAATGTCGTTGTGGTACTAATGATGTTGAAGAAAAAGTCAACCTTATTGACAAAGAAGTTGAAGAGTCAACCATATTGTTAGCATTCAAAGATGATGAAAAGGATGAAAAGAGCTCATGGTATCTTGACAATGGTGCAAGCAATCATATGTGTGGCTACAAAGAAAAATTTGTGGAGCTTGATGAGAGGGTGAAGGGCAATGTTTCATTTGTAGACACCTCAAAAGTCCAAATTCAAGGTAAATGTACCATTTTAATTTCTCTTAAAGATGGTGATCACAAGTTAGTTACTAATATTTACTATGTACCCAAATTAAAAAAGTAATATTTTAAGTTTAGAACAACTTATTGAGAAGGGATATAAAATTCAAATGAAAGATCGTTATCCTTGGCTTAGAGATCATAATGCTAACTTAGTTGCTAAGGTGTCTATGACAAAAAATAGAATGTTCATATTGAATCTCAATACAATTGAAACAAAGTGTTTGAAGTCCAATGTTGAAGATGAATCATGGTGTTGGCATATGCGGTTTGGTCACTTGAATTTTGAAGCACTCAAAGCCTTGGGAGAAAAGAAGATGGTGAAAAGGTTGTCCTCAATTAACTATCCCAAATAATTATGTGAAGCATATCTCCTTGATAAACATGTAGGAGAAAGCTTTCCAAATGAGGCAACTACAAGAGCAACTAAACCATTATAACTTTTTCACACTGATGTGTGTGGCCTAATCAATCCTTCCTCATTTGGTAAAAATAAATATTTTTTATGTTTTATTGATTATTATAGTAAGAAAACTTGGATTTATTTTATAAAGAAAAAAATTGAAGTATTTATAACCTTTAAAAATTTCAAAGCTCTTATAAAAAAAGAGAGTAGTTATATAATCAAATCTCTAAGATCCGATAGAGGTAGTAAATTTACATCTAAAGAATTTAATGAATTTTGGCAAACAAATGGAATTTCCTACCCTCTAACAGTTCCTAGATCACCACAAAAAAATCGTGTAGCGGAGAAAAAAAATAGAATTGTTCTTAATATGGCTAGATGTATGTTGAAAACCAAAAATATGCCTAAGAAATTTTGGGCCGAAGCTATTTTTTGTGCAATTTATTTGCTCAACCACTCTCCAACAAAGAATGCGAATGATCAAACATCACAAGAAGCTTGGAGTAGGACCAAGCCTATTATCAATAATTTGTGAGTTTTTAGAAGTGTTGTTTATGTTCATATACCCGACCAAGGGAGATCCAAGTTAGATGATCGAAGTGAGAAGCGTGTTTTTATTGGCTATGATCCAAATTCCAAAGACTACAAGTTGTACAACCCAAGTAATGGCAAGATTGTTGTGTGTCAAGATGTGAACTTTGATGAAAAAGCCACTTGGAGATAGGAAGCACAAGAAGAAGGAAGTTATGATTTTTTTTCATACTTTGAAGATGAATAGCAAGAGAACATGATGCCTACCCAAGAAGAGACTCCACCATCATCTCCTATTCATGAAGCATCTTCATCTTCCAAAGAAAGTTCTAGTGAAAGGCTAAGAAAAATGAGAAGTATTGAAGAATTTTATGATGTAATTGAGCCTTTTAATTTGTCGTGCCTTCTTGTTGATAGTGAACATTTAGACTTTGATGAAGCTTTCAAATACCGAAAGTGGAGACAAGCCATGCAAGAGGAAATTAAAGCCATTGAAAAGAATAACACTTGGGAGTTATCATCTCTTCCCAAGGGCCATGAGGCAATTAGAGTCAAATGGATGTTCAAGATAAAGAAGATGTCAAAGGAGATGTAGAGAGATATAAAGCAAGACTCGTTGCAAAATGCTATAAGCAAAAACATGGAGGTGACTATGAAGAAGTGTTTACACCCATTGGCCGCATGGAGACAATTCATTTAATCATTGCTTTGGTGGCTCTAATGAGGTGGAGAATTTATCAACTTGATGTAAAATTTACTTTCTTTAATGGCTATCTAGAAGAGGACGTATATGTTGGGCAACCAATTGGCTTTGTGGTAAAAGGGCATGAAGATAAAATCTTGATATGGAAGAAGGCATTATATGGGTTGACGCAAGCACTAAGAGCATAGAATAGTCATATCGACAAGTATTTTCAAGATAATGACTTTGTTCAATGTGTTCATGGATATACTCTTTATGTTAAAGCATATGACAATGTAGATATTTTGCTTGTTTGTCTTTATGTTGATAATCTTATTTTCACCAAAACTAATCCTACTTTGTTTGAAGGATTTAAGAAGGTTTTGGCACATGAATTTGAGATGACCGATATTGGGCTCAAGTTATACTATTTAGGTCTAGAGGTGAAGCACATGGAGGATGATATTTTTATTTTTCAAGAAGCCTATATAAAGGAGATTTTGAAGAAGTTCAACATGTTTGATTGTAACTCCGTGAACACACCTATAAAATACAGAGTTAAATTGTCAAAGTTTGATGATAGAATGAAAGAAGATCCCATCATTTTCAAAAGCCTTATGGGAAGCTTGAGATACTTGACTTCGACAAGACCCGACATTCTTTTGCAGTTGAAGTAATGAGTCAATACATAAAATCACAGACTTCTACCCACATGAAAGTTGCTCGAAGGATTCTTTGTTACCTAAAAGGTACAATTGATTTTGGGCTATTTTATTCATTTTCTAATGATTTCAAGCTTGTGGGATATTGTGATAGTGATTTTACGGGAGAAGTTGATGATAGAAAGAGCATCACCAATTTTGTATTCTTTATGGGAGAATGTGCTATTTCATGGAGTTTTAAAAAATAATCCATTGTCACACTTTCAACTTGTGAGTCCGAGTATGTGGCGACAACTTCTTGTACTTGTCATGCTATATGGCTTAGAAGGTTGTTGAATGAAATTTATTTTCCATAAGAGGAAGCAACAAAGATTTGTATTGATAATAAGTCCACACTATCTCTTGCTAAAAATTTGATGTACCATGATCAAAGCAAGCACATAGACACAAGGTTCCATTTTATTAGAGAGTATGTTGACAACAAAGTAATTGAGCCTAAACATGTGAAGACACAAATTCAAATTGCTGATATTTTTACTAAGTCTCTCAAGTTTGAAGAATTTTGAAAATTACGAGCAAGTCTTTGAATGAAGAAGAAGACTTCAAATTAAAGGGGAGTGTTGATTAAAAATAATAATAATTTGAAGTTAATAGAATTTTAGTGGTTATGTGACCTTTGATATGGTAGCTACTTTGAGTTATGAAAGTTATGTGAGTTATTCTATGATTAATGAAGAATTATGGTTGTTATATGTCGTTAAGGAGAATTATTTCATCGGAGTTATGTAGTTATAAGATGATTTATTTCACGAGTTAAAGGAAAATTAATATTGTTAATCATGTTGGTGTATGCCCTAGAGGCTGATACATTTGTTTGTATTTACATATATTCTATTACGCTAATTTTTAATATATGAGGCATTTCATTTATTGTGTTCTTTTTAATAAATATAATAAAATCCTTATAATAGTAAGTTTAATGCCATAGGACATCAAGTGGTTAACTTGATCGTGAGATCCTATTGGATAAAATTAGAACACTATTCTTAAATGTCCCTAGTCAAGTATTATTGTTAATTAGGGCAACAATAATGCATTAAGACTAGTATATGCGTAGACTGATGATCACATCTCACGGGTCATGGATATGAGATATCAAGTCTTCATATAAGTACATATTAGAGTAATGATATACTGGACTGACCCGCCATGAGAATGCTACGTGGATCGTTATGTGAGTGTTATAAGCGATTCTTATAGTGATAATGGTGTCTGTGGTCCTTTGACCTGAAATCACTACAATTCCTACATGAGGAGTTATGTGTTTTAATGTCATCAAATGTTATCTATAACAAGGTGATTATAAAGTTAGTTATTGGACATACCGCAAATCATACTGAAGGATGTGAGTGACTTAGATGGGATTTGTCACTCCTGCATAACAGGAGCGATATCTTCGGGCCCTTTGCTTGAGTGAGACTGTGAAATGCATGACCTTACTCAAATAAGTTAATATGAGATATTGATTTCATTTGTTATTACAAAGTCTACTCGAGTATCAAGAAATGAAGGATTGGACTATACAAGGGTGACATATTCCATGCCTTGTGTTCAATTTAGATATCTTGACAAAGGGACTAAATGACATGAAAACATTGATTATGAAAAGGTTATGTCAAATCACTGACATTCTTATTACTTGAGCAACAGCGATGTGTTGCTAGATACCGCTCACTGTTTGTAATATTAAAATGGGATTTTAATATTACTGCCAATGTAATGAGAACCTGCAGGGTCACATACATAGAGCAGACTAAAATTAAAGTAGTAGATCCAAGTCAGACTCTGATTCAAATGTGGGCCAGACTCATAACAGATGAGTCTAGGGTTACACAGCTTACCTAGCTACTACTCACACTCACTTAAAGTAGTCACTATTATAAATAGTACTACTAAGGGGGTTGCTATGACACGCATTACAGAACCGTAGCCACACCTACAGAAAAGTGAGTGAGAGAGTGACATGTTTCTTCTCTTCTCAGCTAGCACTGTGTGAGAGACATGAGACTCATTTTGTAAGCGTTAGACATTCGTGAGTCTATTCGTGTGGATACCGTAGAGACATCATCGTTGTTACGGTATTGGTGATTCACGTCACTTCCTTTGATCACGCTTCAAAAGGTAAACAATTTTAAAACTCAGATTATAGCTTTTTCGGATCCTTGGTGGGAATTCTTTTTTCCATCGTGTGATGTATCTGTAATTCTCAACAGTGGTATTAGAGTGTCTTGTGAAACCATGATTCAGTTTTTCTATTTCGTTTTGCATGAGATAACATGATTGGTTTTATAAAAGATATGATCTTTAATATGTTATTTCCGAAAAAATGAATGAAACCCTTTGCGAAAACATATTCTGTTTTATGTGTTGTATGCAAAAATGTGGTATTGTTTTCAAAAACCTATGAAGATGTTCATATATTATGTGAAAACTGTATTGTTTTGAGATGTATGTTTTTGCGAAGCTTTTTGGTATATATGTGATACGTATAACGTTATGGAATCCTTGTTCTTAATGCACGATGCAAGGATTTAAGAAACCTTGTTCTTGGTTTGCGGCAACAAGGGTTATGGAATCCTTATTTCTACACAAGCGGCGCAGCGCAAGGGGTTTTGGAAACCCTATTCCTGTTTTGCGACAGTAGCATCAAGTGTTGATGTCAAGCCATCAAGGAGGCACAATGGTTCAAGTGTTAAACAACGGCATAAGGGTTCCTTGCGGTGCATGAAGTGTTCATGTGTTTTCAGGTTTAGGGTTCAAGTGTTGATGTCCTAGCCGTCAACAGAGGTGCAAGAGATTTAGCTCTTGTTTATGGTTCAAATTTTTGGGCCGGGGCGCTGCCCTGCACCCCGCAAGGGGCGGCTTCCCAGTGGTTGGGGCGCTGCCCAGAACCCTGTTACGTAGTGTGTGTTATTCAAAAGCACAATGTTCTATCCATTTTTATGACTCACGAAAATAATAATGTATTATTATTTTGAGTTTGTATGTTCTTTGTGATGCTTGGTGCATGGTTATGGCCTTAGTCCTCCTTTTATGCTATTTTGGTTTTTATAAATACGACTTGCGTGTCCTACCTTTCTCTCTACATTCTGATTATACATTCTCTTCTCACTTAACTCTCCTCGAATGTAAAAAAAGTTTCTATATAATGTAATCTTGATGTGGAGGCAAGAAGACAGCATCAAGTGAGGACGTTGGTGGAAGACGCTTGGTGAAGTTGGCTTTGTTAATGCTACTCTCTTAGGGGGCCATAACCATGTCACTTTTATTATATGCTTTATATGTATGAGATACATGAATGATGTTTATGGTATGATAAACAGTTTAATAAATGGTGAGATCTTCTAATAAAAAAAATCCCTTAAAGTAAATATTAAGTCATTATATGATACCTTCCAATGTGTGGTATTCGTCAAGACTAGTATCGATCAAGTGTAGGTCTGCCAAAGCAGGATGCCTTTATCTATATTAGTAAGATGCGATGGGATAAGGGTAATATCCAATTACCAACCATTGGGTCTGACTTAACTAGGCCATTTCAATAGGATTGAAGCTTAGAGGCATCAAGTTGGGCTTTAGTCCATTAAATGGATTAGAATAAGTGTTACTCACCCAACTATCAAAGAGTTACATGTGATGGAACTGAAAAATGTTTCCTACCTAAATAACTGAATTTTGGCTGATCAACCAAAGCTGACTTAAAACTAGGTGAAATATGGATCTTGACCCACTAGAAAATCTTATGATGGGATTTTCCAAGTCAATGTTGAGGGTTATTGATTTGAATAAAATAGTGGGAGACATATTTAATTAAAAGACTCATTAAATATGTTTACGGCATGATATTTATATTTTGCATATTTCTGTTGATAGATTACCATGGCAACAAACACATCAAGTAACTTATCACTGCAATCCGTCCTTGAGAAGGACAAGTTGTCTAGAACAAATTTTCTAGACTGGTATAGGAATTTGAGGATTGTCCTCAACCAAGAGAAAAAATTGTATGTTCTAGAACAATCTATTCCTGAGCCACCTGCTGTTAATGCCCCTAGAACTGAAAAAGATGCTCATAAGAAGCATCAAGATGATGCCTTGGACATTGGATGTCTAATGCTGGCCACCATGAACTCTGAGCTCCAAAAGCAACACGAGAACATGGATGCCTATGATATGATCTTACACCTTAAGAAGCTCTATCAAGAGCAGGTCAGGCATGAGAGATACGAGGTCTCTAAAGCACTGTTTCAATGCAAGCTAGTAGAAGGAAGCCCTGTTGTTGCTCATGTACTCAAGATGATTGGGTACATTGAAAACCTCGAGAGACTTGGTTTTCCATTGGGCCAAGAGTTAGCCATTGACTTAGTCCTGCAATCGTTGCCGGAATGTTTTAGTCAATTTGTCATGAACTACAACATGAATGAAATTGACAAATCACTACCAGAACTACTAGTCATGTTGAGAACTGCTGAGCAAAACATAAACAAAGGCAAAGGAAATGCCATAATGATGGTCCAAAAGAATAAGGGAAAGAAACAGCAGAAAAAGCCGAAGGACAAGTGGAAAGACAAGGGCAAGGATAAGTCTAAGCCCAACACTTCTGACCTGAAACCAGTGGGCGGAGTGGCTAAGAAAGGTACATGCTTCCACTGTGGTCAAACTAGACATTGGAAGCGGAACTATGCCAAGTACCTAGAGGAGCTCAAGAAGAAGAAGGGAAGTGAGATTTCTACTTTAGGTATTTTTGTTATAGAAGTCAATTTATCTATTTTTTCATCATGGGTATTAGATACTGGATATAGATTTCACATTTGTGTAAATATGCAGGATTTAAAGAGCAGTAGACCATTGGCGAAGGGCGAAATCGACCTACGAGTGGGAAATGGAGCAAAGGTTACTGCATTAGCCGTAGAGACTTACTTGTTATCTTTGCCCACTGGGCTTGTAATAGAGTTAGAGAACTATTATTTTGTGCCTGCTATTAGCAGGAATATCATTTCTATTTCTTGTTTAGACAAGAAAACCTGTTCTTTTATTATAAAGGACAAATGTTGTTCCATTTATATGAATGATATTTTTTATGGTAGTGCACAATTGAGTAATGGACTTTATGTCCTTGATCTCGAAACGCCCGTCTATAACATAAATACAAAGAGGTTTAAATTAAACGATCTGAACCCAACTTTTCTCTAGCATTGTCGCTTGGGCCACATAAATGAGAAACACATCTCCAAACTCCATAAAGATGGATTCTTGGACTCGTTTGATTTCGAATCATATGAGATATGTGAGTGTTGTTTATTGGGGAAGATGACAAAGGCCTCATTCACTGGGCAAAGTGAAAGGGCTAGTGATCTTTTAGGCCTTATATATAGTGATGTATGTGGGCCACTAAACACACTAGCTAGAGGCAGTTTTCAATACTTGATTACATTTACTGATGATTTCAATAGATATGGATTTGTATATCTTATGAAGCACAAATCAGAATCCTTTGAAAAGTTCAAAGAGTTCAAGAATGAAGTACAAAACTAACTTGGCAAGAGTATTAAAATCCTTTGATCAGATCGAGGAGGTAAATACTTAAGCCAATAGTTTGATGATCGTCTGAAAGAGTGTGGGATAATATCTCAACTCACTCCTCCAAGAACACCACAATGGAATGGTGTCTCTGAAAAGAGGAACTGGACCTTGTTAGACATGGTTTGATCTATGATGAGTCATGCAGACCTTCCAGGCTCTTTCTGGGGACATGCTCTATTAACAGCAACTTTCACACTTAACTGTGTTTCATCTGAGACGGTTCAAAAGACACCATATGAGATATGGACTGGGAGACAACCCAGTATGTCTTTCATGAAGATTTGGGGCTGTGAAGCTTATGTGAAATGTCAAGTTTCCAATAAGCTTGGTCCTAAATTAGATAAATGATTCTTTGTGGGTTATCCTAAGGAAACCAAAGGATACTATTTTTATAATCCTGCCGAGGGCAAAGTGTTTATTGCACGGACTGCTGTGTTTCTAGAAATGGAGTTTATCTCTAAAGGAACTAGTGGGAGAAAAGTAGAACTTGAAGAAGTTCAAGGTTCATAGAGTAACAATGAACCGATGATGGAAATAGAGCAGCCTCCACAAAATGTTATGGAACAGTAACCTACTCTAGTAGCACAAGACCTGTGTAGGACTAACAGGACATGTCATCAACCAGAGAGATATGGATTTCTCATGATTCAGCAAGGTGACGTATTGCTCATGGATCAAGATGAGTCTGTGACTTACTAGGAAGCCATTATTGACCCAGAATCTGAGAAATGGCTTGATGCCATGAGATCTGAAATGGAATCCATGTATGCCAACTAGGTATGGACTTTGGTTGACCCACTAGAAGGGGTAAAACCCATTGGGTGCAAGTGGGTTTTTAAGAAGAAAACTGATATGGATGGTAATGTGCATACCTTTAAGGTGATGTGGATTAAAAGTTACAAACTCAAGTGCAGGTTGTCTCAAGTAATAAATTCTCGGGAGTTCGAGGTTGATCCACAGGGAATTGATGAAGAAAAATTTGTTGAGATAAGGAAAAGATTTGTCACAAAAATAAAGATGATAAATAAAATTGTTCACAAGTAAAAAGGAATTGTTTGGGCTAGAAGATCCACTTTTGGTAAATAAATTAAGGATACGATTAATTCTTTTATCACTCAATTAGAACCCACACATAACGGAGGTTCCAATCAGAAAATACAACATTTAAAGTTATTTAAAAGTTATAGTAGTTATATTATGGTTCCTTTAATTATCCACTAGCGCCAACACTTGTAAATAGGTTCAATATTCATTGTGTCAATCTCTTGTCTACAACAAATCAAGATCTCCACTTTACAAGGAGAGTTTCTAACACCAAAACTTGTAAATGGGTTTAAGCATTTATTGTGTCAATCTCTTGTCTACAACAAATCAAGAACTCCACTTTACAAGGAGAATTTCTAAATTGATTGGAAACAAAATACAACAAATATAATGACCACTTGATAATATATAAATTAAGCACAAGAGAGATATTAATCTAACCTTATTTTATTACCAAAAGCTTCATTCCTTCACCCAAGTAAGATGGACATTAGTTACCCATGAGCAAGAAGAAAGAAAGAGATAAGAAGAAGAAGAAGAAGAAGAAGAAGAACATAACTTCAATTTAGAACAAAAAGAAATTACAACAAGATAAACAAATAACACAATAGCATGATCTTGGCCTCTAAGACCAAGGCTTCCTAAATGATCTACCAATGGTGCCTTTTATAGAGGATCAAGGATACAACATGATAAGGGGGCTGAGTCATGGGTGACTGGATGAGTAAAAAATGAGTGGAAAATGCCAAATGACTTTTGATAAGTGAAAAAATATGGAGATTCTTTGTCTCCAAAATCATTTAGTTCTGAAGTCATTGAATACATCATTTTTGAGAAATGTGGTCTTTATGAAAGTTGTAGGACTGGATCTTAGCTTTCAAATGCCATTAGTTTGGGTCACAAATCATTTTTACAACTCAAGATATGGTCTACTTACTGTATACTACTCAGGCCCAATGATAACTCCTCTATTCTGACTTCTAAGCCCAATATGACCTATTAGACCTCAAATTCTGGAAAAGTGTTCAACATGAAAGTTGTATATTTGGGTCTTAACTATCAACCATCACATTTCAGTCCATTTTACATCCTATACCCGAGCTACGTCATGAACAATACGCATAGGTCAAACTGTCAGGATCAGCACTATAGTTCTTGCTTCAACTCCAATTTGAGTTATCCAATCATATGATTAGACCTTTGAGGTCTTCATAAAAGTTGTAGAGAATTGTCTTAACTTTACTACAAGACTAGAATCACATCAATCAGATGTTTGAAACTCAAGTTATAGCCAGTTTACTGAACATTGCCAAAAAGATAAATTAAGACTAATTCATGCAATAATTCTTTCAATGATCCAATAAGGTCCAATATCATAAAATGTGTCAAAACTAACTTAATTAAACCTAATTGAACCTTAAGAAACCCAATGAGAGGATTATAAAATGTATAAAATATATTGTTATCAAATTCCCCCACATTTAACTTTTACACTCTTGGGCAAAACACATAAGACAAAAACCAGGGAACAAAAAAAATGATACAGACTCAAAAACTAAAAACTCTAAAAGATTCAATGAATCAAGAAGAGCAACTAGTCATTCAAGGGATCAAAACATTTATGAGATAATATTTCTTCGCATCTCAAATCAACAAGCAAGGAAACTTCTGTTGAAAAGCTTGAATCAGGAATGATAGATCCTCACAGAATTCACTCTTAATCTCTTAAGTGTTTAAAAGATAAGTATTTCACTTTATTTAACCCATGACCAATTGTACTACCATAAGCTTGCTTATCTTCTACTTCTTCGCTACTCAAAAACACATGCACAAAAAAATCAAGAGGACTTTATTCAAGGTTGTAATGGGGCTATGGTAAAGGAGAGGGGTAATATGGATATGACAAGTTAAATACTAAAGAGAATAGAAGAGCATTATGATACAGTTAGAGTGGAGAAGATGTTTGAGAACATTTATTTTAAATTTTCCAAGGGTTTCTTAGTTCCTTCTCTGTTTGCTTCCTTCTCATAAAGGACAATGACCAATATTTGACTAATATTTTGTTGAAGATCAGCGCCAAATTGATGGGTTGAATTCATTGTTAATCCTGAACATTCTCCTTCTCTTCCTGTTATTTCCAAGCATCCTCCCTCATTCTAGGTATGGATATGTCACATGGTGCATTAGGAAAGTCTGATAATCCTTTGATTGCAGCGGTGGTTAGCTCCGCTTTTTTTTTCTTTCAATATTTTGTACACACACCTCCACACTTGTTCAAAAACTCATCTAATAACAAAGTCAATGCTCTCTTATTCCCTAAAGTTAGGTAAAAACATGTTTTTTTTTAGAACACGTAATGAGCTAAAAATAAGGAATTGTCAAAGAAGCTCAAAGGGATTTACACAAGGGAAAATATGCAAGGTTGGCTATTTAGTCAAAGTAGCTATTTCAAAATGCCTCAATCATTTTTATGTATGCATGTGAAAATATAGCCTAAAAAAGAATCAAAGCAAGTTCTAGAATAACAATTCCATGAGTGAAAAAAAATCACATAAGAAAGAAGAGAATGGTACAGATGTTCAATTTATTCATCAATAGACTCAAAATCTCACAAGGCATATATCCATCATTCTTAATCTATTAATTCAACATCCATAACTAAGCATGTAAAATTTAAGAAAGAAGACAATTTATTCAACCATGTCATGATCCATGAATCCATTTACTACTTCTACACAAAATAGTTACTACCCTAATCTAGATGCGTCTCAAGAGTAAAATTACTCCTTACTCTGCCATTCCTAACTGGTTTTGCTATAGGTTTCTAACAATCATATCAATTAACATATTTCCCATTTTTTTTGAGACTTTAAGAA
Source organism: Ormosia semicastrata (assembly GCA_029884595.1). NCBI lineage: Eukaryota > Viridiplantae > Streptophyta > Magnoliopsida > Fabales > Fabaceae > Ormosia > Ormosia semicastrata. Next base: position 5,941,526 of record JAQQTO010000022.1, on the reverse strand, counting down.
AATTATCAGGGTAAAGAAGCCTAAAAACCCCTGAAGAACCTCACCAAAGAGATCATTCACTCAAAAGCTATATACAAGGTGGCATATCTTTATACTACGTGTCACCAGTGCAGTCCGTCCTTACAAGGCATGGCTTTAGATCTCTACTGTGGCTGGAATTTACACAACCTATCCGAACACCTACTTAAAGGCATTCAATCTGAATACAGGTGCATACTTAACACCACCGACATGACCTGGCACATCAGAGCTCATACAGTTAAGTATAAGATAATGCTCAGTAGCTGTTTACGTTTCACAGCAAAGATGGAACTCCTTTTTCGGTCCAACAGCGCTACAGAGCCTAGGTTCTAAAAACTAGGAATGTAGCACGTGACTCTCTATAAAGCATGGCATACGAAACCTTATTTACAGACTGGCGTGCGAAGGTCTCCTCCTAAGTCTATGACAGGATGGGCATTTGCCCAGGGCTCCTAATCTAATTAAAGACTAAGTACAACCGAAGTTTCACCCTTCTTCCTTTTTATTTTTTTGAAACAGGTCAATATATAAAGTACCAAGATTAATTTTAACCAAACGACCAGAATTTAAATCATGATATCAATTAAGCATAAATAAGTGACTTAAAATAAAAAAAATAATATACAAGCTGGCGGTAAACCTGGCATGGTTAAAAATAATAATACTAATATTAACAAGTCGGCGGTATAAACCTGCCATGGTAAAAAAATAACAATAATAATAATATTAACAAGTAGGCGGTATAAATCAGCCATTAAATATTAACAAGGATGGAGTATAAACCAGCTACCAAATAAATATTAACAAAAATGTGGTATAAACTAGCCACCAAATAAGTTAATAAGCAGATAAAGTAAAAAGTTAGATAGTTAGTGAGTTAGTAAGCAAAAAAATTAAAAAGTTATTAGGTTAATAAGTTAGAAAGTTAGAAATAAAATATAGAAAATAAAATACAAAAATAAAGTGCAAATGTAAATTACAGAAAATAAAGTACAAAATGTAAAGTACAAAAATAAAGTGCAGAAAGTAAATTACGAAAAATAAAGTGCAAAAAGTAAATTACTAAAGTGTGAAAAGTAAATTACGTTATAAAATAAAAAAATAAAGTACAAATTTAAAATATGAAAACCGGTATAGGCAAAAACCAATAAGAAGGAAGAAGAAATAGTCAAGATTAAGATATTACTAGGACATAAAGTAAAAATCAAAGAATCAGCAAGCCAATTTTTATTTTTTATTTTTGCGACGAGAGAAGAAAAGAAGAAAGATTATTTCATTAATCATAAGGAGAAGGAAGAGTTTCTCTTACTAAATTAGTACGTTATTATGTACAAAGAACAAAAATAATAAAAGAGTATATATATATATATATATACAAAATATTTACACAATAAATTTGTTCTTCAAATCAAGTTCCTAGCAACGGCGCTAAAAACTTGATGCAGATTAAAAGTTACAAATCCAAGTGTAAATTGTCTAAAGTAATAAATTTTTGGGAGTCCGAGATTGATCCATAGGGAATTGATGAAGAAAAATTTGTTGAGATAAGGAAAAGATTTGTCACAAAAATAAAGATGATAAATAAAATTGTTCACAAGTAAAAAGGAATTACTTGGGCTAGGAGATCCACTCTTGGTAAATAAATTAAGGACAAGATTAATTTTTTTATCACTCAATTAGAATCCACACATAACAGAGGTTTCAATCAGAAAATATAACATTCAAAGTTCTTCAAAAGTTATATTAGTTATATTATGATTCCTTTAATTATCCACTAACGCCAACACTTGTAAATGAGTTCAAGCATTCATTGTGTCAATCTCTTGTCTACAACAAATTAAGATCTCCACTTTATAAGGAGAGTTTCTAACACCAACACTTGTAAATGGGTTCAAGCATTCATTGTGCCAATCTCTTGTCTACAACAAATCAAGAACTCCACTTTACAAGGAGGGTTTCTAAATTGATTGGAAACAAAATACAACAAATATAATGACCACTTGATAATATATCATTTAAGCACAAGAGAGAAATTAATCTAACCTTATTTTATTACCAAAAGCTTCACCCCTTCACCCATGCAAGATGAAAATTAGTTACCTATGAGCAAGAAGAAAGAAAGAGAGAAGAAGAAGAAGAAGAAGAACATAACTTCAATTTAGAACAAAAAGAAATTACAACAAGATAAACAAATAACAAAATAGCATGATCTTAGCCTCTAGGACTAAGACTCCCAAATGATCTGCCAATGGTGTCTTTTATAGAGGATTAGGGATATAACATGACAAGGGGGCTGAGTCATGGGTGAATGGATGAGTGGAAAATGAGTGAAAAATACCAAATGACTTTTGATGAGTGAAAAATTATAGAGATTCTTTATCTCTAAAATCATTTAGTTCTGAAGTCATTGAATACATCATTTTTGAGAAATGTGGTCTTTACAAAAGTTGTAGACCTAGATCTTAGCTTTCAAATGCCATTAGTTTAGGTCAAAAATCATTTCTACAACTCAAGATATGGTCTGATTACTGTATACTACTCAGGCTCAGTGGTAGCTCCTCTGTTCTGACTTCTAAGCCCAATATGACCCATTAAACCTCAGATTCTGGAAAATGTTCAACATGAAAGTTATAGATTTGGGTCTTAACTATCAACCATCAAAATTTTAGTCGATTTTACATTTTATATCCTGAGCTATGTCATGAACAGTAAGCATAGGTCAATCTATCAGGATCAGTACTCTAGTTCTTACTTCAACTCCAATTTGAGTTATCCAATCATGTGATTAGGCCTTTGAGGTCTTCATGAAAGTTGTAAGGAATTGTCTTAGATTTCCTAAAAGACTAGAATCACATCAACCAGATATCTAAACCTCAAGTTATATCCAGTTTACTGAACACTGTCAAAAAGATAAATTAAGGCTAATTTATGTAATAATTCTTTCAATGATCCAATAAGGTCCAATATCATAAAATGTGTCAAAACCAACTTAATTAAACTAATTGAACCTTAAGAAACCCAGTGAGAGGATTATAAAATGTATAAAATATATTGTTATCATAAGGCGCGATTGGTGGCTAAAGGTTTCAAACAAATTCATGGTGTAGACTATGATGAGACTTTTTCCCTAGTTGCGATGCTTAAATCCTTTGGATCTTGCTTGCTATTGCAGTATACCATGATTATGAAATCTGAAAAAATGGATGTCAAAACTGTTTTCCTTAATGAAAATCTTCTCGAGGATGTGTACATGACACAACCTGAGGGTTTTGCCACTCCAAAGGATGCTGGAAAGGTGTACAAGTTACAACGATCTATTTATGAATTGAAGCAAGCTTCCAGAAGCTGGAATCTTTGTTTTGATGATACAATAAAATAATTTCATTTCATCAAGAATGAAGAAGAATCTTGTGTCTACAAGATGGTTAGTGAGAGCACTATTGTCTTTCTGGTGTTGTATGTAGATGACATACTACTCATCAGAAATGACATCCTTACCCTATAGTTTGTAAAGACTTGGTTAGGGAACTGCTTCTCTATGAAAGACTTGGGCGAAACCACTTATGTGTTAGGTATCAAGATCTATAGAGATAGATCGCTGAGACTGCTTGGCCTAAGTCAGAGTACATACATAGACAAAGTGTTAAGATGGTTTAACATGCATGAATCTAAGCAAGGACTATTGCCTATGTCACATGGTGCAAGCCTATCTAAGGCTCAATCCCCTTCCACCCAAGATGAGAGGGATCGCATGAGCAAGATTCCATATGCATCTGCAATTGGATCTATCATGTATGCCATATTATATACTCGACCAGACATCTCGTATGCTTTGAGCATGACGAGCAGGTACCAGTCTGATCCCGGCAAGAATCTAAACTACTGTCAAGAACATCCTTAAGTACTTGAGAAGGACTAAGGATTCGTTCTTGGTATATAGAGCCGAGGAAGAGCTAGTTGTAAAGGGTTACACTGATGCTAGCTTCCAAACCGATAAAGACGACTCCAGATCGCAATGGGTTATGTTTTTTGCCTAAATGGTGGGGCTATGAGCTAGAAGAGTTAAAAGCAGAAGACAGTCGCTGATTCTACCACAGAGACTGAGTAAATTGTTGCCTCCAATGCAGCAAAGGAGGCCGTTTGGATCAGGAAGTTCATTGTTGAACTTGGCTCTATTCCTAGCATTGTAGACCCAGTGGACCTCTATTGTGATAATAATGGAGCCATTGCACAAGCTAAGGAGCCTAGATCTCACCAACGATCCAAACATATACTTAGGCATTTCTATCTCATTCGAGAGATCATCAATAGAGGAAATGTGAAGATATGCAGAGTTCCAACAGATGATAACATTATTGATCCACTGACGAAGCCTTTTGCACAGCAAAAGCATGAGGGTCACACTAGGTCTTTAGGCATTAGACATATGTCTGATTGGCTCTAGTACAAGTAGGAGATTATTGGTGTATGCCCTAGAGGCTGATACATTTGTCTGTATTTACATACATTCTATTATGCTAATTTTTAATATATGAGGTATTTTATTCATTGTGTTCTTTTTTAATAAATATAATAAAGTCCTTAGAATAGTAAGTTTGATGCCATAAGACATCAAGTGGTTGACTTGATTGTGAGATCCTATTGGATAAAATTAGAACACTATTCTTAAATGTCTCTAGTCAAGTATTATTATCAATTAGGATAACAATAATGCATTGAGACTAGTATATGCGTAGACTGATGACCACATCTCATCGGTCATGGATATGAGATATCAAGTCTTCACATGGGTACATATTAGATTAATGGTGTACTGGACTGACCTGCCATGAGAACGCTACATGGATCGCTACGTGAGTGTCATAAGTAATTCTCATAGTGACAATGGTGTCTGTGGTCCTTTGACCTAAAATCACTACGATTCCTACATAAGGAGTTGTGTGTTTTAATGCCATCAAACGTCATCTGTAACAAGGTGATTATAAAGTTGGTTATTGGACATACCGTAAATAATGCAGAGGGATGTGAGTGACCTAGATGAGATTTGTCACTCCTACATAACAGAAGCGATATCTTCGGGCCCCCTGATTAAGTGAGACTGGGAAATGCATGACCATGCTCAAATGAGTCAATATGAGATATTGATTTCATTTATTGTTACAAAGTCTACTCGAGTATCAGGAAACGAAGGATTGGACTATACAAGGGTGACGTATTCCATGCCTTGTGTTCAATTTAGATATCTTGACAAAGGGACTAAATGACATGAAAACATTGATTACGGAAAAGTTATGTCAAATCATTGACATTCTCATTACTTGGGTAGCAACAATGTGTTGCTAGATACCGCTCACTACTTGTAATATTAAAATGAGATTTTAATATTATTGCCAACGTAATGAGAACCTGTAGGGTCATACACATAGAGCAGACTAAAATTAGAGTAATAGATCCAAGTTAGACTCAGATTCAAATGTAGGCTAGACTCATAACAGATGAGTCTAAGGTTACACAGCTTACCTAACTGCTGCTCACACTCACTTAAGGCAGCCACTATAGTACTGCTAAAGGGGTTGCTAAGACACACATTGTGGAACCCTAGCTGCACTTGCAGAAAAGTGAGTGAGTGAGTGATAGGTTTCTTCTTTTCTCTTCTCAGCTAGCACTGTGTGAGAGACGTGAGGCTCATTTTGCGAGCGTTGGACATTTGTGAGTCTGTTAGTGTGGATACCATAGAGACATCATTGTTGTTACGGTGTTAGTGATTCACGTCACTTCTTTTGATCACGCTTCAAGAGGTAAACAATTTTAAAACTCGGATTATAGCTTTTTCACATGGATCATTGGTGGGAATTCCTTTTTTCATTGCGTGATGTATCCGCAATTCCCAACAAATTAGACAAAGTTATAGAATGTGTAAGGTTTCTTTCATTTCTATAAGTATCTTATGTACTTTAGAGTTTGTTAAATAAGAAATAAAAAAAATTACAAGATGTCTCTTCTTTTATTCTTCCACACTAACATATATATCATACTTACATACGTAAAATACTACCAGCTAAATAAAATCATTGTGCACAAGTGTGAGTTCATATAACAATATGATAGGAATGAGTATATGTATCGTTGGGTTAGAGAGTGAAAATAATGAATGAATGTGTATGCATGATTTTGTTAGTGAAAGTGACAGAACCAAGAGGGGGTAAATTAGTTTTATAGGGTTTAACAACAAAAGGTTTAAAAATTAAATAACAATTGCAATATAAACATAAGTAAAATTTGAAAGTAAAGGGGAAAAGATTGAGAGAAATGCACAAATGAATTTTATACTAGTTTGGTCATAATTTATACCTACATCTAGTCTCTAAGCAAATGCTCAAGATTTTCTTTACTTATCAAATTTTCTCTTACAAGAACTCTGACAAACCTTCCTCTACTTTAACCTCAAAACAAAGTTATAATAGTTTCTTTCACTAAGAATACCATCAAATCTCCCTCTACTTCTACCCGAAGAAGAGTAACAATATCAAAGGAAGGCTAAGCACATCCCTTTCTTCTCATAAGAACAAGGCTTTAACTCTCAAAGGTTATGGTTTCTTTTATCAATGAGCTACAATAGGTTTTGGACTCTTTCTAGAATGGATACGTAAGTTTAGAATCAACTAAGAGGAAAGAAAAATGAAGATACCAAGATTACAACAATTCCTCACTTTTTGTTTTGAGCAATTATATTCCTTGATCTTCTCTACGGTTTCCTATTTATAGTGGAAAGCTTCCTCCTATTTTTCTAACCGTTGGAGACATAGAAAATTAAGAAAAATCAGCCTCTAATTCATGGGAGTTAATTCTATGTACAAAATGCATAATTGCTCATTCTATTCTCTGATAATTGTTCCTTTACCTAGTAGTCAATCCTTTTCGCTGGTTTATGTATGGCAGCATATCATCTAATTTTTGAATGTTGGGGCATTCATTTACACTTAAAATAACTTGAACTAATCATAAAGAGGTATAAATGGCTTGTCTCTATCAAAAATGGAAATCAAATTATAAGTAAGGAAATGTTTTATAGGAAAATCAAATTTGAAAAGTTTCTTTCTATACTCAAATTCATAATTATCAATCAACCCAACAAATTTCTTACAAAAATCTTTCATCATCAAAACTTGAAACGAATAGTCTCCTTCTTTTTTATGATGACCACATTATGAAACATGATCAACAATTTGAGCATGGCAAAAGAATGTAGAAATCAAGAATCATTTCATACATCACATGTTTAATAATAATAAGAGTTGACAGCAATAATATAAGAGTCAAACATATTAAAGAGAGAAGGTTTAGAAAAGGCTCCCCCTTAATTCATGAACCCCCCTTAATCTTTGGAGGCTTGCTATGCTCCCCCTTAATCCATGAACTTGCTCTTAGGTGTGCTCCCTTAAGTTCATGCTCCAAATTGATAAAATTGTCATTTCTTCCCCTTCAGCATAAGAAAGGTCAAGTGTAATGCAAAGATAGTCCAAAACTCATAGCGAAAAACATAGTAAAGATAGTTATAACAATAAGAAATAACATAATATAATTCTAAATGTATTAAGATGTAAAATGCTATGTTCAGGATAACATGCCAAAATATACAAGATTGGGTAACCATATCAAATTTTCAGATTTTCAAAATCATATTGAAAAGATTTAGAAGATTGAGAAACAGTTTAAGAAAACAATTTGGAATAAATTTTCAAAAGAAATTTTGAGTGATATTTAAGGATGTGCAAGAGCATATGGTTCTTGATAAAACTATCCAAAATAACACTTTTTTTCAGCTATTTATCTTCAAGAAATTCAACATTCATAATCAAAACTTGTAGTGGACCTTTTATGTTCCTCATCACTTGGTATGCCAACATGAACAACATAGAGATTTTTTGCAGTATCCAACAGTACAAACTTTCTACAGCCAACACTATTACATTCTAAAGTATAACTTAATCTTTGATCATCAAAGATTATATCAATACTCAACATAGATTTTTTAGTTCATTATTCCTCTTGTCACAACCAAATTAGCAAAGGATAAATTGATAAGTTAAAGATTCATCAAGCTTCAAAAAGATATCCATCCCATTTTTTGTAAAAACTCCAAGCACATAACAAAAAACCATTCTTAGAGTCATGATTCTTAGATATACTAACAACAAAAGGAAGTGATAATCACTTGGGCTTTAGAAAATTAGACTGGGATCACTGGGTACCAACAAGTAGCTGTAATGAGAGAGACAAATAACTATATTTAGATAATCAATTGGAAAATCAAGCCATCATCTCAGAATCAGACCAACATTCAGCAACTCAGATCAACACTAGAAGATGATATCTCAAAAATTCAAACAAAAGTGTACAACAACAATAATTCAAAGTTTCATACCACCTCACATAGCTTTAAATCAGTCAAGAAAAAAACAATGTAAATATCAACAAACCAGCAACTTCAAGGAGAATTATCAATAAAAAATCTGCCCAACAAGGAAATTTACTAACCCAGATCACAAAACTAGATCAGAGCATATCAAAAACCCTTATAAGTAGAGTGTCACAACCAGACAAAGTAGACTCAATCAAAATAACACTCCACAGAGAGTAAACCAACCCATTTATCCTTCAAATTTTTCAGATTAAACTAAAAAACAACTAGTAGAGTAGATAACCATTAATCGAGAGTCCATTACCAAATGGCCATAAACAAAACACAAGCTAGAAATGTCTTAGGCGTCTGACCTAAGAATTGACCACGGCTTGATCTCTAGTGGACCATAAACTAGCAGTAGTAGCGTGACCTAGGTGAGCAGAACCAGTGGCCAATGGCTCATCATTATAGGAAAATCAAATTTGAAAACTTTCTTTCTATATTCAAATTCATAATTATCAATCAACCCAACAAATTCCTTACAAAAATATTTCATCATCAAAACTTGAAACTAATAATCTCCCTCTTCTTTATGATGACCACATTATGAAACATGATCAATAATTTTAGCATGGCAAAAGAATGTAGAAATCAAGAATCATTTCATACATCACATGTTTAATAATAATCAGAGTTGGCAGCAATAATATAAGTGTCAAACATATTAAAGAGAGAAGGTTTAGAAAAGGCTCTCTAGTGGACCACAAACTAGCAGCAGTAGCGCGACCTAGGTGAGCAGAACCAGTGGCCAATGGCTCATCATAAAAGGCTTGCAACAGGTAGAGCACAATTGGACAAAAAATGGAGAATCGACAAGCAGAGCACGATCACAACTACTTCATCGCTAGAAAAAATGGAGGACTGGCGCCAATAGCTTGGACTCGAATGCACAGATCACGAATAGCTTGGACACAACTTCAAGCCATAAGCACCAGAGGTTCCATCAATCATAAGATTTATGTGTGTGTGTGTGTGTATGTGTGTATGTGTGAGTGATTTGAGAGAAACAAAACAGAGGAGGAGAAAAGGATTTGGGATTTGGGATTTTAGGTTATGAAGAAAGCTAGAGAGTGTGAGAGAATGACGAGAGAGAGAGAGAAGATGCATGAAAATTAGTTTTGAATTTTTTGGTTTAAAAGGAAACACCAAAGGACTAAAAAGTCATTAATAGAAAAATATGAACAACAAAACATCTCATACAAAAGGCAAAGAGGCAGAGCAATTACAACCAGTAACTACGTGGTAGTTGCTATTTTTCCTACTAGTTGCTCCTTTTGACTGCAAAATAAAAACTTAAATTTTTGAACAAAAAGCTTAAGTATGACTTGGATATGGTTCCAATCACTCTAAATAGCATTGATATCATATACTATCATCATCTCATGCACTTTAACACACAAAACACAAAGTTAACATAAAACACAAAATATACTAAGATATAAGCAATATAATTAAACATGTTAAATATTGTAATTCAAGTGTTTTTCATGAATTTTTCACGTAAGCACATCATGTATGACAAAATTATCATTTGGATAAAATAAAGAACATGTTATATCTCTTTTCATTTACATTTTTACCATTTGCAAAATGTTTATCTTAGTATGAAGATTCATTGATAGCAAGAAGAATTTCATTACCTTTATATTACTTGCATAGCAACTTACTCATAAAAGAAAAATAATTAACATATAATATGCTTTGAAAAAAATAATTGAGCAAAGGCAATAAAGAAGTATGAGTTAATACTAGTTTTACCAACTCCAATGCTTATTCTTTCTCATTGTCTTCAATGTGATAGTTCTTCCTTGTTTAAGCTTGTCGAAAACGAAATTTATTAACTCTTGAGCATCCAATATCATGAAATCATTATTTTTTGATGCTTGTCTTCAAGCACACCTGCAAGATAGATTTTACCTTTGATACCTAAAATCTCTTGGGTCCTTGGGGGTTAGAGCTTGAAGAACCAACTTTAGTGACTTTAGAAACCCATATCACCATAGAAGCATTTTTCTTCATCGCATATGTATGTGAGATGTGTCCTTTTTGTCCACAATAGTTACAAGTCACATATGGAGTTGTAGAAACATTTACTTTCACAAAAAAAATTCTTGTAATACTTTTTACTTTTACAATCATTAAATCCAATTCTAACTTCATTAAAAAGAGTACTTTTGTTTTCCTAGAAGAATATCTAGGTTCTCTTTTCCTTTCACAATTTTTGCAAGATCTTTAGTAAGCTCATCAATTTTTTCATTCAATAAAATATTTTCAGCAATCAATTGTTCATTTTCATTTCAAACATTTTCTAACTTCAAAAGCTCAACTTCTTTTCTTAAATTCTCAAATTCTACAAAAGCATCATCATACTTAGATTTTAAAGCAAAATATGATTTAGATAGTATAATAGAATCCTTTAATAATTGTTCAAACTCATCATTTAGTTCATCATAAGAAGAATGATGGTCAAAGTCATTTACCTCCTCATCTTGTTCACTTCTTACCACATATGAGCCACCTCATCTTTATCTTCATGTTCTCTTTTCGATGAAGAGTCATCGTAATCACTCTAAGTGAAGCTTGCTATCATTGTTTTCTTCTTGTTTGGCTTCTTTTGAAATCTCATCTTAGTGAGAAGACAATCGGATTAGTAGTGACCAACCTTTCTACATCTATAACACATAATTTAATATTCTTTTGAATAATTCCTTTTGAATTAATGCCTCTTCCTTGAACCAAACTTTTTCTTGTTAAGTTTGTAGAGTTTCTTGGTTAGGAGTGCTATCTCTTCATCATTACTCATTTGAGTTCCTTCATCATCTTTCTCTTGGTATGAGATTGACGTGGTTTTGAGAGAAACTCCTTTCCTTGTTGTGTTCTCTTCCCGCAATCTATTAAGAAAAGTTAATTCATAGATTATGAGATTACCTTTTAATTCATCATAGGAAATGGTGTTGAGGTCTCGTCCTTCTTGAATCACAGTCACCTTTGATTGCCATTCTTTGGTGAGGCTTCTTAGTATCTTCCTTACTAATTCTCTATCAGTGTAGACCTTCCCAAGAACATCAAGGGTGTTGACTATGTTTGAGAACCTCTCAAACATCTCATTAATATTTTCTTCCTTTTTCATGTTAAACAACTGGTACTCATAAACAAATATGTCAATCTTTGCTTTGTTTACTTAGCTTGTTCCTTCATGTGTCACCTCTAACTTATCCCACATTTGCTTACCCGTTTTGCACCTTGAGATTTTTCTAAAATCATCTAGATTTACGACACAATAGAAGATGTTTTCGGCTTTCGCATTTTGTTCCATCTTCTTCATGTCTTCATTATTGAATTCCTCTTTAATATTCTCCACTTATTTTCCTTCCACCTCTTTCTTTGGAATAGATAGTCCATTTTTTTTTATCACGTGCCATAGTTTGTAGTCAATGAACTAAATGAATATCTTGATGCGCTTCTTCCAGTAAGTGTAGTTTGACCTATTAAAGTATGGTGGCCTTGAGATGGATTGACCTTCAATGATGTTTAAGTTCATCAAGTTTCCTACCATTGAACCTACAAGGATCAACTTCTCAAGCGGTTAGGCCTTCTAGAGAATTAAGTTCTTGAAACCAATTAATAGAACCAAGATGGGGTGAATTGGTTCTATAGGATTCAATAATAGAAAGTTTAAAAATTAAACAACAATTGCAATATAAACACAAGTAAAAATTGAAAGTAAAGAGGAAAAAGTTGAGATAAATGCACAAACGAATTTTATATTAATTCGGCCACAATACCTACCTCTAATCCTCAAACAAATGCTTGAGATTTTCTTCACTTGTCGAATTTTTTCTTACAAGAACTCTGACGAACCTTCCTCTATCTTAACCTTAAAGTAGAGTTACAATAGTTTCTTTCACTAAGGATACCAGCAAACCTCCCTCTACTTCTACTCAAAGAAGAGTAACAATATCAAAGGAATGATACACACACCCCTTTCTTCTCACAAGAACAAGGCGTTAACTCTCAAAGGTTGTGGTTGCTCTTATCAATGAGCTACAATAGGTTTTGGACTCTCTCTAGAGTGGATACACAAGTTTAGAATCAACTAAGAGGAAAGAAAATGGAGATAGCAAGATTACAACACTTCCTCACTTTTTGTTTGGAGCAATTGTATGTTTTGATCTTCTCCAAGGCTTCCTATTTATAGTGGAAAGCTTCCTCCTGTTTTTCTAACCGTTGGAGACACAAAAAATTAAGAAAAACCAGCCTCTAATTTGTAGGAGTTAATTCTATATATAAAATGCATAATTGCTCCTTCTGTTCTCTGATAGTTGTTCCTTTACATAGTAGTCGCTCTAATAGTTGCTCCTTTTCTATGGTTTATATATGGTAGCATATCATCCAATTTTTGAATGTTGGAGCATTCATTTACACTTAAAATAGCTTGATCTAATCATAAAAAGGTATAAATGGTTTCTCTCTAACAATAATGGAAATTAAATTGAGTAAGGAAATGTTTTATAAAAAATTCAAATTTAAAAACTTTCCTTCTATACTCAAATTCATAATTATCAATCAACCCAATAAATTTCTTGCAAAAATCTTTCATCATCAAAACTTGAAACTAACAAAAGGGTTGTGTGGGTTAGTTAACAATCCCTAAATTTTAGGGAGTGCTTGAATATTCTGTAAAGGTACTATATATGTAATAGTTACAAGGATGAACGCAAGCAAGAAGATTAATTTAGTCTATTTTTCTTCTTTATTTTCTTGTAAGTTCTCCTTGCCTCCAACCAGGAAGATTGTTCAGACCTCCGTTCACCATTATTTGGTGCTTTCATTTCGAACTCACCATGGTAGAAATTTCTCACGCTTTCACTTATATGTCCGCCTAGATGATGACATTGATCCCCTGCTTACTATAATCTTGCAGATGCCATTGCCCTGTTTACTATATCTCAAACTTCTCTTCATAGTCTATTCATATCTAAATTTGTCCATCCTTTTAATTTTAGTTATTTGGTCAAATCATTAATAATTTAGAGTTTGTAATGCTTAATCTCAACATTACGTGCAAACATTTCTCATTTCATCTTTTTTTTTTTAATATCACATTTTGTTTATATTTCTTTTCACTGTGACAAAATCATGTAAAAGAAAAAAAATAAAAATTCAAAAATAACAAATATCAAAAAAGAGAAGAAAGAAAGAAAAATGTCCATTTCCATTTTGGCGTCCAATCAACTTTAGCTTTGTTAGGCTTAGTCTAGGCCCAAGTCTCTTTGGCCAACTATAAGGCAACACACAAAAATGTAAATAGATAATTAAAGAAAAGAAAGCCAGGTGCTCAGCATCAGGAATGCAATTCACGCAAACAGAATTGTGGGAACAAACAAAGTAAAGGGTGAAAGATCCTTTTCAAAAGAACAACACCAAAATATAAGAAAGCCAGCTGTGGCTTCGATTAGGCCAGCCAACGGATAGAGTTTTGCAATAGAAAAGTATAGAAGCAAAATGGAATAACCAAAGATAAAAATGGAAACATGAAAGGGGAAATATGAGATGAGTTAATTTTGTGGTATCTGCCTATATATCCACACGAGATTGAGCTTGTAGAGATAGCTTCTGGTCTCTGTTGTTAGTGAGAGTGGGAAGTAGAGTTTGACAGCACAGACAGAGAATAGCATATTGAAAAAGTGAGGGTGCCTTGAGGGAGTTTTCTGGTCCTGAGTTCTGAAAGCTGAAGTATACTTCATATTTTTCCCTCCTGAATTTCTACTTTTGTTATTGAGGCTTGTGATAACTCCATGAAATGTAGTTATTTATGCCCCATATTTGTGCTTCATGGCATGCTCAGTCCTTGTTCTTATGCATATTTGGAAGGTTTTATGCTCATATTTGTTAAATGTCATTTGGATACCTTCCTTTATGTTTTTGAGTAATTTATGCATATTTGTTGATTGATTAAGTAAATTGGCAATTATACTTAATTTGGTGCTTTCTCTAATGTAAGAAGGGCTCAAAAGAGACAAATTGATGCAAGCCAAGGCCCAACATTGGAGGAAAGAAGCCAAGGATGCATTCCAGAGTTCCACGCCTCGGCGTAAGAATGTTCACGCCGCGGCGTGTCTGTGTCAGCCAGCCCAATACTGTCAAGACAGAGAGCTCTGTGCCGAGGCGTGGACTTGTCCACGCCGCGGCGCGCGTCGGCGAGCTGAGCCTATTTATTTAGTTTTTCACGCACCTTTTCAAGCCCCCCTCAGTTTCTCTCTTCTAAGTTTTTAGGTTTTTAGTTTTCTGGGTTAGAGGCTACGGCTAGAACTCCATTGGAGGTGGAGATGGAGCTTGGGGAGCTAAGGATGGAAGCCCTCTTTCTCTTGGAGGAGGATCCGAGCTTCAATGGCGAAATCCATAAGCTTTCTCCTTCTCTCTTTTCTCTTTTCTCTTCCTCATTTCTTGAACATGTATTTTGTAATTTGTTCTCATGTTCATTGTATAGCTAAGCTTTATTTAGGGATGACTTTGAATCCTTTTATTAATATTAATGATTTGTTCTTCTCTGAGTTTGTGTGGATCTTTGATTTTGTTCAATTATATTACGCTCAATGCTCTTGAATGTTTGGCCAACATTTGAGTGATTTGATAGAATCTAAGGAACCTAGACATAGGGATTTGGGTTTGAGATCGTATGTATGGTTGATGCATGTTCGATTCTATTCCAATGGCGGAATGAGTTGATTCGCTAATGGGATAGACATATACCTATTAGCCATGCATAGCATGTGTTTGAGAATAGACTTTAAAGAGTGGATTTTGTGTTAGCTCTCAAGGACACTTAGTGAGTTAGGCAAATGATACCATGGTTAGATGACCTAGACATAGGCGTTTAGCTAATGTAGATTCTCAAGCTAACATAATCATTGCATTCATATTTATGAGGAGGATTGCTTGTTGTTAGTTGATGTAAAGGGTGAAGAAGGATTTCCTAAACTCTAACCGTTTATCCTTATTGCTTTATGTCTTTACTTTCTTTACTTTTATCCATTTTTATGTTCTTGAATAGAATTAGGTGAGCTATTGGTTAATACTTAGCATTGGAAATAAAATTATCCTCGTGGGAACGATCTCTTACTCTGTATCTGTATTACTTGTGCGACCCGCACTTGCGGTTAGCAAATGGGCAAACACGTTTGACCCTAACAAGTTTTTGGCGCCGTTGTCGGGATAAGGCATTATTTCCGTATTGCTAATATTGACAATGAGTTCGCTTAGTTCTAATTCAAGTTTTTATGTTTTGTTGTTGTAAATAGTTTTAATTCATGTTTTTATGCTTTTGTTTTCAGTTTGTTTAAATAAGTAGTTATAGTTGGATTTTGTGTTGTTGTTATGTTTTTGTTATGTATTTTGTGTTTTAAGCTTTTAGACATGTTTTGGAGGTGCTTGGGGCCAAAATGGAGCACCGCTTCAAGGAAACTAGTTTGTCTGCAGACTCGAAGATGACCTCTCACGCCGCGGCGTAAGAATGTCCACGCCGCGGCGTGCCAGTCTCTGCCTATCAAGAACACTCACCAGAGCACTCCACGCCGAGGCGTGAACTTTTCCACGCCGCGGCGTAGCCCCCTGTTTTACATTTTTCTGTTATTTTCTCTGTTTTTCTTTATTTAATAGTGCTCAGTTCTAGTTTGCTTGCTGTTTTGACTTGCTCAAGTACCCTATAAACCATGAACACCAAGAACACACATTCACTTTGGTTTGGGGGAGTATCTTTGCATATTTTCACCCTTAATGCTTAATGTGTACACATGTTTTGATACTTTAAGTATGTGGTAGTGATGGTCATCATGCTTTCATGAGTATATCCTATTTTGGCTATTACTAGTGGGCTATTGATAAAAGTTTCAGTTTTCAACACTTTGTGCATATTGTTATGCATCCTGAAATGGAAAATGATGAATCTTTTGAATGCATGACTTTATGCCATTTGCTAGTGTGTGATGGTTGGTCAATGATATAAATGCTTGCAGTTGTCCTCAATTCTTTTGTGAAACCATTTGTGATCTTGAAGCATGTTTAAGCAATCTTGTTTGTTTTTATGCATGATGTGTTTCTCACTTAGATGCTTGTTGAACTTTGGAAAGATATGAGTGTTTGTTTAGAGAATGTTTATGGATTGTGCATGTGGATGATTTCTACTATCCTTGAAATTGTTTTGCAACTCTCTTGAGGCGAAATTCTAAGTTGTGCATGATTGAGGAAATGATTAGGGCATTGTTTGGACCGATTGAGCCTTTCAAGCTTACCCTTAAATGATTATATCCCTAGGTCGCCTTTTGAAGCCTTATAATTGTTTGGCCTTCTATGTTCTTCTTTCACCCTCATATTTCCTACCTTGTAACCATTCTAATGCATGCGAAAGCATTGCAATCTTTTCCTTCCCTTTATGTTTGTTGAGTGCATGATATGTTATTTCTTCACTTGAGTTCAAGGTTTAGGGTATTTATGTTGTTCAATACAAAAGTGGCTGGAAGGAACCGTTTGTTGCACAAAAAGTTATTTTTGTTGAAGAAAAAGAAAATACAAAAAGAGAAAAAGAAAAGAAAAGAAAAACAAATGAATGAAAGAAAGCATAAATGAAAAAAAAAAAAGCACCGAGTGGTTCTGAATAGTGTTATTTGTTTTATTTTGTATACCCCTGTTGTAGTGACTCAAGTCTTGAAATATCATGTTATGTTTCTCAATGTTTGTATGTTTTTCATTCCCATTTGTTCTTCACCCCATCACCTTGGCCTTACATTATAAGCTATTAAAGTCCCTCTTGATCCTCAATCATGTGTGATTTACATTAGTGGAGAGAGAGTTATGCTACAATTTTGTGGAATCTTGATTTGTATCCATGTGTAGGTTCATAAACTTATCCGGATAAGCATGATTTGAAAAAGATAAGTTGAGCTTGCATGTTTGTGAGAGATGTCAAGTGCATGATTGGAAGCTTGATTGATGGCATGTTAAGGATTGTGTATGGGTTGAACTTAACTGTGAGGCATGGGCATTCTTTGAGGGCCATTATAATCATTGTGCACTGGTTGTGGTTAAAAGAAAATTGAATTTATCATTGTCGAATGCATATGAGCATGAATTGTCAAAGTGAATTTTCTTAGTCATACTTTGTGTTGCTCGAGGACTAGCAACATCTTAAGTTTGGGGGTGTGATAACTCCATGAAATGTAGTTATTTATGCCCCATATTTGTGCTTCATGGCATGCTCAGTCCTTGTTCTTATGCATATTTGGAAGGTTTTATGCTCATATTTGTTAAATGTCATTTGGATACCTTCCTTTATGTTTTTGAGCAATTTATGCATATTTGTTGATTGATTAAGTAAATTGGCAATTATACTTAATTTGGTGCTTTCTCTAATGTAGGAAGGGCTCAAAAGAGACAAATTGATGCAAGCCAAGGCCCAACATTGGAGGAAAGAAGCCAAGGATGCATTCCAGAGTTCCACGCCTCGGCGTAAGAATGTTCACGTCGCGGCGTGTCTGTGTCAGCCAGCCCAATACTGTCAAGACAGAGAGCTCTGTGCCGAGGCGTGGACTTGTCCATGCCGCGGCGCGCGTCGGCGAGCTGAGCCTATTTATTTAGTTTTTCACGCACCCTTTCAAGCCCCCTCAGTTTCTCTCTTCTAGGTTTTTAGGTTTTTAGTTTTCTGGGTTAGAGGCTACGGCTAGAACTCCATTGGAGGTGGAGATGGAGCTTGGGGAGCTAAGGATGGAAGCCCTCTTTCTCTTGGAGGAGGATCCAAGCTTCAATGGCGAAATCCATAAGCTTTCTCCTTCTCTCTTTTCTCTTTTCTCTTCCTCATTTCTTGAACATGTATTTTGTAATTTGTTCTCATGTTCATTGTATAGCTAAGCTTTATTTAGGGATGACTTTGAATCCTTTTATTAATATTAATGATTTGTTCTTCTCTGAGTTTGTGTGGATCTTTGATTTTGTTCAATCATATTATGCTCAATGCTCTTGAATGTTTGGCCAACATTTGAGTGATTTGATAGAATCTAAGGAACCTAGACATAGGGATTTGGGTTTGAGATCGTATGTATGGTTGATGCATGTTCGATTCTATTCCAATGGCGGGATGAGTTGATTCGCTAATGGGATAGACATATACCTATTAGCCATGCATAGCATGTGTTTGAGAATAGACCTTAAAGAGTGGATTTTGTGTTAGCTCTCAAGGACACTTAGTGAGTTAGGCAAATGATACCATGGTTAGATGACCTAGACATAGGCGTTTAGCTAATGTAGATTCTCAAGCTAACATAATCATTGCATTCATATTTATGAGGAGGATTGCTTGTTGTTAGTTGATGTAAAGGGTGAAGAAGGATTTCCCTAAACTCTAACCGTTTATCCTTATTGCTTTATGTCTTTACTTTCTTTACTTTTATCCATTTTTATGTTCTTGAATAGAATTAGGTGAGCTATTGGTTAATACTTAGCATTGGAAATAAAATTATCCTCGTGGGAACAATCTCTTACTCTGTATCTGTATTACTTGTGCGACCCGTGCACTTGCGGTTAGCAAATGGGCAAACACGTTTTGACCCTAACAGCTTGAATCTCTTATTGCTACTGTAATACTTCACTCTCACTCACATATTTCACTTGCACCTCAATCTCATCCACATGCTTCACTCATTCTCACACTCTCACATTTCACTTGCACTTCACTCGCTCATTCACACACAGGATCTGCACCTCCTCCTCACCATCAAACATCAAAATCAGCAAACAAAATGATCATATAAAAGCCACATTCAAAACCAAGAAACCCAAATCCAATAAAACAGAGAACACAAACTCAATCCAAAAATACAAACCCACACACACAGCTCCTGCCATGCATGAACCCATAAGCATGGTAGATAACACAACATAAAACTATAAGTTCCAAAGTCCTTTTGTACTTGACAGTGTTTATTATGTTTTGATAATAACCAATTATGTTAAAAACTGAATCACATTGCTCTTTGTACTAAAAATATCTTTGTGTGGAAATTTTTGTGTTAGTCTAACCAATGCAGGACTCACTATGAAAAAGATTAATTCTGCGTGATTAAAGAGACTTAAGAAGATCAAATTCTGATGAGAGAAGGTTCAAGGGACTCATGAGAAAGTTGTTAGCCAACATGAGATGGTTCACTCTGAGAAAGTTCATGAAAAAGTTTGAAAGAATGAAAATTTCCACAAGAACAAATTCAAGACCAACTCAAGCATCAAAAAGGCAACTTTTACCATCGTTTTATTAAAAGAATGTTAGATAATTTATTAAGTGTGGATTGACATAGTAACTAATTTTTTAAAAACCTAGATTAATTGAATGTCAAATGTTGTGGAACATCTATTGGTTTAATTTATTTGTAATAAATTTTGTTATGGAGCTCTTATAAGTACTTAAACTTGTGTGGATAATATTATTTTAGGATTGTGAGTCTTATGTATGAGTTTTCTATGATGGGTAGGTTAACCTATATTGAAAACACAATGAGAGGTCCCTATTCTCATCCTATATGTGTTATGATTGCCCTATTGAGGCCACAAGGGTTTTGCGCATCTAGGGAATGTGAGTAGTTTCTCTCCTCTATGGCGCGACAAGGATTCTTGACTATTTTCTCTCATGGTGTCTCCTCAAAGATGTAATTTCTCTATGGTATAAGGTGTTGATTAAAAATAATAATTTGAAGTTAATGAATTTTTGGTGGTTATGTGACCTTTGATATGATAGCTATTGAGAGTTATGAGAGTTATTCTATGAATAATGAAGAATTATGGTGTGTCATTAAGGAGAATTATTTCATTGGAGTTATGTAGTTATAGGATGGTTTATTTCATGAGTTAAATGAAAATTAATATTATTAATTAGGGAGAGTTATAGAATGTGTAAGGTATCTTTCACTTCTATACATATTCTATGTACTTTGGAGTTTAGTTAAGAAGAAATAAAAATTTTTACAAAGAGTCTATTCTATTATTCTTCTACACTAACAAAGTGGTATCAAGAGCTACTAAGATTTGAGTGATGACAAATAATGGAATGGTTCCATTTTAATTTCCTCGTCTTACAAAGGATAACTATGAAGCGAGATCTCGTCGTATGAAGGCATTGCTTGGATCACAAGATGCTTAGGAGATTCTAGAGAGTGGCTACAGTAAGCCACAAAACGAGGACACTTTATCTCAAAATAAGAAGGAAACATTGGCAAAGTTAAAGAAAAAGGACCAACAAGCATTGTCTCTCATCCATCAAGGTTTGGATGATTTGATGTTCGAGAATATGAGCAATGTGTCCTCCGTGAAAGAAGCTTGGGGAATTTTACAAAAGTCTCTCCAAGGTGCAGACAAGGTGAAGAGGTGTGTCTTCAAATTTTATGACGTGAGTTTGAAGCTTTACACATGACGGAATCCAAAAATTTTTTGGATTATAGCTCAAAGGTGTTGGCCAATGTTAATCAAATGAAAAGGTATAGTGAAAACATTGAAGATGATTGTGTGAAAGATAAGATCATTCACTCTTTGACTCCAAAGTTTGATTATGTGACTTGTATTTTTGAGAATTCAAATGACTTAGACACCGTGACTATTGATGAGTTGTTTGGAGCTATACTAGCCGAAGAAGAAAAATTGTTAAAAAGGTAAAATGAGCCTTTGGAGCAAGCCCTCAAAGCCAAGGTTTCATTGCAAGATGATGGAGGAGACAATAGTCAAAGAGGACGTGGACATGGACAAGGAAGATGGCGTGGCCATGGCCAAGGTGGAAGAGGAAGATGCAACCGTGACAATTCCAACAATCAAGAGACAAGTCATCATTCAACTAGGGGTCGTGGAAGAGGAGTGACTAGAGGAAGAGGCAATTATCCTAGAACAAATGAGAGGAGGTATGACAAGTCCAATATTGAATGTTTCAATTGTCATAATTTTGAGCATTATGCATCAGAATGTCATTATGGTAATAATGGTGTTGAAGAAAAAACTAACCTTATTGACAAAGAAGAGGTTAAAGAGCCAACCTTATTGTTAGCACTCAAAGATGATGAAAAGGATGACAAGAGCTCATGGTATCTTAACAATGGTGCAAGCAATCATATGTGTGGCCATAAAGAAAAATTTGTGGAGCTTGATGAGAAAGTGAAGGGTAATGTTTCATTTGGAGACACCTTAAAAGTCCAAATTCAAGGCAAAGGTACCATTTTAATTTTTCTTAAAGATGGTGGTCACAAGTTAGTTACTAATATTTACTATGTACCTAAATTAAAAAATAATATTTTGAGTTTGGGACAACTTGTTAAGAAGAGATATGAAATTCATATGAAAGATTATTATCTTTAGCTTAGAGATCATAATGCTAACTTGGTTGCTAAGGTGTCTATGACAAAAAATAGAATGTTCATGTTGAATCTCAATACAATTAAAGCAAAGTGTTTAAAGGCTAATGTTGAAGATGAAGCTTGGTGTTGGCATATGCGATTTGGTCACTTGAATTTTGAAGCACTCAAAGCCTTGGGAGAAAAGAAGATGGTGAAAGGGATGCCCTCAATTAATCATTGCAATCAATTATATGAAGCATGTCTCCTTGGAAAACATGCAAGAGAAAGCTTTCCAAAGGAGGCAACTACAAGAGCAACCAAGTCATTGCAACTTGTTCACACTGATGTGTGTGACCCGATCAATCCTTTCTCATTTGGTAAAAATAAATATTTTTTGCTTTTTATTGATGATTATAGTAGGAAGACTTGAGTTTATTTTATAAAGCAAAAATCTGAAGTATTTGTAGCCTTTAAAAATTTCAAAGCTCTTGTAGAAAAAGAGAATGGTTATGTAATCAAGGCTTTAAGATCCGATAAAGGATGCAAATTTACATCTAAAGAATTTAATGAATTTTGTGAAACAAATGGAATTCGCCGCCCTCTAACGGTTCCTAGATCACCACAACAAAATGGTGTAGTGGAGAGGAAAAATAGAATTGTTCTTAATATGGCTAGATGTATGTTGAAAACCAAAAATATGCCTAAGGAATTTTGGGCCGAAGCTGTTTCTTGTGCAGTTTATTTGCTCGACCACTCTCCAACAAAAAATGTGAAGGATCAAACACCACAAGAAGCATGGAGTGGGACCAAACCTAGAGTCAATCATTTGCGAATTTTTGGAATTGTTGCTTATGTTCATGTACTCGACCAAAGGAGATCCAAGCTAGATGATCGAAGTGAGAAGCATGTTTTTATTGGTTATGATCCAAATTCCAAAGGCTATAAGTTGTATAACCCAAGCAATGGCAAGATTGTTGTGAGTCGAGATGTGAAGTTTGATGAAAAAGCCACTTGGAGATGGGAAGCACAACAAGAAGGAAGTTATAATTTCTTTCCATACTTTGAAGATGAAGAGCAAGAGACCATGATGCCTATCCAAGAAGAGACTCCACCACCATCTGTAATACCCTAGAAAATCATGTTAGGCTTGTATATGGTTACAGAGGTAGTCTAATACTTACTTAACATGTTTGTGAAGTTTTGTGACTTTCTGAGCACGTTTAGGCACTTTCTTTGTAGTAACGCTGTGTGAGAATATAGCCAATTGTTATTTGCTCTGGAAGTGGCTTAAACTGCTTAGTTAGTGGAAATAACTGTGGAGAGTTTGTTTCCAAGTCACAAATGTGGAAACTGTACTACAGTTAAAATTTGAGAACAATAGGAGCCAGTTTGGTATTTTTAGGCATACTGGTAGTACTTTTAATACCGGATTGATCCCCAGCAGATATGGAAAAATAGAATAAAAGTAAAACAACAATTTAGATGAATCCTAATATTTATTCTAAAGTTGTTGGAAGCTGAAAAACTTGAATTAGCATAATTCGAGTGTCCTTAGCAGATATAAGTTTCAGTGTAGAAACTTAAGTTAATCTTTTCCCTTAATTCCCTCCATGTCCCACCCCCTATTTCTAAGTTCTCTCTCGGCAGAATGAAGAAAAATAGAGAAGGAAAGAAAAGAAAAAGAAAGGAGAAGAGAGAAAGGGGAAAACGAAGGGGGAAGAAGAAGGACCCAAGCAAGAAGATCCAAAATCAAGCTCAAGGATTCAAGATCAAGAGTCTTCAAGAGGTAGGGGATTTCTATTCATCTATTCCTTTGATTCATCTTGAATGAACATAGGTTTTGTGAATGGAAATAGGAGTTTGAGTAGTCAAATCCATGTTTTTGGATTGGTTCTTGATTTCAAGGACTAAGTTAGTATGTTTTTAGTTTATTGAGAATAAAATAGATGGATTTATCCATAGATTGGAGCTAGTTGGTTTTTGAGTTTGAACCTAGGTCATGAACAACTAAGAGAGTGATTTTTGGGTTTGATTCAAATCAAGAGGTTTAAGTTAGTGATTAATGTTTCCTAAGTGTTAATGAACTAGTTAGGAACTTAAAATCACATAGAAAATGATCTTGAATGATTGAAATTGAGAATTGTTTCAAAGGAACCATTTTCGGATTCTGCAGAATTCTGCAGAATCCAGTGAGCAGTCAGCGATGTTTGCTGCATAACTCGAGCTACCGATATCGGAATGACCTGATTCTAGAGCCATTTGAAAGCTAAGATATAAGGCTTCATTTAGTAAAAATTTCAAAATTTTGGAGCAAGCCAATCAATACCAGTTTCTGTTTGAATCCACGGCAGATTCTGAAGAAAAAGGCATTCTGGCAGTCAGTAAACCAGATTGCATAATTTCTTGGTCCGATGTCGTATGGACATGAAACCGGTGCCATTTGAAAGCTAAGACATGAGGCTTCATGTGGTAAAAATTTCAGAATTTTCCCACATGTAGTTTGTTCCCAGTTTCAATTTAAAGTTAGGTCAGAAATGGGTACAACAGAGAATGCTCTGTTTTGGCCTCTGCAAAATGTTGCGTAACTTTGGCTACACTTAACCAAATGAAGCAAGGTTTATGGCATTGGAAAGATATGAGAAAGAGCTATATACTCATAAAATTTCAGAATTTTAGAGGTTATGATGCATGTTTGGTGCAAAATCTTGAAAAACATCCTTTTTAGGGTGCCTAGAGAAGATTTCATCGAATTTCTATTTTGATGTTTTGAAGTTCCTAATTGCTAGGATACTTTGTTTATGCCTAGTAGAGTATGTTGAAACTCTAATAGGAGTAATTTAAGAAGTGAGGATGTATTAGGTCAAGTTGACTTGAAATGCTAATTATGAGAGGTAATTATACATGGCTATAAATGCATGAGATGTTGTGAAACCTATTGAGGTTTGTAATGCTAATTATGAGAAGTTAATTAGACATGATGATAAGTGAAACCTATTGAGGTTTGTAATGCTAATTATGAGAAGTGAATTAGATATGATGATATACTTAACGGTATGATTTTGCCTTTTTGAAAGGTGTAAGCCCCGTGAAAGTGGGTGTTCTATATCGTGGTAAGGCACATGGTAACCTTCCTAATATAGTGAAATTCTTAAGGATGGACTTCCTTGTTCATTATCGATAACCTTGTAGTTGATGAGACTTCACTACTCGGGGGGGATGAGATGTCCTCTGGAATAATGATGTATGCTTTGATGAGACTTCCAGGACTTGTTCAAGGTTGTGGATGAAACTATGGACTTCCATTACTTTGTTCAAGTTTCATGCATTCATGACATTGCCATGGGATTGGAGTCCTGGATGTGGTATCATGCATTATTCACCTTCATACTTAGGAAATTGCATAGACATAATCATTAGTCATAATTAAGCATAACATGGCAATTGTATGGGCATCATGACATTTTCATGCATTGCAATTGTATGGGCGATTGCGTGTTGTTGAGATGAGGTGTTGTTGCTTCCATGATTGAAGTGTCAACTTGATAATTGTGATATTATCTGATTATACATATATGTGTATATGCTGGTATTGGAATACTTCTACTGAGATATGTTTTCTCACCCCGATTGTGTTGCCATGTAAATCCAGGTTCGAGCTCTTCTAAAGGGAAGAAGAAAATGTATGAAGACTAGCATAGTATAGATGCTATTTTGAGCTGAGCATATGTAAATGTTTTATATTTGCTTAGTTGTTTCAAGTTATGTATGAATGATATGGGTTAAACGTTGATGTATGTTAGTAGTAGCAGGGTCAATATTGGGTTATTCATTTATATGACGATATATTTGGGTAGCAAATATTGGGCTGTTACACCATCTCCCATTCATTTAGCATCCTTATCTTCCGAAGAAAGTTCTAGTGAAATGCCAAGAAAAATGAGAAATATTGAAGAATTATATGATGTAACTGAGCGTTTTGATTTATTTTGTCTTCTTGTTGACAGTGAACCTTTAGACTTTGATGAAGCTTTCAAAGACAAAAGGTGGAGGCAAGCCATGCAAGAGGAAATTGAAGCAATTGAAAAGAATAACACTTGGGAGTTATCATTTCTTCCCAAGGGTCATGAGGCAATTGGAGTCAAATGGGTGTTCAAGATAAAGAAGAATGCCAAAGGAGATGTAGAGAGATATAAAGCAAGGCTCGTTGTAAAATGCTACAAGCAAAAACATGGAGTTGACTATGAAGAAGTGTTTGCACCCATTGCTCGCATGGAGACAATTCGTTTGATCGTTGCTTTGGCGGCTCAAATGAAGTGGAGGATTTATCAACTTGATGTAAAGTTCGCTTTCCTTAATGGCTATGTAGAAGAGGAGGTATATGTTAAGCAACCAATTGGCTTTGTGATAGAAGTGCATGAAGATAAAGTCTTGAGATTGAAGAAGACATTATATGGGTTGAAGCAAGCACCAAGAGCATGGAATAGTCGTATCGACAAGTATTTTCAAGATAATGACTTTGTTCGATGTGTTCATGAATATGCTCTTTATGTTAAAGCATATGACAATGGAGATATTTTGCTTGTTTGTCTTTATGTTGATGATCTTATTTTCACCGGAACTAATCCTACTTTGTTTGAAGGATTCAAGAAAGCTTTGACACATGAATTTGAGATGACCGATATTGAGCTCATGTCATACTATTTAGGCCTATAGGTGAAGCAAAAGGAGGATGGAATTTTATTTCTCAAGAAGCATATGCAAAGGAGATTTTGAAGAAGTTCAATATGTTTGATTGTAACTCGAATGTGGAGTTAAATTGTCAAAGTTTGATGATGGAGTGAAAGAAGATCCCACCATTTTCAAAAGCCTTGTGGGAAGCTTGAGATACTTGACTTCGATAAGACCCGACATTCTTTTTGCGGTTAGAGTAGTGAGTCGCTACATGGAATCACCTACTTCTACCCATATGAAAGTTGCTCGGAGGATTCTTCGTTACCTAAAAGGTACAATTGATTTTGGACTATTTTATTCATTTTCTAATGATTTCAAGCTTGTGGGATATTGTGATAGTGATTTTGCGGGAGATGTTAATGATAGAAAGAGCACTACTGGTTTTGTATTCTTTATGGGAGATTATGCTATTTCATGGAGTTCTAAAAAATAATCTATTGTCACACTTTCAACTTATGAGTCCGAGTACGTGGTGGCAACTTCTTGCACTTGTCATGCTATATGGCTTAGAAGGTTGTTGAAAGAAATTTATTTTCCACAAGAGGAAGCAACAAAGATTTGTATTGATAACAAGTCCGCACTATCTCTTGCTAAAAATCCGGTGTACTATGATCGAAGCAAGCACATAGACACAAGATTTCATTTTATTAGAGACTATGTTGAGAATAAGGTGATTAAGCCCAAATATATGAAAACACAAGATCAAATTACTGATATTTTTACTAAGCCTCTCAAGTTTGAAGAATTTCAAAAATTGCGAGCAAGACTTGGAATGAAGAATAAGACTTCAAATTAAGGGGGAGTGTTGATTAAAAATAATAATTTGAAGTTAATGGATTTGTGGTGGTTATGTGACCTTTGATGTGGTAGCTATTGAGAGTTATTCTATGAATAATGAAGAATTATGGTGTGTCATTAGAGAGAAT
The DNA here is from genome assembly GCA_029884595.1 of Ormosia semicastrata. Classification (NCBI taxonomy): domain Eukaryota; kingdom Viridiplantae; phylum Streptophyta; class Magnoliopsida; order Fabales; family Fabaceae; genus Ormosia; species Ormosia semicastrata. The sequence goes on along the minus strand of JAQQTO010000022.1, from coordinate 5,914,026 downwards.
TATTTCATTAGAGTTATGTAGTTATAGGATGGTTTATTTCATGAGTTAAATGAAAATTAATATTATTAATTAGGGAGAGTTATAGAATGTGTAATGTATCTTTCACCTCTATAAATATTCTATGTACTTTGAAGTTTAGTTAAGAAGAAATAAATTTTTTACAAAGAGTCTCTTCTATTATTCTTCTACACTAACATAAGGTAATTCTATACCATAAATCTTAATTATTGATTAGTTTATATACATGTCATGAATTAAGGCTAAAGATGGATCCATTAAGTTTATTCTTTTGGGTCAAAATGTGGCGTTAGACCCACTATTATGATTTCTTACTTAACCCATTGATGGAGATCTCCCCTACTTTTGGGCTCCTTCTGACCAACAACAAGTGGTATCTAGAGCCGATACTTCGTTTGGGCCGAGTATATAGGGACGGTGGTTGGTACTCGGATTCGGCCCTAACCCATGCTATGGAGTACATTGATAAGACATGGGTCTTGGTTGGCAACCCCGTGAATACTTAGAATCGCCTCCCCTTAAGGGGGAGCATAATAATGTCGAGACTCATACTTGAGGGAGAGAATGTTAGAAATTCAAGCATGAGTGATGAAGTCTCACATTGGTGAAAAAAATGGGTTAACTGAAGAGTATATAAGTGGGAAGATACATAAACTCATTACATTAAGGTTTTAAGTCAAGATGTGGTATTAGACCCATTATTGTAGTTTCTTACTTAACCTATTGATGGAAATCTCCCCTATTTTTTGGGTCCCCCTGTGGCTAACAATGGTATCAAAGTCTCCTTTATGACTATATATGTTTGTCGCTATTAGAATTAGAATCACTTAAAATAGATTTGGGCTTCAATTATGTTCTTTCTTTATGGAGTAATTTACAATAAATTCCCCAATTTCAACTTTGTTCTGTCTTAGATTTAGAAAGCATGTTTTATTGATATCCACGAATGGCTTTGGATACGTAAGCTTGCAGCCACTTGTGTTTTTCGATACAATCTTTCTTGCTTAACTAACATATTGAATCCAATTGGATTCTATTGAACCCCCCACCAGCGTGCTCGTTGCACACTATTTATTCCTCCTTTTCTATTATATGGAGTAATTGTGGCTCAATTACGTGTTTGATGAAATAAATTTTTTGTCATTTATATCAAAATAACAATAATAGTAATAATGTGGTACTCTCTGAATTGGAATTTGGAATTTTTTGGGTATAATTAGTATATTATTGAGCATGTCATATGTTGTGTATTAATTTTGTTTGAACATTGAAATAATTTTTTGATGTTATTTTAGACATATTATATTGTGTGTTGAAACTGTTGAGTTTCGTAAACTATTATGCAAATTAAAATCTAAGAATTCATTTGGTATATTTAGAATTATTTTGAATAATTTTACTCATATCTACTATTTAAATTGTGGATAAATAATAAATAAAAGAGCATATTCTCATGCCCTAAATGCCTAATGAGATGAGAGGTCTTATCGGAATCATGGAATAAAATTTTGTAATTAATTCTCACATACTTATGGACACTTTGGTATTGAATATTATCTTTTATGATGCTTGATAACTGTTGAGATTATTTTCACTACATATAGTAGATAAGTGAGAATTATAATTAAAATTATAATTTTGGATATTTTATTATTTAGATAAATTTTGTATAATAAGAAGCATTGATATCGATAAATATACTATTTCGATATTATTTTGATGCCAAGAAATTCATGTTGATTGTGTCTTTTACTGTTGTTGAGAATATATATATATTAACTACGGAAGGCTTATTGCAAGCTTGGGTATATTAAAAATTATTTATTTAGACATATGTTGCTCCTCTTTAATTGTCAAAGCCAATTTTATTAGTTGAGCTTGTTAAATTCTGTAAATTGTGCAATCTAATTCTGAGAGTTACTCTTGAAATAATTTTGTTGTTATAAGAGAATACAATTGTATCGTGTGTTGCATATAATTGTTTTGGTATTAGACATTTGGATATTAACAATATTAAAGTCCTTTGATATATATTATTAAGAGTTAAAGTACAGTTGTAAGTGATTATTTTTATTGTATATTATGCCATTGCAAATTTATATAAATTTCTTTTAATATGATCATTGTAAAAATATTATTTAAAGTAATTTTGATTATTGAGAAATATTTAAGAAAATGATAAATTTATATTAAGTCATTATTGTGGTTAAGTTTTATATATCTCTTAAAATTGAAAAATAAAGCTTATTTCAATAAGATTTTGTTGTTGCCCTCTAATATTTATTTTGTAAGTCATTTGTGAGAGTTGTATAAAGTTTTGGTGATTTGAATCATACTAAGTTAGCGTCCACTTTTGCTGGCTCTATACACAAGGATAAACAACACACTATATGAGGTTAGTTATAGAACTTATATGGTTATTGACATATTATATAATTGCATAAGTGGAGAAATTTGTGAGGTCTTATCGGAATTATGGAATAAAATTTTGTAATTAATTCTCACATACTTAAGGATACTTTGGTATTGAATATTATCTTTTATGATGCTTGGTAACTGTTGAGATTATTTTCACTACATATAGTAGATAAGTGAGAATTATAATTTTGGATATTTTATTATTTAGATAAATGTTGTGTGACAAGAAGCATTGATATCGATAAATATATTATTTCGATATTATTTTGATGCCAAGAAATTCATGTTGATTATGCCTTTTCTTGTTGTCGAGAATATATATATATATATATATATATATATATATATATATATATATATATATAATTAATTATGGAAGGCTTATTGCAAGCTTGGGCATATTAAAATTTATTTATTTAGACATATTTTGCTTCTCTTTAATTATCAAAGCCAATTTTATTAGTTGAGCTTGTTAAACTCTGTAAATTGTGCAATCTGATTCTGAGAGTTACTCTTGAAATAATTTTGTCGTTATAAGAGAATATAATTGTATCGTGTGTTGCATATAATTGTTTTGGTATTAGACGTTTGGACATTGACAATATTAAGGTCCTTTGATATATATTATCAAGAGTTAAAGTACAGTTGTACGTGATTAATTTTGTTGTATATTATGCCATTGCAAATTTATATAAATTTCTTTTAATATGATCTTTGTAAAAATATTATTTAAAGTAACTTTGATTGTTGAGAAATATTTAAGAAAATGACAAATTTATATTAAGTCATTATTGTGGTTAAGTTTTATATATCTCTTAAAATTTAAAAATAAATCTTATTTCAATAAGATTTTGTTGTTGCCCTCTAATGTTTATTTTGTAAGTCATTCGTGAGAGTTGTATAAAGTTTTGGTGATCTGAATCATACTAAGTTAGCATCCACTTTTACTGGCTCTATACACAAGGATAAACAACACACTATATGAGGTTAGTTATAGAACTTATATGGTTATTGACATATTGTATAATTGCATAAGTGGAGAAATTTGTTCTCAAGGTGTTCTTCTCCTTCTTCATGCCTATTTTAAAATATGTAATTATGTATGAGAGTATGACAATTATGTAGTTGATGTTGCATGAAAATTTTGGAACTTCATGACTAATTTTTTGTTGACTATTGTAGTTTCTTGTGGTTACATACTCACCTATTGTAAGACCAGTCATGTATTTTGTAAATATTGTAAATTTTGGTCAATAAGAGTTCCATTTAGAATATTTGTAATTATTTTGGACGCTTTGTATAGTTGCGAACTCGCATTTGCGGGACCAGTTATGACACAACATAACTTTGTTAATGATGTTGCTTACATTGGAAATTATATTAATAATGCACTTACTCTATCAGTTTATCGTTATTAATATGGTTTCTGATATTTTGTTGAATTCATTAAATGATTGTACCCTTAAAGTTTTCAGTATCTTCTCAGTATTGGCTTTAAGGACATAATATTTATTATTTTATTGGAGTCTACTTATTCGTTATAATATGGGATCCTTAGGCGAGATTATAATAGTGTAGCAGCTCAAATTGTTGTGATTATATATATATATATATATATATATATATATACATACATTTAATGTTACTCATTGTCAAGTGTTTTATCAAACTGATTTAAGCAACCTTGAATATTTATATTATTTTATAAAACTTGACAAATGAGATGATTGGACATTCTGTAGCAATTCAATTTTGTTCTTTGAATATGTAATTTTTTCAAATAAAAAATAATAATAAAACTATTTTCTTAATGATGTTGAATGGGTTGCAATTAATATTGGGTAGTGTAAGTAATGGACATGCCCTTCGGTATGATATTATTTGGCATAATCATTTGTCTTGTAGAGAAAATAATTTAAATATTTATTTTGAAAAACTTGAAAAATATTGCTTGTTTATAAAGTATGGAAATATTAGTTCAATTATTTTGCTCTATCAAGTGGGAGAGACTTGTATATTGTAATCCAGAATCCTTAAGCGGGATTGCAATGATGCAAGGGTTCTAGTTCAATTAATAACCAAGTTAATTGAATAAGGAAAAACTAATATAATTATGATTGCTTAAGTATAATAAATATTTTAATGCATGGTTTTCTCTAACCTTTGTATCTGTCATTGCTTTGTTGTTACTTGTTGGGACTTGATGAGAATTATGAAGCATGAACACACTATTTTTGAGGCATATCCGCGTGTCAGACACATGTCTGTGTCGAACACAGAGATGCATGTATGATAACGTGTCTTGCGTGTCCAAATGTATTCAATTAAAAAGATTATTTTTTTCGGCTTGGACGCGTCTTGGACACGGCTCAGACACGCTTGGTGTTACAGCCCAATATTTGTCATCCAGATATATCATCATATAAAAGAATAACTCAATACTGCTCATGCTACTTCTAACATACATCAACAACTAATCCATAATATTCATACACAATGAGTAAATATGGAGAGCCACGATAACAAGAGTTATATATATACATCATAGCCTCAAAAGGGCACATTATTATATATAACTCTTAACAACTAAGCAAATATAAACATATATATAAGCTTAGCTCAAAACAACATCTACACTATGCTAGTCCACATACATCTTCTTTTTCCTTTTTGAAGAACTCTCACCTGGATTTACACGGCAACATAATCGGGGTGAGAAATAACATATCGTAGTATAAGTATTCCAAAACCAGTATATATACATATACATTCAGATAATTATTCATAATTATTGAAATTAACACTTCAATTACAGTAGCAAACAACATCTCCATCTCAGAGATATGTAATCTCTCATACAATTGCAATGTCATGGTTTTATGTCAGATAGCAACTACCCATACAATTGTCATGCTATGCCAAATTATGTCTAGTGTTTATGCCTATGCAATATCCTAAACATGAAATGAATAATGTTATGATACCATATTCAAGAACTCCAATTCCATGGTAATGTCATGAATGCATGAGTCCTGAACAAAGTAATGGAAGTCATAACCATAACCTTGAACAAGCACTGGAAGCCCATCCAGCAATCATCATTATCACAGAGGAAATCTATCCCCCCCCCCCGGGTAGTGAATTCCATCAACTATACAGTTATTGATAATTAATAAGGAAATTCATCCTTAAAACCACTATAATAGGAAAGATACAATTCATCTTATCTAATATAGATCACTCACAGCTACGGGACTCACATCTTTCAAAAAGTAATCACCCATATCTACGGGGCTCACACCTTTCAAAAAGGCAAAACTTACAATCATGTTTTTATCAAGCATAGTGAGGATATGACTCACCAACACTATCCATCAAAACAAGCAGAGGATATTACTCACCTTCATTGGTCAAACAAAGCAAAGAGGATATTACTCACCTCCTTACTCAATAATTTAATAAGGATATTACTCACATTATTACACACAACATAAAGAGGATATTACACACCCCAATATGCTTCAAACAATACAAAAATGATATTACTCACCTTAATGTGCTTCACGAATAATAGAGAGGATATTACTCACTAATTTATACTTTTCAAACAACATATAGAGGATATTACTCACCTCAATGTGCTTCAATAAACACATAGAGAGGATATTACACACCTCAACTATGCTCCACAAACATCTCATGCAAAACAATTACTAATTACTTTCCATAACTAGTTTCACAATTGATTTATATGCATTTCAAGCTTATTTCACAACACTTTATCAAATACTTATAAAAGTACTTTAACACTCTTAAAAGAGCATACATGAGTGATTCCAACAATTAGGGAAACTCATTTCCTCAATTCACTACAATACACAATGCACAATATACACACATATATATATATATATATATAATCATGCCTAATTTTCTCACATAATTAGCATTACGAATCCATTTCATTTAACACATTCACACTTCAATCTGTTAAGAACACTTAGATTTCACCAAATCTAGATTTCTAGCTTCCAACAAGTTTAAAATAAATCTTAAGATTCATTAAAAATCTTGTTTCACCATTTCTCTATTTTTCCATATAAGCTACTAGTCAAACTGACATTAAAATAAATAACCAGTATGCTTAAAAATGCCAAACTAACTCTAATTAACCTCAACCTTTAACTGTAGCACAGTTCACACATTTGTGACCTAAAAACAAACTCTCCACATTTATTTCCATTAACTAAGCAGTTTAAGTCACTTCCGGAGTAAATAACAGCTATATTTCACACATAATGTTACAACAAAGTACCTAAACGTGCTCTAGCAGTCACAAAACTTAACAGACATAATAAACAAGTATTAAGCTACCTCTGTAACCATATACAAATCTATCACATTTTCTAGGGTGTTAAACTTAGACATGTCTATGACACAGCTTTGACATAGCCCATTAATATTTAAAAAATATATTTTTCATAACTAATGTCCAATTAGTAAGCCCGTAATCCACCCAAGGCCAGTAACATGACTGACGTCCTAAACCACTATTTTCACATATTAGTATTTTATGTTTTATCTTTTCACACGCCACTATTAGGTTTTAATTTTTATCATTTCACACACCACTATTTTCATCTGCTCCTTCTACCTTTGCTCATGCCAAGTCATCCATTTCATCGTCACCGAAACTTGCCTCACACCACTATTCTCTCTAGTTAATTTTTTTGGATACACATGTACTTGTACGTGGTTAGTTCTATTAGAAGAATTTGATTTAGGAGATTTTTTAGAAAATGTCAATAAAAATTATACTTCACATTTTTTTGGAGGGGCTTACTAGGTAGCAAATATTGGCATATATGATAGATATTAAGATATTATAAATCTTTAATTTTTTAGAAATGATATTAATGAATTATGAATCTTTTTTCTTAAATTTTGTAATTATATATATACATAAATCAAGTTCTTTAGTTTACTTAGATATTAATTTATATATATCGTATGTATGTATGTATGTATGTATGTATGTATATATGTATGTATGTATGGATGTATCACTACAAGAATTTTATAAATTAGCTACCAAATTTAGCTATAGAAAATTTTGGTAGCTAATCCGTAGCTAATTAGCTACGGATTAGCTACAAATTAAATTTTTGTAGCTAAATTTCAAATAAAATTCTATCCAACAAATAGCTACAGATTAACTACGGTTTAGTTACAAAATTTAGTTACGAAAAAATTTGGTAGCTAATCCATAGCAAAATAGCTACGGATTAGCTACGAAATAAAATTCCCTAGCTGAATTTTGAATCACAAAAAAAAACTTGATCAAGCAAATAGCTACGGAATTGCTACAATTTAGCTACAAATTTAACTAAAAAAATTTATTTCTTAGCTAATCTATAGCTAAGCCGTAGCTAATTAGCTACGGATTAGCTACCAAAATTTTTCGTGGCTAAATTTTAATTGCATAAAAAAATTGACCAAATCAATTCTCTTTACGCGCGCCCGTACTAAACTTTCCCAAATCTGAAATCCCTCCTCCGTCCTTCCCTCCTTCTCATTCTTTCTCACTCTCTCAAATTTGTCAGCCCAGACTAATCTTAAATCTTTCAATATCAATCTCAAATCCCTCCATCCTTATACTTGCTATCTCTCAATCTCATTGTTGCAGCCTCTAACTATCAAGCTTCCTTTACTTCTGTCTGTGAGGACTTAGTGATTACTATGCCCCTGTGAAGCATTTAAGAGGTGAAGCACTCATTCCTTGTCCTACCAAGAGGTCTAATTAACAGTGAGGTCATTCTCTATCATCACTCTCACCCAGACATTACGGTAGACTATTACAAACGCACACAACCAAGTAAATAGGTACTTTCTTCTTCTTTTTTTCCATACAGTATCACTCAAACTCACACAAACAAGTTCACTATTACACCCACATACACAAAAGCAAGCAAAAGCATGCCTTTCGAGTTTCAAGTTTCTAAGTAAGGAGTGCTTAGATCTGATTATCGTATGGATGGATCCTTTTAGTGGACAACACCAGGTATCAGATCTGACTAGATCTGATTATTTTCACCCCATTTTCTGCTTTCTTTGCTGAGTTGCTCGACTCTCATAACGGTCCGGTGTGGATAGTTTATATATTCCACTTCACTAGCTTTCTGCTAGGAACAGAATTTCAAAAACAAATGAGCCAGACCAGGATGCTTTTATCCTCTGGAGGTCCCATATATATTATCTGTTTCATGCTTTAGCGTGTACCTGTGTGATGCCTTTAATTTTTTAGTTAAAAAATGTGTAGACCCACTCAGCCGGTTCAATGGAAGTGAGCCAAGTCAACGAGTTTCTTATAACTCACACGAGCTAAACACCATTGACTTATCAAACTTAGTGAAATTAAGAAGAAAAATGTAATTGATACTTTTCTATACTAAAGACAGTCATGTCTAGTACTAGTAAGCTGATAAAGGAAATGCGAATCATTAGTCCATGTCTTAGGGGTTAGATAAAGTAGCATTCACAGTGGCATGGGATATGAGCTATTTTGAATAAGAAGACTGGTTGTTCCAAAAAGTACCCAAAAATGAGAGTGCACGCCTCTTGGTTGCTATGGGGCCCAGCCTCACTTCCTCTTTTTGTATCCTTGTCATATTCAATTCTTTGTGGGTTTACCTTTTCTCTGATGTACAAATTATCACTAGCTAAGCACCTTCCCTTTTTTGAGATATTGAGACAACTTGAGGAGGGGGCCCCTGCCCCCCATATTCACAATTTTTCCACTTGACGGTACGACAATGTTACGCGCCTGTGGGAAACACTGATATTTGTGTTCTATGTTCTGTTTAGTGCCATTATTATGGGGCTTTTATTGTGTTTATTGTAATTGGTGTTTGGACTTGAAGAAGGAATGGATGATATCTTGGTTGGATGTAATTCAATGTGGTTGGTGTTACTGTTGGCTTTTTTCCTGTGTAGTTTCTAATTGGTTGGTGTTTGCTTGATGTAATTAGTGCCATTATTTAGCTGATGATTTTATAAGGAGGTTTAAGCAGCACCTGAGGTTGCAGAGGCTTGACTCCATTCTACCTTACATTGATATACTCTTTCATTTATGTTTGCTGATAACTAAACTTCTATGATTAGTTGCTTCTCACCCCCATGACTTTGTCCTCTCAGAATTAGCATATCCTGGATCCTCTTGATATTCTTCCCCACATAACCAAAAGATGATTTATTCGAAAACATCAATTCCTCAATAACCCTCTTGATTTTTGTAACAATGCTTGACTGTTATAGGGTGTGCTGTCTCCTCGATCCTACATTCCTGTTTTGAATTTTTGAGCAGTTAGGCAGACATTTACTTCCATCTCCATTCCTTCTCCTATAGTCACTTGGAACATTATCTTTCCTTCACTACCAAAATCACCACGTACATTATGAACAGGAGGAAAAAAATATGATTACTCATAAATCATAATCTAACAACTTAAAAGTAGAATATATATATATATATATATATATATATATATATATATATATATATATTAACGGTCGTGGAGTCTTGGTTATTAGTTCAACCTTGTATATATGTACTTTTAACTTAATTATAAGAATCAAGCCAAATATTGTGTAACTTGCTTGCTTATTCAAAGTTGAGATTCTGTTTTCTTTATTAACCGATGGATGGGGTACTACTGGGCATGCAATTAATTGAACATGTTCTTTAACCCTGCTTGTGTAGAAGATGGAAAATAAACATCTAGCAGTGGGGTCATGCTCCAGAGAACAATCCTCAATATACTACTGTCTATGTGAGTAACCTTTTCATCTTAATCTCTATATTTCATTTTTTGGGTTAAAACTAAAGTAGTTCACTTCAGCAACCATAATTCTTTTGAAAAGTATATAAACTTACAATGGGTAATGCAAGTAATATTTTGAAGTCTACTATCAATAGTTGCGCTACTTGAATTTGGACTTTACCTCGCTATTGTTTTATTCTCTCTATATCTCGCCCTTTTGGCCATTAGGTTAGAGATGTAAGAATATTTTAGCTTGCTGAGAAATTCTGTCTTTTTCTATTCTGATTTAATGTGATTTGTTTACTTGTGAACTGTACATTTGAATTCTGCGGAATTTGCTATGGTCATTTTAATCATCATGATTTGTTGTGATTCATATTGTTGATGATTTTGTCATTTGCCAATTTTATCCCCTGGCTCTACTAATCCTTATCGTTGAGGATCTTTTATCGTTGGCTCTTATTTGTTTTTGGATATTCATTCTGAGTATATTGGTTTTTGTTTCCCATGCAAAACTATCATTTTTGACAAACTGGAGTATTATGGTGTTAAAACTAGAAACATAAATATTAATAATATTGCTTGTAATTGAATTCATTAATGGTAAACCATGATTATAAGGGTTTGTTTGATGTCACATTTCATACAATATCCCTTGACTAAATGAAATGGCAGGACATTTGGTTTTGATCAAGTTCATCATATCTTATATTTACTAAAGATGCTAAAATATGTGGTTTTGGTGCATAATTTGTGTAGTGATTTTTTATGATAGGACATTATGACATTGTTTGATCCATGCTGACCCCACCTAGTGGGAAAAGACTTGATTGTTATTGTTGTTATATATTCTAATAGATGTTGATTACAGGAGGTAGAGTTGAATCATCCAGTCCCTTTCAGAGATTTGTATGAAAGTGTTCATAAGAGGAAAAATGGAGAATATGTCACTCAACGCTCAAAGGATTTCATTGTAGGTGTCTTTAAAATTTAAACTAATCATATTTGTTAGGTTGTTGATTGTTTTGATAAATTTTTCTACATTTTTTGTTTCAGAACTCTTACGACACCACAATGTTAGACAAGTATGGAGAAGACTCTTCACTGTATCCTGTGGTAGATCAGGAGGTGTGGATGGAAGTGACGGATCCCAACAAGAAGGGGCGGGTCCATGACATAAGTCACAGTTTAAGTATTTACATTTATGGATCTAGTTCAGCCTCACAGGTTGGTGGTTCCTCCTACACTGTTCCAACACAAGCTATAAATGAAGCTGTTAGTGAAGTGATGGCTTCCTTTGTCCAGACGCAGTTGATGCCCATCCTCCATGAGATAACAGGCTCCCAAGCTTATAGTGGTGTGCCGCAGGCTGATTCACAAGGCGATGCAGTTAGGGATGATCATGATACTAACTTAGGTTGATTAGTTGTGTTTATTATTAATGAGAGGGTTAATTTGTTTAGAACTATTTGTATTAACATAGATTAATTAGTTATCCATTCTTTTTAGAACATGTTTTGGAACTTATTAATGGAAATATGATATTTTGTGTTGCTTTGTACAACTTATTTATTGGGTTTTTTTTGTTTGGATTGAAATATTATTGTACCAGGTATAATTAGCTATACAAAATTGCAATGGATTTAGCAAAATATAAATTGCTATGGATTAGCTACAGAATTGCTATAAAAAATTGCTACGGATTAGCTACGGAATTGCTATGAATAATTGCTGCAGATTAGCTACAAAATTGCTTCAAAAAATTACTATGGATTAGCTACGAAATTGCTACGGATAATTGTTATGGATTAGTTACAGAATTACTATAGATTTAGCAATATTATAGCTAGGAAATAACTACAAAATTGCTGCGAATAATTGCTACGGATTAGTTACAAAATTGCTACAGATTTAGCAACATAATAGCTATAAAATAGTTACAGAATTGCTACAAAATTTTAAAATTAGCTACGAAATTGCTACGAAATGTTTCGTAGCTAATTACCTATGGAAATGAAGAAAAATTCTAAATGAAAATTACCTACAAATTAGCTTCGGATTTGCTACGAAAATTTAAAATATAGCTATGGATTAGCTACAGATTTTTTTAGTAGCTAATTAGCTACGAGAATTTAACTATAGACCAATCAGTAGCTAATCCATAGCTAATAAATTTAGCTACGGATTAGCTATGAATTTTTTCGTAGCAAATTTCTAAAATTCTTGTAGTGATATGTATGTATATATATGTCATGTTTGTATCCTACAATTTTTTGAATTTTGTGTGTCCCTGTGTCAATGTCCATGTCGTGTCTCGTATCCATGCCGTGTCCCATGTCCATATTTGTATCTGTGCTTCATAGGTTGAGAACATTGTTGAATCTCCTAATGTATGTTGTAATGTAGTGAACTCTCTATAATTGTTACGTTGTGTTGATATGCTTTAGTCTTAATAAGATATGTTGAAAGCATAATTAGCTCATAAAGGTCTAAAGTTAACAATTTCTCTATTTTATACGATCATTTGTGTTGTGCAAACCACTAGTTTGTTGAACATATTTTGTAATAATTATAGTCGTAGTAATTTGGGAAATATTATTTTTTGTTGATAGGATAGGAATAATTATTTTGGCTTAGTATTTTAAAATGATGACTTTGAATATTTCCTTTCATATTATTTAAATGTCAACATACTCAAAGGAATTTTAGTTTTGCTAATTTTTTCAAGAAAAATCTGTGGATTAAAGTCATTCAAGTATTGTTGTGAAGGAAACATTCTTCCAATTATGGTTTAATCATTTTGTGAGGATTTATTGTTTATTTTAACCCAAATTATTGTATTAGTAAGTTCAACTTTATAAAAACTTCTTTTGTTGATGGTACAAAAAATTATAATGAATATATTTTAAGTTAAGCTTATTGTACCTATAACATTCACTTTGGAAAATTTTGTTTCTTTGGACTAAAGTCAAAAAATGTATATGCTTAATTCTTATGTATTTATATGTTGATTTCGTAAATTACCTGACAATCAATATGAATTGAAGCTCTTCGTTTCTTATAAGAAGAAAGTGATTTTGTAACTGTTGTTTCTTTTGAGATACTTGTTATAAATTTTGAAGCTTGCTGTGTATGAAGCCTAATATTAGAGGCAATTAAATGCCTACGTGCAAGTTAGGTTCACTTGATACAAGTTATCAAATATTATTGTTTAATATTGATTTTAGTGTTGTTTACATCAATGGGTGTTGTCATAGGTAAATGGGAGCAAATTTGTTATTAATATACTTTGTGCTAGTTGTATATTGATGACTAGTATTACTATTGTTGTTAAATGTGAGACAATATTCTATATTGAATTGTTTTTATCATGTGAAAAGTCTTAGTGATGCCATTTTGTGTTTAAGGCATAAAGACCTTTTAAATCATAATATATTGACGAATTGTATCACAAGGCATATATTGTTATAAATTTTGAAATGTGTTTATGTTGTTGTTGCACATTAATATTTACTATAGTGAAAGTTGGAGACTGTATTAGTTATGTCCTTAATAGTGGTTAAATATAGGTCTCATGTGCTTCCGTTGCTGGTAATCTAATTTTGTGCTCAAGTGTGCATGTGTTTATTATTGTTGCTATTGTGACACTTGGGTTTTAAGTGAGTTGTTAAAAACTTGCAAGTGATCTCATAATATGTGTAAGACATTAGGGATTTTGATCTCATTCATATGTTGTCAAGTTTTTTAAGTGGTCATTATGGTTGTGTGAAGTGTAGGTTACTATATTTGTGAAAATTGTGATTTTGTGTTTGCGATGATATAAATAAGCTGACCTGTTGTAAAGTGTCTTATGGATTGTGATATCTTCAATTGTTAATGCAAAGTTTGCATTTAATAATGAAGTAATTTTGTTAGATGTTGTGGTTGACAAATTTGAAATATTTGGCTTAATGTTGTTTTTGTTGTTATGACCACATTTTAGAAACTTTGCAATATTGTATTTCTCTCTATTTTGGCACTTGTGTTGTTCGAAAGAGAAGGTGAGATTTGAACTCACATTGAGTATTCTACCGCAGAACTGATAGTACCACTATTAATGTCTGTGTTGTTTTGTTTTTGACATGTGGGATTAGTGGGAGAGTGTACAGTACCATTATATTGTCTCGAGACTTGTTGAAACTTTGTTGCCATATATTGTTAACTATTGTGCGCGTTTGATATAGCATATAGTACCTGGTCTCAATTCATTGTACCAAGATATTTTGTTGAGATATTTTGTTGAATCTCAGTAGACATCCTTAGTAGATGCTAGGGCCAATTTGTCGGGAATTGCACATTGCTCACACTTTAAGCATGCAATTTTATTGTGCTTTTCATGTGATCCACATTTCACATTTTATTAGGTCATCGAGTTATAAGTATCTTGCATGTATGATATCAGTACTCCTACCGAGTATGATTTTCTGCATTGTTTGAGGAGCTTGAAAATCTATTTTTGACCAATGGTTGGAAGTGCTTGCTCTTAGTTAACATTGTTGTGGCCACATTAATCCAAATAGCTATTTTGCTTAAAATTATGTGTCTATGTTGTCCAAGTAGGAGATTGTTAGATGTTTTATTAAGTATGGACTAATATAGTCACTTATTTTCTAAAACTCAGATTAATTGAATGTTAAATGTTATGGAGCATAAATTGGTTTAGCCCATTTATGATCAATTTTATTATTGGGCTCTTATAAACACTTAAACTCATGTGGATAATGTTGTTTTGGGTTTGTGGGCCTTGTGTTTGAATTTTCTATGATGGGTAGATTAACCCATATTGTAAATATAAGGAGAGACCCTTATTCTCATCCTATATGTCCTAGTGAGGCCATAAGGGTTTTGCGCATAGAGAATGAGAGTAGTTTCTCTCCTCTATGATAACAAGGATTCTTGACTATCTTTCTCTCATAATGTCTCCCCAAATATATGATCCCTCTTTGGTATAAGGTAATTTTATACCCTAAATCTTAATGATTGATTAGTCCATATACATGTCATGAATTAATGTTAAAGGTGGATCCATTAATTTTATTCTTATGGGTATAAAATTTCTAACAAAGAATACTTATATGATGGTGTTTTTTCAAAGATAAGAAGATTAAAGTTTTTCAGGCCGTAAGAAAGTTGGATGAGAAAGTTAGTTGGGAAAGCTTTGTGATAAGGTTGCCAGATGAACCTTCTCACTAACTAAGCTTGAAAAAGACGCGTGTTGGCTCATCAAGAAAAGATAAAAACAATGGTAACTTACCACAAAAAGTACAGCTATTGTTAGGAGAGTCCAACAATTATATTTTCGAAGTCTATATAGGCATCCAAGCTAAAAGATTTAAAGTTTATGAGCCTTGAAGCCAATCAAATAGTGTGAGCTGTGAACTGAACTCTCTCACATTTACCTACCTATTTTCAAATCTACTCTATCTATTGTAGGAGTATTGAAAGCTCTGTAAACTTGTGTTGATCCACTCTTTCGGTGTTTTCGAGAGTTACCCAGTAGTTACAAACACTTACTTTCATTACTTTGATTCATGAGTATTGTAAGTGAACTTGTGAGTTGTACAAGTCACTTATTGATTAAGTTGATTAGCCTGAAGAGACTGTGGTCAAAGAATACTTGTATTGATAGCCTAAAGAGGATGGGTTATTACAAAGAAATACTCATATAGTGGAAATCTTAGTGAAAGCTAGGTACTAGAAGTAGCCCATGTGAATTTAGAGTGAACCAGTACAAGATTTCTAGTGTTGTGCTATTCTTACTTCTTCTCACTTATTCTATCTTTGAGGTTTGAATTTGTTAACCTACTAGGGTATCTTTACCAAAGTTTATAATTGAACTAAAAAATAAGATTCTCTAACTTTCAAGTATACTTAGTCTTATAAAAGTAAAAACTCTTGCTTACAATCATTCATAAACATAGTTGAGAAATCTTTAATAAGTTATTTTTGAATTTAAACATTTTTAAAAGAATATCAATCTTACTTCTATCAAAATACTGTCATAAGGGTCAATGCACAATATTTTGCAAATAGTGAGAAAGTTTGTTTTACACAAAAATAGTGTTATAAAGAACTCTCACTGATACTTGTTCTTATTGTTTGAACTTTCTCACTAACTTCTATCTACAAGCTAAGAGCCTTCTCACCTCCAAGTCTAAATCACTTGAAAAAGTTGTGAGAAGGTTAAATGTTTTAGGAAAAGAGAACACAATTCAACCCCCTTCTTGTGTTCACTCATATGAAGAAGCCAAAAGCCAAACACAATGAGCAATCGGTGCCAGATCAAATTCTTTCAAATTAATTCTCAATCCCTATTTTTTTGCCTGCAAGTTGTTCTCTACTAAATTAGTGTGAGATCTCCTTTTTTACAAGAGTTTCTCATTTAAGTTCTCTTGCCTTTCTTGTTTCCCTGCAATTTGGAATTGACCAAAATTTTACATTTATTTGTTTGTTTGTAATATGTTCATATTTGAAATTTAAACTATAAATAAGGTATTATGCAAATGAAAGTAAACAATAGTTTCCAGTTCTTTCTAATATAAAAAAATATAAAAAGTAATAATGACGGGTAAAGAAATAGTTTGGTGCTTCTTCATGGGGTTGGGATGTTCAGCTTGTGCTCAAAGAAGCTAAGTGCTATAATTAATAATGTGATTGATCAAATATATTTAAATTAGGTACTATAGGTTTATGAAAGAATTTTTCCTGAAAGATGTCCACTAAACTAGAAATTTTAGCATAGTCATAGAATAATAACAAATGCATGTTCTAAGAAGATTTCCACTATTTATTTAAATTGATTTGTTTAAAATTTATATAAATATATTTAAAATCAATAATAAAGATCTTCTAAAAATAAAGATTTATTATTATTCCATAAACATACAATAATTTCTCTCACTGATCATGTAAAATAGCAACCTGCAATGCCTATGACATATCATCACCAATGAAAGCTAACGTGATTTGGTGACGAAAGAAGGGGGGAAGATAACATGAGTAACTTCGGGGGCTATTCTTGCTCTTTCTTGTTTTACAATTGTTTTTTTAATAATATAGCTGCTCATATATACTTGTAGGACACGTTTGACACGATGTATAAGGCTTGATAGGATAAGCTTATATAATACATTATAATTTTATCAATTGTTAATTTGGTGCACCACAATATTGTATAAGCTGCATATCCCTCTTATATATTAAAATAACGTATAACTTAATTAGGCATTGGGGGTGGAATTAAGCCTGATTAAGTTTTGATGGATAAACTCATATAAAAATATTTCCTCTCTAATAAGGTTTTTATTTAAACCCTACCCTCATCTCTCATCTCTTGTAACAATCACTGTCGTTAACTAAGCTCCAACCACCACCACCATGCCTACCTTTTCTGACCACCATCCCCATCGCCTCATTTTATGACCACCACTGATCTCTACTCTGGCCACCACTCCATCATCGATCTCTGCCTCACCATCTAAAGCCCCAGTAACAACGAGCAGCAGTTCCATTTTGAACAAATCTTTACTCCTCCACCATGGTAGGCTTCAGGATAGTGCTATTGAACATCTACGTTGTTGGACTAGTTTTGATTTGTCGTCTTGCAGAGAGGCGAGTCGTAAGTAGCAGTCGAGAAGAAAGAGTCGCCGCTGATGCCGAAAAATGCCCAAGACAAAGAGAAGAAAGAGCCACTACCACTATCGGATATGAAGAATTCACTTATTGCTCACGCTGAGAAGTCGAACAGTAGAATGAAAATAGTATGGTGAAGTCCAATCGAACACCAATCTGAACAGAAGTGTGCAAATCTGAGCAGCAACCCATGAAGTCCGATCTTTGAGCAACGACCCACGAACTTCGGTCTCTAAGCAGCAACCCACGAAATTCGGTCTCTAAGTAGCGACCCACTACCCATGAACTCCGATCTTTGAGCAGCGACCAATGGTTTGTCGCCAGAAATCAATGTGACCAATGGTGTGACTCCGGTCATTGATGAAGGCCAATAGTATATTTTTTATTAAAGGGTATTTTTGTTAAAAGTGTTAATTTTTATCATACCTAGTATTATACAATGCATTAGTAAACACATGATAGTATTATCTTATACAACATAATATCTTATACAATGTCGTGTCAAACATTAGATAGTATTAAAATTTTATCAAGGCTTATATTATCAGGCCTTATATTATCAGGCTTAATATAATCAGACATTATCTTATCCTACATACCAAACAGCCCATATAAATACATTATCTCATATTTGTATAACTTTTAGCATTTGATTTCTTTTCTTATATAATTAACTATTACCATGCTTAATTAAGTTTTTGTACTTAAAAACTTTTACGTAGTCTTAAGATTTTAATAGTAATATATTTAACCAAAGATTCATATTAGGGAGTATACATGCCACCAAAAAAAATATTAGGGGATATACATTTAAGAAAGTGATGTATTATTAGGGTATACATTTTTTTTGTAGAAAAGTTATAAACTCTTTCTCCAAAAAATAAAAAAAAAATCTTATATATTATAATAAACTACTAATACACTATTCTTCCAAACGTGTATAATATAAAAATAGTTTAAATATATTTTTAGTTTATGAAAATATAGTACTATTTTATTTTGGTCTATCTAAAACTTTTTGTTGGTCTTGATCCATCTTTTTTTCTTTTGTTTTAGTCCTTAATGTTTGTGAGACTTCGTTAATTGTTTACGTAACAAACGAAAGTTTCACTGAGTTAGTGACTCCGTTTAGCACATAAATATTTAATGAAATTTAACAAACGGTGGAAATTAAAAAAATTTAGAGAGACCAAAATTAAAAAGTACTATATTTTCAAGGAGAAAAACATATTTAAATCTATAATATTTCAACAAATTAGGATTGATATGTTTAATATTAACATCCATGTTACTTACCAAAGAAACAGGAAAAAATTATAATTATAATTATAATAAATCTACCCTGATCACTTATGGTGTTTTGTTCTTTAGGTAGCCTTTTTGTACCATAAAAAATAAATAATATTTCGTAACAGAATTTTTGAATTACAATAAACATCTTACCTTCATAGAGCAATGAAATAGTTTGGTGCTTCTTCTTTATGGGATTCGGATTGGGATGTCCAGCTCGTGCCCAAAGAAGCCAAGTATTTATGCTTTTTTTTTTAATAAAGAGAAGAACTTCTACCTACTTATTCATGTGTAATTAAGAACTTATACCTACTAAGAATATACTTCTTTCTGCCACCTTCTAGTTTGAATTCTCTCAGTGAAATGTCACCCGGCCGTCTCATTATTTAAAAAAAAATGAGATATTATAATCAAATAAATATATGAACTTGGATTTTTTTTTAACAACCTAAAATGTGATTTTATTATCTGAATATTTCATTCCTGGAAAATTATTGTTTAATATGTAGAATATTATAGACTATTTAATTATAGAATGGTATATTAGGTGCTTTGAATGTATATTTTAATCGAGTTCCAGTTTAATACTTTCAAGGTCGAAATACCTTTCTAGGTCAAGATTGCTGTTAAGAGTAATGCTACTCACACATATATCTATCTATTTACATTATTTTATATCTTTGAAGTTTTTATCATTTGATTATAACTGGATTCACATAGTTTTCTGTATTAAAATTAAAGCCACTTTTGATAGTTGGTTGACTATTTGGAAAGTCAATCTTTTCTTGTTTTATGCTTTGCTAAAGGAATTGACGATGGAGGAGAAAACTTCTCCTTTCTTTATTTTATTTAGTAAAGAATTTGTAGTGAAGACAAAGTGGTTTTCTCCTATAAATTGAGATTTCTTTCCTTGTATATAGAGAGAAGTTGTAATATTTTCTTCATAATGAAAATATTGTATTATTACCCATGTGTTTCTTGTAATACCTTGGAAAACATGATAGACTTGTCCTTAGCTTCATCTTCTTGATCTTGAGGTAGGGGGAAACCTTTTTCTTAATTCATTTTCTTACTCTCTCCATCTTGTTCTTGAGTTATGACTTGATGTGTGATTTTAGGTTTTGAGTTGTTTTTGGTGTTTTTGACTTCAATCTTGTTGAAGAACTTGAGGATGACTTGTTTATGAGTTGTTAGGTGTATGAAAATAGATTTTCAGCCCTTGTATACCTTTAATTCCTTTTGTGGTGAGATTTGGGGTTTTAGGTTTTGTATTGGATGATATCCATGATCTTTGATTTTGAGTGAAATCAAAGTAGAATAAGAGTTTTTATGTGTAGATGAACCTTGTGGAATGTTGGAAATCACTTGGATATGAAGTTTGAGTGATTGGAGGAGGGGAAAGAACTAATGGAAAAGTTCCACAGTTCTGCAGAAGCTGCTGCAGTGTTTCTGGTTGAGAAACACGGCCCGTGTCCGAAGACACTGGGGGGGAGGCGTGTCCCTCTCTGCCAGTTGATTTCGTGAAACAGTGCTCATAGAAATTCGCCTTAAGATGGTTCACTACCTTAACTCCTAAATTCGTTGTTGATTGGAAAAACTTGTCCTCAAGATTTTTATTATACTTCATCACTAGTAAGGTGTAGCAGAAATCCATCTCATGTCTCTCTTATATTAAACAAAGGAAGAAGGATTCTCTCCGAGACTTTATATCCTAGTTCAATAAAGAAATAGTGAATATTTGCCACTAGATGAAAGACTCGGATTGCATTACAAGAAGGAAGGATTTCGTTATGGGCCGTTATCCTTTTCACGGGCCAAAAAAAGAGCCAAAGACAATGGACGAGTTTCGAGCTAGAGCTGATAAATGTATCAATGCAGAGGACGTGTTTCAAGCTTAGAAACATTTGGACAAAGGAGAAGATGTCAAGCCAAAACCCGGATAGGCTCCCCAACAAAATCGAAACTCGAGACCACCTTTAAAAGGAAAGTATGAGAGTTATATCCCCCTCAACACACTTTGAACTCATATCTACCAAGAAGTGATGAACATGGAGTTTAAAGATGTGCAAAAACCTCCCCCTTGAGAAAACATGCACAGAAAGATAAGTCCAAGCATTATGCATTTCATGAAGGTCATGGGCATAATACTAAGGACTACATCAACCTTTAAGATGCTATCGAGTCTTTGATCTGGGATGGTCGTTTAGGCTGATATTTTCATTAATCTCAGAATAACAATCAGATGGAAGGACAAAATTATAGAAAACGAAGCTACAGTCTTTGGAGAAGCCTATCTCCACCATACCAGAGAAGATGCTCACTTGGTAGGAATGAAAATCCTTGAGTAGGCCCATCCCAAGATAACGCTTAGAATCAAGAAAGAGCACAACCCCAGGAAAACACCAATCCAAACAATAATCATCGTCATGTTAAAGTAACCCGGATAATTAACACTGTTTTGGGGGGCTTCCCGGGTGGCGGTGAATCTGGGAACGTAAAAAAAAATGCACTTCGGGTCGTGTTGAGCGTAACATCACATTTGGGATATAAGTTGGACGATGGAGTAAGGAAGACCATGCCGATTTCATTTACCGATGAAGATTATGGCTGTATTATCCCAGACCATGATGATCCCATGGTGATCTCAAAAATAATAACCAATGTCGAGGTCTATCATATATTTATTGATCAAAGGAGCTCGACCGACATTATGTTCCTAGATCTTTTAAACTAGGACTATCAAAGAAGGAACTGATCCCATATACTGGTGAATTGATTAAGTTCACTGGAGATAAGATTACCCTGGTAAGATACATTGAGACTTTCTGACTTTGGGGAACGACTCTCTTTTCAAGACACTCAAGGTCAAATTTCTTATGGTAGATTATCCTTCAGCTCATAATATCATACTTGGTCACCTTTCTTTCAACACTTTTGGGGCTATGACTTATACACCCCATTTGGTCATGAAGTTCCTCGACCAACATGATAGGGTCGTTATAGTTAAAGGAGACCAGACTATAGCTAGGAAGAGCTACAATGAAAGCTTGAAGACTACCAAAAAACCACGCACCATGGACCAATGCAACAATTTAGCATCAACCATTACGAACCATGTCAACGTCCTCCTGACTAAGCTGGATTTTCATGAAGAAATTTGTGGCATATGCCCTCAACTTGATAAAGAATTTTAATCTCTTCAACTTAGTGCCAAGCCATATCAGGTAGCCAAAATTGGGCGACATCTAACCCAAGAAAAAAGTTCCTAGTTAGTTGAGATTCTTTTGAAAAATAAGGATTTCTTCGCTTGGATGTCTACGGATATGCCAGGTTTAGACCTTGAATTCATTTGTCACTAAATTTCTATTACGAAGGACATGAAGTCGATGGCCCAATGAAAGAGGAAAGTCAGACCTATGAGGCAAGAGGCAATTTAAAAGTAGGTGAAAGAACTCTTGGATACCAGATTCATTAGAGAAGTTTCTTATACCATTTGGCTCTCTAACGTAGTGTTGGTAAAAAAAAAGCTAATGGGAAATGACTTATGTGTGTCGACTACATGGACCTGAATAAGGCTTGCCCGAAAGACTCTCATCCATTCCCTAACATTTATCCAGGTTCTGACTACTCTCATTCATGGATGCCTATTCCGGATATAACCAAATTCTCATGAACCCGGAGGACGAAGATAAAATTGCATTTCTAACCGAGATAGGAAGTTATTGTTACCGTGTCATGCTATCTGGATTGAAGAATGCAAGCACAACTTACCAGTAGATGATGAATAAGGTTGAATAGTGATCCTCACTCACTTCCTAGCTAAGGACGCTCAAAAAATCCCTCCCTTCTTGAAAACTCTTAAAAAGGGAAGAGATTTTGAGTGGACCCCAAAATGCAAGGCCGCCTTTCAGGAGTTGAAGAAGATGCTAGCTGCACCATCGATCGTAATAAGAACAGACCCTGGTGAACACTATATGCCTACCTCTCAGTCAGTAATGAAGCAATCAATTTAGTCCTAATAAGAGAAACTAACAAAAGTTAGAGCCTAGTTTATTTCATCAAGGTCCTATAAGGCCCAAAGCTCTGCTAACAAAAGATCAAGAAACTAACTCTAGCATTAATGCTTATTACTGCAAGAAGGTTACGATAATACTTTCAGTGTCACCCCGTGATAGTGAGGATGAATCAACCAATTCAGCAGGTATTGCATAAGCTAGATCTCGCGGGAAGAATGATCACTTGGTTGGTGGAGCCCTCTAAATTTAGTATCATTTATGAGCCTAGACAAACAATAAAGGCTCAAGTGTTATCTGATTTTTTGGTTGAGCTTACACTGGATCCCAACCATTAAAGAGTGAATTCCTAGACCATCTATGTTGATGGATCCTCGAATTCCAAAGGAAGTGGCGCTGAAATCATCTTAGAGAATAAAGTCGGGCTCATGATAGAACATTCCTTATGGTTTGAGTTCCCCACTTCTAATAACCAAGTAGAATATGAAACTTGTATTGTGGGCATCATCATGACAAAAGAGATGGGAGCCACAAATATAGCTCTATGCAGTGATTCGCAATTAGCGACATCCTAAATCTGGGGTGAATATCATGCTAAGGAGCCCCTGTTATAGAAATACTTAGCCAAAGTAAAGAAATTAATGGAAAGCTTTGATAGTGTCAAGATAGAACATATCTTCAAGAGAACAAAACTCCAGAGCTGACATCCTATCAAAACTTGTTAGCACCAAGAGCTCTGGCAACAACAGGTCCGTAATCCAAGATACCTTACTCACTCCTAATATTACAGACACCAAAGTCCTCCTTTTGGAAGATGGTGAGACTTGGATGACACCTATAGTTACCTACCTTCGTAATGGCATATTACCTGAAGACCAAAAAGAACCTCAGAGAAATAATATGGACAACGACCTGGTATACCATCTTCGAAAATCAGATGTACCGTTGTGGGTTTTCCTCTCCCCTCCTTTATTGCCTCTGTCCAAAAGAAGCAGAATATGTCTTGGCTGAAATCCATGAAGGAAATTATGGCCATTACCTCAGTGTAAAGTCTCTAGCACAAAAAGCGTTATAGATAATAATCTATCATAGACAATAGAGTAGTTTTGGGACCTTCATTCTAATTAATTTCTAATCATTCAATTGATGGGGAGAATCCAGTAATTAATTAAAACTCAATTCCTTGGTCTAAACCTTTACTCTTTAAGGCATGACCTTTACTCTATTGACTCCCATGAAAAATACCACAATTCTCTCACACAACCTATAACCTTTATTCTTAGATGATTATAAATCATGACACTTATTATTTATGGTCTAGGTCATATGCAAACCTTCTGATTCTACATACACCTCATTAGATTAATTTATGAGTGACTAATTCATAAAAGTATTAAGAATCATAAAATAAGCATTCAAATTAAATAAAAAAGAAATTAATTAAAATTTCAATCTTAATACATGTCGATTGAATCAAGTTACATCTTCACCCTAGAAACACACGAATTTAACTACACATGACAAAAGAGAAGAAGAAATAGGAAGAATAAAATAAAAATATATATAGAGCTCAACCTTTTATTAAAAAAAATATTAACAAGTAGGCGGTAAACCTGCCATGGTAAAAAACTAATAATATAAACACGTAGGCAGTAAACCTGCCATTAAATATTAACAAGGATATGGTATAAACCAACCACCAAATATATATTAACACATAGTTAATAAATATTAACAAGGGTATGATATAAATCAGCCACCAAATAAGTATTAACAAGGGTGTGATATAAACCAACCACAAATATATTAGTAAGCTGATAAATTAAAATGTTAGTAAGCTGATAAATTAAAAAGTTAGAAATAAGTAAATTAAAATGTTAGAAGT
This sequence comes from Ormosia semicastrata, assembly GCA_029884595.1. NCBI lineage: Eukaryota > Viridiplantae > Streptophyta > Magnoliopsida > Fabales > Fabaceae > Ormosia > Ormosia semicastrata. The sequence goes on along the minus strand of JAQQTO010000022.1, from coordinate 5,888,911 downwards.
AGGTAAATTAAAATGTTAGAAGCATGTAAATTAAAAAGTTAGAAAGTTAGTAAGAGAGTTAGATAGTTAGTAAGTTAGTAAGCAAGAAAATTAAAAGGTTAGTAGGTTAGTAAGTTAGAAAGTTAGAAATAAAATACATAAAATAAAGTACAAAAAGTAAATTTAAAATATGAAAACCTGAGAATCAAAGAAGCCGATTTTTTGCTCCTGAGAGAGAAGAGAAGAAGAAAGATTATTTTATTAATTATTAAAGATTATAGAGAGATAAAGAAGAGTTTCCCCTAAGTTAGTACGTTAGTAAGTACAAAGATAAAAAAAATTAAAAGAGTAGAAAAAATATATATATACAAGATCTATAGAAAAAAAAATATAAATATAAATATATAAAATATTTACACCATAAATTTGTTCTTCAAATCAAGTCCTCGGCAACGACGCCAAAAACTTGATGCATATTAAAAGTTACAAACTCAAGTGCAAGTTATTTCAAGTAATAAATTCTTGGGAGTTCGAGGTCAATCCACAGGGAATTGATAAAAAAAAAATTCTTTGACGTAAAGTAAATATTTTGTCACAACAATAAAAGTGATACAATTTGGTCACAAATAAAAAAAGACTTACTTGGGTTAGAAGATCCACTCTTAGTAAATAAATTAAGGACAATATTAAATCTTTTTATAACTCAATTAGAATCCACACATAATGGAGGTTCGAATCAGAAAATACAACATTCAAAGTTCATTAAAAATTATATACGTAATTATATTATGATTTCTTTAATCATCTATTAGCACCACCATTTATAAATGGTCTCAAGATTCATTGTGTCAATATCTTGTTTACAACAAATCAAGATCTCCACTTTACAAGGAGGGTTTCTAAATTGACTGGAAACAAAATACAACACGTATAATGACCACTTGAAAATATATCATTTAAGCACAAAAAAGAAATGAATCTAACCTTATTTCATTACCAAGAGCTTCACCCTTTCACCTAAGTAAAATAAAAATTAGTTACTCATAGATAAGAAGAAAGAAAGAGAGAAGAAGAAGAAGAACATAACTTCAATTTAGAACAAAAGAAAACTACAACAAGATAAACAAACAACACAATAGCATGATCTTGGTCTCTAAGACCAAGACTCCTCAAATGATCAGACAAGGCTCCCATTTATAGAGGATTAGGGATACAAAATGACAAGGGGACTGATTCATGAGTGAGAGGATGAGTGAAAAATGCCAAATGACTTTTGATGAGTGAAAAATTATGGAGATTCTTTGTCTCTGAAATCATTCAGTTTTGAAGTCATTGAATACTTCAGAATATTGAAATATGGTCTTCATGAAAGTTGTATGGTTGTCTTAGATTTCAAATGCCTCCAGAATCACCTCAAAAAGTCACCTACAGCCTGATATATGGCCCAATTACTACACAGTATTCAGGCCTAGTTATAGCTCCTCTGTTTTGACTTCCAAGCCTAATATAACCTCCAAGAAGTTCGAATTGAGTCTTGTGTTCTTCATGAAAGTTGTAGATATAGGTCATAACTTGTAGATACCAAACTTTTAGCTCAATCCAGATCTTACAGCTCAAGTTATGCTCTGATTACTGCACATTATTAGGTTCCAATCACAAAACCTGTATTCTAAATTCCAAGCCCAATTAGTTCTACTAGATGTCCGACTTTGGCCTAGAGCTCTTCATGAAAGTTGTAGAGCTCTCTCTTATCTTTCCAACAAGGTAAATGAGTAATTAGTAGACATCTAGAACTCAAGATATGACCAAAATACAGAAATAATGTAAGAAGTAAATCATGCTGAAAAAATCAATTAAGTCCAATTTGAGTCTAAACTTACAAAACATAACCAAACTCAATCAATTAAGTACATAGAGAGTGTAAATGACTAAAAATGAGAGTTTATTAATGTATAAAATATGTGATTATCACTACTCACACTCACTTAAGGCAGTCACTATTATAAATAGTACTACTAAAGGGGCTGCTAAGGTACGAATTACCAACCCTAGCCGCACTTGACAGAGATAGTGAGTGAGAGAGTGACATCGCAACTAGCACTGTGTGAGAAACGTGGGACTCCTATTTGTGGACATTGGACGTTCGTGAGTCTGTTCGTGTGGATACCGCAAAGACATCGTCGTTGTTACGGTGTTGGTGATTTACGTCACTTCCTTTTTTATCACGCTTCAAGAGGTAAACATTTTTAAAAACTAGGATTATGGCTTTTTCACTGGATCCTTGCTTGGAATTCTATTTTTTGCTACATGATATATCCGTGATTCCCAACATGAACAACAATTGTTGGCTAGGATTCGGACCCCAAGGCCCCAGCTTTTCGTTGAACCAAACATAAGGCAAGAGCTTCAAGCCCACATGGAGGTGCCATGCTTTCTGTAAATAGGAAATAAACATGTTTCAACACTTAGAAGAAATCATGAAATATAATTCAATCAAATATATTTCAGATGAGATACCTAAGAATGGTCTTATTGAGTTGGGGGACTCATCCAAGACATCTTTACAGTAGATGACCCCATTTCTATTAGCCCACTCAACTAAGAAGTTGAGGATGCCGACCTCACTTTCAGTCAACAAAGACATTAGAGTCTGTATTCTAAACTCCGGTTACACATTGCTTGTGTCTGGTATAAGAAAAAAAAAATTTCACTTTCTGGGGTAACAAAAAAGGCGTTAACCCCGGAGCTGCTTCTATTATGAAGAAATCCTTCTTGAAGTTCTTGAAGGATTTCTAATATGATTTAAATGCCCTATGCCTTGCTTGCATGCTCAAAGTATCCCACCCTTTTTGGAAATTATTCCCTGAGGGTGAAAACCTAGTGAATAGGAAAATGAATGACTCCACGGAGTACGGCTATCTGAAGGTTTTGTAGATAAGTTCAGAAGTCCTGATGAACCCCCATGCATTTGGGTGTATATAAGTTGGGACTACGCGCAAGTGGTTGAGGACTCTAATCTCAAACTTGAAAAATGGTAGCCGGACTCCAATATAGGTAAACAATGAGTCGTACATATATATGAAGTGATCGCCTTTTGTTCTTGTTGAGCAAACCTATTCTTGGTTAGATGGAAATTGAATTATATATTCACCATCACAAACTTGGTCCTCAGTAAGGTGTAAATATTCTTACTTAGTGTTGGCATTCTCCGATGTCTCAATGCTTGAAGGAGTACCCAGGACTTCTCGATCAACCCATTGGTAAAGACTGACGTTTCTTGGATAAATGTATTCCCTTGTTTCTGAAGTAGATGCTCTCCGACGCCACATGTTAGTATTACTAGTTTTACCTACAGAGGCCACACTCACATTAGAACTAGAAGAGGATTTAGTATGACTCTCTAACTCTACCATGAGTATAGAGAGTGCACGTGTTAGTCTTTTCCTTGTAACATTTCTAGGACCTCTATCCCGGTTATCATCCTCAAACCCTTATCAGGATCACTACCATGAAACAAACGTCTCTGCTACGCAGCAGAAACGATGGAGCACTTAGAATTTCTAAGGAACTACTCTCCTCTTCACCATGTTGTGACATTCTTACCCTCTCAATGATGTTTTTAGAAGGAAAAATAGTGAGGAAAAAAGAGTACCTTGAGAATAAGTGAAGGAAAAGGCTTGAAAACAGTCAAAAACCACCAAGAACCGTTGCTTTAGTTCACCGAAAATCGACTAAACTTATTGGAGAAAAAGACAAAAATGGTGAACAGGAAGAAAAGTGAGGGGTTTTCCCCCCACCCTTATTTATAACCACGAGAAACCTCCCCCAACCATTGCCATAAGAAAAGGTAAAACAGGTAGTTCGCATTAAATTTGATATAGTAATCATGGCAGTATGAAACTCAAACGGCGGCTTCTAATACCTTTTAGCCACATGATAGAGTGTACTTGACATTGCAGTTGAAAGGACAATGCTCAGAGTTGAAATGACGCGTGACATAGCAAGATGATATTAAGTTGGATCATAGTATGTTACAATGAAATTATGATAAAATCATAATACAGATTATGGTTTCATGTTCAAATTATTTTTAGAATTAAATGGGTGACACAACCAAAATTGGTATGGGGGCAATTCATTATGAGTCTTGAACAGCAATGAAACGACTTAAAGGGAAGAGTGATCTATATCAGATCTAGACCTAAATCATTAACACTGGGGGCATCCTGGTTTTAACCACAGACTTCAGCCCTTTGAAAAGACATCATGAGATCCAACATCTATTTCATGCCTTGGATCCCTTTGTCTCATGCGTGTTGTTTGCTCCTAATAATCTCAGATATTTTGACACTTAGCTGTCATATCTAAGTGTCAAGTTAGGGACAATTGTTCTGGACCGAGATCTTGGTTAGTGGTTTAAGAGTAACCCAACCCACTAGAATTGGATCACAGATATTTATGAGTGTTATTATATAAGTAAATATGCCTATTTATGAGAAATAAATTTCTAATAGAATCCCTCGTAGAGAGAGAAATCAATTATATCCCTCATAAATAAATGAGGTAGTTATAAGAGATAACAATCCTATTGAATTTTTATCTTAATTAACAATATTTAATGCAGATTTAAACATGATTCTTATCTACTAAAATACTCTTATAAATACCACACAAGATAATAAATATATTCAACTAATTCCAAACACTACCCACCTTATATACGGTTTAACTTGAGCATTAGAGTACTTTTTATAGATATTCATCCCACACACAATTGTCACAACTACTATGCATCGGAAGAAACTACCTACATCAACCTCATTCAGGTGATTTACTGAAACCTGTTCAGAACATAAATTAATTTTATAAAACGAGTACAACTAACTTTGTTGGCAAGGATTTGTATTTGTTGTGCTGAATTATCTATATGATTAGTATGATATTTGGAATTTATTCAGTCAAAAAAGTTGTATTCCATCATTTCCATGTAAGTGCCCTTTACATGAATTTGTCGTTATTTGTTGTGGTTGACTTATTAATTAACAACCCCGAATTAAAGGACTAAATCAAACATGACATTAATTTTTCCAATTTCTTACACAGTAACTTCGGCAAGTTAAAGACTTCCTCAATTCCTTATCAATTCCTAATAATGAATGCTTCTTTCGGGTGAAATGGTCTTTTTGTAGGCCCAGTCCGCCAACCACTTGGCATGATATTGTGCAGCCATTTCATTTTTTTCGGCTGCACGCGTCACCGCGCTCTATAAATACAACATATATAGCATTAGCAACCCAAATAAATTCCCATAACCCAAATAATATTGGTTCTATCACTAGTGATCTTGTTGTCTAGCAAGCTATCTAGCCAAATTTACAGTCATTGCAAAATAGAAATGGCCTCGCATGGGTATTTCTATGTTGTCCTCGATGCCTTGGTGTTTGCAGCTCTTTCAACGACAGCTTTCTCGCAACTCTCATCTAATTACTATGACTACTCGTGCCCTAATGCTTTGAGCACCATCAAAAGTGTCGTGCAGGCTGCCGTGCAGAAAGAGCGCCGTATGGGCGCTTCTATGCTACGATTGCACTTCCATGATTGCAATTGGTTTTGTGATGGTGATTCAGGGTTTTGATGGTTCAATTCTTCTTGACCCCACATCCACCATTGACAGCGAAAAGAATGCAAATCCTAATTTAAACTCTGCTCGAGGATTTGAAGTGGTCGATGAGATCAAGCAGGCGGTGAACAATGCATGTGGAAAACCAATTGTTTCTTGTGCAGACATTTTGGCTGTTGCGGCTCGAGACTCTGTGGCTGCGGTAAACACTACTGCCATACAACAATTGGATATTGTTTTTATCAACAATAATATTTGAACACTATTTTTTCTTCATAATTTTATATCAATTAACAATGTATAAAATTTCGGTTAATGCCATATTATTTGGTTAATAGACTAATAATCAAATATCATATAATAATAAACTATTAGCCTGTTAACTAAATTTAACTGAAATTTTGTACATTTTAAATCGATGTAAAATTTATCTATAAAATGATGTGCAAACATCATTTCCTTTTCTCAAATGTTATGTTGAATTAATGTTTATCTATATATTTTATAATTTTATTATACATAATTTTATAATTAGTCGGTAAATATTATATATCCATTAGTTAGCATGTCAAATAGAACACGTGCCAAGTGGCATAAGACGATGAAATGACTTTTTGTATTCTAAATTTTGACGGACCTTGTAAACAAAACATATCTAATATAAAAAGAATTAAAATAGTATGCACAGAGTTTTACATCTATATTAATATTTTAATATATTTTTTATTTTAATTATTAAAAAATATTAATAAATATTAATTTGTCAAAATATTAATAAATTTTAATTTAAAACTCTTTTACATTGATAATGTATATAAATTAAATTTATATAAAAATTTATTTTCTTGAGACTCACTGACACAGCAAGCAACATCTAATATTTTCGAGTATTATAACGTAGGTACTCAACCCACTAATAAATAAACAAAAAGGTTGCATTTCATATATGCATTTGGGTGAGAGTGTGTGGGGTGTTTTAGACATTTCCTTAATCTAATGAAATGCTAGTATATATCACCTTAAGAAACAGATTATTACTATATGCAACACTAACAAAAATTGATATTAAAAAATATGTGCGTGCACCATGCAGTTAGGGGGGCCAAGTTGGGAGGTGAGACTTGGTAGAAGAGACTCCACCACAGCAAGCCGTGATGCAGCAAATGCAAACATCCCAGCACCATTTTTCAGCCTTTCTCAACTTATCAGCAGCTTCCAGAACCATGGCCTAGACGAGAAGGACCTGGTTGCTCTTTCTGGAGCCCACAGCATTGGATTTGCACGTTGTGTTACGTTTAAGGACCATATCTACAACGACTCTGGCATCAATCACTACTATGCACAACAGCTTAAATACATTTGCCCCCAAAAATCGAGGTGACTCTAACCTTTCTCCTTTGGACCCAACAGCAGCGAACTTTGACGTAGCCTACTACAAAGATTTGGTTCGAAAGGTAGGGCTTCTTCACTCTGATCAGGAACTGTTCAATGGTGGTTCTACAGATGATTTGGTTAGACAGTACAGCTACGATACCGCAGCTTTCTACCAGGACTTCGCGAACTCGATGATTAAGATGGGAAATATTCAGCCCCTCACTGGTAATCAAGGTGAAATTCGTGTCAACTGCAGGAAAGTGAACTAATTAATTCATTAAGAAAATTAAGTGATAAGTATGTATTATACGTACATACATATATAGAAGAATTCGAGAGGCTAAGTAAGATCATTGTAGACAAGTATGAGGTTTTTTTTTATATAATAATTTGATTTGATCTTTGTTGATACATGGAGTGATGTGAATGTTCGTTTGAGTTGATTCTTAAAGAAGCACAGTTCGGGATCATCGTTATTCTTTTAAGAGTAATATAACATGGCGAGAAAAATTCAATTATGTTATTCTTATCCTTTTACCTACATTTGTTTATCAATGAGTTAATTATTTATTAATAACGTTTATCGTCTGGTTAACAGACTAACAATGTATTTTTTTCTTATTTTATGAGGTGATTTTTTTTTTTGGATATGATAGTGGCATTGTATTTTGAACTTATGATCTTATGCAAGCGACCTATGCCCCTCATTACTAACTCATTCCTAGTGGCTTAGTTGGTTTTTTTTTTCTGTGACTTTTGACCAAAGTATCCCTATAAAATATTGTTACGAGACTACCTTCTTGAACACTATTGCGATAGGCCTTCTCAACAATTCATTTTTCAGGATTTGAACTTTAGCCTTCTTTCTGGTAAAGCAACTCGCTTACCACCACGCCTAATCCTTATTGATAGTTAAGAGGTAAATTGAATCATAAGTGTGCAAAAAAAATATTAAAAACATAATAAAGGGCACTAATAAAAGTTTAGGTTAAATTAGAATTTTAGTTCTTATACTTTTCACTCATTTCAATTTAGTTCTTATAATTTTTCTTTTCTTTTCAAATATATCCTTACACTTATAAATGTTTTTAAAATAGTCTTTACAATCAATTTTCGTTATAACATTGACAATTTAATCTCTACTAGACATTTTACAGAGGAAAAAGAACATATAAAGGAGTACCAAATGAGCAAAGGAGCACCTATAAGAGCACCTACGAGACAAAGAAAAACTTACTATGTTAACCAACTAATAGTATTATACCAATGTTATTATGAATGCTAACAGCGAAGACTATTTCAAAAAGGTTTGTAAATGTGATAACTAATTTGAAAAGAAAAAATATAAGGACTAAATTGAAAATTAATATAAACTTTAGGAACTAAAATTTTAGTTTAACCTAAAATTATATAACTAAAGTTGAATATATACTAAATTATTGGTGGCATAATTAGTCAAAAATTTTGATATTTTATTAGGCCCTTCTTAATTATATTAATTAACAGTTAGCTTTTAAATTCTTGTTGCTTCATATTGAGGAAAAGAACTGCATTAGTTCGCTCGTAACTTAAATATTTAAGATACCTGACCAAATGTTAGATTACATTTGAAAAGATTTGGAACATTTGTAAGCAAAAATTATCAGTAGAATATAATTGAGCTGCAAGTTTTGTAAGTCTACAACCTTAGTCTCTTCTATTGTACCTGCATGTCTCTCAAGATATTAGATATGTGACATGTGAGCCAAATTCCTATCAAAGTGGCAAAACATTTACAAAAGATTAATATTTAAAAATAAGTAACTTGTATATATAAAAATGATGATGATCTTGAATACAACAAAGGTAAATGCCATCATGAATAGAAAATTCTTAAAAATAAAAATAAGAAAATCATGCATAACTCCTAAAAAGGGACTATTGTACTATGTCAAATCACAGAAAGGTAAAACCCAAAAAAATGACTATCATATTTCAAGAGATCATATCTCAAAAAAGAGACTAGCTACTATGCTCTATGAGCCTAACTCTCAAAGGAAGCTTAAAGTTTTCCAAATGGTAAACCCAAAAAGCATTCTCTACGAGACAAACACCCAAAAAGAGGCGATAAGCACTCAAAAGGAGACCAAAGTCCTCCAAAGAGTAAAAGCCCAAAAACCTTAAAAAGGTAAAGCCCAAGATGATATTAAAGCCTCCCAAGACATTAGATTGAACAAGCACCTTGACGACGAAGGTTCTAGTTCAAATTCTGACCCCATCTATGCTAGTGCATCAACACGATCACATATCGACCCAATCTCATCTCAAACAGTATCTCAACAGGACTCCATCTCTGCCAATACCTTAGTTCGATCTCACCTCCGATCTCACCTTGGTCAACATTAAGGAAGCACTCTGCCTCTGCCAGTAACCCGACACAATCTCAACTCAGCTAGTCCTTACCTTAATGCCTCATCGAATTAAAGAAAGAGCCCAATGATGACGATCGATCTCCAACCCATCCAACGTCAGATTAAAAGAACAATCTCGATAATGATGATCAATCTCCATCCTGTCCTACAATAGAATAAAATAAGAACGATGGTCGATCTACTTCCTGTAACGCCCCTTTTTGGGATGGAATGTCACATTGTCATTTACAATGCGGAAAATAAAAAATATAAGATAAGACCCGATTCTTTAATTTTAAATATAGATTTACTTGGTTATAATCGAGTAATTAATTTAGTGAGTATATATATATATATTTTTTGTTATAATTAATAGGAGTAGTGATAAGACATAACTGTAATGGATAGTAAAATAGAAATAAAGCATACATCAAACCGATCATACATGAACAACGATATATCATTATATTAAACTTGTTTGATAATAACGCCTGAATATACCAAAAGTAAAATTATACATGTATGCCCCAAGAGATCATCAATATATAGCCCACCAAAATAATGACACATCAGGCCCCCAAAATATACCCTGATAACCATCAGTAGCTATCGACAGTATCAATCCCTAAGATGAGGAGGAACCGTGTCAGGATCCTCCTCGGGATCCTCCTCAGGATCTTCCTCATCTGAGGAAACCTCCATGGGAGCCACCGAGTTACGGGTCAGAGACCGAGCAGTGGAATCAAAAGAATCCTCCTGTGGGGTGTAATAGCGGTCACCCCACATCTCCCTGATGGGCAGATAAAACTCCAGACGTAAACTGACGCTGCAAGTGAAGATCGGCGGTTCATGATGCCCCCAAGCCAGTGAGATCGACACGTCTCCCAAGTAGACACAGCGATAAGAATTTAGGTTGATGTGCCAGCAGTCTGACCCTCCAAGGAAGGTCAAACGCACATCACCTAAAATCTGTGTGAGCGTGCCGCCATGATCCAACAGTAGGTGCTAATCGCGATCGGGCCAGAAGCCGGGAAATTCGGGAGCTTCACCTCCGTCGCCGGCGTCTTCGATAGGACACAATATACAGATAGAAAATAATGAAAATACAGGAAAGATGTAAGATATCCTACCATCATTACCAATTATAGCAGCAAGAAACAAAACGGCGCAAAGCACCCACATAGCATTTCATGAGTGATAATAATAATAATAAGCATTGAATAGCAGCAATTAAACAATTAAGCAGTTCCAGGAAATTATACATCAGTAAAGTAACAGGTCTAATATATAATAAGAATTAAATGTCAGATAATAGATGGACTCATTATGCACATGCATACAACACCGAAATCTTACTCCATGGAGCTAGATACAAACAGTCGAAGAGAAAGATCAGGAGACACGTCTGCAACTCGGTTGCTGCGGCCAAAGTGCTATAACTCATTAGTTTATTCATGTGCACATCAAGGCATTGTACAGACAGTCTACGCTAGATCACGACATAGGACAGTGTCTCAGTCTGGATCGTCGGTGCGTTTGTATCAGTTTGTCCAACGGATAGAAGAGCTACCAACTGCCCATTGCGAGGTACCCACACCCCGACACCCCCAAGGTCAACAGTATGACCTACACTAGTCTACTCGCACCCGCACAAAGGTGTGTGCAATCTCCTTGGCAACATGGCCTTAACAACAGTCCAACGAACTTCCACAATGCATGATGACTCAATGCATACTCATGTATGTTTATCATTACATACTTTTTCACAATATGCCACAATTGGCCAAAGCAAACATCATAATATTCTTGGTCCCACACATGGACCCACATTAAATAGTCTAAAGCCTTCTAATGGTACATTACATTTTTGGTACATTATGAAATTATTTAGCACTCTTACTCACACTTTCTTGTTCTTTCTTAAATTAAAATTACTCTAAGTCTTATGGTAAAATTTTATTCTTGGTTCCTTCCAACTTATGAAATTCTAAGTTAATTACTAATTGCCCAATTTAATTAATTTCCACTTAAAGAATTATTTCAAAGTCTTACTAAGTCTCACACATCCTCATTTGTTCTTAAAGTTCAAAGAATTCCTTTAGGTTACTAAATTTATTTCCTTCCATTACCTAATCCTCTTATTTATTTACTTGATTAATTAAATGCCATTGTTGCATGAAATCATATGGTTGAGCCAATTTTAGCCATGAAGGTTATGAGCCTCTCTAGGTTTTAGGATTCTAAATTTTCAATCCATTAATTACATGTTGTCCACTTGATTAGCCATGTCTTCCACTTGTTATAAATTTTCACCAAGAACCCTAATTTTGGCCCCAAAATCGTGAGCCCCCTAGAGGAAATCTAGGTTATTTTCTTTCATTTCAAGTGTTCAATCCATTCAAGTATATCAACATACATAACCAATCCATCAAATAGCTCAAACAAATTAAAGATAATATGCAATCATACAAATCATACAAACAAAGAATAACCCTCAATAGGGTTTTCTCACAATCAATCACAACAAAATGTTCCTCACTACCAATAGAGGTTGAGGAGGAGTATCTTCCTCTTACCAAAGAGAAGAAAACAAGCAAAAGAACCCCCTTGAGCTCCTTGCAATTTTCAGATTTGCACCCAACCTGTTGGAATATCGTAAAAATATCTCAAAATATCTTTTTTGTATCTTAAAATATTTTAGAGTATCATAAATGATCTCTTAGGATTTATTTCTTATTTATTATATTTTATTATTTGTTTCCTTATTTAATTAGGATAGATTTATTCTTGTATTAGGACAAATTTATTTCCTATAATTTAGCTCTATTTTAGGCAAATAGTTATTAACATAAGTCTATATAATGTAAATCATATATGTACAATTGATAAGATATAAGATACAAGCAATAACAATTTCTTCATAAGTCTTTCTTTATCCTCTCTTTCAACATGATATCAGAGAGGTACCATCCACCCTGAAAGGTTTGCCTTTTCTTCTGATTTAAGTTCTATGGAACTCTTTTGTATATTCTCTCATGTTTGTTTCTCTCTAATTTTTTGCTCTTTTTTTGTTGATCAGTATTAAAATATTATGAAGAATAAATAATATTCAGAAATATTATGTCTCTTTCAAGTTGGTATCAGAGCTTCTGATCTGGGAGTCTCTGTTGTTTTCACTGCAATCAGCCTTCATTGCTGATCGAACCAGCCTTCATTGCTGGGTTTAGAGCCAGGATTCTAGCAGCCTTCATTGCTGCCTTCACCTCAGAACCGGATCAGATAGGCGATTTGGGAGCCTATGTTGTTTCCGCTGTAATTAGCCTTCATTGTTGATTGGACCAGCCTTCATTGCTGGGTTTAGAACCAGCCTTCATTGCTGGGATTCTAGCAGCCTTCATTGCTGCCTTCAATCAGAGCCGAATCTGACTTTGAACACTAGTAAAGGACCCCATTTGTGTTGCTGGGTGGTATAATACTCGACTCAGTGTTTTGGAGACCAGTTTGGAGGTCGAGGGGCCACTAAGGAGAAAGGCCGAAGACTCCAAAATAGGTCTCATTTGCTTGGGACGTGTGCCGAGGAGAAGCAAGGAGTTGTCTGCCAAGGACGTTGCCAAGGTTTTGTTATTCAGGGGGAGTACTAGTTTCCTATGTTCTTTGTTTTTTAGTTTATGCCTTTATGGGTTTTCTACTTGTAACAAGCTTAAGTTTAGCTGGCTCTCATTAAGGAGGAAAATGAGAATAAATCTATATCTACAATGTCGATATTTGTCATGCCGTTCTTTTCCCACTAATGGATCATGCCAATGATTTTTTCTTCCCATCGACGATCGTTTCTGTGGTGACTTTTCTCCTACAGATGAATTATACTAGTGGTGATTTTTCTTCCCATCGATGATCATTCCGATGGTGACTTTTATTGGTTTTGACTCACACCAGCCTCAACTTTGTTCCAGATGCACTAACATTATCTCCATCTTCATCCCAAAAGTAGTTGCCAGTCATCGTCTCTGTTCGTCCTAGTCACTATCACACTATCAAATTATTTAATTATTGCAAGCTCAAGCTTAGGAAGCTTTAGCTTGAGGGGGAGTGTTGGAATATCATAAAAATATCTCAAAATATCTTATTTGTATCTTGAAATATTTTAGAGTATCATAAATGATCTCTTAGGATTTATTTCTTATTTATTATATTTCATTATTTGTTTCCTTATTTAATTAGGAAAGATTTATTCTTGTATTAGGACAAATTTATTTCCTATAATTTAGCTTTATTCTAGGCAAATAGTGATTAACATAAGTCTATATAATATAAATCATACATGTACAATTGATAAGATATAAGATACAAGCAATAACAATTTCTTCATAAGTCTTTCTTTATCCTCTCTTTCAACATGGTATCAGAGAGGTACCATCCACCCTGAAAGGTTTGCCTTTTCTTCTAACTTGAGTTCTATGGAACTCTTTTGTATATTCTCTCATGTTTGTTTCTCTCCAATTTTTTGCTCTTTTTTTGTTGATCAGTATTAAACTATTATGAAGAATAAATAATATTCAGAAACATTATGTCTCTTTCAAGTAAACCCTAGAAATTTCAATCTCATTAGGATAACACCAATGCTTGAAAAATAAGGTATAGATGGTCACAAAGGATACCATAAAAATGAAAATGGGGAAAAGAGAGTGAAGAATCAAAAACCTTACCCAAAACCCTAAGTTTGAAGCTTGAAGAAAATGGTAAAGATGAGAGCTTTTCAAAGAACCACCAACTAGAGAAGTGTTTAGATGATAGAGGGGATTAAGAAAATGTATTTGGTTGGAGTTTTTTGTGATGGATGAGGCAAAAATGGAGGGCTGGCCATGAGCTTTCTAGAGAGAAGGAGGAGAAAATATTTTGTGAAGGAAAGAGATGAAGCTTAGAGAGAGAAGTTGATAGTAAAAAGTGAAAGATGCTTTTAGGTTTTTGAAATTAATGTGATATAATTAATTATGTGAAACACAAATTCCCTCCCCCCCCAAAATGGTGCAGCAACCGTGAGTAAGAGGGAGGAGAGAGGGAGTGAGTAGCTTCCTTAGGAAGCTTGGGAAGAAATTTCCTAGAAGCTTCCTTGAGGCTTCCTTGAGAAGCTTCGCACGTTTCTCGATAAAGTAAAAAGTAAGGTTATCTCCTTAATTAAACACTCTAAAAAAGATGATTAATTACTATGTTAGAATTATTTTTCAATGAACAAAAGTTATAGTTAATGAAAATGATATTTACTATTCATCAAAAAAAATTTCGGTACAGTGATTTTATTGATCAGCGAGAACCTTGAAAAAAAAACATGAACCTTGCAAACTGTGTTCGACCTCGGGTTTAGTAAGATCCTCCATCGACAGGTCGACAGTTCAAGGTTTTACCAGCCTCAGGGAAAACATTTCGCTTTCCCGACTCCGCCCAGTATGCACGTAAAACGAGAAATATACTAAAATATTTGACATTTTTAGAAAAATCTAGAAAAATTCCAAAAAATCATAAATATTGAAAAATAACTATTCATCACAAAACAAATAATTTTCGGGGTATTTCACTGACTCTGCTCAGTGTGCACATAAAATGAGAAATATATTGAAATATTCGACGTTTCTGAAAAATTCCTAAAAATCTTAAATATTATAAAAGGATTATCTACGATGAAATAAATAATTTTTGGGTTGTTACACTTCCCAATTCCAGTGTTATTGGATCGAAAATAGAGGATCCCAATAATGGTGGATCTCCATTGCATCCTACGTTGGATGATTTTCTATGATTTATGAAGCATATTGTCAAAATCAAGTGAGAGTTATATTAAATTATATTTTTCATATATTATTGGCATATAATTTGTAGAGAATAGATAAAACCCAAGTTTCAATTTGGGATCCCACCAAATTCAAAGATTTTGTGCATATAAGTCATGCCAAAAGTTTTGTCATATGATATTTGATGGCTTCATTATCATTTGGTGTTGCACTAATTTGGATTGGCAACTCACGAACCCAATTTCATTATTAATGTTTGTTCATTGCTATTCTTCTTTAACTTGTTATTCTATTGGATCCAATTAAAGCCAACGGCATGCACAATGAGCACTTGACTATTTTGGGATAATTGTCGCTCACTTGTGTATTTAATGAAATGAAATTTGAGTTTCTTGTATGCATATAATATCGAATATGTGTTGGAAATTATTGAACAATTTGTGATTTTTTTTTGGTGTGTGTGATTATGGTGTTGATGGGCTCCTTATGTTTTGTACACTTTGGATGTGGTTTAATTTAACTACTGAAATAACTTTTTAGACATATAATATTATATATGTGTTGGAAATTAATGATCTTTTGTAAACTATAGTTCAAATTGAAATTTAAGAGTTTATTTTGGAATACTTAGAACTGTTTTGGATAGTTTTGCTTATATTTTATTATTTGGATAAATTTTTGTGCAACAAAGAGCATTGATAATTGATGTATATATTGTTTTGATGACAAGGAATCTTGTTGATTGTGCCTCTTATTGTTGTTGTGATTTTTGTGTGTGGAAAGCTTAAGAGTTTATTTTGGAATACTTAGAACTATTTTGGACTGTTTTGCTTATATTTTATTATTTGGATAAATTTTTGTGCAACAAAGAGCATTGAAATTGATGTATATATTGTTTTGATGACAAGGAATCTTGTTGATTGTGCCTCTTATTGTTGTTGTGATTTTTGTGAGTGGAAAGCTTATTTATAAAAGCTTTGGCACACTAAAAGTTATTTATTTAGGCTTCCTTTGCCTCCCTTTAATTGCCAAAACCAATTTTATTAGTTGAAGTTGTTGAAGTTTATGTAAATCGTGACATCATGATATGCTTAACAATTCTGGTATAGAACTGGTTTTGGATACTTTGTATAGTTATGAGCTCTCCTTTATGAGGCCAATTATGGCCAGGTGCAATTTTGTTGATGATGTTGTTTGCATTGAGAATTATGTTGATAATGCACTTACTCTATAAAATTTGTCTTTATTAGTATAATTTCTAATGTTTGTAAAATGCATTAAATGATTGTGTTCTTAGAATTCTCAGTATCCTCTCGGTATTAGCTTTAGAGACACAATATTTAATGTTTTATGGGAGTCTGCTTGTTCATTGTAATTTGGGGCCTTTAAGTGAGATTATAATGGGATAGCAGCTCAATTGTTATGATACATACATACTTACATACATATATATATGTGTGTGTGTGTGTGTGTGTGTGTGTAATATTACTCATTGTCAAGTATTTTGTTAAAATTGATTTAAACAACTTTGAATATATATATCGCTTTTTGAAACTTAGCAAATGAGATAATTACACTACAAAAAAAATGGACATTACCCACGGTTATTTAGCTACCATTAAGTGATTGTAGCTAATATTAAAGCACCGAGTCTTTGCTTCATAATTTGACACAGAGAAGTTAATATTTTTTCATTGGCGCCTTTCTTTCCTTTTCTACGCGCCTTCTATTTTCGGTGGAGTCTTTTCTTTCCTTCTATTTTCTCACTCACCAAAACCGAATCCCATTTTCCCCTTTTCCCTTTTCCCTTTTCTTCTTTTCGACCGCATAAGTCTAACTCCCCCCGAGATGCGTTTCGATTTTGGCAAAGCACGAGCCTCACAAAGTATCTAAATCTCCCTTGAAGTAATTGTTGGCTTCATGTTCATGATCCCCATGGCCTTGCTAGAGATCTCAATGTCGTTTGCTTCAAAACATTGAAGGTGTAGATCTTGTAAGTTTCCACGCTCTTCTTGTTTCTCTTCTTCTTCTTGTCGCCGGTGGCGCATTAACCCTCCTTCAAGGCGAATTCTTCGCGGCCTTAATTCTTCTCTATGGAGCCTTCTCCGCCACCGTCGATTTCTTCTCCCTCTACAACTTCTCCTCTCCCTTGGGTGCCATTAGAACTCAGAATTTGGGACCGAAAATAAATCGTTTAAGGTACTAAATTTTAGGTGGCATGTTAATTCTTCTTGGAGATTTTCTAAGTAGTTATTTGCGAACAATTTTTTGGATGGGAAATAGCAATTTTGAACACTAATTGAAGCTAGAAGCGCTTCTAAATGTGTAATCTAGTAGCATTTCCTTATTGTTATTATCTTCTTGTTATTGTGGTTGTGACTGAGAACTTATTGGGTTTTCTCATCAAGTGATCTAGGTTGATAATCTGGCGCTGGTAATAGATTGTTTGGTTTTGAGTTCCATTTGTTGATGTCACCCATTATTTGGTTGCACATAGACAGTTTGATTAAATGCCAAGCCGATCGTATGGGATGATTGCTTAGTTTCTGTCTTGTTCTTTACCTTGGAGTTTGATGATCTCCAATCGTATTTAATCTTGTGCAACTCTGAGAGATTTGCTTCCTAGTTAATATACCATTTTTGTAATTTGAGTAAATAATAGGAGGCTTTGGGGTTGGTTAATTGACTGAAATTCTGAGCTATAAAAAAGTGATATGGTGCTAATCTTCTCTTGTTTGAGTTTTTGGTATGTTTCCTAGATGAATTTGGGCTATCTTTGAGTTGTTTAACCAAGTCACATGTCAAACTTCATTTTTGTATGCTGTTTGCATCCTGGCAGCATACACGCTTTTAATCATAACTTTGGCTATACATACCAGATTTGAGAGCCGTTTATTTCCTTGGAAACACATAAAGCTTTTAATCATAAAAAATCCTAGACTCGAACTCTTTTCTGATCAGTGTCAGTTTTTGTTCAAAGTTGCATGTTCTCAAAGTGTAAAGATGATTTATATATGCTTTATGTTTCTTTCTCAGTGGTGAAACTTATCTTTGAATTCATAATGCTTAACAAATTAGGAAATCTCTTGTGCCTTTTCAATTGTTTCTAGTTTGATGTTTGAGGAGTTCAAAGGCTTTGGATTTTAGCTGCCAATTGAGCTTACAACAAGTTCGACTTCTTTTAGAGCAAGTTCAATTAATCTCTCTCAGGTATTTTGGCCTTTTTAATTGTGATTTTTCATATCTTGGTCTTATTATTCTTGCCATGAACTTAATGTTAAAGCCTATGTAAAATGTAGGATAATAGTAGTCCAATAGATTATGAAATTTTTTATAAAGAAACATTGCTTTTTTATTTATGTAAATGCATATATGAGTTTGTACACTAAATATTATATTAAATATGATTTTAAATACTCTTATCCTAATATATATGATTTAATAGTTTGCTTTAAATATGAAATCAGATATAACAAATCATGAATGACAAGAGTTGGATTGAGAAGTCAAATACATCAAGAGAATTTTCAGATGGAGTAGTATAGTTTTTAGACTTTGCTTTTTCACGTGCATCTATGAATGGAAAAATCATATGTCCTTGTACTTCTTGCAAATTTCGTGTTAGGGGAAATGGAGCTGATGTGTTCTCTCTTTTACTTGAGAGAGGATTTCCTAGAAGGTATACTACTTGGTATATGCATGGCGAGAAATTTGATGAACCCAATGAGGAACCAGTAACCCAAACACAAGCAGAACCAGTTAGACAATATCCAATGCAGGAATTATTAAATGATGCATTTGGTGGCTTTGAGGATCATGGCTTTCAAGATCCCATTCCAACATCTCAACTTGGCGATGATGATACTAGAGGTGTAGGAGCTGTAAACAATGAAGAATATGAAAAAATTAAAGAGTTACTTAAAGATGGAAATCAAGAACTATATGATGGTAAAAAATATAGCAAGTTATCTTTCATTGTCCATTTGTATCACATAAAAGTGTTGTGTGGTGCTAGTGACAAAACATTTTCAATGATTATTGATCTTTTGAAAGATGCATTTGAGCATGCTAGACTACCAGCGTCTTTGTATGAGGCCAAAAAGATTATTAAGAAGTTAGGTCTTGATTATGAGAAAATTCCTGCGTGTCCAAATCATTGCATGTTGTATTGGGGAAAAGAAGAAGACAAGTCTAGGGATGAATGCAAGATTTGCCATACTTCTAAGTGGAAAGAAGATCGTGTAGGTAATCAAAAGAAGAAAAAAAGAAACCTGCAAAAATTTTGCGTTACTTCCCACTTATACCTAGATTGCAGAGGTTGTACATGTCATCTAAAACTGCTGAACTTATGAAATGGCATGCTAATGATGTGAACCCAGATGGGCTGTTAAGGCACCCTAGAGATAGCAAAGCTTGGAAGGAGTTTGATTTGTTGCATGGGGAGTTTGCTTCAGATCCTCGAAATGTAAGACTAGCTTTAGCTACTGATGGTTTTAACCCGTTTGGACTTATGAGTTCTAGCAATAGTATCTGGCCAGTCATGTTATATACTTATAACTTGCCTCCATGGATATGTATGAAACAAACCTCTCTTATCATGTCAATGATAATTCCTGGTTCTAAAATGCCTGGAAATAGCATTGATGTTTACTTGCAGCCCCTTGTTGCTGAATTATTACAATTATGGAATAATGGTATAGATGCTTATGATGCCTCTTTGAATGAAATGTTTCGAAGGCGTGCAGCATTAATGTGGACTATTAGTGACTTTCCAGGACTTGACAATTTGTCTGGTTGGAATACACACACATTGCTTGTATGTCCAACTTGTAATTTGGACACGGACTCTAAAAAGCTGAAATTTGGCAAGAAAAATTGTTTTTTAGGACATCGTCGGTATCTAGCACCTAATCATAGGTTTAGGTATAACAAGCAATCTTTTGATGGTTCTGTTGACCTTAGATCGCTCCTCGCTCCAAAAAGCTGGTTTTGCTATTTTAAGACAAATTGAAGAAAGTCGTAAAAGGCCTCGCCATGAAGGCACAAGTGAAGATGGTCCCATACAATGGAAGAAAAAGAGTATTTTTTGGGAACTACCTTATTGGCAGCATAATTCTATTCTTCATTGCCTTGACATGATGCACATAGAAAAGAATGTATGTGACAATGTATTGTTCACTGTCTTGAATGATAAGAGTAAGACAAAAGATAATCTTCAAGCTCGTAAAGATTTAGAAGTCATGGGATTAAGGAATGAACTTCACCCTTATCCTAACTCTTCCAAATTTCCTTCTGCATGCTTTACAATGAACAATCAAGAGAAAGACATATTTTTCAAGGTTCTTAAAAGCATTGTAGTTCCTGATAGCTACTCATCAAATATTTCAAGATGTGTTGATTGCAAGAAGCTTAAGATCTCTGGGTTAAAAAGTCATGATTCGCATATTCTTATGGAGCACTTTTTTCCAATAGCTTTTAGAAAAGCTCTTCCTCGTGAAGTGACTTCAGTGTTGATTGAGTTGTCTAACTACTTTAGAGAATTGTCAAGCAAAGTTTTAAATGTTAACCATTTGGAAAAGCTACGTGATCGAATTGCATTAACACTTTGTCACATGGAAATGATATTTCCTCCATCCTTTTTCACTATTATGGTTCATTTGGTTATCCATCTTATTGAAGAAGTGATGCTTGCTGGTCCAGTGTATTTCAAATGGATGTACCCAATTGAAAGGTACGATCAGATAAGATTTTGTTTATTTTCTACTTAATGCATAACATTATTTATGTGTTTCATTGTGGAATTCATATGATGATGTGTTATTATAGGAATCTTGGCTATTTGAAATCATATGTTCGTAATAAGGCAGCACCAGAAGGTTGTATATCAGAAGGGTTTATCTTGGAAGAGTGTTTAACATTCTGCTCTAGATACATGGAAGACATTGAAACAAGGTTTAATTGGCCTAGACGTAATGATGATGACAATGGACAAAATCTTACTAGTGATTCTTCTGTTTTGTCATCTGAATTTCCAGCATTGGGTAAGCCTATTGGTGCAGTGAAGACAGTTACTTTGCAACCATTAGAAAAGATACAAGCACATCGCTATGTATTATTTAATTGTAAAATACTTGAAAAATTTGTTAAGTAAGTAGACAATCTTGTTCCTAGAACTTTCTTTATTATAAATTACTTAAATATACACTTAATGGATAATGTTTGATTAATTAGGAAGTTTAAAATAGAAGTCAAGAGAATGAATCGACATAGAAGAATGCTATCCAAGGAGGTGGAACAATATGTGCACAAAAATTTTCATGAGTGGCTTAGAGATCATGTAAAGGTATAATCTTGAGTTCATTTTTCTAATTTGTTGAGCAGCATGTCCTAATTCATTTTAAAATTTATTAGGTTGCAAAAAAAAATGACATGGATATCACACCTGAAATTGAGATACTTGCCCAAGGGCCAAATTCTATTGCAAGAAGATATGATGGCTACAACATACATGGGTTTAAGTTTCGTACAAAAGGGAGAGAGCAAGGAATGAAAACACAAAATAGTGGTGTTGTTACGCATTAACTTTACAAAGTACTATGAGTTATTCAAGCCATAAGGATGGAAATCCAACTTTGGGTGAAGTAATGTATTATGGGAGATTGGTTGATATATTAGAGTTAGATTACTATGGTCAATTAAGGGTTGTGTTATTCAAATGTGATTGGGTTGATACAACACCAAATAGGGAATCAAGATAGATGAATTTGGAATCACAAATGTAAATTTTTCCTGCTAATACATACAGTGCACAAGAAACAGATGAACCATTTGTCTTTGCAACGATGCTCGAATGGTATTTTATATGGATGATCCAGATGGAAGAAGGATGGAGTTCTGTTTGTCACATGACACCAAGAGACTTATATGATATGGGAGATTTGAACATGGTGAATTTAGAAGAGTCTATTCAGGACATACCATTTCCTGAACAACACTTAGAAAACATTGATCAAATACTATTAGTGAGGGATGATGTCAATGAACAACAACCAAATCAGTCTTTATTTGATTATCATCATAATCTTGGCAGAGATGATGATGAAATCATGTTTGATTAGTTTAAAATTTTGGATGCTTGTTGTTAAGTTTGAACATATGTATATTACTCTTGAATTTCGTTGGTTTTCTTTAGCATGCATGATATAAATGTTCATTTACTCTTTAATTTTTTTGTTGGTCAATATTTCTATACCTGTTCAATGCTTATATTCAGGTTTCCTATTTAAAATGGGTCGAACAAAAAATAGTTTGAATCAAGCATTATTGGCAGAACTTCGAGAAGATAAAGATCATGCAATTGACTTAGATTCCCCGCAGCAAAACCATAATAGCCAGGATGTTTTACAACCTATTGAAGTTGGTCTTGATGATTCAATCTCTGAATCTAATGATGGTAGTTCAATGAAATCAACTTCTTTCTCTACCACCACTCAAACTCAACCACAACAGAAGGAAGGCCATTTACTTGTGAAGATAATAGGTGAGAGTAATATGTTTGATTAGTTAATAATATAATATTATCATTATCATATTTATTTTTCTCAAACTATAGTTAAGATTTGTTCATTGTTCTTTATATATACATGGATAGATACTACTACTAATGAGATCACAATCCGAAAAATGGTTGCAAATCGAGTTTAGCACATGGAAAAAATTTCAAAGGTGATTGTGGAGCTCAACGGTCATGGCCAAGGAAATGACAATGGTTCGAATTTGTTTGTTAGATTTTTAGGTTTGCTTGCTCAAAACCCATCTCTTTGTCCTATACATATTGTTGATTGGCGTTGGATGCCCAAAGACAAAAGACGCCAACTATGGAAAATGATAGAGGTAACAATCACATGACTTCTAGTTGCTTATTTTCGTATTGCATCCATTACTTGTTTGGAACTAATCACATTTCATTTTTTTTCAAGGGCAATTTCTTATTTGATTATCTTGTCGCATGCAAATGGGTTATGGAAAAGTTGGGTGATAGATGGAAGGCTAACAAACAAAAATTAAGGTGTAAGTACTTCTACTTGTATAAAACTAAGGAAGAGTTACTTGCTAATCCCCCTCCTGGAGTGGATAGTGGTGAGTGGTCAACTTTTGTGCATCATTATAATGAAGATAAGATTAAGGTAAATTTTTTTTGTAATTAATCACAAATTTTATCTATGCAATTAAGTTTTATATACATTGACAACTATTAACAAATGCAGAAGATATGCTCACAAAATGCAAAGAATCGGAAGAAGCTTAAAGTCTCTCATCTTTGGAGGAGTAAAAGTAATGCTAGGAAAGCTTGTGAAATGGTATGTTACTACAAGTTGGGACAAAGTTTTAGATAAATGGATTATTTTTCAAAGATTGTGACCATGCACTTACCTTAGTTGAACGTATGATATTTAGTACGTGTTACTATTATTTCATTGACTTAATTATGCTAATGTAGGAGAAAAAATTGGGAAGGCCTGTGTGTCGAGGTGAGGTTGTCATTTCAAATTTGCTGAAAAAAGATGGAAGCTATGCGAATGAAGAAACAAAGATAATAGTTGTTATCTTGTATGGTTAACTTCAATCCTATATTAAATTATTAAGTTTGAGCATAAATTTAACTTAGAATTAAGCTTGCATCTCTAGGTTTTGAGAAATTACTATGATATGTGATCGTCCTTTTTAGTTTTGGAAGACTTACTAGGAAAAAGCTGCTTGTTATAAGTTGTAACTCATCAAGAGAAAGTTGGCATTTGATGCCACTGGTTATAAGCTGGAGTATCCAAATGGTGTGGCTGGTCATTGTTTGATGAGAAATAGAATCCTGTCTTAATTTTTTTGAATTAGACTAGAAGCTAGTTGTAGTTCTTATTCTTGATTTGGATGTTCTTTTAGAAATTTTCTGCTGATTGAGGTATGATTGGTGCTTTTTGCATTGAAGTGGAATCAGTTCATCTCAGATACCATTGATATGCTATTAGTAGCTCCATAGATCCCCTTTCTCAGTCATGTTCTTTTGCTCATCTCTTTTAGTGTTGTTTTTTGAACTTAATATTTCATCTGTCTGATATATGATATTTAATAAAGACTTAATATTTCTATGTTCACTAAAGCTTGTAACAAGGTGAGATAACTGACTATGCCGACCTCAAATTTAGCAAAGCTAAATATTGAAGCTTTAAATATTATCCAAAAAATAAGAAGTGCTTTTCTGTCATGGTCTTGTCCAAAGACAAGATGGAGGGGAAGTAAAGTGGACGGAATTTGAACAGAGGCTTGCTCAATTACAACTCTAATTCTATTGAATACCTTCAATAATTTTCATCTTGTACCAAGAAAAGGAGGAGTACTAAATAGAAATATAAAAGAACTCCGGTGGCATAACAAAATCTAATATGCACTACGAAATTGTGATGATAAAAACAGGACAACGACATATGTTTATTTAGAATAGCTTTCACCTCCTTTTCATTGCCATAAATTTGAGCACAATCTATATGCCGATATCCAACCTGCATAGACATTTTCACATTGATCCAATGTAAGGCATCTTTGTTCCAAAACCATATTTATTAGCTCTTAAATAAATTCTTAAAGTAATAATCATAATACAAAGAAAAGACCAAGCAGGTTTCAAAACAGGTTTGGGTTTTGTAAATAATAATAATAAAAAAGACAAGTAATAATGGAATGAATAATTAGTAGCAAGCATGTACCCAAAAAAAAAAAAGGAGAGTAGCAAGTAAATGTGGGTAAAAGGTGCAACCTTGACAGCATATAGGAATCAGGATGTCTAGGAAGGTATTTGTTAAAACTGAATTTCCATTTACATGCATCTTCCCTTTGTGAGAAAGTTATGACTTGTTTCTTTAATCCTGTATTAATAATATCATAATACTTGAAATTGTCCCTAAGATACAGTTATTTCCTATCCAACTTTATCCAAAATTTGTAAAATCTTGGTTCTTATGTGCATGTTATTATTACCTTGCTTTCATCCATGGGCCATGGCCTAGTCAATGCACACCTTTTTTTAAATTAATTTGTGTTAACAAATGATGAGTTTCTCTTTACTTTTAGGATAAGATTTCAGAGAGTCTACCTTAAGATTAAGAATGTGCTTCTTCAAGTGTTCCTTCAATGATTTTAGCTCACCCAAATGATGCAATTGGAAAAGTCTTTGGAGTTGAGCACTCTGGTCGTGTGCGTGGCTTAGGACATGGTGTTTGTCCTACTAATATTTTTCATATGCCCACACAGCGCAATATAGGAGCATCAAGCAACAATGCATCTCAACAACGTATTGAAGACTTAGAGAAACAAGTGGAGACCTTGCAAAATAAGTTAAGTGGATATGATGAGACTAAAGCACAATTGAGTAACATCTTAAATTTCTTGCAAGATAGATTTGGTTCTGACTTACCTTTCAATAATGTTTCAAGTTTATAAGTTTTTGTAATTAAATGTAGTGATGATAATAGTCTACTTTTTGAGTAGGATTTGTAGTTAAGTGAAGTTGTAAACATGAAGTGTATGGTTTAAAAATAGTGATAAGGTTACCTAAGGTCTGCATTTTGAGTTGGATTGGTTAGTGAAGTTGTGAAGATGAAGGATATGATTTAGTTTTGACAAATATTCAAAACTTTTGTCTAATCCTCTTTATTAACTAGTGATTTGAATACTCTACTTGATTGAGATTTGATATTATGTGAATAGGTTTCCATTTGTGATATGGTTGGGAAGTAACTAATATTTTTTTTAAAAAAAATTAAAAAATATTTAGCCACAGTTTAATCGTGGCAAACCACAGTTATGAATATAAAACTCCCGTTATATTAGCCACGGTTGAAGTGTGGCTAATCCATAACTTAGCCACGGTTTAAGCGTAGCTAAGTATTTGCAGGATATATTCTTGATTAAAATTAGTTACTGTTATAACTTAATTAACTATGGTTATAAACCGTAGGTAAAAAAATGTTGCCACGGTCATTACAACCGTGGCTAATTTATTTGCCACGCCTTATTTATCCACGGTTTATAAAACCGTGGGTAAATTGTATTTGCTACGATTTTTATCATTTTTGCCACGGTTAAAACTGTGGCTAAACACCATTTTTTTGTAGTGTTAGGTAATATGTAACAATCCAACATTATTCTGTACATATATGATTTTGTCAAATTAAATTTGTTTTCTCGATATTATTTAGTGGATTACAGTTGTTATTGGGTTATGTAAGTAATAGAGATATCCTTCTATATGACATGATTTGACATAATCATTTATGTGATAGAGAAAATAGTTTAAATATTTGAAAATCTAAAAGTATTATTATTTGATAATTATGGAAATATTGGTTCAACTATTTTGCCCTATCAAGTGGGAGAGACTTGTATATTGTAATCCGGAACCCTTAGGCGGGATTGCATTAAAAGGCCTTCAAGGAGAATGATTCTGATTAATTCTTATTTACAGAATATAAGAGTATATGTACAGAAGTATTCCAACTATCTCTCCTTGATAAAAGGAGATTTAAAAATAAAAAAGAAAACAACAGTTATACAATTATCTCAATAGCTATACAAATCTTTTAATAGCAAATTTATCTATATCTATAGCTAACAAGATATTTGACTTATCTAAGCACTCCCTCCAAGTTGGTGCATGGATATCATACATTTTCAACTTGAACAGAGATTTGTTAAACACTGCTAGCAACTTCTTTAGTGAGAGCATCATCTAACTGCCATTCTGACCTTATAAAAGGAAAGACAACTATTCCAGCTTCAAGCTTCTCTTTGATGAAATGTCTATCAACCTCTACATGCTTTGTTTGGTCATGTTGAACAAGATTATAAGCAATCTCTATAGCTAATGTATTGTCACAATACAAACTCATAGCCTTTTTTGGTTCAAAATCCAAGTCTAATAATACATCTCTCACCCATAAAAGTTCACATACTACAAGTGCCATACATCTAAACTCTACTTTAACACTTGAACAAGCTACCACTGACAGTTTTTTACTTCTCCAAGTTATAGCATTCCCTCCTACAAAGGTGAAGTATCCAGAGGTGGATCTTCTACCATTTACTGAACCTGCCCAATCGGCATCGATGAAACCTTCTACCCTTAAATCCCCATGATTTGAGAACAATATTCCTTTACTTGAAGCGGACTTCAAATATCTCAATGTTAACTCTACAGCATCCATATAAGGTTTATGTGGATCATGCATAAATTGACTCGCAACATTCACTGCATAAGTAATGTCTGGTAGTATATGGGACAAATAAATCATCTTTCCTACCAACCTTTGATACCTTCCTTTGTCTATGCTAGTTGAGTTTAAGCAATGAAAGAACTTATGGTTTTATTCAATGGGAGTGTCAACTAGTTTACACCATCCCAGTTTTAGATAACAAGTCAATTATATATTTTTGTTGGAATAGAAAGATACCATGTTTTGATCTAGCTACCTTAATCTTGAGAAAATATTTAAGACTTCCAAGTTGTTTCATCTCAAATTCGGAAGTAAGATGTTGATGCAGGTTCATAATCTCATCCTGGTCATTTCTTATCACTACCATATCATCAATATAGATAATCAAAGCTATGATTTTTCCTAGCCTTTTCTTCAAAAATAAGATGTGATCAGAGTTACTTTGATTATAGCCAAAGGTCTTCATAGACTTAGTGAACTTTCCAAACCATACTCTTGGGGATTGTTTTAATCCATACAAAGCTTTCTTTAATTCGCATACCTTCATTGCATCTGAATTTTACATACTTAGTGGAGGGTCCATGTAAACTTCTTCTAATAAGTCTCCATATAGGACAACATTTTTAACATCAAACTAAAGAAGTGGCCAATTTTGGTTTGCTGCTAGTGCAAAAGTATTCTCACACTGTTGAGTACGGCTACTGGTGCAAATGTCTCCTGATAATCTACATCATAGGACTGAGTGTAACCTTTAGCTAATAGTCATGCTTTATATATCTCAATAGCTCCATCAGATTTGTGCTTAACTGTAAAAATCCATCTGTATCCCATAGTTTTCTTCCTTAGTGGTAAGGGCACAAGATCCCAAGTGTTATTTTTTTAAAGTGCTACTATATCCTTAGCCACAACTTCAGTCTATCTAGGATCTGCCAAAGCTTCTTGCACATTACAAGGAATAGAGATAGAGTATAACTTGGAGAAATATGATGCGTAAGATTGGGATAACTTGTGATATGATACATAATTTCTTATAGGATATTTCACTTTGGATTTGAGGTCGGGTTCATATCTAATTAAAGGTTGACCATAGCTAGAATAGGGTGGAAGATGATATTGGACAGTAGTTGACTTGGTGTTAAGTTTGCTGGTGGTTTCATGCAAATTAGAACTAAATACATTTATATTTGAATCGAAAAAGGTGGGCTTAAGAAACACTTGTAAAGAAGATTGAACCAGTGGATTATGATCATAAGACATTATATTATCTTGGTCTTGCCTCTCAACTGAACCCTCGTTGAAGATTGACTCAATTTCTAGAGTGGTCATTATAAGATAATTTTATACTTAAAATATCAAACAACCTAACATCATAATGCTGCACTTCACTTTCATTCCCCTCTGAAGTGTAGAATCAGTTTTCTCTATATGATAAAAAAATTTCATGTTCATGAAAAGTAACATCTATAGAAAAGTAAAGTTTTTTCGATGATTGGTGGTAAGCATGATAGCCTTTATGGGTTGAACCATACCCCACACATACATATTTAATTGCTTTTTTTCAAGCTTTGTACGATGATGAAGGTGTAGGTGAACATATACTACACGTCCAAAAACACGAGTTGAATGAACAATGGAAGAGTGCAATGATAAAAAATAACATCTAAAGGTCTTTTAATGTTGAGCACACTAGATAGGGTTCAGTTAATCAAATAAGCTATAGAGCTTAAAGCCTCACTCTATAAATGAGATGGGACACTGCCACCTATTAATAGAGATATGGTGACCTAAAAAATGTGTCTATTTTTCTCTTAGCCATCCCATTTTGTTGTATGTGAATGAAGGTATGTAGTTTGATGTAGAATGCCATTAGAGTTCATGAACTCTATTTATTCTATCTTAAAATATTCCCTTCCATTGTCTAATCTAATAACCTTTATAGATGTGTTAAATTGTGTGACTACAATCTGATGGAAAAGGAGAAACACAACACACACATCATTCTTATGTTTGAGCAAATAAACCTAGTATACCCAAGTATAATTATAACTAATGAACCATCTCATGCCATTATATGTTAAGTGTGGAGCAGGACCCCAAACATTTGTCTAGTCTAATGAGAAAGGAAAATTAACTATAGTATTATTCAAGGAAAAAATATCACGATGGCTTTTTACCATACATAGGTTTCATAAAGAAAATCTGAAATATTGCATTTATGAAATAATGATGGAAACAATCTTTTTAGATAGCTAAAAGATGGATGTCCTAATCGTCTATGTCATAGCCATGTTTATTCTTTATTTTTATTCTGTATGTTGTCACTCGCAAGATGAGCCAATAATTCTTTATGGGTTTGCTAAGAAGCATTCTCCAAGTAGAACAACCCTCCTCTTTGTTTACTACTTCCAATCTCCTCCTTGGTATAGATGCTCTTAAAATGTAATAGGTAGGAAAAAATAAGGCAACACAATCATGAGATTTAGTTAATTTACTGATTGAGAAAAGATTACAATTCAAACTAGGAACAAAAACAAAACTTCATGAATTGGTAAAGAGTGTGAAAGAGATATGATACAAAAACCTTCAACAAGAGATGATACTCTATTGGCATTAATAATGACATTTTTAGAACCACTAGAGGAGAAGTGAGTAAATTTATGAGCATTACAATTCATATGGTCAGTAGCACTTGTATCAATTATCTAATCGCTACAGTTAGTAACAATAGGAAGATTAATAGCAAGGCTAGATATACCTAACTTGACCACAAATCCTGCAGCTAGGGTGATATTGCTCTTCAAACTTCCTACCTTGGCATTAGAAGTAGTTTTGCTCTTTGGATGCCAATCTGGATAACCATGAAGTTTAAAACAGTTGTCAATCATATGATTATTCCCATTACAATGGGTACACTTGCAGACTCTTTTCTTGTGAGGCTTCTTGACAGCAAGGACAATTCCTTCAGTAAGCATACCACCAAGCATAGCTTCTTGGGGATTTGTCTTAGCGCAGAGAGTTGCATAAACGGCTTGGGAATTTGTAAGAGGAATGGTAGCAAGGATACAACCATAGACTCCATCCAAATGAAAATCAAGGCTAGGCAAAAACACGTAAACTCACTGAGAATTAACCATATTGGTATACTTCTCAACATCTTTAGTACACTCCATGGGATAATCTACAATAGCACCAAACTCCTACCATAGCCTCTGTAATTTGCCAAAAGTATGTAATCACTGAGCATCCATTTTGGCGAGTAGAAATTACCTCACAATGTAACTGGTGTGCTCTTGATGCATCCTAGTTGACTAAGTATGTTTCCTTGACAGTGACCTAGATTTCTTTTGTAGTGGCCAAACGAATGAAGAGGGACTTGATGTCTTTGGTCATGGAGTCTAGAAGCCAAATTTTGACCATGCAGTTTTCATCTTCCCATGCTTTATGTTCTTTAGATTGCTTGTCTTTAGGAGCAGCCTTTGTTCCAAAAATATATCCTCGACACTTTCTACCTCTGATCTTATTATGTGCATTTAAGGACCACTCAACATAGTTGGTGCCATCAAGGCATTCAAAGGTAAGTTCTTAGGAGAGTTCTTATATATGGAACTACTAGAAAAATCAGATTTAGAGAAGGAAAATGTCAAGTTTAGTAGAAGCCAAAATAGATGAGGCCAAAATGTCAAGACCAAACATGGAGGTTTTGGGGGGGTTTTGGTGAAAAACAAATGGAAAGGAATGATGATGGTAGAGGCAATGGAGAGAGCAAAGGTAGGAAGTGGATAAGATGGAGGGAGAGGGCAGAGAAGGACTGCACAAGGCAAAGGGAAAGGGGATGAATGAGAATGGCTTTTTTACTAAACTGCCACTGTTGGTAAAACTAATTATCAAAATGCCATTTTTTTAAAACTATATATTAAACTGCCACTTTTTTTAACTATTTACCAAAATGTCACTCTTTTAAAATTATATACCAAACTGCCATCCTTTTGTCCAACATGACATTTTTTAATAATTTCTGGTCCACGTAGGATGTGCTAAAGAAGGTGGCGTATTTGTAAAGGATACGCCAAGAAGCTTGGTGCAACAAGGGCAATTACGCCATTTGGCTTAGAGCAATCCATCCAAACACAGATCGCCCCTTTTACGTAGAAAATGTCACCCTAAATACACTGAAGACTCAATTATTTATAGGCTAAGTATTTGCTTCTGTTACGTAACGCAGTCGATGTGGGACTTTGGTATTGGCAAGGCAAAGCAACTAAGTAAGACAACAAGGTACATTTGTTCGATGTGAGACTTTGGTGTTGGTAAGACAAAGCAACTAAATAAGACAATAATGTATCTTTATTCGATGTGGGACTTCAGTAAAAGGGCTAAAACTCATGATATTTATCTTTATTCAATGTATATTTATCCTCATAGGGTTCTTGATACTAGAGGGGGATAACTTGAATAATTTATTCCCCAACATTGAGCTTGAAGTGGCTGGTTTAGCAATTGGTAGAAAGCAATTTTTTGTGATATTGGTTGCCCTTTTTATCTTGCCTACAGTTTGGTTGGATGTCATGAGTCTACTATCTTATATCTCCGCAAGTGGCGTGTTTGCTTCTGCTATCATCATCTTGTCAATATCATGGACTGCAACAATTGATGGTGTTGGTTTTCATCAACAGGGAACTCTCGTTAATTGGAATGGGATCCCAACAGCTCTTAGCTTGTATGCCTTTTGTTAATGTGCACATCCAATCTTCCCCACCCTGTACAATTCCATGAGAGACAAACACCAGTTCTCTAAGTATGTGCTTTGCCGTTTGGGTTTGTTTTGCTTCTGATATCTTTATGTGACTCTCATCGATTTTGCTTTTCTTTACATTGCAGGTCCTACTTGTATGCTTTATGTTAACCACTACTGGTTATACATCCATGGCTATAATTGGTTACCTAATGTTTGGTCCAAATGTTGAATCATAAGTAACTTTAAACCTGCCACTAAACAAAGTAAGCTCAAGAGTGGTAATATATACCACCTTGGTTAATCCCATATCGAAGTATGCTTTGATGACAACACTGATTACTAGTGCTTTGAAAGATTTGCTTCTAAGGAAGTACAAGAATAGAGTCACCAACATCTTAGTCAGCACTGTCATGGTAATCAGCACTGTCATTGTTGCCCTGACTGTTCCTTTCTTTGGGTATCTCATGTCGCTTGTTGGAGCTTTTCTAAGTGTTACAGCTTCTATTCTACTTCTATGCTTGTGTTACTTGAAGATTTCAGGAACTTACAGGAAATTTGGGTATGAGACGGTAGCCATAGTGGCAATAATACTAGCAGCTATAGCAATGAGAATATCTGGGACATTCACGTCACTCAAGCAAATAGTCCACCATTTGTAATAGGCAGTGCTTCATTCAGTTGAAAATAACTTTAACCACTAAGTTGCTAAGCTTAGAGTATATATGTGTGTCCTAAAAAGTGTTTTCTGGTTTGTTTAAGTAATTTTACATCGTTCAATGAGTACCAAGAATAGGGAAATGTAATTACAACAAAAAAGCTTTTTAGCGGCAATAAATATGTCTTTTGGCGGCAATAAGAATTGCCACAAAAACCTTTACTGGCAATTAATTTTTGGCCGCTGTATCCAGTGTCGGTAAAGGTTTTACCGGCCATTATATTGAGTGCCGGTAAATGCCCATTTATGGCCGGTAAAAGTGGTATCTTTTTGTGGCAATTATTTGGCGGCAATTAAAATGGCTACTAAAATAGCTCCAAGTTTCCCTTCCCTCGCGTCTTTGGCAGCCTTTGTTATTGCCGGTAAAAAATATTCCTTTTACCGGCAATTGTAATGGCGCCTAAAGCTCACATAGATTTGCTTTTTTTAATGCCTTTAGCGGCTTTTTTTATTGCCGGCAAAGACCTATTTATTGCCAGTAAAAATTATGACTTTTACCGACAATTATAATGGCGACTATAAGTTAAACAGATTTATTTTTTTAAATGTCTTTAGTGGCCTTTTTTATTTCCAGTAAAGACCTATTTTATTGCCAGTAAATATTTTTTACCTGCACTTGTAATGGAAGCAAGTACTCATTTTTTTGGTACAAAAATGTTATTCCTATTTGTCATTCAAGGTAAGATTTCAACGTCATTAACAAAAATTTTACTAATACTAATATTTGTCCCTAAAAAACTTAAATCATAACATACAAATGTTCTTAAATACAACATACTTGTGTTTGGATGCTTACAATTGAAGACTTGTTTTGATGATAACAAACGAGAAGATTAAATGAAGATGAGTAATAGACCAAGTCCAAGTTTATGTTTGATTAGTTTTTAGGACTTAGGATCTATTGTACGGAGCTCACACTTAATATCTCTTTGTCTTTTGAAAGAAAAGTTTTCAAAGAATAGCTCACTTGTTTTTGAACTCAGCATCTTTGAAAATCCATTTCAAAATAGTTTTTAACTTGAATTATTCGAATAAAACATTGCCTATTCGAATAAATGTCTTCATGAGAAACCTGTTTTCAAAGTGGCTATTCGAATAACCATTCGTTTATTCGAATAACTAAGCTTTTCAGAAACTTCGTTTTAAATGAATTATTCGGATAACTCATCTCATTATTCGAATAAATGTTTCTATCCGAACTTCGTTTTAAATACGTTATTCGAATAACCAAGTTGCTATTCGAATAACCCTTTCAAATGAGCTTTTTCACGTTAAGCTTTATTCGAATAAGTCACGCCTATTCGAATAAACACGAACCTTCAGTTTACGAAAATGGAAACAGACAGAATTTAAATTTGTTTTTCAATCAGCGTTTAATGTATTTTATTACATCCAACGGCTGCTTAACCTAATTCTCTCTATAAATAGCAAGCCTGGGTCACGTTTTCCATTACCCATTATTCTGGATGTTTTTCTGATTACTCTGTCTTTGTGAAAACTTTTCCCTACGCTCTTCTTGTTTAAAAACTTTGAGATATTACTGTGAGAGCTCCATTAGCACTTCAACTTGTATTACACACTCTGTTTGAGAGTTTCTCTTCATCTCTATTTTCTGATTATTTGTATCGAGGGTGAGGTATCCCTCAAAGGTTTGTATAAGGGTGAGGTATCCTCATAGTTTGAGACTTTAGCACAAGGGTATAGTGTCCCTGTGTGTAAAAAGTGCTCTATTTTGTAACGGTAGCAAGCACCTATTGAAGCATGTATACTTAGTGAAAAATCTCGACTTTCGAGGACTGGACGTAGACCACAAGTGGGTTAGTGGTTGAACCAGGATAAATACTGTGCACTTTCTCTTTTTCTTAATCTCTTTAATTTAAGCAATTTAATTTATTGCACATTTATTTTACGCTTTTTCTTTCTTGTTCATTCTCTTTTTCTTATTCCTTCTGTGCTCTTATTTATCAAGTTTATATTTGTATTTTATTTTAAAAGGAGTTTTGCGAAAAAGTTTTTATACTCAATTCACCCCCCCTCTTGAGTATCTTGGAAGCCACTTGGTAACAAGTGGTATCGAGCTAGACTTTGTATAAAGAGCTTAGCGACTTCAAGAGTATATGGCTTCTTCAAATGGTTTTTCGAAGGATCCTCCATAAACCGACCACCCTTTTTCAATGGGGATGGTTACGCATATTGGAAGGAAAGAATGAAAATCTTCATCGAAGCTATTGATCTAGATGTTTGGGATGCTGTTGAAAACGGCGCTTTTATACCCACACATGAGATCGATGGTGTAAGGACCGAAACACCTCGAAATAAATGGTCTGATGAAGACAAACGAAAAGTTCAATTTAATTTAAAAGCCAAAAATATTATTACTACTGCTTTGGGTTATGATGAGTTTTTTAGAATTTCAAATTATAAAATTGCTAAAGAAATGTGGGATACTTTACAAGTTACCCATGAGGGTACTAGTGAAGTTAAGAGGTCGAGAATAAATTCTCTAACTCGCGAATATGAACTTTTTAGAATGAACCAAGGAGAAAGCATTCAGGAAATGCAAAAGAGGTTCACCCACATAGTTAATCATCTTGCATCTTTAGGTAAAAGTTTTTCTAATGAAGATTTGATTAACAAAGTGTTGAGATGTCTTAGCAGGATTTGGCAACCCAAGGTAACAGCCATATCAGAATCAAGGGATTTGTCTACAATGACTTTGGCTACTCTCTTTGGAAAACTTCATGAGCACGAACTTGAACTGAGCAGACTGAATCAAAGTGAAGAGAATGATAAAAAGAAAAAGGGGATAGCTCTTAAAGCCACTTCATCAACATTCGACAACGATGATGAAGAAAATGAAGAAGGCTCAGAGAACATTGAGGTAAGTGAAGAAAATTTTAGTTTATTAGTTAAAAAATTTGGTAAATTTCTCAGGAAAAAGGGAACGCAAAGGAGACCTCCCTTCCCTCCGAAAAAGACACACTTTAAAGGCGAAGGAGCTTCATCTACTCCAACTTGCTATGAATGTGGGAAACCTGGACACATGAAAATGGAGTGCCCATTTATCAAAAGAAGAAGGAGAAATTCGAAAAGAAGCCCTTCAAGGATAGAAAAGGAAGAAAAGCCTACATAGCGTGGGATGAAAACGACATAGACTCAACCGACAAATCGGATAGCGAAGAAGCTCGGTTGTGTCTAATGGCAAAAGGAGATGAAGAAGAAAGTGAAAACGAGGTAAGTTCTAATACTACTTCTTTATTACCCTCGTATGATGAGTTACAAGATGCTTTTGAAGAACTACATGTAGAATCTCTAAAACTCACAAAAATTATTTCTTCTTCTAAGAAAACAATTTCTTCTTTAGAAAATAAAATTCTTGTTTTAAATAAAGAAATAGAAGAATTAAAAATTGAAAACGAAACTTTAGGGATCATTGATGCTTGCACAAATCATTCCTCACATGCTTCTACTTCTTCATCTTGTTCTTCATGTCATATACTTGAAAAAGAAATAGAGGATTTAAAAAACACTCTTTCTAAATTCACTTTTGGAAGGGATAACCTAAATATTTTATTAGGAAGACAAAGAGTGGTTTTTCAAAAGGCCGGGATAGGTTATAACCCGAAAAATCAACAAAAACTCTATAAAAATTTCTTTGTGCATTCTAGTGTTTCAAGTAGTCCTTTTATTAAATGTTTTTATTGTGGAAGAAGAGGACATAGTGCTTCAACATGTAATGCAAGGAAAAACATAAATACTAAAGTTGGAACAAAAATGGTTTGGGTTCCCAAGGGTACCATACCCAAAACTGACACACAAGGACCCAAGAAAATTTGGGTACCAAAAGTTAAAACCTAAACTTGTGTTGTAGGTGTGCTTGAAAGCCAGGAGTTCAAATTGGTATCTCGACAGCGGCTGCTCCAAGCACATGACTGGGGACAACTCAAAGTTCACAATGCTTATTCCCAAGAATCATGGACACGTCACTTATGGCGATAACAACAAGGGTAAAATTCTTGGAATCGGCAAAGTCGGTAAGAACCCTAACTCCTCTATTGAAAATGTGCTACTTGTTGAAGGTTTGAAACATAACTTGCTTAGTATCAGCCAATTATGTGATAAAGGAAATAGGGTAATATTTGATTCAAACTGTTGCATAATTGAAGATAAAAATGATAAGCATGTTAAATTCATTGGTCGAGAGTTAATAACATCTATATGATTAGCCTGGATGATATATCTTTAAATGATGCGAAATGCCTTTTAAGCAAAAATGATGATTCATGGTTATGGCACAGGAGAATTGCACACATTCACATGGATCACTTTAAAAAGCTGGTCTCTAAAGAGCTAGTAATTGGACTACCCAAGCTTAATTTTATAAAAGATAAATTATGTGATGCATGTCAAAAGGGCAAACAAATAAAGGTCTCTTTTAAAGCGAAAAATATAGTTTCTACCACTAGACCTTTACAACTTTTGCACATGGATCTGTTTGGACCTTCTAGAACTATGAGCTTTGGTGGGAATTACTATGCTTTAGTGATTGTGGTTGATTTTTCTAGGTTTACATGGACTTTATTTCTTGCAAATAAAAATGATGCATTTCTAGCTTTTAAAAGACTTGCCAAAATTATTCAAAATGAAAAAGGTTTTCAAATTTCTTTTATAAGAAGCGATCATAGTGGCGAATTTGAAAACAATGTTTTTGAAAATTACTGTGATGAACATGGCATTAATCATAATTTCTCTGCCCCTAGAACTCCGTAACAAAACGGAGTTGTAGAAAGGAAAAACCGTTCTTTAGAAGAAATGGCGAGAACTATGCTTAATGAGGCTGCTCTTCCTAAATACTTTTGGGCAGATGCTGTAAATACAGCTTGTTATGTAATGAACCGGGCCCTCATAAGGCCCATTTTAAAGAAAACCCCATATGAATTGTATAAAGGAAGAAAGCCTAATGTCTCACACTTTCATGTTTTTGGTTGCAAATGTTTTGTTTTAAACAATGGAAAAGATAATTTAGGCAAGTTTGATGCTAAGTCTGATGAAGGTATTTTCCTTGGCTATTCAAATCATAGTAAAGCTTTTCGTATATATAATAAAAGAACTATGACCATTGAAGAATCTATTCATGTTGCTTTTGATGAAACTGACCCAAGTGGATCGAGAAAGGATCTTGCTAGTGATGATGTTGCAGAAGTCTTAGCGGAAACTCACTTGGATAGCAAAGAAAAAGAAATCAAGGAGCAAGAGGATAAACAAAGACACGAAGATTCGCAAGCTTTGGAACTTCCCAAAGAATGGCGGACTTCAAAATATCACTCTCTTGATCAGATCATCGGTGATGTATCTAAAGGTGTTAGTACTCGTAACTCCCTTAGAAATACTTGTAATCACTTAGCTTTTGTCTCTCAAACTGAACCTAAGGATTTAAATGAAGCTTTTGATGATGAACATTGGATCCTGGCTATGCATGAGGAATTAAATCAGGTTTGAAAGAAATCAAGTTTGGGAATTAGTTGCTAGACCTAATAATCACCCCATAATTGGAACTAAATGGGTTTTTAGAAACAAACTTGATGAAAATGGGTTAATAACTAGGAACAAAGCTAGATTAGTTGCTAAAGGATATAATCAAGCGAAGGATAGATTATGAAGAAACCTATGCACCTGTAGCTAGATTAGAAGCTATTAAGATGTTACTTGCTTATGCTTGCATCATGGATTTCAAATTATATCAAATGGATGTCAAGAGTGCTTTTTAAATGGTTTTATTCAAGAGGAGGTATACGTTGAACAACCTCCGGGTTTTGAAAATCATAAAGCCGCCCAACCATGTTTTCAAACTTAAAAGGCTTTATATGGCTTAAAGCAAGCTCCTAGAGCTTGGTATGAAAGGTTAAGTAAGTTTCTTTTGGAAAATGGTTTTTCAAGAGGAAAAGTCGATACTACCCTTTTTATTAAAAATAAAAAGCATGACATTCTTCTTGTGCAAGTTTATGTGGATGATATTATATTTGGTGCTACTAATGAATCCCTTTGCAAGGATTTTGCTAAGTCAATGCAGAATGAATTTGAAATGTCAATGATGGGAGAATTGAACTTCTTCCTCGGACTTCAAATCAAACAAACGGACGAAGGGACTTTCATAAGTCAAACCAAATACTGTAAGGAGTTGATCAAAAGATTCGATATGGAAAACGCTAAACACATGGCCACTCCGATGGGCACATCTTGCTACTTGGATAAAGATGAAGGAGGTAAATCAGTAGAAATAACGAAATATAGAGGTATGATTGGATCTCTCCTTTATCTTACGCTAGTAGGCCCGATATTATGTTTAGTGTATGCATGTGTGCGAGATATCAGGCAAACCCTAAGGAATCTCACTTAAGTGCTGTTAAACGTATAATGAAATACCTAGTAGGCACTTCACAAATGGGCTTGTGGTATCCTAAGGGTGCCTCTTGTAGCCTAATAGGTTATTCTGACTCTGATTTTGTAGGGTGCAAATTGGACAGAAAAAGTACTAGTGGGACTTGCCACTTGCTTGGTAACTCTTTAGTTTCTTGGCATAGTAAGAAACAAAATAGTGTGGCTTTGTCTACTGCTGAGGCTGAATATGTTGCAGCCGGGAGTTGTTGTGCTCAAATCCTATGGATGAAGCAACAACTTTTAGACTACGGTCTTCAGCTTGATCGCATCCCAATAAAATGTGATAACACTAGTGCAATAAATATCTCTAAGAATCCCATACTGCATTCAAGAACAAAGCATATAGAGATAAGACATCACTTTATCAGAGATCACGTACAAAAAGGGGATTGCATTCTTGAGTTTGTTGAAACATCTAAGCAACTTGCAGATATCTTCACTAAACCCTTAGCAAAAGAAGCATTCTTTTATATTCGAGGAGAATTGGGCATAATTGATCAATCTAATGTTTAATTTGTATGACTGATTGCTGGTTGTTTTCACATGATTATATGCTTTAAATGTTATAAACGTATGCATCTGTGTTAGTTTTATTCGAATAAGCATGCCTTCACTCGAATAAAATTCTTTATTGCTCGTTAATATATGTGTTTAACATCAACTTTATTCGAATAAAACTTAGTTTATTCGAATAAACTGACTCCTTTGATTTACACAGTGTGCTTCTCGTCTCTGTTTATTCGAATAGATCTTCTTTTTATTCGAATAACCAGCAACCTGTGTTTATCAGTGCCTCCTTCTGCCCTCTGCTTATTCGAATAAGCCCCTTCTTATTCGAATAACCAGCGTCCCTCATTATCAAGATCTGGTCTTGATCTCTGCTTATTCGAATAGACCTCAGGTTATTCGAATAACCTGAACCTCATTTTATCAGTTTTGACTGATGGGTCTCTGCCTATTCGAATAACTCAATAGTTATTCGAATAAAACCCTTCCAAATGTACCAACACGTTTGGCTTTCCAAGTTATTTTATTCGAATGGATCCTCTTCTATTCGAATAAACCTTAGCTTTTTAAACCCTCCGCTTTTCTGCTTTGTCTGTTCATTTTTATTTATTCGAATAAACCTTAGTTTATTCGAATAAACACGGGTTCTTTAAATAACCCCTACGCGCCCAAGTCTTTCACCCTCCATCTTCTCTATTCTTTTCTGACTTCTCACTTCTTCCTCTAAACCGTCTCACCATCTGCATCTTTTCACCTCTTCTCCACCTTCCTCCATGGCTTCATCCTCCAGCAAACGTCCTCGCACGAAAAATGCTCCAGGCACCAACCCGCTTGATCTTCGAAGGCTCTCCTCAAATGATGAGTACCGTGCACGCTTCATCTCTCATTTCTGGGAACGCAACTTGGTTCAACCCAAGTATCTGGATCTTTCCTTCTTCCAGCAGCACCGCGGCTTCGACTTCCTGACTCTACTGCAAAACCAAGGAGTTCTTCAGCTTTGCTCTCACCGGGCCAACATCTATCCACTCTCTGGTGAAGATGTTCTTCTCGCAATCCGCGTTTGACGGCCGAATCTTCTTTCTCGAGGTCTGCGATCGGCAGTTGTGATCACACCGCAGATCGGGCGACGCCGTTTCGGGCTGCGCCTCCAGGCGCCCTTGTTGAACATGATGACACACCTTTCCTTGAAGACTTCAACAAACTTCAAGCGATTGAAGACCCGCTCGAAGCTTGGCCGGCCCGGCCCCTCCCGATAAAGGTCTCAAGGGTGGAATGCTGAAAAGCCAAGATAGGCTTCTGCATTACGCCTATGCTCACATTCTGGCCCCTCGCGGTGGAAACTACGCCTATCTCAGCTAGGAAGACGTCTTCATACTGTGGTTTCTGAAGAATGGCCATCAGGTCAACTGGCCTGTGTTCATCATGAGGCACATGATGAGGGCCAAGGGCAAGGACAAATCAGACCTTCCTTATGGCTTCCTCGTCACTATCCTGTTGGGTAAGTACCCTCAGGTCCTAGAGACTGAGCGAGCTATCGCCCTAACGCACCACAACGTGTTTGGAGCTCACACCTTAAGAAAGATGAAGATGATCCAAACCGATGAAGGCTGGGTGTACCCAGATGAGGTTGCTGAGGACGAGCTTGACCCTGCTGCTGCCCCCCGCCGCTCCCGCCGATGTACTGCTTTGCCGCTCCAGCCCGGCCACTCTAGAACAGATCATGGCCACCTTACAGGGATAACCGAGCTTACATGGAACATACCTTCTCTATTCTATTTGATAGAATAGAAGGTGTTGAACGTGAGGTTGCTTTGCCCTCCGATCTGCTTCACCGCCTCTGCACCAGGCGTCTTCACCACCACCTCCTGGATGCTTACTTTTAGGAACTATAATTCTTAGTTTTTTTTTATGTTTTTGACTTTGTGTAATTTGTTTTCTGGCTTGTAATCTGTCTCCTGTTATTAATGCATAAATAAAGTTTCCTGTTGTTCTAAATGACATGAGTATGTTTATGAGACTTATTATGTTTTTACCCCTCCTTTTTGCTCATGACAAAAGGGGGAGAAATATCTATTTGATCATTTGCATTTGACTTTAATTGAGAAAAGACAGGTAAAATTGAAATAAGATTGGATTCAAATTGAAAGGGGGAGCTGCGCACATATCTGATATACATTACCTCTTATAATTAAAGAGGGGGAGTAAGCTTTTATACCTTTTGTGAATTTCAATTATATACACTAACGTTTTTCTCTTTGATAGTCTCTTTAATAGTTTGTCATCATCAAAAAGGGGGAGAATGTGTTTGGATGCTTACAATTGAAGACTTGTTTTGATGATAACAAACGAGAAGATTAAATGAAGATGAGTAATAGACCAAGTCCAAGTTTATGTTTGATTAGTTTTTAGGACTTAGGATCTATTGTACGGAGCTCACACTTAATATCTCTTTGTCTTTTGAAAGAAAAGTTTTCAAAGAATAGCTCACTTGTTTTTGAACTCAGCATCTTTGAAAATCCATTTCAAAACAGTTTTTAACTTGAATTATTCGAATAAAACATTGCCTATTCGAATAAATGTCTTCATGAGAAACCTGTTTTCAAAGTGGCTATTCGAATAACCATTCGTTTATTCGAATAACTAAGCTTTTCAGAAACTTCGTTTTAAATGAATTATTCGGATAACTCATCTGTTATTCGAATAAATGTTTCTATCTGAACTTCGTTTTAAATACGTTATTCGAATAACCAAGTTGCTATTCGAATAACCCTTTCAAATGAGCTTTTTCACGTTAAGCTTTATTCGAATAAGTTGCTGCCTTTTCGAATAAACACGAACCTTCAGTTTACGAAAATGGAAACAGACAGAATTTAAATTTGTTTTTCAATCAGCGTTTAATGTATTTTATTACATCCAACGGCTGCTTAACCTAATTCTCTCTATAAATAGCAAGCCTAGGTCACGTTTTCCATTACCCATTATTCTGGATGTTTTTCTGATTACTCTGTCTTTGTGAAAACTTTTCCCTACGCTCTTCTTGTTTAAAAACTTTGAGATATTACTGTGAGAGCTCCATTAGCACTTCAACTTGTATTACACACTCTGTTTGAGAGTTTCTCTTCATCTCTATTTTCTGATTATTTGTATCGAGGGTGAGGTATCCCTCAAAGGTTTGTATAAGGGTGAGGTATCCTCACAGTTGAGACTTTAGCACAAGGGTATAGTGTCCCTGTGTGTAAAAAGTGCTCTATTTTGTAACGGTAGCAAGCACCTATTGAAGCATGTATACTTAGTGAAAAATCTCGACTTTCGAGGACTGGACGTAGACCACAAGTGGGTTAGTGGTTGAACCAGGATAAATACTGTGCCTGCTTCTCTTTTCCTTAATCTCTTTAATTTAAGCAATTTAATTTATTGCACATTTATTTTACGCTGCTCTTTACTGTTCATTCTCTTTTTCTTATTCCTTCTGTGCTCTTATTTATCAAGTTTATATTTGTATTTTATTTTAAAAAGAGTTTTGCGAAAAAGTTTTTATACTCAATTCATCCCCCCTCTTGAGTACTGGAAGCCACTTGGTAACAATACTAAAATTCATTCCAAAAAGCAAAATATATTTCATTAAATCCACAATAAAAAAGAACATTCATAACTTTATGGTGTTAACAACAAAATATAAAAAGTACACTATCTAATAATTAGTATCATTTTGAGTCTAATAACTAGTGTTATCAAATAATCATAACACAAAATAGTATGCAGCCCATAAACAAATCTTTAACACTTGATCATATTGAAGTCTTTCACTTGCGAAATTTCTCAAAATCATAGTGTATGACCTGCAATGATAAAATAAAATAGAAATTCAGCTTGCACATCCACTGAAAGAGAATTTTCAACGATTTTAAATTACTGAGAGATGAAGGCACTTCTCTCATTGCAGTTCCAGTCACATAAATTTCATCCAAAGCATTAATTTCATTCAAATTGTTTGGCAGCCTAAAATTTAAGCAACCAAAGATAATGAGCACTTGTCTCATTGCAATTCAGTCACATAAATTTCATAAATTTCATCCAAAACATTAATATCATTCAAATTGTTTGGTAGCCTAAAATTTGAGCAACCAAAGATAATGATAGTTCTAAGAGATTTCAAGTTAGGATACTCTGTAAAATACCAACAATATTTTTGCATTCATTTAAATCAAGCATAAACAAACATTTCATGCTCTCTCTAAACTCAAAAAGTAAAGGAGGATATATAACTCTGATACCCATATGGACATATAATCCAGAAATTAACAGTGGAGGAAACCACGAGAGAATGTTAGGAATCAAACTTTTGGGGAAAAACTAGTAAGTAGGTTATATATTTAGTTCAATTTGTCAGCATCCTATAATTTTACGTACTTGCACTGTCAACATGCGTATAGTCTTATTTTATTGCAGTGTGAAAATGAATGCTCTTCTTGTAAACCACTTTTTAATTTCACATTTTTGTTCAAGGAAATATGAGGTTCCGATTTAGCTGTATACTATATATACCTTCAACCAGGCAAAAACCAAAAGAAAAGCTAAAAAGAGAAATGATAAAATGGTCTTAGGAACCTGTTTGGCCCATTAAGCAGACCATGCTATCGAATTTGTATACCATTTTGATAAACACTTTTGACACACTCGACCCATCGCTTGTGGCTTACGACGCAACTCAACACATTCACATATATTTAGCATCAATAATACTATAGTTATATATCCTTCGGGGAAAAACAAGAGGATCCTCCAACCAAACCACAACAGAGCAGTCAAGAAGTAGAGCTTGTTTTGCAAGGATTCTTATGGCAAAATTAAACAAACAAGCAACATAAACCATAGAAACTGAAAGAAATATAATACAAGGCATGTGTCACAAGTGCATGAGAAAAAAAGTCTTTATGCTTTGAAGTAAAGAGCAGCAGAAAATTAACACTATCTACAATAAAATCAAGCACAACTTAAAAAATGAGCACTATATTAACATATTTTAAAGCAAGTGCAATACCATGAGGGGCTGTAGTATTTTCATCAACGCTATGTAACTGAAATGGTCTCTGTGGTGCTTGTG
Source organism: Ormosia semicastrata (assembly GCA_029884595.1). NCBI lineage: Eukaryota > Viridiplantae > Streptophyta > Magnoliopsida > Fabales > Fabaceae > Ormosia > Ormosia semicastrata. The sequence goes on along the minus strand of JAQQTO010000022.1, from coordinate 5,844,000 downwards.
GTGCTCGTTCATGGCCACTATTGGCATCTGGGACCTAGTAAATATTAAGATGTAAAATAACATAATAATCTCATAACATTAAATTTTAAGAAAAAGGTTAAAATATTTGAAAAGCTAACCTGTCCAACTGAGCTTCCACTGAAATTTTGAGGCATAGATAATTCCACAGGAGCAAATTTACACATAACTTGTCTCACCCATGATAATTCTGACAATAGTCTATCTTGATTTTGTTTCATCAAAATCATTTCTTCATCATGCTTTTCCCTTAACTCCTTCATCTCTTGTTCTAACCTTTGGACAGCCTCATTAGACAAATCATCTGCAACAATATTTCTTAGGGAAGATTTATTACCCCATAATAGAGAAGGGGTTGGACCAAGTCCTAAACCGCGGATATAACCACTTCTTTCACTTCCCAACACTTGGGAATACACATTTAAACCATGATATTTTTTTTAAGACCATGATATCCTCATAGGTTCGGTTCATTTAAACCATCCATGGGACTAATTTCTATTCTATTGTGGGAACACGATATAGTCATATAATCTTTCTATATAAATTACTTTCTTTAAATTTAAACATTGTTGTCCCACATCAAATAAAGATACATTGTTTTAGCCCTTTTACTGAAGTCCCACATTGAACAAAGATACATTGTTGTCTTATTTTGTTACTTTGTCTTGCCAACACCAAAGTCCCACATCGAACAAAGGTACCTTGTTGTCTTACTTAGTTGCTTTGCCTTGCCAACACCAAAGTCCCACATCTACTGCATTACGTAATAGAAGCAAACACTTGGCCTATAAATAATTGAGTTTTCAGTGTCTTTAGGGTGACGTTTTCTACGTAAAAGGGGCGATATGTGTTTAAATGGATTGCTCCAAGTCAAATGGCATAATTGCCCTTGTTGCACCAAGCTTCTTGGCGTATCCTTTGCAAATACGTCATCCTAGGTGGTGTATCCACGTAGGATGCACAAAGAGGGTGGCGCATCCACGTAGGATACGCTAACACGCTTGGCGTATCCTACGTGGATGCGCCACCCTCTTTGGCGCATCCTACGTGAATCAGAAATTATTAAAAAATGTTACATTGGACAAAAGGGTTGCAGTTTGGTATATAATTTCAAAATAGTGATATTTTGATAAATAATTAAAAAATAGTGATAGTTTAATAAATAATTTAAAAAAAATAACATTTTGATAATTAGTTTTGCCAATAATGGCAGTTTAGTAAAAAACCGAACGAGAACACCACGAAGGTAGAAGCGACTACACACATGGAAACCCTAACAGAGCCCTTGATGGGCCTATATATCAAACCTTTTTTTAAAAAAAATTGATGAAGTCTTACAATTCCAAAATAAGTTTTTAATTACTTTATATGAGTTCTTACTTTATATATTTACTTATTTTCTATTACATAGAATCATGGACTCATAGAAGAAGAATTTTCCCTTATATCTAATCAAATAGTGCGTATCATGTATTGTACGGGTTTTTAAAAACAAAATTTAAGAAATAAATATTGAAAAAGAAAGTTTAAAATTGAAAAAGCTTTTTTTAAAATTCTTCTAAAATTATAAAAATATAGTTTAAAAGAGAAAATATTTAAAATTAAAAAGGATATATGTATAATTAGATTAAAAGAAAATTTGAATTTATTTATTTTTAATAAAGAGAAGTTAAAATGAACCTTCATTTTTTAAGGGAGTATAACATAGATAAACTAAGTCAATTTCAAGTAAGATTACTCTAAGTAGATTGTAACTCAATATTCACTGATATTATTTGCTCCTTAGCTACCTGCTTGAAGTACATGATTGAATGCAAACAAATACCCAGCGATTGAAGGAGACAGTTAAAAAATAAACGAAACTAAATTTGGAGGCGTATAATTTCAGTGTTTCATTAATAACTTTTTTATTTAATCTTCATTGCATTAATAAGTAATTCTGATGTAGTTCGCTCCACATTTAAATTTCATAAATATATCAAACTTATTATCATTATTTACATTCACATTTAACTGGTAATTTATTTGTATTTTAAATGTTCTATGTTCTAAAAGCATTCCTCGTCTTGTTTGCAAATTCTGTAGTAAATCCATATCAAATCCTAAGTTCAAGATAATAAAACTTTAACATGCTTACAATAACCAAAGAAAAAAAAAGATCATTATAATGTTAAGTATTTTTCACAAATTAATATTATAAAACGAGTACAACTAACTTGGTTAACAAGGATTCGTAATTGTTTTTGCTGAATTATATATATGATTAGTATGATATTCGGAATTTATTTAGTTGAAAATGCTGTATTCCATGTATGTTCCCCTTTACATAAATTTGTCGTTATTTGTTGTGGTTGACTTGTATTAATTAACAACCCCAATTAATAGACTAAATCAAACACTGACAAATTTTTTTTTCCGATTTCTTACAAAAAGTAACTTTGGAAAACTAAAGACTTCATCAATTCCATATCAATGCCTAATAATGAATATTTCTTTCGGGTGAAATGGTCTTTTTGTAGGCCCAGTCCACCAACCACTAGGCATGATATAGTGTAGCCATTTCAATTTTTTCAGCGGCACGCGTCCCAGTCGCTCTATAAATACAACATAGCATTAGCAAGCCAAATATATAAATTCCCATAACCCAAATAATATTGGTTCTATCATTAGTGATCTTGTTGTCTAGCAAGCTATCTAGCCAAATTTACAGTCATTGCAAAATAGAAATGGCCTCGCATGGGTATTTCTATGTTGTCCTCCATGCCTTGGTGTTTGCAGCTCTTGCAACCACAGCTTTGTCGCAACTGTCATCTAATTACTATGGCTACTCGTGCCCTAATGCTTTGAGCACCATCAAAAGTGTCGTGGAGGCTGCCGTGCAGAAAGAGCGCCGTATGGGCGCTTCTATGCTACGATTGCACTTCCATGATTGCTTTGTTAACGTATGACTTTCTGTGCTTGTGTGTCTGTGTCAATATAATATTTGTATATATGTATGTAAAAGTAGTTAGTTCTTAGTTGATGTAAATCATTTGGTTTTGTGATGGTGATTCAGGGTTGTGATGGTTCAATTCTTCTTGACCCCACATCCACCATTGACAGCGAAAAGAATGCAAAGCCTAATTTAAATTCTGCTCGAGGATTTGAAGTGGTCGATGAGATCAAGCAGGCGGTGGACAATGCATGTGGAAAACCAGTTGTTTCTTGCGCAGACATTTTAGCTGTTGCCGCTCGAGACTCTGTGGTTGCGGTAAATACTACTATCATGCAACAACTGGATATTGTTTTAATCAACACTAATATTTGCACACTATTTTTTCTTCATAATTTTATATCAATTAACAATGTATAAAATTTCAGTTAATGACATACTATTTGGTTAATAGACTAATAATCAAATATCATATAATAATTAACTATTAATCTCTTAACTAAATTTAACTGAAAATCGATGTAAAAATTATCTATAAAATGATGCGCAAGCATCATTTCCTTTTCAAAAATGTTTTGTTAAATTAATGTTTATCTATATATTTTACAATTTTATTATACTAATATTTTAATTAGTCGATAAATATTTTATATCCATTAATTATCATGTCAAATAGAGCACGTGCCAAGTGGCATAAGACAATGAAATGATTTTTTGATTTCTATATTTTGACGGAACATGTAAATAAAACTTATGTAATATAAAAGGAATTAAAGTAGTATGTACTTTAAATGTAAAGAGTTTTACACTTATATTAATATTTTAATACATTTTTTTATTTTAAATATTAGAAGAAAGAAATAATAAAAAATATTAATTTATCAAAACATTAGTCAATATTAGTGTAAAATATTTTACTTTGAAAATGAATACAAATTAAACTTATATAAAAATTTGTTCTTGCACCATGCAGTTAGGGGGGCCAACTTGGGAGGTGAGACTAGGGAGAAGAGACTCCACCACAGCAAGCCGTGCTGCTGCAGATGCCGACATCCCAGCACCATTTTTCAACCTTTCTCAACTTATCAGCAACTTCAATAACCATGGCCTAAACGAGAAGGATCTGGTTGTTCTTTCTGGAGGCCACACCATTGGATTTGCACGTTGTCTTACGTTTAAGGACCATATCTACAACGACTCTGACATCAATCCCTACTATGCACAACAGCTTAAATACATTTGCCCCAGAAATGGAGGTGACTCTAACCTTTCTCCTTTGGACCCAACAGCAGCGAACTTTGACGTAGCCTACTACAAAGATTTGGTTCAAAAGAAAGGGCTTCTTCACTCTGATCAGGAACTGTTCAATGGTGGTTCTACAGATGATTTGGTTAGACAGTACAGCTACGATACCGCAGCTTTCTACCAGGACTTCGCGAACTCGATGATTAAGATGGGAAATATTCAGCCCCTCACTGGGAATCAAGGTGAAATTCGTGTTAACTGCAGGAAAGTGAACTAAGTAATTCATTAAGAAAATTAAGTAATAAGTGTGTATTATAGTACATACATATATAGAAGAATTCGAGAGGCTAAGAAATATCATTGTACACAAGTACGAGGTTCTTTTTTATGGGGGGGTACCAAAGTATAAATTTATATATAATAATTTGATTTGTATCTTTATTGATACATGGAGTGTTGTGAATGTTCGTTTGTGTTGATTCTTAAAGAAGCACAGTTCGGGATCATCGTTATTCTTTTAAGAGTAATATAACATGGCAAGAAAAATTTAATTTTGTTATTCTTATCCTTTCACCTACACTTGGTTATCAATGAGTTAATTATTTATTAACAACGTTTATCGTCTGGTTAACGGACTAACAATGTATTTTTTTTTCTTATTTTATGAGGTGATTTTTTTTTTTGTATGATAGTGGCATTGTATTTTGAACTTATGATCTTATGCAAGCGACCTATGCCCCTCATCACTAACCCATTCCTAGTGTCTTAGTTGGTTTTTCTCTTTTTGTGTTTTTGACCAAAGTATCCTTATAAAAAGTGTTTTGAGACTAATTTCTCGAACACTATTATGATAGGCCCTCTCAACAATTCGTTCTCCAGGATTTGAACTTTAGCCTTCTTTCTAGTAAAGTGACTCGCTTAATACCACGCCCAATCCTTATTGATAGTTGAGTGGTAAATTGAATCATAAGTGTGCAAAAAAAAATATTGAAAACATAATAAAGGGCATTGATAAAAGTTTAGGTTAAATTAGAATTTTAGTTCTTATACTTTTCACTCATTTCAATTTAGTTCTTATAATTTTTTTTTCTTTTCAAATATATCCTTACACTTATAAGTGTTTTTAAAATAGTCTTTACAGTTAAGTTTCGTTATAACATTGACAATTTAATCCCTATTAGACATTTTATAGAGAAAAAAGAGCATATAAAAGAAGTACCAACAGAGCAAAGGAGCACCTATAAGAGCACCTACTGGACAAAGAAAAACTTACTATGTTAACTAATTGACGGTATTATACCAATGTTATTATGAAAGCTAACAGCGAAGACTATTTCAAAAAGGTTTGTATATGTGATATATCTAATTTGAAAAGAAAAAATATAAGAACTAAATTAAAAATTAATATAAACTTTAGGAACTAAAATTTTAGTTTAACCTAAAATTATATTACTAAAGTTGAATATGTACTAAATTATTGGTGGGATAATTAGTCAAAAATTTTAATATTTTACTAGGCCCTTCTTAATTATATTAATTAACAGTTAGTTTTTAAATTCTTGTTGCTTCATATTGAGGAAAAAAAACTGCATTAGTTCACTCGTAACTTAAATATTTAAGATACTTGACCAAATGTTAGATTACATTTGAAAAGATTTGGAACATTTATAAGCAAAAATTATCAGTAGAATATAATTGAGCTACAAGTTTTGTAAGTAACCTTAGCCTCTTCTATTGTACCTCCATGTCTCTCAAGATATTAGATATGTGATAAGTGAGCCAAACTCCTATCAAAGTGGCAAAATATTTACAAATGATTAATATTTAAAAATAAGTAACTTGTATGTATAAAAATGATTATGATATTCAATACAACAAAGGTAAATGCCATCATGAATAGAAAATTCTTAAAAATAAAAATAAGATAATCATGCATAACTCCTAAAAGGGGACTATTGTACTATGTCAAATCACATAAAGGTAAAATCCAAAAAGAGGACTATTATATTTCAAGAGGTCATATCTCAAAAAGGAGACTAGCTACTATGTTCTATGAGCCTAACTCCCAAAGGAAGCTTAAAGTTTCCCAAGCGGTAAACCCAAAAAGCTTTCTCTAAGAGACAAACACCAAAGGTGATGATAAACACTCAAAAGGAGACCAAAGTCCTCCAAAGAGTAAAAGCCCAAAAACCTTAAAAAGGCAAAGCCCAAGATGATATTAAAGCCTCTCAAGACATTAGATTGAACAAGCACCCTGACAACGAAGGTTCTCGTTCAAATTCTGACCCCACCTCGGTTAGTGTGTCAACACGAACTCATATTGGCCTAATCTCATCTCAAATAGTATATCAACAGGACTCCATATCTGTCAATACCTTGGTTCGATCTCACCTCCGATCTCACCTTGGTCAACATTAAGGAAGCACTCTGCCTCTGCCAGTACCCCGGCACAATCTCAACTCAGCTAGTCCTTACCTTAAGGCCTCATCGAATTAAAGAAAGAGCCCAATGATGACGATCGACGTGGTGTGTCGGATTAAAATAAAATTTTTGATAATGACAGTCAATCTCCATCTTGTCCTATAATAGAACAAAAGAAGAATGATGGTCGATCTACTTCCCAATTCCAGTGTTAGATCGAAAATAGAGGATCCCAATAATGGTGGATCTCCATTGCATCCTATGTTGGATGATTTTCTATGATTTATGAAGCATCTTGTCAAAATCAAGTGAGAGTTATATTAAATTATATTTTTTGTATCTTATAGACATATAATTTGTAGAGAATAGATAAAACCCAAATTTCAATTTGGGATCCCACCAAATTCAAAGATTTTGTGCATATAAGTTATGCCAAAAGTTTAGTCATCTGATATTTGATGGCTTAATTACCATTTGGTGTTGCACTAATTTGGATTGGCAACTCACGAACCCAACTTCATTATTAATGTTTGTTCATTGCTATTCTTCTTTAACTTGTTATTCTATTTGATCCAATTAAAGCCAACGGCATGCACAATGAGCACTTGACTGTTTTGGGATAATTGTCGCTCACTTATGTGTTTAATGAAATGAAATTTGAGTTTCTTGTATGCATATAATATCGAATATGTGTTGGAAATTATTGAACAATTTGTGATTTTTTTTTTGGTGCGTGTGATTATGGTGTTGATGGGCTCCTTATGTTTTGTACACTTTGGATGTGGTTTAATTTAACTACTGAAATAACGTTTTAGACATATAATATTATATATGTGATGGAAATTAATGATCTTTTGTAAACTATAGTGCAAATTGAAATTTAAGAGTTTATTTTGGAATACTTAGAACTGTTTTGGATAGTTTTGCTTATATTTTATTATTTGGATAAATTTTTGTGCAGCAAAGAGCATTGAAATTGATGTATATGTTGTTTTGATGACAAGGAATCTTGTTGATTGTGCCTCTTATTGTTGTTGTGATTTTTTTTTTCGTGTGGAAAGCTTATTTATAAAAGCTTTGGCACACTAAAAGTTATTTATTTAGGCATCTTTTGCTCCCCTTTAATTGCCAAAACCAATTTTATTAGCTGAACTTGTTGAAGTTCATATAAATCGTGAAATCATGATATGATTAACAATTCTGGTATAGAATTGGTTTTGGATACTTTGTATTGTTATGAGCTCTCCTTTGTGAGGCCAATTATGGCAAGGTGAAATTTTGTTGATGATGTTGTTTACATTGAGAATTATGTTAATAATGCACTTACTCTATCAAATTGTCTTTATTTGTATGATTTCTAATGTTTGTAAAATGCATTAAATGATTGTGTCCTTAGAATTCTCAGTATCCTCTCGGTACTAACTTTAGAGACACGATATTTAATGTTTTATAGGAGTCTGCTTGTTCATTGTAATTTGGGGCCCTTATGTGAGGTTATAATGGGATAGCAGCTTAATTGTTATGATACATACATACATACATACATACATACATACATACATACATACATACATACATACATACATACATATATATATGTAATATTACTCATTGTCAAGTATTTTGTTAAAATTGATTTAAGTAACTTTGAATATGTACACCGCTTTCTGAAACTTAGCAAATGAGATAATTAGGCAATCTATAGCAATCCATCATTATTCAGTACATATATGATTTTGTCAAATTAAATTTGTTTTCTCGATATTATTGAGTGGATTACGGTTGTTGTTGGGTTATGTAAGTAATAAAGATACCCTTCTGTATGACATGATTTGACATAGTCATTTATGTGATAAAGAAAATAGTTTAAATATTTGAAAATCTAAAAGTATTGCTTGTTGATAGTTATGGAAATATTGGTTTAACTATTTTGCTCAATCAAGGGGGAGAGACTTGTATATTGTAATCATGAACCCTTAGTTGGGATTGCATTAAAAGGCCTTCAAGGAGAATGATTCCGATTAATTCTCATTTACAGAATATAAGAGTATATGTACAGAAGTATTCCAACTATCTCTCCTTGATAAAAGGAGATTTAAAAAAAAAAAGGAAATAATAGTTATACAATTATCTCAACAGTTATACAAATTTTTTAATAACAAATTTATCTATATCTATAGCTAACAAGATATTTGACTTATCTAAGCACTCCCTCCAAGTTGGTGCATGGATATCATACATTTTCAACTTGAACAAAAATTTATTAAACACTGCTAGCAACTCCTTTAGTGAGAGCATCATCTAACTGCCATTCAAACCTTATAAAAGGAAAGACAATTATTCCAGCTTCAAGCTTCTCTTTGATGAAATGTCTATCAACCTTTACATGCTTTGTTCGGTCATGTTGAACAGGATTATAAGCAATCTCTATAGCTGATGTATTGTCACAATACAAACTCATAGCCTTTTTTGGTTCAAAATCCAAGTCTGATAATACATCTCTCACCCATAAAAGTGCGTATGCCATACCTCTAAACTCTACTTCAACACTTGAACAAGCTGCCACTGACAGTTTGTTACTTCTCCAAGTTACAGCATTCCCTCCTACAAAGGTGAAGTATCCAGAGGTGGATCTTCTACCATTTACTGAACCTGCCCAATCGGCATCGATGTAACCTTCTACACTTAAATGCCCATGATTTGAGAACAATATTCCTTTACTTCAAGCGGACTTCAAATATCTCAATGTTAACTCTACAACATCCATATAAGGCTTACGTGGATCATGCATAAATTGACTCACAACATTCATTGCATAAGTAATGTCTGGTCGCATATGGGACAAATAAATCAACTTTCCTACCAACCTTTGATACCTTCCTTTGTCTATGCTAGTTGAGTTTAAGCAATGAAAGAGCTTATGGTTTTGTTCAATGAGAATGTCAATTGGTTTACACCATCCCAGTTTCAGATAGCAAGTCAATTATATATTTTCGTTGGGATAGAAAGATACCATGTTTTGATCTAGTTAACTTAATCTTGATAAAATATTTAAAACTTCCAAGTTGTTTCATCTCAAATTCGGAAGCAAGATGTTGATGTAGATTCATAATCTCATCCTGGTCATTTCTTATCACTACCATATCATCAATATAGATAATCAAATTTGTGGTTTTTCCTAGCCTTTTCTTCAAAAATAAGATGTGATCGGAGTTACTTTGATTATAGCCAAAGGTCTTCATAGACTTAGTGAACTTGTCAAACCATACTCTTGGGGATTGTTTTAATCCATACAAAGCTTTCTTTAATTTGCGTACCTTTATTGCATCTGAATCTTATATACCTAGTGGAGGGTCCATGTAAACTTGTTCTAATAAATCTCCATGTAGGACAACATTTTTAACATCAAACTAAAGAAGTGGCCAGTTTTGGTTTGCTGCTAGTGCAAAAGTATTCTCACATTGTTGAGTTTGGTTACCGATGCAAATGTCTCCTGATAATCTACATCATAGGACTGAGTGTAACCTTTAACCAATGGCCATGCTTTATATCTTTCAATAGCTCCATCAGATTTGTGCTTAACTGTAAAAACCTATCTGTATCCCACAGTTTTCTTCCTTAGTGGTAAGGGCACAAGATCCCAAGTGTTATTTTTTTTAAAAGTGCTACCATCTCCTTAGCCACAACTTCGGTCTATTTAGGATCTGCCAAAGCTTCTTGCACATTACTAGGAATAGAGATAGAGAATAACTTGGAGAAATATAATGCATATGATTAGGATAACTTGTGACATGATACATAATTTCTTATAGGATATTTCACTTTGGATTTGAGGTTGGGTCCATATCTAATTAAAGGTTGACCATAGCTAGAATAGGGTGGAAGATGATATTGGATAGTAACTGACTTAGTGTTAAATGTGCTGGTGGTTTCATGCAAATTAGAACTAAATACATTTATATTTGAATCAAAAAAGGTGGGCTCAAGACACACTTGTAAAGAAGATTGAACTAACGGATTATGATCATAAGACATTATATTATCTTGGTCTTGCCTCTCAACCGAACCCTCGTTGAAGATTAACTCAATTCCTATAGAGTGCAGGTCATTATAAGATAATTTTATACTTGAAATATCAAACAACCTAACATCATGATGCTGCACTTCATTTTCATTCCCCTCTGAAGTGTAGAATTAGTTTTCTTTGTATGATATAAAAATTTCATGTTCATGAAAAGTAACATCTATGGAAAAGTAAAGTTTTTTCGATGATTGGTGGTAAGCACAATAGCCTTTATGGGTTGAACCATACCCCACACATACATATTTAATTGCCTTTTTTTCAAGCTTTGTACGATGATGAAGGTGTAGGTGAACATATACTACACATCCAAAAACACAAGGAGTTGAATGAACAATGGAAAAGTGCAATGATAAAAAAGAACATCTAAAGGTCTTTTAATGTTAAGCACACTAGATAAGGTTCAGTTAATCAAATAAGCTACAGAGCTTAAAGCCTCACTCCATAAATGAGATGGGACACTACCACCTATTAATAGAGATCTGGTGACCTAAAAAATGTGTTTATTTTTTCTCTTAGCCACCCCATTTTGTTGCATGTGAATGAAGGCATGTAGTTTGATGTAGAATGCCATTAGAGCTCATGAACTCCATTAATTTTATCTTAAAATATTCCCCTCCATTGTCTAATCTAATAACCTTTATAGTTGGTTAAATTATGTTACTACCATCTGATGGAAAAGGAGAAACACAACACACACATCATTCTTATGTTTGAGCAAATAAACCTAGTTTACCCAAGTATAATCATAACTAATGAACCATCTCATGCCATTATGTGTTGAGTGTGGAGTAGGACCCCAAACATTTGTCTGGTCTAATGAGAAAGGAAAATTAACTATAGTATTATTCAAGGAAAAAATAGCACGATGGCTTTTTGCCATACATAGGTTTCATAAAGAAAATCTGAAATATTGCATTTATGAAATAATGATGGAAACAATCTTTTTAGATAGCTAAAAGATGGATGTCCTAATCGTCTATGTCATAGCCATGTTTATTCTTTATTTTCATTCTGTATGTTGTCACTCATAAGATGAGCCAATACTTCTTTATGGGTTTGCTAAGAAGCATTCTCCAAGTAGAACAACCCTCTTCTTTGTTTACCACTTCTAATCTCTTCCTTGGTATGGATGCTCTTAAAATGTAATGGGTAGGAAAAAATAAGGCAAAACATCCATGAGATTTAGTTTATCGCGACCAAAAAATCGCGGCGGAATAATAGCAACTCGTAGGATATTAAAAAAATAAAAATGGAGCCGCCACCAATTTTATTTTAATTTAGAAAAAATTAGAAAACCCTTATTTGAACTTTGGAACCAGATTGGATTTGGGAGTCGGTTATGCTTAGGGAAGGGTGGAAACTTAATCCCACAGCACCCCTAACGCACCCGTCATAATACGGTACCTTAAGTCAATTGCGTAAATTCTTGATAAACTCAAATATATTTACTTTACCCCTTTTATTAAAATAACACTAAAAAATGATTTGTGAAAATTTAATTTTTGACTTGACAGAATAAAGATTCTGCTCCTACGTATCCTCAGGTGCAATGAGGAACTCAAAGTCACGTAGTTCTTTAGAAAATATTTGTGGGCTCGTTGATTTTAATTAAAAAATATTTTTGAAAAGAGATTTTATTTGAAAACAAATCCACTCTTGCACGGGGTTCAAGTTAGTACCAGACTACTTAATAAACTCTTATGATCCTAACGACATTAAAGATAGCATTCGCTATTCAATCAACATTACTGGTCATTGCATTGATTAAAATATCCTTTTTTTTTATTTTTAGCATCATTTTTCTTTTTATTTTTTATGTATTTTTATTTATCATTTTTTAAAGGATGGCAAAAAGACAAATAAATACACACAATTTTCCATAAACTAGATAAATATGATAAAATAAAAACACAGCATCATAAAACACATTTTCCTCCTTTTTTTATCTTTTAACAATTTTTTATTTTCTTCATTTTTTTATTAGTCATAAGACATAACACAAAACACCAAATTAAGTTAAGTAAACACTATCAAACAAGGAATAATCCTAAGTAACACAAATAATTAAACTCAAAATATTTTTTTATTTTTTTTCTTAATTCCCTCTTTTATGTTCTGATTTTTATTTTTTATTATTTTTTTCTTTTTCCTTTTTTTTGGCATTTTCATATATTATTACTTTCTTTATATATATATAAAAAAAAAACTTCAAGTTAGAAATTGGCTGTTGGCCCAAAAAAAAAAAGGTTAAATGAGCATAAAAAAAACAGAACAGAAAAACAAATGAAAGGAACAGAAGAGGATATTCTGGAAAACCAAACACGTAAACACGAGAGGGGGGAGTCAGAGCGCACAAGGCGGCGCTGCTACTGCTTACTCGCGGTGCACGGCCGGTGGAGCTCTGGATCTGCTAGCGGCGGCGGCTGGATTGTCTCGGGTTCAGTGGACGAGCAGCAGGGCTTGGGTGGAGAGTTGCACTCGTGGTGGCGCACGTACGGTGCTGCGTGATCGGTGGAGTGGAGAGCCTGGGTGCTGGCAGAAGCAGCTCTGCGTGGGTTAATAGAAGAAGGGTGTTGAGGCTTATGGCAGAGGAGGTCTCGATTTGTTTGTGATGGTGGGTGGCTACGTGAATGATGAAGGTTTATGGAGGAAGGGTGTATGGGTGAGTTAACTCAGTTGATGAAGATGGGGATGATGAAGATAGGTGGTCTTGGTTGCATGTGCATGGGTTGATGGAAGGTGGAGGGTGATAAGAGTGAAGGCTACGTGGATGGGTGTTTTCTAGCTTGGTTTGGAGGAGGGTGGTGGTTGATGGTGAGGGGTGGAGTTTGACGTGGAGGATGGAGGAGTGGTGTGTGGAGGTCGGTGTTTGTGATGCTCACGATGGTGATGGTTTTTTGGTGAGGGTGGTGGCTCACAGTGGGAAGAAGTTGAAGGTGAGGCCGATGAGGGTTAAGGGGTTGTGAAGGTGAGGTGATAAGGAGGCGGTGTTACCTCTCGGAAGATGAAGGTGGCGATGGGGTTAAGGGTTGATGATGGACGAAGAATGTAGAGGTCGTGGTGGTCTCGGTTGGGAGAAGTGAGGTGGGATGGAAGGTGAGGTTTAAGGAAGGTGTTTATGTGTGCATGGTGGTCACGGTAGTAATGGTTCTGTTTTGGGTGGACGACGGCTTGAAGGTTGTGGTGGATGATGGTTTGGTGTATTGTTGATGTATGTGGATGATGGGTGTGTTTGGAATGGGTAGTTGTTGATGGTTTGAGTGTGATGGAGTTCTGGAAAAGATGAGGGTGGTTAGGGAGATTGAAATGGTTGGGTGATAGAGGTGGCAGCAAGGTCCCCTCGTGGTTGGATGATGATTTTTTTCAGGAGATCCTTGGGAAGGTGAGTTGAAGATGAATGTTAAAGGTTGAAGAATGAAGGTTAAAGTGGCTGTGAGGTGGTCTCGGTTTTGAGGTGGAAGTGAGGGAGATGAAGGTTATTGGGAAGTGATGATGATGGAGGTGATGAGAGGTTCCCTGGTGCAAGGTAGTGAGGTTTGGAGGGGTTTTCTACGTGAGAGAGAGAGAAAAAAAAAAAAACAAAAGTGAGTAGTGTGCAGGTAGTGGGAACGTGAAAGTGGAGTGAGTGGGAGCAAAAGCAGAAAAAGAAAAGAAAAAAATGAGTGAGTGTGTGCAGGTGATTTGTGCATGAAGTGATTGAAAATGTGCTGCTGAGTGTGTGTAAGTGAGAAAAAAAAAAAGTTAGTGAAATGTGAGTGGGTGAGGGTGAGGGAGTAGGTGTATTAGTGAGGGAGTGGTTAAAAAATAATAAAAAAAAGTGTGACTTCTTTTTTTTGTTTTAATTATTGTTTACTATTTTTTTATTTTATTTTTTTTTATTATTTTAAATTTTTTTTTAAGTCTGGTCAAAATTGGGTGTTCACAGTTGCCCCTCTTTACTTGTTTCTTATTAGATAAAAAGAAGAACTGTGGTTTTTCATTTTATCGTCGTAAGAGACGAGTAAAGACATGAACTCTAATTTTGTCCGGCAATGCATAAGAGGATAAATACAAAACAAAACAAAAACAATGATAGGAAGTTAAAATGCAATGAGCCGATGCGCTTAGAAGAATTTAAAATGCAAGCTGATGTGCTCAACAGAAAGTAAAAATGCATAGAATGCATAGAGCCAATGCGCTCAAAGAAATTGACAGAAATTTAAAATGCATAGAATGCATGGAGCCGATGCGCTCAAAAGTAAAGGACAATAATTAAAATAACAGGGAGCTGATGCGCTCAAAAGTAAAAGACAGGAATTAAAAAAAACAGGGAGCCGATGCGCTCAAAAAGTAAAAGACAGGAGTTAAAAGACAAGGAGCCGATGCGCTCGAAAGTAAAAGACAGGAATTAAAACAGAGAGTCGATGCGCTTAAAAGACAGGAGTTAAAAGACAAGGAGCCGATGCACTAAAAAGTAAAAGACAGAGAGCCGATGCGCTCGAAAGTAAAAGACAGGAGCCGATGTGCTCAAAAGTAAAAGACAAGAATTAAAAGACAGGGAGTCGATACGCTCAACAAGTAAAAAGACAGGAGCTGATGCGCTCAAAAAGTAAAGACAGGAGCCGATGCGCTCAAAAGTAAAAGACAAGAATTAAAAGATAGAGAGCCGATGCACTCAAAAGTAAAAGACAGGAGCCGATGCGCTCAAAAGTAAAAGACAAGAATTAAAAGACAGGGAGCCGATGCACTCAAAAGTAAAAAACAGGAGCCGATGCGCTCAAAAATAAAAGACAGGAATTAAAAATACATAAAATGCATGGAGCCGATGCACTCAATAGTAAAAGACAAGAATTAAAAGACAGGGAGCCGATGCGCTCAAAAGTAAAAGACAGGAGCCAATGCACTCAAAAATAAAAGACAGGAATTAAAAATGCATGAAATGCATGGAGCCGATGCGCTCAATAGAACTTAAAAAGATAATGGGCAACTGAGTCCCAGAATTAAAATGACAATGGGCAACTGAGTCCAAGAATTTAAATGACAATAGGCAACAGAGTCCCGCAATTTAAAAGACAATGGGCAACAGAGTCCCGAAATTTAAATGACAATGGGCAACAGAGTCCTGAAATTAAAAAGACAATGGGCAACTGAGTCCTGGAATTTAAAAGGCAATGGGCAATAGAATCCCAAAATTTAAAAGACAATGGGCAACTGAGTCCCGAAATTCAAATGACAATGGGCAACTGAGTCCCGGAATTTAAATGACGATGGGCAACTGAGTCCCAAAATTTAAATGACAATGGGCAACTGAGTCCTGAAATTTAAAAGGCAATGGGCAACTGAGTCCCGAAATTTAAATGATGATGGGCAACTGAGTCCCAAAATTTAAAAGGCAATAGGCAACTAAGTCCCGAAATTTAAAAGGCAATGGGCAACACTGAGTCCCAAAATTTAAATGACAATAGGCAACTGAGTCTCGGAATTAAAATGACAATGGGCAACACTGAGTCCCGAAATTTAAAAAGCAATGGGCCACACTGAGTCCCAAAATTTAAATGACGATGGGCAACTGAGTCCCAAAATTTAAATGACAATGGGCAACTGAGTCCTGAAATTTAAAAGGCAATGGGTAATTGAGTCCCGAAATTTAAATGACGATGGGCAACTGAGTCCTAAAATTTAAATGACAATGGGCAAATGAGTCCCGAAATTCAAATGACAATAGGCAACTGAGTCCCGAAATTTAAATGACGATGGGCAACTGAGTCCCAAAATTTAAATGACAATGGGCAACTGAGTCCCGAAATTTAAAAGGCAATGAGCAACTGAGTCCCGAAATTTAAATGACGACGGGCAACTGAGTCCCAAAATTTAAATGACAATGGGCAACTGAATCTCAAAATTTAAAAGGCAATGGGCAACTGAGTCCCGAAATTTAAAAGGCAATGGGCAACTGAGTCCTGGAATTAAAATGACAATGGGCAACACTGAGTCCCGAAATTTAAAAGGCAATGGGCAACACTGAGTCCCAAAATTTAAATGACGATGGGCAACTGAGTCCCGAAATTTAAAAGGCAATGGGCAACTGAGTCCCGAAATTTAAATGACGATGGGCAACTGAGTCCCGAAATTTAAATGACAATGGGCAACTGAGTCCCAAAACTTAAAAGGCAATGGGCAACTGAGTCCCAAAATTTAAAAGGCAATGGGCAACACTGAGTCCCAAAATTTAAAAGACAATGGACAACTGAGTTCTAGAATTTAAAAGACAATGGACAACTGAGTCCCGAAATTTAAAAGGCAATGGGCAACTGAGTCTCAAAATTTAAAAGGCAATGGGCAACACTGAGTCCCAAAATTTAAATGGCAATGGGCAACTGCGGCCCGAAAAACTCTTCTTTTTCTTTTATTATTATTTTTTTCTCTCTTTCTTTTTCTTTTTTTTCTTTTTTTTTCTCTTTTATTTTCCTTTTTTTTATTCAAACCAGCGACGAATTTGGAAAGCTTTGACCAATCAAACCACTCGTTCATGTACTTTAGCTCGTTGGACTTGATAACTTCGGTCCTCATCCTTTCTTTCCTTTTTCTTCTTCTTTCTCTTTCCTTGTTTGCCACTCTCAACTCTCCTTTTGAGAAATGAAATGATCATCTCTTGTCATGAACCCTTGCTTGGCTGAGTCTTTAAGAGAAAATTTTACTCCAGTATTTAACTTTGTCTCTCAGCTAATTAATTCTCTACAACTGCTTGATAACTCAATTCTTCTCTGTGTTGCTACTTCCTTGAACACATTTTCTCCTCAGTCCTTCAAAAATTTTACCTCAGTATGGCTAGCTGAATGCAAATAAAATTGCCCCTGTGTAGCTGATCAAACGCAATTCATAATTGCCCCGGTTTAGTGTACCCTTCAAGGCATTTCAAGCCAACTATCTTTGAGATTTTGCCTATTTATTTGCCCTAACTTTTGCTTAGACCGCCCTTTCAGGTTTTCAGACTAACGGGCTATTTTTCCTTTTTTTTTGGTACCTCCTCTTCCATCAACTCGAAATTCCAAGTTCTCTTCAATCTGAATTATTCATCAGGAGATTACCATTAGATGGTCAAACCATAGTATTGTACTCATGTTCACCTTACCTGAAACATTACGTAACAGACACCCATGAATTCAAAAAGTACAACAGAGAAGAAGCGAACAACTTCCAGATTGTTCTTGAAAGTTTGACTACAGAAATGGTATTATTTACAAAGGATAAAGACACAAGAGGTATAATAACAATAAAGCCAAAGTTTTTTTTTTCCAGGTATCTACAAAAACTACCCTCGTGTAGGGTATCAAATGAATTCGACTCAGGATATGTCGTTTACGAACAAAATTTGCTCCAGTGTAGGCCATTTAACAACAAAAATTTGTCCCAGTGTGGGACAAATTGAACCAAGAGAACGAAAAAAAATTGCCCCAGTTTAGAGTCAAATCGAACAGAGTAGAAATTTGCCTTAGTGTAAGGTCAAATTGAACCAATGAGAAATTTGCCCCAATTTAGGACTGATTAGGGCAGAACTCGCCCTGGTGGCCAAAAGATTTGTCCCAATGTAAGTCAAATTGAACTAGGGAGAAGAATGCCCTAGTGTGGGACTAACTCGAACAGGGTAGAAACTTGCCCGGGTGAAAGTCCCTTTTTTCTTTTTTTTCCTTTTTTAGGAGCAATGAATTAGATACTTAGATGAGCATAACATTTATCTCAAAATTAAAGTTAATGAAAATGACAACAATCCTTCATTGATCAAAATGGACTTTTTGAGGCCTGTAACATGGCCAAGGCTAGGGGTTATGAAAGGAAAGATATAAAGCTCAAACAAGTATTTAAGGGTTGAATGGGTCCAAGGATCCTTGTTCAAAGTTAAACTTTGTCAATTGCCTTTATACTTTCAAGCACACTTTTCTCTTACTGCTCTTCATTTCTTCTTTTTCATTTCATTTTCTTTCATTCCCCTTTGTCATGACCCATTTCATTTCACTTTTTTTTTTTTTTTTTTTCTCTTTTTTGTTTCATTTTTTCTTCTTCCTTTTTTTTTAGTTTAGTTTTTAGTTTTTTTTTTTCACTTCTTGCCCCTTTCACCTTTTTTTTTCATTATGCTTCAAAATAGTCACCATGACAATCAACCTTTGTTTTGTGTTATCCCCTAGTGTAGGGGTGATCCTTATCCAGGGTTTATTGAAGAAATTTTCAAGCTCAAAAGGGGTAACGAGAGATAAAAAAATGATGAAATTTTATAAAAGATAGAGAAAAATGGCCAGTCTTCATTTTCAAATCATGATTGTTTATTTTCAAAACTTTAATTTTGAGACAAAAAGATAGTGTACATCAAGTGATTACTTCTTTGCTCTTTTTTTCTTTTTTTTTTTTTTTTTTTTTTTTTTTTTCTTTTTTTTTTTTGTAAAAGGCACTTGCAGGCGCGAACCTTATTGACATATACCAAACTGAGAATTGCCAAGAATTGGCGTTCAATGGGATCCAAATACAAGAAAAACACTTCGAAGAAACGAAAGCGAATAAATGTCAAGAAAGACAACGTGATGAAAATGAAAGGAAACAAGATATCCATGCAAATTCATTACACTAATGCTTCAAGAAAGTTATCATAAGTTCAAAACCCAAATGATTTTATTGATCGAACAAGCATAGGGTTGATACAATTAAACCATCGTTTCACGGTAACTACTTGATAAACAAATCAGAATACCAGTCGCTTAGAAATTCCCCAATGTTGGAGGACTCTAAGATATTCTTTATAAACCACCACTAAGTTGAACTTTCTGAGATTTCCTTGATCAATTATTCTAAGCATTTACCCCGTTCCTTCCACCATGATTAGGAATTGGGTTGTTGACAATATCGGGTCCAACCTCCTCTTGGATATCAAGCTTCCCATAAGCAATTAACTTCCTCACTGCTGTCTTAAAAGCTTCACAGTCTTCAATGGAATGCCCAGAAGCATCCATGTGAAATTTACAAGTCAAATTTAGGTTATGCCAACTCGGGAATAGTGACTCCATGGGGCGCACAGGACTCCCCGAAATTAAATGGGCATCATAGAGCCTTCGGAATAACTCTGCATTCGAAATGGACAATCTTGAGAAAGAAGGTAGGCCTTGAGGACGACAACGACCTTGATTTTGGAAGTTTGGTCGAGACTGTGGGTGATTTGGGAAATTTTGTGAAGTTGCAGGTGGATATTGGGTATGGGTTGGGCGAGTTGGTGCGTATGGTTGAGGTACAGGAACATTGTTGATTTGGAGTGGCTGGGTTTGAGGTGCATTCATGGGAGGGGCGGTTAGGCCAGGTAGATGAGACGGTGCAGAAGGGTAAGTGTTTGGGTTATATGGGGGTGCTCGATAGGCAGGGTAGGATGGAGAATATCGGGGTTGTGAAGGTTGTTGATTTTGCAGATAGCTCACTTCTGGCTCATTTCTCTTAGTGGGAAATCCTTTCTTGAAACTGCCTTCATTATTGCCAATTGGCAATTTGCCAGCCTTTACCAGAATTTCAATCCTCTCTCCAGCAGCAATTAATTCAGCAAAGTCTTGGTAAGCAGCACCTGCCATTGTCCCAATATAGGGAGCTCCTAAAGTCCCTAAGAAATATGAGCACATTTCTGTCAGAGTTAACGGCGGTTGCACTTGAGCTGCGAGAGTTCTCCACCTCTGGGCATATTGCTTGAATGTCTCCTCATTTTTCTTCTGTAATGTTCCCAACTGCTCTCGGGTTGGTGCTGTATCTAGATTAAATCGATACTGACCCATAAACAAATTCGCCCAGTCATCCCAAGAGGAGATTTTCGAGAGGTCTTGTTGGATACACCACTCCAAAGCAGGCCCAGTCAAACTTTCATGAAAGAAATTGACGAGGAACTTCCAATCCCTTGACCAAATGGACATTTTGGTAATGTGAGTTTTTAGGTGGAAAAAGGGATTGGTGCTCCCATCATACTTGACAAATTCTGGGATTTTAAAATCCTTGGGGATGATGATGTTAGCAGTAGGGCACAATTCTTCTATCCCAAGGGGACCGTAGGTGCTAGGACCCTTGATCGCCTTGATTTGCTCCTCCATCTTTTCCATCCACTCTTCTTTCATCTTATCATTCTGAACAGTTGTGTGCCCATTACCGGCGAAAATCCAGTTGGCATCTAAATGGACATATGTGATGGTTCCCATGTGAACTCAGCATTACCATGGACCTCATTGTGAGCACCTTCCAATGAATGATATCCTTCTCCAATAGGAATCATGTTTGAGGTTTCTCCCACATAAAGTACCTCAGTAGTGACTTTAGGGTTTGTCCTCATAGAAGTGGTATTCAGTGGGTGCGAGTGTGCCCTAGTTACTCTTGTACCTCCAACTGCCCCCATCAAGGTGAGGGTCTCCCTCATGGTTGACAACATTTCCTCAATTCTTCTTTGAGATTCTGCCACCTCATTCACCATTCCTTTTACTTCATCTACTTCCAAACTTAGGTTCCTACCTTCGTTCTCGACTGCCATTGCTGCAAGCAACCTTGTTCGAGCCCTTGTGTTATGAACACAGGTTTGATTGGTGTCTTCTTTCCTTGGTCACGCAATGGTTACTGAACATGGTAACATCATATAAGGAATGAGATGAAATGAATGAGATTAATGTCATGCATAAGATGAAATGAAAATGTTTTTTTTTTAATGCATGGAATGAAGATGCATGATTTATTTATTTATTTTTTAGAATGCTAAAGATGCCATGAAAATGCAAGATGATGTTTTTTTTTTAAGAATGTTAGGAATGCCATGAAAATGCAAGACAAAAAAAAAATGCTAAGAATGACATGAAAATGCAAGATGTTTTTTTTTTTAAAGAATGCTAGGAATGCCATAAAAATGTAAGAAAATATATTTTTTAAGTTTTTTTTTTTTTGCAATAAGGGATGGCATGAGAAAAGAAGAAGTACGCTCTCTTTGTGTCCTAATGAGATTGCCTTAAACTTGAGACTTTCTATCCTAAATATCTAAGAGTCCTTCTGATCTGTTCAAACTTTTATTGGGTGGCTCTTCTATTTTAAAGGTCTCTAGAGCCAAGTCCTATTTCAGAATGTTGACCACAAAATAGTGGGTAAACCACTAGGTGTGGGACATTCATGAAAAAGGCACACTCTAGATGAGGTTTTCGCGATAACCAAACAGGGTGTACATCCAAAATGGCTACCACTACGCAACTTCTACCTATCCTAGGATTCACTCAGACCCGGGTATAGGGCTCCACTTGGATGTATATGATAAATGTGTAGGTGGGGTGGGTGTAAGGAGCATACAAACATTTGCAATCCTAAAGACTACCCATATCCTGCAAAACAAAGCAAACACAAAACAAACTCTATAAGTTTTCTACCCTAAGGTTTAGATAGTAAAACAATTATCACTAAAAATAATAAAAAATCATCAAATAATAAAAAGAAAAAAGGGTAAAACAAACACATAAAGATCACCAAAAATTTTGCATAACCAACTTTTGTAGGCTTGACTCTCAAGTATCCCCAGTGGAGTCACCATCTGTCGCGATCGAAAAATCGCGGCGGGATAATAGCAACTCGTAGGATATTAAAAAAATGAAAATAGAGTCGCCACCAATTTTATTTTAATTTATAAAAAATTGGAAAACCCTTATTTGAAAATTGGTCTTTGGAACCAGATAGGATTCGGGAGTCGGTTATGCTTAGGGAAGGGTGGAAACTTAATCTCACAGCACCCCTAACGCACCCATCATAATACGGTACCTTAAGTCAATTGTGCAAATTCTTGATAATCTCAAATATATTTACTTTACCCCTTTTATTAAAACAACACTAAAAAAATGATTTGTGAAAATTTAATTTTTGGCTTGACAGAATAAAGATTCTGCTCTTACGTATCTTCAGGTGCAATGAGGAACTCAAAGTCACGTAGTTCTTTAGAAAATACTTGTGGGTTGGTTGATTTTAATTAAAAAATATTTTTGAAAAGAGATTTTATTTGAAAACAAATCCACTCTTGCACGGTGTTCAAGTTAGTACCAGACTACTTAATAAACCCTTATGATCCTAATGACATTAAAGATAGCATCCGCTATTCAATCAACATCACTGGTCATTGCATTGATTAAAATATCCTTTTTTTATTTTTAGCATCATTTTTTTTATTTTTTATGTATTTTTTTATTTATCATTTTTTAAAGGATGGCAAAAAGACAAATAAATACACACAATTTTCCATAAACTAGATAAATATGATAAAATAAAAACACAGCATCATAAAACACATTTTCCTCCTTTTTTTATCTTTTAACAATTTTTTATTTTCTTCATTTTTTTATTAGTCATAAGACATAACACAAAACACCCAATTAAGTTAAGTAAACACTATCAAACAAGGAATAATCCTAAGTAACACAAATAATTAAACTCAAAACATTTTTTTTTCTTAATTCCCTCTTTTATGTTTTGATTTTTTTTTCTTTTTCCTTTTTTTTTTTTTTGGCATTTTCATATATTATTACTTTCTTTATATATATATATAAAAATATAAAACTTGAAGTTAGAAATTGGTCATTGGCAAAAAAAAAAAAAAGGTTAAATGAGCATAAAAAAAAAAAATAGAACAGGAAAGACAAATGATAGGAACAGAAGAGGATATTCTGGAAAACCAAACACGTAAACACGAGAGGGGGGAGTCAGAGCGCACAAGGCGGCGCTGCTACTGCTTACTCGCGGTGCACGGCCGGTGGAGCTCTGGATCTGCGAGCGGTGGCGGTTGGATTGTCTCGGGTTCAGTGGACGAGTAGCAGGGCTTAGGTGGAGAGTTGCACTCGCGGTGGCGCACGTACGGTGCTGCGTGATCGGCAGAGTGGACGGCCTGGGTGCTGGCAGAAGCGGCTCTGCGTGGGTTAATGGAAGAAGGGTGTTGAGGCTTATGGCAGAGGAGGTCTCGGTTTGTTTGTGGTGGTGGGTGGCTACGTGAATGATGAAGGTTTGTGGAGGAAGGGTGTATGGGTGAGTTAACTCAGTTGATGAAGATAGGGATGATGAAGATAGGTGGTCTTGGTTGCATGTGCATGGGTTGATGGAAAGTGCGAGGGTGATAAGAGTGAAGGCTACGTGGATGGGTGTTTTCGGCTTGGTTTGGAGGAAGGTGGTGGTTGATGGTGAGGGGTGGAGTTTGACGTGGAGGATGGAGGAGTGGTGTGTGGAGGTGGTGTTTGTGATGCTCACGATGGTGATGGTTTTTTGGTGAGGGTGGTGGCTCACAGTAGGAAGAAGTTGAAGGTGAGGCTGGTGAGGGTTAAGGGGTTGTGAAGGTGAGGTGATAAGGAGGCGTGTTACCTCCGGAAGATGAAGGTGGCGATGATGGGTTAAGGGTTGATGATGGACGAAGAATGTAGAGGTCGTGGTGGTCTCGGTTAGGAGAAGTGAGGTGGGATGGAAGGTGAGGTTTAAGGAAGGTGTTTACGTGTGCATGGTGGTCATGGTGGTAATGGTTCTGTTTTGGGTGGACGACGGCTTGAGGTTGTGGTGGGTGATGGTTTGGTGTATTGTTGATGTATGTGGATGATGGGTGTGTTTGGAATGGGTAGTTGTTGATGGTTTGAGTGTGATGGAGTTCGGAAAAGATGAGGGTGGTTAGGGAGATTGAAATGGTTGGGTGATAAAGGTGGCGTGAGGTCCCCTCGTGGTTGGATGATGATTTTTTTCGGAGATCCTTAGGGAAGGTGAGATGAAGATGAATGTTAAAGGTTGAAGAATGAAGGTTGAAGTGGTCAGTGAGGTGGCCTCGGTTTGAGGTGGAAGTGAGGGAGATGAAGGTTATTGGGAAGTGATGATGATGGAGGTGATGAAAGGTTCCCTGGTGCAAGGTAGTGTGGTTTGGAGGGGTTTTCTACGTGAGAGAGAGAGAAAAAAAAAAAAAAAAAAAACAAAAGTGAGTAGTGTGCGGGTAGTGGGAACGTGAAAGTGGAGTGAGTGGGAGCAAAAGCTAGAAAAAGAAAAAAAAAAATGAGTGAGTGTGTGCAGGTGATTTGTGCATGAAGTGATTGAAAATGTGCTCCTGAGTGTGTGTAGGTGAGCAAAAAAAAAGTTAGTGAAATGTGAGTGGGTGAGGGTGAGGGAGTAGGTGTATTAGTGAGGGAATGGTTAGAAAATAATAATAAAAAGTGTGACTTCTTTTTTTTTTTGTTTTAATTATTGTTTATTGTTTTTTTTTATTTTATTTTTTATTATTTAAAAAAAAATTAAGTCCGGTCAAAATTGGGTGTTCACATAGTTAATTTACTGATTGAGAGAAGATTACAATTCAAACTAGGAACAAAAATAAAACATCAAGAATTGATAAAGAGCGTGAAAAAGATATGATTCAAAAACCTTCAACAAGAGATGATACTCCATGGGCATTAACAATGACATTTTTAGAACCACCAAAGGAGAAGTGAGTAAATTTATGAGCATTACAAGTCATATGGTCAATAGCACTTATATCAATTATCAAATCGCTACACTTAGTAACAATAGAAAGATTAAGAGCAAGGCTAGACATACCTAACTTGACCATAAATCCAATAACAGGGTGATATTGCTCTTCAAACTTCTTGCCTTGGCATTAGAAGTAGTTTTGCTCTTTGGATGCCAATCTGGATAACCATGAAATTTAAAACAGTTGTCAATCACATGATTATTCCCATTACAATGGGTACACTTGCAGACTCCTTTCTTGTGAGGCTTCTTGACAGCAAGGACAATTCCTTCAGTAAGCATACCACCAAGCATAGCTTCTTGGGGATTTGACAGTTGCATAAACGGCTTGGGAATTTGTAAGAGGAATGGTAGCAAGGATATGACCATAGACTCCATCCAAATGAAAATCAAGGCCAGCCAAAAACACGTAAACTTACTGAGAATTAACCATTTTGGTATACTTCTCAACATCTTTAGTACATTCCATGGGGTAATCTGCAATAGTATCAAACTCCTACCATAGCCTCTATAATTTGCCAAAGTATGTAATCATTGAGCATCCATTTTGGCGAGTAGAAATTACTTTACAATGTAACTGGTGTGCTCTTGATGCATCCTAGTTGACTAAGTATGTTTCCTTGACAGTGACCTAGATTTCCTTTGTAGTGGCTAGACGAATGAAGTGAGACTTGATGTCTTTGGTCATGGAGTCCAGAAGCTTTCCCATGCTTCATGTTCTTCAGATTGCTTGTCTTTGGGAGCAGCCTTTGTTCCAAAAATATATCCCCAACACTTTCTACCTCTGATCTTATTATGTGCATTTAAGGACCACTCAACATAGTTGGTGCCATCAAGGCATTCAAAGGTAAGTTCTTCGAAGAGTTCTTGTATATAGAACTACTAGAAAAATAAGATTTAGAGAAAGAAAATATCAGGTTTAGTAGAAGCCAAAATAGAAGAGGCCAAAATGTGAAGACCAAACATGGAGGTTTTCGGGGGGTTTTGGTGAAAAACAAATGGAAAGGAATGATGATGGTAGAGGCAATGGAGAGAGCAAAGGTAGGAAGTGAATGAGATGGAGGGAGAGGGCAGAGAAGGACACCACAAGGCATAGGGAAAGGGGAAGAACGAGAACACCACGAAGGTGGAAACGACTACACACATGGAAACCTTAGCAGAGCCTTTGATGGGCCTATCAAACTTGTTAAAAAAAGAAATTGATGAAATCTTACAATTCCAAAATAAGTTTTTAATTACCTTATATAAGTTCTTAATTTATATATTTACTTATTTTCTATTACATAGAATCACGGACTCAAGGAAGAAGAATTTTCACTTATATCTAATCAAATGGTGGGTATCATGCGCGTTGTACAGGTTTTTAAAAACAAAATTTAAGAAATAAATATTGAAAAAAAAGTTTAAAATTGAAAAAGCTTTTTTTAAAATTCTTCTAGAATTTTAAAAAAAATAGTTTAAAAGAGAAAATATTTAAAATTAAAAAGGATATATGTATAATTAGATTAAAAGAAAATTTGAATTTAATTTTTTTTAATAAAGAGAAGTTAAAAATGAACTGTCATTTTTTAAAGGAGTATAACATAAATAAATTAAGTCACTTTCAAGTAAGAGTACTCTAAGTAGATTGTAACTCAATATTCACTAATATTATTTGCTTCTTAGCTGCTTGCTTGAAGTACATGATTGAATGCAAACAAATACCCAGCGATTGAAGGAGACAGTTAAAAAATAAACGAAAACTAAAATTGGAGGCGTATAATTTCAGTCTTTCATTAATAACTTTTTTTTTAATCTTCATTACATTAATAACTAATTCTGATGCAGTTCGCTTCACATTTAAATTTCATAAATATATCAAACTCATTATCATTATTTACATTCACATTTAACTGGTAATTTATTTGTATTTTAAATGTTCTATGTTCTAAAAGCATTCCTCGTCTTGTTTGCAAATTCTGTAGTAAATCCATATCAAATCCTAAGTTCATGATAATAAAACTTTAACATGCTTACAATAACCAAAAATAAAATAAAATTGATCATTATAATGTTAAGTATTTTTGACAAATTAATATTATAAAACGAGTACAACTAACTTGGTTAACAAGGATTCGTAATTGTTTTCTCTGAATTATATATATGATTAGTATGATATTCGGAATTTATTTAGTTGAAAATGCTGTATTCCATGTATGTTCCCCTTTACATAAATTTGTCGTTATTTGTTGTGGTTGACTTATATTAATTAACAACCCCAATTAATAGACTAAATCAAACACTGACAAATTCTTTTTCCGATTTCTTACAAAACGTAACTTTGGAAAACTAAATAGTCAATTCCTTAATGGTTCTTATCAATGCCTAACAATGAATGTTTCTTTCGAGTGAAATGGTCTTCTTGTAGGCCCAGTCCACCAACCACTAGGCATGATATAGTGTAGCCATTTCAATTTTTTCAGCGGCACGCGTCCCAGTCGCTCTATAAATACAACATAGCATTAGCAACCCAAATATATAAATTCCCATAACTCAAATAATATTGGTTCTATCACTAGTGATCTTGTTGTCTAGCAAGCTATCTAGCCAAATTTACAGTCATTGCAAAACAGAAATGGCCTCGCATGGGTATTTCTATGTTGTCCTCCATGCCTTGGTGTTTGCAGCTCTTGCAACCACAGCTTTGTCGCAACTGTCATCTAATTACTATGACTACTCGTGCCCTCATGCTTTGAGCACCATCAAAAGTGTCGTGGAGGCTGCCGTGCAGAAACAGCGCCGTATGGGCGCTTCTATGCTACGATTGCACTTCCATGATTGCTTTGTTAACGTATGACTTTCTGTGCTTGTGTGTCTGTGTCAATATAATATTTGTATATATGTATGTAAAAGTAGTTAGTTCTTAGTTGATGTAAATCATTTGGTTTTGTGATGGTGATTCAGGGTTGTGATGGTTCAATTCTTCTTGACCCCACATCCACCATTGACAGCGAAAAGAATGCAAAGCCTAATTTAAATTCTGCTCGAGGATTTGAAGTGGTCGATGAGATCAAGCAGGCGGTGGACAATGCATGTGGAAAACCAGTTGTTTCTTGCGCAGACATTTTAGCTGTTGCCGCTCGAGACTCTGTGGTTGCGGTAAATACTACTATCATGCAACAACTGGATATTGTTTTAATCAACACTAATATTTGCACACTATTTTTTCTTCATAATTTTATATCAATTAACAATGTATAAAATTTCAGTTAATGACATACTATTTGGTTAATAGACTAATAATCAAATATCATATAATAATTAACTATTAATCTCTTAACTAAATTTAACTGAAAATCGATGTAAAAATTATCTATAAAATGATGCGCAAGCATCATTTCCTTTTCAAAAATGTTTTGTTAAATTAATGTTTATCTATATATTTTACAATTTTATTATACTAATTTTTGAATTAGTCGATAAATATTTTATATCCATTAATTATCATGTCAAATAGAGCACGTGCCAAGTGGCATAAGACAATGAAATGATTTTTTGATTTCTATATTTTGACGGAACATGTAAATAAAACTTATGTAATATAAAAGGAATTAAAGTAGTATGTACTTTAAATGTAAAGAGTTTTACACTTATATTAATATTTTAATACATTTTTTATTTTAATTATTAGAAGAAATAAATAATAATAAATATTAATTTATCAAAACATTAGTAAATATTAGTGTAAAATATTTTACTTTGAAAATGAATACAAATTAAACTTATATAAAAATTTGTTCTTGCACCATGCAGTTAGGGGTCCAACTTGGGAGGTGAGACTAGGGAGAAGAGACTCCACCACAGCAAGCCGTGCTGCTGCAGATGCCGACATCCCAGCACCATTTTTCAACCTTTCTCAACTTATCAGCAACTTCAATAACCATGGCCTAAACGAGAAGGATCTGGTTGTTCTTTCTGGAGGCCACACCATTGGATTTGCACGTTGTCTTACGTTTAAGGACCATATCTACAACGACTCTGACATCAATCCCTACTATGCACAACAGCTTAAATACATTTGCCCCAGAAATGGAGGTGACTCTAACCTTTCTCCTTTGGACCCAACAGCAGCGAACTTTGACGTAGCCTACTACAAAGATTTGGTTCGAAAGGTAGGGCTTCTTCACTCTGATCAGGAACTGTTCAATGGTGGTTCTACAGATGATTTGGTTAGACAGTACAGCTACGATACCGCAGCTTTCTACCAGGACTTCGCGAACTCGATGATTAAGATGGGAAATATTCAGCCCCTCACTGGTAATCAAGGTGAAATTCGTGTCAACTGCAGGAAAGTGAACTAATTAATTCATTAAGAAAATTAAGTGATAAGTATGTATCATACATATATAGAAGAATTCGAGAGGCTAAGTAAGATCATTGTACACAAGTATGAGTTTTGGGGGGGTGTTGCAAAAGTATAAATTTATATATATAATAATTTGATTTGTATCTTTATTGATATATGGAGTGTTGTGAATGTTCGTTTGTGTTGATTCTTAAAGAAGCACAGTTCGGGATCATCGTTATTCTTTTAAGAGTAATATAACACGGCAAGAAAAATTCAATTATGTTATTCTTATCCTTTTACCTACATTTGGTTATCAATGAGTTAATTATTTATTAACAACATTTATCGTTTGGTTAACGGACTAACAATGTATTTTTTTCTTTTCTTATGAGGTGATTTTTTTTTTGGGTATGATAGTGACATTGTATTTTGAACTTATGATCTTATGCAAGCGACTTATGCCCCTCATTACTAACTCATTCCTAGTGGCTTAGTTGGTTTTTTTTTTTTGTGTTTTTGACCAAAGTATTATGAGACTAACTTCTCGAATACTATTGCGATAGGCCCTCTTAACAATTCGTTTTCCAGAATTTGAACTTTAGCCTTCTTTCTGGTAAAGCAACTCGCTTACCACCACGCCTAATCCTTATTGATAGTTAAGAGGTAAATTGAATCATAAGTGTGCAAAAAAAATATTAAAAACATAATAAAGGGCACTGATAAAAGTTTAGGTTAAATTAGAATTTTAGTTCTTATACTTTTCACTCATTTCAATTTAGTTCTTATAATTTTTCTTATATCCTTACACTTATAAATGTTTTTAAAATAGTCTTTATAGTCAATTTTCATTATAACATTGACAATTTAATTCCTACTAGACATTTTACAGAGAAAAAAGAGCATATAAAGGAGTACCAACAGAGCAATGGAACACCTATAAGAGCACTTACTGGACAAAGAAAAACTTATTATGTTAACCAACTGACGGTATTATACCAATGTTATTATGAATGCTAACAGCGAAGACTATTTCAAAAAGGTTGTAAATGTGATAACTAATTTGAAAAGAAAAAATATAAGGACTAAATTGAAAATTAATATAAACTTTAGGAACTAAAATTTTAGTTTAACCTAAAATTATATAACTAAAGTTGAATATATACTAAATTATTGGTGGGATAATTAGTCAAAAATTTTAATATTTTACTAGGCCCTTCTTAGTTATATTAATTAACAGTTAGTTTTTAAATTCTTGTTGCTTCATATTGAGGAAAAGAACTACATTAGTTCACTCGTAACTTAAATATTTAAGATACTTGACCAAATGTTAGATTACATTTGAAAAGATTTGGAACATTTGTAAGCAAAAATTATCAGTAGAATATAATTGAGCTGCAAGTTTTGTAAGTCTACAACCTTAGTTTCTTCTATTGTACCTCCATGTCTCTCAAGATATTAGATATGTGATATGTGAGCCAAACTCCTATCAGAGTGGCAAAATATTTACAAAAGATTAATATTTAAAAATAAGTAACTTGTATATATAAAAATGATGATGATCTTGAATACAACAAAGGTAAATGTCATCATGAATAGAAAATTCTTAAAAATAAAAATAAGAAAATCATGCATAACTCCTAAAAAGGGACTATTGTACTATGTCAAATCATAGAAAGGTAAAACCCAAAAAAAGGACTATCATATTTCAAGAGGTCATATCTCAAAAAGGAGACTAGCTATTGTGCTCTATAAGCCTAACTCCCAAAGGAAGCTTAAAGTTTTCCAAACGGTAAACCCAAAAAGCATTCTCTAAGAGACAAACACCCAAAAGGAGACGATAAGCACTCAAAAGGAGACCAAAGTCCTCCTAAGAATAAAAGCCCAAAAACCTTAAAAAGGTAAAGCCCAAGATGATATTAAAGCCTCCCAAGACATTAGATTGAACAAGCATCCTGACGACGAAGGTTCTAGTTCAAATTCTGACCCTATCGCGGCTAGTGCATCAACACGATCTCATGTCGGCCTAATCTCATCTCAAACAGTATCTCAACAGGACTCCATCTCTGCCAATACCTTGGTTCGATCTCACCTTGGTCAACATTAAGGAAGCACTCTGCCTCTGCCAGTACCCCGGCACAATCTCAACTCGGCTAGTCCTTACCTTAATGCCTCATCAAATTAAAGAAAGAGCCCAATGATGACGATCGATCTCTATCCCGTCCAACATTGGATTAAAAGAACAATCTCGATAATGGCGATCAATCTCCACCCTGTCCAACAATAGAACAAAAGAAGAACGATGGTCGATCTACTTCCCAATTCTAGTGTTATTGGATCGAAAATAGAGGATCCTAATAATGGTGGATCTCCATTGCATCCTACGTTGCATGATTTTCTATGATTTATGAAGCATCTTGTCAAAATCAAGTGAGAGTTATATTAAATTATATTTTTCATATCTTATCGGCATATAATTTGTAGAGAATAGATAAAACCCAAATTTCAATTTGGGATCCCACCAAATTCAAAGATTTTGTGCATATAAGTCATGCCAAAAGTTTTGTCATCTGATATTTGATGGCTTCATTACCATTTGGTGTTGCACTAATTTGGATTGGCAACTCATGAACCCAACTTCATTATTAATGTTTGTTCATTGCTATTCTTCTTTAACTTGTTATTCTATTGGATCCAATTAAAGCCAACGGCATGCACAATGAGCACTTGACTGTTTTGGGATAATTGTCGCTCACTTGTGTATCTAATGAAATGAAATTTGAGTTTCTTGTATGCATATAATATCGAAATATGTGTTGGAAATTGTTGAACAATTTGTGATTTTTTTTAGGTGTTTGTAACACCCCAAATTTTAGACTATGTTACAGAACTGACAGAATTATACTGTTTTGTGTTTTCTGTGTAATATAAAAATAATTTGACTGTTTCGATACTATTTTTTATTATTTTGTGTGATTTGCTCAAGGTTAGGAAAATATTAATTTTCGGGCCGGGGAAATTCTTATCTGATTTATTCGGAGGCGGAGGATCTTACTAAACTCAAATCTGAGTGACACAGAAAAAAATCTTTTAATTTTTAGAATTTATCTGTGAAATAAGAATATTTCACGGATAAATATCTGCTGTTTTATTTATAGCAGTTTCTGCTATAACTATTTGACCCGATAAATTTTAGTTGACAAAAAATGTGCTTAGAATATTTTCTGTAAGCTAAATTAGAGTGAACCAATAGGAACCAGTCAAAATAGGTGGCTGGACTTTTTTTATCCAATAAGAAGTGGTCAAATAAAGGGGCATGGACTTTATTGTGGACCATCGGATGAAAAGTTTGATTAAGATGTTTTTGATCAGATCAATGGTGTGAAATAAATCCTGATAAAATCACTAAGTGATATCCACCTTAGATTAAATCAATGGATAGGAAACAAAGTTAAATTCAATGGCTAGGATTGAGTCAAATATAGTGGCTTGACTTTTACTTAGTAATTAATTAAACCTAATTTAGTCATCTTAATTGCCTAATTAAGAAACTAAATAAACTAACCTAGTTATTAATTAGTTATAATCTAATTTCTAATTAGATATCCTAATTTTATTTAGAGGCTATGATATATGCAATTATATATTTAATTAATTAGTTATTTAATTAGAATGTTAATTAAGTGTAATTAGGAAACTTAACCTAATTAATTAGCAATTAATTAGCATGCAATTAGGCTTTAATTGAAGTCAAATTAAGTCTCTAATTTCATGGAGGCCACACGGCCAAGGAGTCCAAGTGGGCTTCTCCAAGTTTCTTGAATGGTCTTTGTGACCATTTGATGACCACATGATGACCATAAGCCATGTGCTCCCAATGTGAACACAATTGTGATATTTTAATATCATAGTTATCATCTAATTTTCCTACACTATCACACGGCAGCACCCTTCACAATTCACTCTCAAATTTCATTTTCTCTCACTTACAAAGCTAAGCATCTATTTCTCTCAAAATTCCCAAGAACACCAAGTTATTTTCCTTTCCTTTTCTCTTTGAATTTTCGGCCCAAGCACCTTGAACCACCACCTATCTTCTATAATTTTTCCTCTTTACATTTCCTAAACCTAAACCACCTCCTAAACACTTTTCATTTAGGAAGTTTCATCAAAATCCTACCCTAAGTGCTTCAAAATCCAAGTTTGGTTTACTTCCCTAAAGGTAAACTTTGGTTTTTATGGTTTAAAATTTAGTTTGTGATTTTCTGAACCATGATTGTTCCATGGTTTTTCATTATTAAGCTTTGTTTATGATTTTATTAATTGTTTAAGAATTTTAGGGAATTGTTTTGGTTCATACGAAATCAAGGAGAAGGAGAGGAGCTTGAAGATCTTGTCTTCAAGAGGTAAGAGGGAGATTTTACCTCACCAACCATGTTTTGGTGGTGAGAAGATGGTTGTATATGGTGAAAAACCCATAAGGGTTTATTCACCTATTGTTTGATGTCTCTTTGTTTGTGATTTTGGTGCTTATGATTTTATATTTGTGATTGCATGTGTAATGGTATGACTATAGCTTTGATAATATGTGTGTATGTATAATTTTGAAAGCATGCAAGTGTATGTATAAATTAAAATGTGAATAACATGATGGAACGAACACTACAAGAAATTAGGAAAACAGCGAGGGAAATTTCCCTCGCTAATCCCTCGCTAATATTATCAGCGAGGGATTAGAGAGGGATTAGCGAGGGAATTTTTTCTCGCTTTTTTTTCATCGCTAATTAGCGAGGGAAAGTATTCCCTCTCTAATCCGTCTCTAGAAAATTTATTTCCCTCGCTAATATTCCCTCGCAAAATGGCGATGGAATTTCCCTCGCTATTCCTTCACTAAATTATTTACTAATTTTGTCAATTTCCCTCGCTATTCCCTCGCTATTCCCTCTCTATTAAATCCATCTCTATTCCCTTGCTAATCCCTCTCTAAATTCCTCGCTAATCCCTCGCTAATCAGTCACTAATGGCTTGTAGTACTCAGTCGCTATTTCCTCGCTAAATTTTCCCTCGCTATTAACCTCGCTAATCCCTCGCTAAATTATCCCTTGCCATTTCCTCGCTAATCCCTCGCTAATATTTTACTCGCTATTCTCGCTATACCTCGCTATTTATAGTATGTATTTTTCTGTCGCTAATCCCTTGCTAATGAGCTAAATTTTTTTAATAACCTATTTATATATATAACTTTCCCTAAAACCTACATATCAAACCACAATCCAACAAATATAAATCCAAAGAAACAACAATCCAATAATTATAAAATGCTACAACAAAAAACTTATACAAAATAATCCAATAATATAGTTAAAAGTTATTATACAAATAATCAATCAATATAGTTGAAAGTTATACAAATGTAACAATACGAATAAAAAATGACAATAAGTCTAAATTATCTTTGTCTTCGTCTTCCTCTCGACCCTCCCTGCCTAAATCTTATGATGGTGGTTGTGGAGCAACATTTGTTGATCTGATCATAGATAAAAACGATTGGAAGGGCGCCAACATAGGGACAAGTTGACTCTAGACAAACGAAGCCATCGCTGCAGCCACTGCTGTGTTTACAGCTTCAGATATGTCTTGTGTCAACGGTGTAGAGTGGGAATGACCCACAACCGAGGAGGATGAAGCTGGCCTGGTGTTATTACCAATGTGCAAGCTGTTACCTATGCCATGCACATGTCCCTTCTAGTTGGGACCCGCCGCATCCAACCAGACCTATGGGTCAACCATAGGGTGAGAGGAAGAGTTTTCTCCATACTTTTCTGTCATTGCGGTGTCATATGACTCCTAAAAATAACAAAACAAGAAAAATATTAACAAAAAAATGAACAATCTAAAATATATATGACTGTTGAATAGGAACAAGACACTTACAATAAAATTCCTCGAGCGCTCAGAAACATAGCTTCCATCTTTCTTCTTATGAACTTTTGCATACAGATCTCTGTAAAAAATCGGATGCTTTAACTCTGCCTCCTGTAATCTCATATGGAAGAATATTATATAAGAAACACATATCAAAAGTAAGGCAATCCCTCTAAAATATTATGTCATACTCAAGATAGGCAAATAACTCAAGTAATTACAACATGTTCATATACAGATGTTTATCATTAAAACTTTAAATGCGGAAGTTATATTACCATCTTGCTCTTGTGTTGACCAAAGCTTATCGACCCGCCTGTATGCTTCAAGGCATCAGGCATAGCTGCCCTGTTCCTTTGGGCAGCTGCAGACCTCGTCATCCATTTATCTGTTAGCCAAATGTCGACCAGGCCATCCCACACTTCCGTCTTCATTCCTTTGGGCCCATGGCCCTTAATATCAGCCAAGTTGTTTGAATTTGCCCTCTCAAAGGCCTTATCTCATGCTTTGTTCAAATGGTCTGGATAAAGGTCCAAGATAGTCCGTTCCCAGACAGTTCTCGCCATGCCGTGATTAGCATCAGATGTGAATCGATGCTTAGCCTACACAAAGGATATGTATGTATATTTATTTTTCAATAAACGTATAATATCTAATTCTATAAACACAATTACTTACCATGAAGTCGGTAAATAGTATTTCCTTCATCTCAGCTGGATAACCTCGCCACGTACTAGCCAGAACAGGCATCCGTGTCATGACATTGTACATAATGTCACGTGTCACCCTCGATGGTAGAAACCTCCTCCTGTAAGTACAATAAGATAATGTTAGTTATCTGAAAGTAAATACATGTAATAAAAGATGATATGTCACTAGTACTTACGGTTCAGGGACAGGCACCACATATATAAGTTCCCTGCTATCTGTTTCTACATTTGATTCTCCACATGAAGGCACCACATTCGGGCTGCTAGTGGGTGGGTCAGCAGGGGGTGGCATAGAAATCGCTGGGTTAGTACGGTGTGGGACAGAAGCTGATGCACCTCCAATGGTCAATGGACTAGACGCTGGTAGGCCTACACTGGTTGATGGGCCAGTAGCTGAAGTTGCACCTAATATAATTATACATAAAAAACACATATATATTACATTTATATAAACTACGAGTTAATAATAATTAAAAAGATTATCCTATAGGTATACCTAGAGAGGGCTAAGAATGTTGTACTGGAGGAGAATCATAGGTAGATACAACATTACGGCCTCTCCCACATCGTCCCAAAGACTCTACTCGAATGGTCATGATGGATATCTGCACAAGGAAACATAATGAAACATGACTCCATTTAAGCAACTATATGTCAATAAAAAGCTCAAAATATAATAATGATAATCTAGTGTAAATACCATTAACGAAATTTATTGAACAAGCTTCAATTTTAACTACTTGAGTCTGAAGCAAAAGATTCCTCATCTTCATCTGAGAATTCATTAATTTCATTATTTTTGTTGTTATCAATGAACTCATCATCAACCAGATTGTCCATTGGATAATGTATATCACGTATGTTAACTTCTTCCATTTGGGCATGTGCATCAAACAAGGAGACTGCTTCATCATCTATCACAGGATTGTGTGTTCCAAGGGATCCATCATCTTAGTAATAATCAGTGGCAGTTAAGTCATTCAATTTATCACCTTCCTCATTCAATGTCTCAGCCACAAAGAGTTTTGCTCTGACCTTGCAAGCTGCCCACCATTCACCATTAGCTCTATTCCCGCTTTGTGAGTATCTTGTATAGTACACTTGTTGTGGTTGTTCGGCTAAGACGAATGGCTCATTTGAGTGAAGTCTTGATTTATGCTTGATGTCAACCAACCCATATCTCTCATCAACATTGACTCCATTTATCGGGTCAAACCAATGACATTGTAAAAGAAATACTTTGTTCTGATTTCCTACATATGACAATTCCAATATATCTTCAATTATGCCATAATAGTCGAAGTCATTCTCACCATATATACTACCTCTAACACATACGCCACTATTCATGGTAGCTTTATTTTGTCCGTACACCTTGGTATGAAATCTGTACCCATTAACTATTAGGCCACAGTAAGAAGTCACGGACTTGGATGGACCGTAACTTATCTCTCGTATCATTTGATCCTCGACTTGGCCTATATTAACCTGTATCATTACATAGACGGTGGATAGTTGTAACATCTAGCATAATGCACATTGAATTTAATATGATAGATCACTATTATGGATAAAAGGACTCACTAGATGTTTTAGCCACCTACTGAAGTCCTTATCTCAAGCTTCCAATATTTGATCATCAGTTATATTGGGATCTGTATCCCTTAACGAATCCTCGAATTGTCTAATCAATACAGTAATTAATATTTAGCATAAATTTAGCACATTAATAACAAATTCATTAGATAGAGAGTAAACTTACTAGAGATAAGGTTCTACTCCACAATTTACAAGCACATATATCTCAGCAATCTGAAGTTCCACATCCATCAAGAATCTATTTCGACCTCTCCCGACAGAACGACATGGATGTTTAAAAATAGACAACCGTTCATTAATTGTATCTTCCCCACCGTCGTCATTCTGAGGAACTTGAGTGCGCCTAGTCTGTAGGTGGGGATCAAAATACATAGAAGCAAAATTAGAAATTTCTTCTAAAATATACGCTTCACAAATAGATCCTTCAACTTTTGCCTTATTTCGGACCTTTCTTTTCAAGTACAACATACACCTCTCAAAGGGGTACATCCACCTGTAATGCATTGGTCCTCCAACCTTAGCTTCATAAGGGAGATGCACGACTAGATGTTCCATCACGTCAAAGAATGCTGGAGGGAAAATCTTCTCTAACTTGCAAATTGTTTCAATGATAGAAAGCTCTGCATTCTCAATGGTAGAAGAACGAATTTCAGTTGCGCAAACTTCTTTAAAGAACAAGCTTAGTTCTGTTAACGGTCCCCATATAGGTTTTGGCAAGATATCACGAAATGCCAGAGGAATTAACCTTGGCATAAAAATATGACAATCGTGACTTTTCATTCCATATATCTTCCCGCCGTCTACATTGATGTAACGTGCGATATTCGACGCATACCCATCAGGAAATTTCAACTGTTTTATCCACTCACACACCATCCTTCTTTTATTGGCATCCAAGACATATGTCGCCTTTGATTTTTTACACTTGCCATTGTCAACTATTAGCTCTAAGGTAAGACGTTTGCATATTATCTTCAAATCTTCTCTTGCATTTGCATTGTCTTTTGTCTTGCCCTTTATGTCCATGACAGTGTTGAAGATATTATCAAACACGTTCTTCTCAACATGCATAACATCTAAATTATGTCGTATTAGATTAGTCGACCAATAAGGCAATTCCCAGAATATGTTCTTCTTCACCCAATTGTGGTGTATACCAAAGTCATCTTGTTTTTGTTTACCTGAATTCAAGCCGAAAATGATTTCCTTAAGTTGAGTCACTCTATTGAAGACATCTGTCCCACTCAGGCGTTGCGGTGGATTCGATTTTTCCACTGTTGATCTCTTAAAAGAGTTTCGATCACGGCGAAATGGATGATCAAAGGGTAAAAATTGGCGATGACAATCAAACCAACAATATTTCCTACCGTGCTTCAACACAAATGACTTACTGTGATTTATACAAAGCGGACAAGAAAGTTTTCCATGAGTGCTCCACCCAGACAACATTCCATAGGCTGGAAAGTCACTTATTGTCCACAACAAAGCTGCTTTCATATCAAAATTTTGCTTCTTCCAGGCATCATAAGTTTGCACCCCAACATCCCATAATATCTTCAGATCGTCAATTAGGGGTCTAAGATAGACATCTAAATTTTTACCAGGTGACTTTGGTCCAAGAATCACAAGAGTAAGGAATATGTATTCCCTTCTCATACACATACTTGGAGGTAGATTGTACGGTGTGACAAAAACAGGCCAACATGAATATGGTGTGGTTGAACCGCTGAATGGATTAAAACCGTCTGTACACAGGCCAAGCCTAACATTTCGAGCGTCTAGGGCAAATGTAGGATGGGTAGCGTCAAATCGTTTCCAAGCCTCAGCATCAGCTGGATGCCTGATCACTGATTCATCTTGACTCACTCCATCCGTATGCTAAGTCATATACTGTGCAGTGTTTTTTGACATAAACAGACGTTGGAGTCTTGGCATAATGGGAAAATATCGCAACACTGAGTGCGGCACATCCTTCTCATTCGATGAACATCCCGCCTTCGGTTTGAATCGTGGGTGTCCACATACTAAGCAAACTGAGTAGAGTCTCTTGTCACTGTATTCTTTGTAATACAACATGCACTGATTAAGACACGCATCTATCTTCTCATATCCTAATCCTAACTCACGAACCATTCTCTTCGATTTGTAGAAGTTTTCGGGTAACCTTTCAGGCTCTGGAAGCATGCTCTTAATTATGACAATCATTCTATCATAACAACTCTCACTCATGTTAAACTCTGACTTCAAGTTCAAAAGTTGAGTTACAGCTGACAATTTTGTGTGCTTATGGCAACCATCCCATAAAGGTTCGTCAGCGTCTCGTAGCAAGTCATAAAACTTTGCAGCTAACGCATTTGGATCCTCTTCTAAATCTTGAGCCCCTGGATTTAATCTATCACCTGCGGCATCCATAACCATATCCACGTATAGATTCCTAGGCTCCACTTCATCATCATGGACAATGGATGTTGAGCCGCTATCCCCCCATATGTCCTCACCATGGATGGTCCAATTTACATAACCATCCACAAATTCGTACTTATACAGATATTGTTCTACCCCAAATACCTCCCTCCAAGCACGATTCTTACATCTAGCACATGGACAAAGGATGCGATTTAATGCATCACTAACTGTCGGGTCTCCTTGAGCAACCCTAATGAAATCATTAACTTCATCCTTGAATTCTTCACTTACATAGCCGGTAGGATCATTTCTTCATAACATCCAACTTCGATCGGGTCTCATGATTGCTAAAATTAGTTTAGCACATTAATACAAATCCTTATATCAACCGATCCTTCTTAACATGGTATGACCCTATCCCATTTGATAAGAAACTTTTTCAACACTTGGTTAACAGTTATTCCTTAAATCTCATATTTTATACTTGACGACATTTCGGCAGCATTTCCCATTGGTCTCCAAGTGCATGACTATAACATAGTGAGATCTACCACGTTTAAGTATACACCCAGAGAACAAAAGGAAATGTAGCAGACTGAAATTTCAACAAGTATAAGATATGAGATTTAAATAATAACTATTAACCAAGTGAAGGAAAAATTTCTTATCAAATTGTCC
The DNA here is from genome assembly GCA_029884595.1 of Ormosia semicastrata. NCBI lineage: Eukaryota > Viridiplantae > Streptophyta > Magnoliopsida > Fabales > Fabaceae > Ormosia > Ormosia semicastrata. The sequence continues at coordinate 5,803,153 of JAQQTO010000022.1, read as the reverse complement.
CACTTGGACAATTCAAGATTCAATACAATGAGCAGTACGAACAGTAAGTATGTATGCTCATTCATATTGAATCTCAAACGGGAAACTAAGGTTTTGCTCAAATCTTCACTCGAATAAGAAAATAAAACTTTAAGCATATGTTAAAGCACAATCAAAAGTTAAATGAAACCAATATTCTTAACACATAATTCATTAGAAATTCATAATTTTTATTTTCAACATCCAAGATTTGATGTCATATTTAGATAGTCCAAAATATACCTCATAGGAGAGAAAAGTATAAATAAAATCTAAGTTTTCACTGGCCACAATGATTGCTGCTATGCAGCCTGACATAGACAACATTGATGAATATGTTAGGAACACTACTGCTAGAGCTTTCAGTGTTGTTGCCTCTGCTCTTGGTATACCTGCACTCTTACCCTTCTTGAAGGTTATTTATAAGAGTAAGAAATCATGGTAAGCTCGGCACACTGGGATTAAGATTGTGCAACATATTGAGAAGGTGAAGTAGTGTGTAAGGAATTGGAAGCCCTATACACAGTTGTGATACTAAGGAAGTCATGATCATTCTGATTCGTGAATTTCAGTCGCCTGATGAAGAAATGAACCAAGTTGTTTTGAATGTGGTGAAGCAGTGTGTCACACCCTCAGTATCATGTTAGGCTTATAAGCAAGTTACAAAGGTATTCTAATACTTGCTCATTTCCTACTGTAGAGATAACAAACAAAGTTGGTGTTGCCAATATTGTGGGGAGAATTGTTGAGGATCTTAAAGATGAGAGTGAACCTTATAAGCGAATGGTTATGGAAACTATTGAGAAGGTGGTCACTAACTTGGGAGTATCTGATATAGATGCCTGAATTTATTCATTAGTGATGATCTATCTAAAAGAAAAAAAGGATTTGGAGGAGAATGAAGAAACTGGATTTAAATTTTCAAACTTGAAAATTTTAACAATAGTTACACGAAACTGAGAAGCAAAGGTCTTCTAAGTTCTAACTTTTAACCCAAAAGCAAGGATGGCTTTTAACTCGAAAGCAAGGAAGGTTTGGAGAAAACGTGTCAAGCAAAGAGAGAGACACGTAGCAAAATAGATTTGAACGCACTCTCAAGGAACAGGTCTCTCGTTTAAAATACATGGGGTGATTATTGCAACCAGCTTCAATCCATGAGCATCATGCAAGGTTCAAATTGTGGATTGCTAGTCTCCTTCAGTTCTCAGAATACAAAGTTTCACAGGTTAAACTAGTCAATTGCAGTTCTTTTTCATCCCACAAACCTTCTTTCATTATTTAGTTAATTAGATGTTAAAACTCCAAATTTATATCCAAAGAAAAGAACCCAAAATTAAGCATAATATGTAGTCCATTGATTCCAATCACAGTATACATATCCATTCCATTGATCCCTTCTGTATCTTATTAATTTACATCTCTATGTCTTCTTTTTTACTTTACAGCCTCAAAATTTTACGCGAACAACAATTGAAGAAAAGGAGACGAATCTTATGAGAGCATATTCATTATTTGTTTAGTTTCACCCACTACCAGTCAACAAATTTGTGCTAAATGTTTTTATGTTTCTTTATGCTAAGTAACTGGAAAAAACTATATAGTTTTATAAATTATTATTTCCCTAAATATTTATTTTTGCTCATGATATCACCTTAAATAGGGAGACAGGAATCATCATGGGCTCAGTCTAGAGGCTTAAGAAATCTAGATGTTAGCACACCAGAGGTACCATCAGCCACATGTTCACAATCACATACGCAGTTACAGGAATGATAATCATAAATTAGATAATAAGTTATGCAACAAAACGTGTGAGCTCAAATGCTATTTTATTGTTCCAGATAATAATAATAAAAAAGAACCCTAGATCAGCAAATGACTCTACACATAAATTAGAGCAAACTACTGTGTACTCTATGAAATAAGATTTGAGTAAAAAATAGTTAAGCTTAATTCCACCAACCATTTCTGGAAAACTAAATTCCCACCAAGTTATGAGCATGGAAGGACCTATCTTTTCACATATATGTATAAACATAATATAAAATAAATGCCAATTACAATATAAACAGAATATATGTAAATGGGAAGCAAATGAAGCAATATGAAAAATAAAATAAAATATTATCACCTTGCAAATTGCAATAAGTGTTGGAACTCTGCAATTATAATCTCAGTTCTCAGATAGTTCACTCAATGGCCTACAAAATCAAAATCAACTCATTTACAAGTCGTAAAACAAAAACAAAATCAACTCAACTCAACTCACTCAACTGAGCAGTGTCGAGAGGCAGTTAAGTCAGGGAACTAATTAATATAAATTACATAGTCTTAACAAACAAACTGCCCATGCAGCCTTCACAGGTTTGGAATGGCAACAAAGTCATAATTCGTGCCAATGAATCAAAAAAGTTCAAAAAAATATTTATTTGATTTCATAATTTCATAATTAAACAAAAGTAAAAGAAAAAAAATCAGGGAAGAAGATGGAAAAGCTCAATTAACTTGATCAAATGGGGGTTACTGTAAGGTTGAGGAAAAATTGATTCTTTAATGATTGAACAAGATGCAAAGTGATGGAATGAAAATACATTTATAATAACTTGTGGATTAAATATTTTCCTAACAACTACTTGAAAGAAAATAATTATCTTTTGTTTATTATTCGATTGGACATAAATATTAAGAAAAATTACATTCTCCTTTGTTGAGATCAGTGGTAATTACACAAGATACTCCTCTTATTACACTCTTACACTAGTCTCTCTTGTGACTAATGGTGGGGCACCGTTTAGGTCATGTTTGATTTGTCAAATTTATTGTCTCAACTCAAAACACAAGTCTAGAAATAAAAAAGCCCTCATTTCAAACAACCTCCCCAATTAACACATTGATGAATCGAATATCTTGTTAACACATTAAACCACCTACAAACCAAGCCCAAGACCAACTGAGTAAACAAAAATTCTTGCTTCCAATTTTGTACCCACAATTTATACTACCTATATTCGGGTGATTAGGCAGAGGCTGTGGAATCATAGGGTGATTCAGTTAGGGTTTGTTCTGATTAATGGTTTCTAATTTTCTTGTTTATGGCCTATGAGTTTCTTTGGGAAACTTTTGTATTTGTTTTGAGAATTATGAGTTTCACCAAGCATCACTCAAATTCTAAAGCAAAGACCTCATCAACCTCAAATAGAAAACTCAGCTCCTACTACACAAAACAATCAAGTCAGAGAATTAAATCCCCTGCTTATAACTTTGTTCAATCTACCTGGAATAGGGAAGCAAGGGATGGAAACTTTCCAGAAAATAGGATTATCATCACGAGGCAGTGTTGGTAGATTTGAAGTGGTAAAGACTATGCTCAATTCTGCAGCCAATGAAGGATATCTGGTTTGTGGAACTCGTTTGAAGACTAATCAAGAAGAAATGAAGCACCTTGATTTATCCCTAAAGCTCTAAGCATGGGCATGTGTTATAATCAGTACTTCTCAATCAGTAGGGTTAACATTTTGCCAAATTTATTTTCCAACTGTTTGTAATAAATATATTGTATAAATCTGTTTTAGGGAGAATTAAAGTTCTTTATCTGTTATCTGTTAATGAATTCACAATTATTCAACTCCAGTAAAGTCGGTGTGCATTGAGTTATTATTTTTAAGTTTGTTAAGTCTTTTTCTTCCCCAGACATTTATTTTATTTTACTTATTTTCTTTTCTGTCAATACATAAGTGAAACTAAAGAGGGGTTTTAAAGTTCTTATAACTCTTGTCAGTCTCAAATCTGGGCTAGAATCTGCCCCAGTTGCTTCCAATTTATAAATCAAATTAGCCCTACTAAAATCATCCACGGTTTGAAATCTAATCTGCAAACTAATGCGAGTATAAAATCAATTCCCACTCTGTTAAACGGTTGATTACCTTACCCACACAGGATCTCAAGTACATGTCATGCCACATCCTAAATGACAGATATCTGGTTAGACTAAATTGTTGTTTCCAGAATATCCAAAATACGGTTCTAATCCAACAATTAGAAGCACATTCATGTATTCATGGGCTGTGACATACGCAAACTAACTAATTCCTCTGATAATTGTACTATATATCTTGGATTCATGATATATTATTCTGAAAGTATAACAATGAAAACAGAAAAAAAAACTTGTTATCTTAAATCTGAGTTTAAATTAGATTCAAGAATTATTCCTTCACGAACAATGAGATTCTGATTTCACGTATATTCGTAATTCAGAAGGGCAAGGCCAATGGCAAAGTCACTACATGAATAAATACATATATAAAAAAAGTTATAAACAAAAAAATTGATAGGAAACGAAGATTAAATTAGGGAGATGAAGAATTGAAGCAAATAAGAGAGGAGAAGGGGGGTGGGGAATTGGGATGATCGTAATCGTAGCGAGAGAGGGAGAGAGAACATGAGGAAGGCAAATGGAAAGTGGTTGCGTGGTTGCTCGTCATTGGCGCCGCTGTAAAAGAAGGGGATTTGACTCGCTTGGCTGTTGTGCTTAGCTCCTGGGAAGGTGGTGAAGGGGAAGGTCGTCTCGGGTGCTGTGGGTGGGAAGGAGATATAGAGGGGAAGGCCGTCTCGGGTGCTATAGGTGGGAAGGAGATGTGGAGGGGAAAGGGGATTTGATTTCTAACCTAAACGAAATGTTTTGGCTCTTAACCGAGCGGGACGGTCCTTTTATTTGGGAGGGAAATTATTCCCTCGCAATTCCCTCTCAATTAGCTCGTCAATTTAGTGAGGGAAAAATTTACCTCGCAATTCCCTCACTGATTTTGGCGAGGGAACATATTTCTTCGCTATTACCTCGCTTATTTTGGCGAGGGACCATACTTCCTCGCTATTCCCTCGTTGATTTTGGCGACGGAACATATATCCTCGCTATTCCCTCACTGATTTTAAAGAGAAAAATAATTCATTCACAATTACCTCGCTATTCAGTGGCTGTTTCCCTCTTGAATTTTTTTTTAATTTAGCGAGGGAATATTTTTCCCTCGCTAATCCCTCGCAGTTCCCTCTCTGATTAGCGAGGAAGTTGCGAGAAAAAATTTCCCTCGCAAAATTCCGTCGCTAATTTATGAATTTCTTGTAGTGGAATTCATGAAAGCTCTAAAGAGCTTGAGGCTCATGGCCATATTAGGGTTATAAGGACCAAAGTCCTGAAAATGATGGATTCAAATGAGAATTAAAGATTTAGATGAAAAGGAAATGAATTTGGAAAGGTTTGAGTATAGCAAAGTAAAATGATTTTGGGAAAACAATTTGATATAATTAAATAAATGAGTTATGAAATAAAATGAGGGTCAATACTTGAAGTTTACTGACGTATAACTCACCGTATGGGTTTTGAAAGCACGTCTGGAAAATTTGACCTGTATTATTGGAAGTAAAAGAAAGAATTATAAATTTTTGGGAAACAGTACAAATACTGATTTTTAGATGGGCCATATTGCAATTTTCATTTTTAGAGGGGCCATATAGAAATTTTTATTTTTAAAGGGGCAATATTATAATTTTCATTTTTAGAGGGTCATATTGTAAATATTTTATAAATGAGGGGTCATATTATAATTATTATTTTTAGAGTGGCTATATTGCAAATATTTATAAAAGAGGGACTATCTTATAAATATTATTTTATGAGGGACTATTATGAAATTATTATTTGAATAAGGACTAAAATGTAAATATTATGTTTTAGAGGGACTATTATGCAAATATCAAAAGTTAGGTCAATTTTTGGTATTAAATGAGAAAAATCATATTTTTGAGTTAAAACGTATGAAAAATATTTTATGCGATTTGAAAATACGACAGAGTTGTTGCGCGATTGAGAAAACGTAAAAATATGGTTTCGCGATGAAATTACAGTAATGATATTGTTGGGTCAATATTTGAACCCCGAATATGAGATTATGAATTTGAACTGAGAATATGAGATAATGAGTTTGAACTATAAATGGTGCATAGTACATGCATTAGAAAAGTCCGATGGATTGTAAAAGGCTAATTGCCTGGGAGAGAATACACCTCCTGAGTAGGTGCGATATGCGTAGTGTAGGTCACTCGTTGACCTTGGGGGCATAGGGGTGCGGGTTGCCTACAATGGGCAGTTGGTAGCTCTCTGTACCGTGGGTTAGAACGACGCAACACACCAATGATCCGGACCGAGACACTATTCTTAATCAAGACCTAATAAAGACTGTCGTGCATATGTTAGATGTGCAAAAATTGAGCACGTGGTCTGAGGCATGTTGGTGCAGACATATCTTTTCAATCACTCTCTCCAATCTGAGTTTTAGCTCCTTGGAGTGGAAAATTGAGTCTAGGTGCATATGCATAGTTATTGAGGGTATTATCGTAATTATGATTTATGATAATCGAATTATTGAATAATTGAATATTGATGAGGGCATGATCATAATTATTACTTATTGCATGAGTTATGATGATAAATGATGTTGGTGGCATAATTGTAATTATATATGATGTGTTGGTATAAGATATTATATGTGTTTATCTTCATTGCTATCATACTGGTATTGGCGTAGGAGATCTCACCTCTTTGTATGCCTATTCTGTATTGTATTTATATTTGGTAAGACGCCGAGCAAGAAATTGATCGAGAAGCTGAGGAGGAGCAGGTTCCTGTTAAGGACGCTGAGTTTTGAAGAGATGGAGATGGCTTGTTTCCTTGGCTATATGAGGTTGATGTTTCTTGGAGGATCTGAGGCATAGAACGTTGATCTAGAGAGAGAGCGTATTTACTATATGGGGGATTTAAATATTGTTTTGAATAGACAACATTTAGGACATCCTTACTTTACTGTTAACATTTATGTACACCTAGAGTTTCCAATATCTATTAGGCAGTACTGGGGGACATACTACTGTACCCCTAGTGAGGTCAGTATTGTGTCGTCCTCACGGACATCTGTCCGTAGGACTTCGCGTCAGTCTGGACTCTTATCTGCTGAGGAGTCTGAGGAGGACCCGTCTGAGGGTTCTGCTGAGTAGTAGTGCTTGGGCAGTATGTTAGTTTAAATAATGTTTTAAATATTTTGAGAGTCTAGTCTGTAAATATTAAAATATGACAGTACTAAAGACTTGTATATGTATATATGATGTAAATTATTTGTGACAATGCTGTTATATTTTTATTTTCCGCTAAGTATATCTTATTATTATTAAGAAATTTTATAACTCGTATTTACATTACAAAGCACGTTTATAAATGAAGGGGTAATTTGGTAATTAAGTAACATGAAATGTGACGCCCTAAGGAGGGTGTTACAGTGTGTGTGATTATGGTGTTGATGGGCTCCTTATGTTTTGTACACTTTGGATGTGGTTTAATTTAACTACTGAAATAACTTTTTAGACATATAATATTATATATGTGTTGGAAATTAATGATCTTTTGTAAACTATAGTTCAAATTGAAATTTAAGAGTTTATTTTGGAATACTTAGAACTGTTTTGGACAGTTTTTAGAACTGTTTTGGACAGTTTTGCTTATATTTTATAATTTGGATAAATTTTTGTGCAGCAAAGAGCATTGAAATTAATGTATATATTGTTTTGATGACAAGGAATCTTGTTGATTGTACCTCTTATTGTTGTTGTGATTTTTATTGTGTGTGGAAAGCTTATTTATAAAAGCTTTAGCACACTAAAAGTTATTTATTTAGGCTTTGCTCCCCTTTAATTGCCAAAACCAATTTTATTAATTGAAGTTGTTAAAGTTTATGTAAATCGTGACATCATGATATGCTTAACAATTCTGGTATAGAACTGGTTTTGGATACTTTGTATAGTTATGAGCTCTCCTTTGTGAGGCCAATTATGGCAAGGTGCAATTTTGTTGATGATGTTGTTTGCATTGAGAATTATGTTGATAATGCACTTACTTTATTAATTTGTCTTTATTAATATGATTTCTAATGTTTGTAAAATGCATTAAATGATTGTGTCCTTAGAATTCTCAGTATCATCTCGGTATTAGCTTTAGAGACACAATATTTAATGTTTTATAGGAGTCTGCTTATTCATTGTAATTTAGGGCCTTTAAGTGAGATTATAATGGGATAGCAGCTCAATTGTTATGATACATACATACATACATACATACATACATATATATGTAATATTACTCGTTGTCAAGTATTTTGTTAAAATTGATTTAAGCAACTTTGAATATGTATATCGCTTTTTGAAACTTAGCAAATGAGATAATTCGGCAATATGTAACAATCCAACATTATTCTGTACATATATGATTTTGTCAAATTAAATTTGTTTTCTCGATATTATTGAGTGGATTACAGTTGTTGTTGGGTTATGTAAGTAATAGAGATACCCTTTTGTATGACATGGTTTGACATAATCATTTATGTGATAGAGAAAATAGTTTAAATATTTGAAAATCTAAAATTATTGCTTGTTGATAATTATGAAAATATTGGTTCAACTATTTTGCTCTATCAAGTGAGAGAGACTTGTATATTGTAATCCGGAACCCTTAGGCGGGATTGCATTAAAAGGCCTTCAAGGAGAATGATTTTGATTAATTCTCATTTACAGAATATAAGAGTATATGTACAAAAGTATTCCAACTATCTCTCCTTGATAAAAGGAGATTTAAAACTAAAAAAGGAAATAATAGTTATACAATTATCTCAACAACTATACAAATCTTTTAATAGCAAATTTATCTATATCTATAGCTAACAAGATATTTGACTTATCTAAGCACTCCCTCCAAGTTGGTGCATGGATATCATACATTTTCAACTTGAACAGAGATTTGTTAAACACTGCTACAACTCCTTTAGTGAGAGCATCATCTAACTGCCATTCAGACCTTATAAAAGGAAAGACAACTATTCCAGCTTCAAGCTTCTCTTTGATTAAATGTCTATCAACCTCTACATGCTTTGTTTGGTCATGTTGAACAAGATTATAAGCAATCTCTATAGCTAATGTATTGTCACAATACAAACTCATAGCCTTTTTTGGTTCAAAATCCAAGTCTAATAATACATCTCTCACCCATAAAAGTTCATATACTAAAAGTGCCATACATCTAAACTCTACTGCAACAGTTGAACAAGCTGCCACTGACAGGTTTTTACTTCTCCAAGTTATAGCATTCCCTCCTACAAATGTGAAGTATCCAGAGGTGGATCTTCTACCATTTACTGAACCTGCCCAATCGGCATCGATGTAACCTTCTACCCTTAAATCTCCATGATTTGAAAACAATATTCCTTTACTTGAAGCAGACTTCAAATATCTCAATGTTAACTCTACAGCATCCATATAAGGTTTATGTGGATCATGCATAAATTGACTCATAACATTCACTGCATAAGTAATGTCTGTTAGCATATGGGACAAATAAATCAGCTTTCCTACTAACCTTTGATACCTTCCTTTGTCTATGCTAATTGAGTTTAAGCAATGAAAGAACTTATGGTTTTGTTCAATAGGAGTGTCAACTGGTTTACACCATCCCAGTTTCAGATAACAAGTCAATTATATATTTTTGTTGGGATAGAAAGATACCATGTTTTGATCTAGCTACCTTAATCTTGAGAAAATATTTAATACTTCCAAGTTGTTTCATCTCAAATTCGGAAGTAAGATGGTGATGTAGATTCATAATCTCATTCTAGTCATTTGTTATCAGTACCATATCATCAATATAGATAATCAAAGCTATGATTTTTCCTAGCCTTTTCTTCAAAAATAAGATGTGATCGGAGTTACTTTGATTATAGCCAAAGGTCTTCATAGACTTAGTGAACTTGCCAAACCATACTCTTGGGGATTGTTTTAATACATACAAAGCTTTCTTTATTTTGCATACCTTCATTGCATCTAAATTTTATATACCTAGTGGAGGGTCCATGTAAACTTCTTCTAATAAGCCTCCATGTAGGACAACATTTTTAACATCAAACTGAAGAAATGGCCAGTTTTGGTTTGCTGCTAGTGCAAAAATATTCTCATACTGTTGAGTTTGGCTACGGTGCAAATGTCTCCTGATAATCTACATCATAGGACTGAGTGTAACCTTTAGCTAATAGCCATGCTTTATATCTCTCAATAGCTCTATCAAAGTTGTGCTTAATTATCAAAACCCATATGTATCCCACAGTTTTCTTCCTTAGTGGTAAGGGCATAAGATCCCAAGTGTTATTTTTTTTAAGTGCTAGCATATCCTTAGCCATAACTTCAGCCTATCTAGGATCTGCCAAAACTTCTTGCACATTACAAGGAATAGAGATAGAGGATAACTTGGAGAAATATGATGTATATGATTGGGATAACTTGTGACATGATACATAATTTCTTATAGGATATTTCACTTTGGATTTGAGGTTGGGTTAATATCTAATTAAAGGTTGACCATAGCTAAAATAGGGTGAAAGATGATATTGGACAGTAGCTGACTTGGTGTTAAGTGTGCTGGTGGTTTCATGCAAATTAGAACTAAATACATTTATATTTGAATCAAAAAAGGTGTGCTTAAGAGACACTTGTAAAGAAGATTAAACTAGTGGATTATGATCATAAGACATTATATTATCTTGGTCTTTCCTCTCAACTGAACCCTCGTTGAAGATTGACTCAATTCCTAGAGTGGTCATTATAAGATAATTTTATACTTAAAATATCAAACAACCTAACATCATGATGCTACACTTCACTTTCATTCCCCTCTGAAGTGTAGAATCAGTTTTCTTTGTATGATAAAAAAAATTCATGTTTATGAAAAGTAACATCTATAGAAAAGTAAAGTTTTTTCGATGATTGGTGGTAAGCATGATAGCCTTTATGGGTTGAACCATACCCCACACATACATATTTAATTGCCTTTTTTTCAATCTTTGTACGATGATGAAGGTGTAGGTGAACATGTACTACATGTCCAAAAACACAAGGAGTTGAATGAATAATGGAAGAATGCAATGATAAAAAAGAACATTTAAAGGTCTTTTAATGTTGAGCACGCTAGATAGGGTTCAGTTAATCAAATAAGCTATAGAGCTTAAAGCCTCACTCCATAAATGAGATGGGACACTGCCACCTATTAATAGAGATATGGTGACCTAAAAATATGTCTATTTTTCTCTTAGCCACCCCATTTTGTTGCATGTGAATGAAGGCATGTAGTTTGATGTAGAATGCCATTAGAGTTCATGAACTTTATTAATTCTATCTTAAAATTATCCCCTCCATTGTCTAATCTAATAACCTTTATAGATGTGTTAAATTGTGTGACTACCATCTAATGGAAAAGGAGAAACACAACACACACATCATTCTTATGTTTGAGCAAATAAACCTCGTTTACCCAAGTATAATCATAACTAATGAACCATCTCATGCCATTATGTATGTTGAGTGTGAAGCAAGACCCCAAACATTTGTCTGGTCTAATGAGAAAGGAAAATTAACTATAGTATTATTCAAGGAAAAAATATCACGGCTTTTTGCCATACATAGGTTTCATAAAGAAAATCTGAAATATTGCATTTATGAAATAATGATGGAAACAATCTTTTTAGATAGCTAAAAGATGGATGTCCTAATTGTCTATGTCATAGCCATGTTTATTCTTTATTTTTATTCTATATGTTGTCACTCGCAAGATGAGCCAATAATTCTTTATGGGTTTGCTAAGAGGCATTCTCCAAGTAGAACAACCCTCCTCTTTGTTTACCACTTCCAATCTCCTCCTTGGTATAGATGCTCTTAAAATGTAATGGGTAGGAAAAAATAAGGCAACACAGCCATGAGATTTAGTTAATTTATTGATTGAGAGAAGATTATAATTCAAACTAGGAACAAAAATAAAACGTCATGAACTGATAAAGAGTGTGAAAGAAATATGATAAAAAAACCTTCAACAAGAGATGATAATCCATTGGCATTAATAATGACATTTTTAGAACCACCAGAGGAGAAGTCAATAAATTTATGAGCATCATAAGTCATATGGTGAGTAGCACCTGTATCAATTATCTAATCGCTACACTTAGTAACAATAGAAAGATTAAGAGCAAGGCTAGATATACCTAATTTGACCAAAAATCCTGCAGCTAGGGTGATATTGCTCTTCAAACTTCCTGCCTTGGCATTAGAAGTAGTTTTGCTCTTTGGATGACAATCTAGATAACCATGAAGTTTAAAACAGTTGTCAATCATATGATTATTCCCATTACAATGGGTACACTTGCAGACTCCTTTCTTGTGAGGCTTCTTGACAGCAAGGACAATTCCTTCAGCGGACATACCACCAAGCATAGCTTCTTGGGGATTTGCCTTAGCGCAGACAGTTGCATAAATAGCTTGGGAATTTGTAAGAGGAATGGTAGCAAGGATATGACCATGGACTCCATCCAAATGAAAATCAAGGCCAGGCAAAAACACGTAAACTCACTGAGAATTAACCATTTTGGTATACTTCTCAACATCTTTAGTACACTCCATGGGGTAATCTGCAATAGCACCAAACTCCTACCATAGCCTCTATAATTTGCCAAAGTATGTAATCACTGAGCATCCATTTTGGCGAGTAGAAATTACCTCACAATGTAACTGTTGTGCTCTTGATGCATCCTAGTTGACTAAGTATGTTTCCTTGGCAGTGACCTAGATTTACTTTGTAGTGACCAGATGAATGAAGAGAGACTTGATGTCTTTGGTCATTGAGTCCAGAAGCCAAAATTTGACCATGCAGTTTTCATCTTCCCATGCTTTATGTTCTTTAGATTGCTTGTCTTTAGGAGCAGCCTTTGTTCCAAAAATATATCCCCAACACTTTCTACCTCTGATCTTATTATGTGCATTTAAGGACCACTCAACATAGTTGGTGCCATCAAGGCATTCAAAGGTAAGTTCTTAGGAGAGTTCTTGTATATAGAACTGCTAGAAAAATAAGATTTAGAGAAAGAAAATGTCAAGTTTAGTAGAAGCCAAAATAGATGAGGCCAAAATGTCAAGACCAAACATGGAGGTTTTGGTGAAAAACAAATGGAAAGGAATGATGATGGTAGAGGCAATGGAGAGAGCAAAGGTAGGAAGTGAATGAGATGGAGAGAGAGGGCAGAGAAGGACTGCACAAGGCAGAGGGAAAGGGGAAGAACGAGAACACCACGAAGGTGGAAACGACTACACACAAGGAAACCTTAGCAGAGCCTTTGATGGGCCTATCAAACTTTTAAAAAAAAAAAATTGTTGAAGTCTTACAATTCCAAAATAAGTTTTTAATTACTTTATATAAGTTCTTAATTTATATATTTACTTATTTTCTATTACATAGAATCACGGACTCATGGAAGAAGAATTTTCACTTATATCTAATCAAATAGTGGGTATCATGCGCATTGTACAGGTTTTTAAAAACAAAATTTAAGAAATAAATATTGAAAAAAAAAGTTTAAAATTTGAAAAAGCTTTTTTAAAATTCTTCTTGAATTTTAAAAAAATAGTTTAAAAGAGAAAATATTTAAAATTAAAAAGGATATATGTATAATTAGATTAAAATAAAATTTGAATTTAATTTTTTTTAATAAAGAGAAGTTAAAAATGAACTGTCATTTTTTAAGGGAGTATAACATAAATAAATTAAGTCACATTCAAGTAAGAGCACTCTAAGTAGATTGTAACTCAATATTCACTAATATTATTTGCTCCTTAGCTGCTTGCTTGAAGTACATGATTGAATGCAAACAAATACCCAGCGATTGAAGGAGATAGATAAAAAATAAACGAAAACTAAAATTGGAGGCGTATAATTTCAGTCTTTCATTAATAACTTTTTTTTTTAATCTTCATTACATTAATAACTAATTCTGATGTAGTTCGCTCCACATTTAAATTTCATAAATATATCAAACTCATTATCATTATTTACATTCACATTTAACTGGTAATTTATTTGTATTTTAAATGTTCTATGTTCTAAAAGCATTCCTCGTCTTGTTTGCAAATTCTGTAGTAAATCCATATCAAATCCTAAGTTCATGATAATAAAATTTAACATGCTTACAATAACCAACAAAAAAAAAATTTGATTATAATGTTAAGTATTTTTGACAAATTAATATTATAAAACGAGTACAACTAACTTGGTTAACAAGGATTCGTAATTGTTTTTCTGAATTATATATATGATTAGTATGATATTCGGAATTTATTTAGTTGAAAATGCTGTATTCCATGTATGTTCCCCTTTACATAAATTTGTCGTTATTTGTTGTGGTTGACTTATATTAATTAACAACCCCGAATTAATGGACTAAATCAAACACTGAAATTTATTTTTCCAATTTCTTACACAAAGTAACTTCGGCATGTTAAGGACTTCCTCAATTCCTTAATCCTTATCGGTGCCTATACAATGAATGTTTCTTTCGAGTGAAATGGTCTTCTTGTAGGCCCAGTCCACCAACCACTAGGCATGATATAGTGTAGCCATTTCAATTTTTTCAGCGGCACGCGTCCCAGTCGCTCTATAAATACAACATAGCATTAGCAACCCAAATATATAAATTCCCATAACTCAAATAATATTGGTTCTATCACTAGTGATCTTGTTGTCTAGCAAGCTATCTAGCCAAATTTACAGTCATTGCAAAACAGAAATGGCCTCGCATGGGTATTTCTATGTTGTCCTCCATGCCTTGGTGTTTGCAGCTCTTGCAACCACAGCTTTGTCGCAACTGTCATCTAATTACTATGACTACTCGTGCCCTAATGCTTTGAGCACCATCAAAAGTGTCGTGGAGGCTGCCGTGCAGAAAGAACGCCGTATGGGCGCTTCTATGCTACGATTGCACTTCCATGATTGCTTTGTTAACGTATGACTTTTTGTGCTTGTGTGTCTGTGTCAATATAATATTTGTATATATGTATGTAAAAGTAGTTAGTTCTTAGTTGATGTAAATCATTTGGTTTTGTGATGGTGATTCAGGGTTGTGATGGTTCAATTCTTCTTGACCCCACATCCACCATTGACAGCGAAAAGAATGCAAAGCCTAATTTAAATTCTGCTCGAGGATTTGAAGTGGTCGATGAGATCAAGCAGGCGGTGGACAATGCATGTGGAAAACCAGTTGTTTCTTGCGCAGACATTTTAGCTGTTGCCGCTCGAGACTCTGTGGTTGCGGTAAATACTACTATCATGCAACAACTGGATATTGTTTTAATCAACACTAATATTTGCACACTATTTTTTCTTCATAATTTTATATCAATTAACAATGTATAAAATTTCAGTTAATGACATATTATTTGGTTAATAGACTAATAATCAAATATCATATAATAATTAACTATTAATCTCTTAACCAAATTTAACTGAAAATCGATGTAAAAATTATCTATAAAATGATGCGCAAGCATCATTTCCTTTTCAAAAATGTTTTGTTAAATTAATGTTTATCTATATATTTTACAATTTTATTATACTAATTTTTGAATTAGTCGATAAATATTTTATATCCATTAATTATCATGTCAAATAGAGCACGTGCCAAGTGGCATAAGACAATGAAATGATTTTTTGATTTCTATATTTTGACGGAACATGTAAATAAAACTTATGTAATATAAAAGGAATTAAAGTAGTATGTACTTTAAATGTAAAGAGTTTTACACTTATATTAATATTTTAATACATTTTTTTTATTTTAATTATTAGAAGAAAGAAATAATAATAAATATTAATTTATCAAAACATTAGTAAATATTAGTGTAAAATATTTTACTTTGAAAATGAATACAAATTAAACTTATATAAAAATTTGTTCTTGCACCATGCAGTTAGGGGGTCCAACTTGGGAGGTGAGACTAGGGAGAAGAGACTCCACCACAGCAAGCCGTGCTGCTGCAGATGCCGACATCCCAGCACCATTTTTCAACCTTTCTCAACTTATCAGCAACTTCAATAACCATGGCCTAAACGAGAAGGATCTGGTTGTTCTTTCTGGAGGCCACACCATTGGATTTGCACGTTGTCTTACGTTTAAGGACCATATCTACAACGACTCTGACATCAATCCCTACTATGCACAACAGCTTAAATACATTTGCCCCAGAAATGGAGGTGACTCTAACCTTTCTCCTTTGGACCCAACAGCAGCGAACTTTGACGTAGCCTACTACAAAGATTTGGTTCAAAAGAAAGGGCTTCTTCACTCTGATCAGGAACTGTTCAATGGTGGTTCTACAGATGATTTGGTTAGACAGTACAGCTACGATACCGCAGCTTTCTACCAGGACTTCGCGAGCTCGATGATTAAGATGGGAAATATTCAGCCCCTCACTGGTAATCAAGGTGAAATTCGTGTCAACTGCAGGAAAGTGAACTAATTAATTCATTAAGAAAATTAAGTGATAAGTATGTATTATGTCATACATATATAGAAGAATTCGAGAGGCTAAGTAAGATCATTGTACACAAGTATGAGGTTTTTTTTTGGGGGGGGGGTACAAAGTATAAATTTATATATAATAATTTGATTTGTATCTTTATTGATACATGGAGTGTTGTGAATGTTCGTTTGTGTTGATTCTTAAAGAAGCACAGTTCGGGATCATCGTTATTCTTTTAAGAGTAATATAACATGGCAAGAAAAATTCAATTTTGTTATTCTTATCCTTTCACCTACATTTGGTTATCAATGAGTTAATTATTTATTAACAACGTTTATCGTCTGGTTAACGGACTAACAATGTATTTTTTTTTCTTATTTTATGAGGTGATTTTTTTTTTGTATGATAGTGGCATTGTATTTTGAACTTATGATCTTATGCAAGCAACCTATGCCCCTCATCACTAACCCATTCCTAGTGGCTTAGTTGGTTTTTCTCTTTTTGTGTTTTTGACCAAAGTATCCTTATAAAAATTGTTTTGAGACTAATTTCTCGAACACTATTATGATAGGCCCTCTTAACAATTCGTTCTCCAGGATTTGAACTTTTTAGCCTTCTTTCTAGTAAAGCGACTCGCTTACTACCACGCTCAATCTTTATTAATAGTTGAGAGGTAAATTGAATCATAAGTGTGCAAAAAAAATATTAAAAACATAATAAAGGACACTGATAAAAGTTTAGGTTAAATTAGAATTTTAGTTCTTATACTTTTCACTCATTTCAATTTAGTTCTTATAATTTTCTTTTCTTTTCAAATATATCCTTACACTTATAAGTGTTTTTAAAAATAGTCTTTATAGTTAATTTTCGTTATAACATTGACAATTTAATCCCTACTAGACATTTTATTGAGAAAAAAGAGCATATAAAAGAAGTACCAACAGAGCAAAGGAGCACCAATAAGAGTACCTACTGAACAATGAAAAACTTACTATGTTAACTAATTGACGGTATTATACCAATGTTATTATGAAAGCCTACAGCGAAGACTATTTCAAAAAGGTTTGTATATGTGATATAACTAATTTGAAAAGAAAAAATATAAGAACTAAATTACAAATTAATATAAACTTTAGGAACTAAAATTTTAGTTTAACCTAAAATTATATTACTAAAGTTGAATATATACTAAATTATTGGTGGGATAAGTAGTCAAAAATTTTAATATTTTACTAGGCCCTTCTTAATTATATATTAATTAACAGTTAGTTTTTAAATTCTTGTTGCTTCATATTGAGGAAAAAAATTGCATTAGTTCACTCGTAACTTAAATATTTAAGATACTTGACCAAATGTTAGATTACATTTGAAAAGATTTGGAACATTTGTAAGCAAAAATTATCAGTAGAATATAATTGAGCTGCAAGTTTTGTAAGTAACCTTAGTCTCTTCTATTGTATCTCCATGTCTCTCAAGATATTAGATATGTGATATGTGAGCCAAACTCCTATCAAAGTGGCAAAATATTTACAAATGATTAATATTTAAAAATAAGTAACTTGTATATATAAAAATGATTATGATCTTGAATACAACAAAGGTAAATGCCATCATGAAAAGAAAATTCTTAAAAATAAAAATAAGAAAATCATGCATAACTCCTAAAAGGGAACTATTGTACTATGTCAAATCACAGAAAAGTAAAATCCAAAAAGAGGACTATCATATTTCAAGAGGTCATATCTCAAAAAGGAGACTAGCTACTGTGTTCTGAGCCTAACTCCCAAAGGAAGCTTAAAGTTTCCCAAGCGGTAAACCCAAAAAGCGTTCTCTAAGAGACAAACACCCAAAAGGAGACAATAAATACTCAAAAGGAGACCAAAGTCCTCCAAAGAGTAAAAGCCCAAAAACCTTAAAAAGGTAAAGCCCAAGATGATATTAAAGCCTCCCAAGACATTAGATTGAACAAGCACCCTGACAACGAAGGTTCCAGTTCAAATTCTGACCCCACCTCGGCTAGTGCGTCAACACGATCTTATATCAGCCTAATCTCATCTCAAACAGTATCTCAACAGGACTCCATCTCTTCCAATACCTTGGTTCGATCTCACCTCCAATCTCACCTTGGTTAACATTAAGGAAGTACTCTGTCTCTGCCAGTACCCCGGCACAATCTCAACTCAGCTAGTCTTTACCTTAATGTCTCATCGAATTAAAGAAAGAGCCCGATGATGACGATCGACATGGTTTGTCGAATTAAAATAAAATTTTTGATAATGACAGCCAATCTCCATCCTGTCCTGTAATAGAACAAAAGAAGAACGATGGTCGATCTACTTCCCAATTCCAGTGTTAGATCGAAAATAGAGGATCCCAATAATGGTGGATCTCCATTGCATCTTATGTTGGATGATTTTCTATGATTTATGAAGCATCTTGTCAAAATCAAGTGAGAGTTATATTAAATTATATTTTTTGTATCTTATCGGCATATAATTTGTAGAGAATAGATAAAACCCAAATTTCAATTTGGGATCCCACCAAATTCAAAGATTTTGTGCATATAAGTCATGCCAAAAGTTTTGTCATCTGATATTTGATGGCTTCTTTACCATTTGGTGTTGCACTAATTTGGATTGGCAACTCACGAACCTAACTTTATTATTAATGTTTTTTCATTGCTATTCCTCTTTAACTTGTTATTCTATTGGATCCAATTAAAGCCAACGGCATGCACAATGAGCACTTGACTGTTTTGGGATAATTGTCGCTCACTTATGTGTTTAATGAAATGAAATTTGAGTTTCTTGTATGCATATAATATCGAACATGTATTGGAAATTATTGAACAATTTGTGATTTTTTTTTTGGTGTGTGATTATGGTGTTGATGGGCTCCTTATGTTTTGTACACTTTGGATGTGGTTTAATTTAACTACTGAAATAACTTTTTAGACATATAATATTATATATGTGTTGAAAATTAATGATCTTTTGTAAACTATAGTGCAAATTGAAATTTAAGAGTTTATTTTGGAATACTTAGAACTGTTTTGGATAGTTTTGCTTATATTTTATTATTTGGATAAATTTTTGTGCAGCAAAGAGCATTGAAATTTATGTATATATTGTTTTGATGACAAGGAATCTTGTTGATTGCGCCTCTTATTGTTGTTGTGATTTTTTTTTCTGTGTGGAAAGCTTATTTATAAAAGCTTTGGCACACAAAAAGTTATTTATTTAGGCATCTTTTGCTCCCCTTTAATTGCCAAAACCAATTTAATTAGTTGAACTTGTTGAAGTTTATATAAATCGTGAAATCATGATATGATTAACAATTCTGGTATAGAATTGGTTTTGGATACTTTGTATAGTTATGAGCTCTCCTTTGTGAGGCCAATTATGGCATGGTGTAATTTTGTTGATGATATTGTTTGCATTGAGAATTATGTTAATAATGCACTTACTTTATCAAATTGTCTTTATTAGTATGATTTCTAATGTTTATGAAATACATTAAATGATTGTGTCCTTAGAATTCTCAGTATCCTCTCAGTACTAGTTTTAGAGACATAATATTTAATGTTTTATGAGAGTCTGTTTGTTCATTGTAATTTGGAGCCCTTATGTGAGATTATAATGGGATAGCAGCTCAATTGTTATGATACATACATACATACATACATACATACATATATATGTAATATTACTCATTGTCAAGTATTTTGTTAAAATTGATTTAAGCAACTTTGAATATGTACTCCGCTTTCTGAAACTTAGCAAATGAGATAATTAGGCAATCTGTAGTAATCCATCATTATTCAGTACATATATGATTTTGTCAAATTAAATTTGTTTTCTCGATATTATTGAGTGGATTACAGTTGTTGTTGGGTTATGTAAGTAATAGAGATACCCTTCTGTATGACATGATTTGACATAGTCATTTATGTGAAAAAGAAAATAGTTTAAATATTTGAAAATCTAAAATTATTGCTTATTGATAATTATGAAAATATTGGTTCAACTATTTTGCTCTATCAAGGGGGAGAGAGTTGTATATTGTAATCCTGAATCCTTAGGTGAGATTGCATTAAAAGGCCTTCAAGGAGAATGATTCTGATTAATTCTCATTTACAAAATATAAGAGTATAAGTATAGAAGTATTCCAACTATCTCTCCTTGATAAAAGGAGATTTAAAAAAAAAAAGGAAATAATAGTTATACAATTATCTCAACAGCTATACAAATTTTTTAATTACAAATTTATCTATATCTATAGCTAACATGATATTTGACTTATCTAAGCACTCCCTCCAAGTTGGTGCATGGATATCATACATTTTCAACTTGAACAAAGATTTGTTAAACACTGCTAGCAACTCCTTTAGTGAGAGCATCTTCTAATTGCCATTCAGACCTTATAAAAGGAAAGACAATTATTCCAACTTCAAGCTTCTCTTTGATGAAATGTCTATCAACCTTTACATACTTTGTTCGGTCATGTTGAACAGGATTATAACCAATCTCTATAGCTGATGTATTGTCACAATACAAACTCATAGCCTTTTTTGGTTCAAAATCCAAGTCTGATAATACATCTCTCACCCATAAAAGTTCATATACTACAAGTGCCATACCTCTAAACTCTACTTCAACACTTGAACAAGCTGCCACTAACAATTTTTTACTTCTCCAAGTTACACCATTCCCTCCTACAAAGGTGAACTATCCAGAGGTGGATCTTCTACCATTTACTGAACCTGCCCAATCGGCATCGATGTAACCTTCTACCCTTAAATGCCCATGATTTAGAACAATATTCCTTTACTTGAAGCGGACTTCAAATATCTCAATGTTAACTCTACAACATCCATATAAGGCTTACGTGGATCATGCATAAATTGACTCACAACATTCATTGCATAAGTAATGCCTGGTCACATATGGGACAAATAAATCAACTTTCCTGCCAACCTTTAATACCTTCCTTTTTCTATGCTAGTTGAGTTTATGCAATGAAAGAACTTATGGTTTTGTTCAATGGGAGTGTCAACTAGTTTACACCATCCCAATTTCAGGTAGCAAGTCAATTATATATTTTCGTTAGGATAGAAAGATACCATGTTTTGATCTAGCTACCTTAATCCTGAGAAAATATTTAAGACTTCTAAGTTGTTTCATCTCAAATTCGGAAGCAAGATGTCGATGTAGATTCATAATCTCATCCTGGTCATTTCTTATCACTACCATATCATCAATATAGATAATCAAATCTATGATTTTTCCTAGCCTTTTCTTCAAAAATAAGATGTGATCAAAGTTACTTTGATTATAGCCAAAGGTCTTCATAGACTTAGTGAACTTGCCAAACCATACTCTTGAGGATTATTTTAATTCATACAAAGCTTTCTTTAATTTGCTTACCTTCATTGCATTTGAATCTTATATACCTAGTGGAGGGTCCATGTAAACTTCTTCTAATAAGTCTCCATGTAGGACAATGATAAACCATCAACATTTTTAACATCAAATTCTTTTTAAAGAAGTTTGTTTGTTAGTTTTATTATATTTTTAGGTTTTCGCTTAGTGCAAAAGTATTCTCACATTGTTGAGTTTGATGTTCAAAGGATGCAAATATCTCCCGATAATCTACATCATAGGACCGAGTGTAACCTTTAACCAATGGCCATGCTTTATATCTTTCAATAGCTCCATCGATTTGGCTTAAGTGACTGCGTGCCTAAGCGCTACTAAGCATTAGTTGCGCATCCCACAGCTTTTCTTCCTTAAAGGTTACAGGGCACAAGATCCCAAGTGTTATTTTTTTTAGCAGAACCTTGGAAAAAAGTGCTACCATCTCCTTAGCCACAACTTTTGATTTCTATTTAGGATCCTTTTTCTTTGCCAAAGCTTCTTGCACATTACTAGGAATAGAGATAGAGAATAACTTGGAGAAATATAATGCATATGATTAGGATAACTTGTGACATGATACATAATTTCTTATAGGATATTTCACTTTGGATTTGAGGTTGGGTCCATATCTAATTCAAGGTTGACCATACTATTCAATGAATATGGTGGAAGATGATATTGATCAATTTTTCCTATAATGGAATTGACTTATGTTAGTTAAATGCTTAATGGTGGTTTCATGCAAATTAGAACTAAATACATTTATATTTGAATCAAAAATATGGGCTCAAGACACACTTGTAAAGAAGATTGAACTAACGGATTATGATCATAAGACATTATATTATCTTGTCTTGCCTCTCAATTGAACCCTTTATATACTTTCAATTGTTGAAGATTAACTCAATTCCATATAGTCGTGGTCATTATAAGATAATTTTATACTTGAAATATCAAACAACCTAACATCATGATGTTGTACTTCATTTTTCATTCCCCTCTTCTTTTATGTAGAATTAGTTTTCTTTGTATGATATAAAAATTTCATGTTCATGAAAAGTAACATCTATGGAAAAGTAAAGTTTTTTCTATGATTGGTGGTAAGCACAATAGCCTTTATGGGTTGAACCATACCCCACACATACATATTTAATTGCCTTTTTTTCAAGCTTTGTATGATGATGAAGGTGTAGGTGAACATATACTACACATCCAAAAACACAAGGAGTTAAATGAACAATGGAAAAGTGCAATGATAAAATAGAACATCTAAAGGTCTTTTAATGTTAAGCACACTAGATAAGGTTCAGTTAATCAAATAAGCTACAAAGCTTAAAGCCTCACTCCATAAATGAGATGGGACACTACCACCTATTAATAGAGATCTGGTGACCTAAAAAATGTGTTTATTTTTTCTCTTAGCCACCCCATTTTGTTGCATGTGAATGAAGGCATGTAGTTTGATGTAGAATGCCATTAGAGCTCATGAACTCCATTAATTTTATCTTAAAATATTCCCCTCCATTGTCTAATCTAATAACCTTTATAGTTGGTTAAATTATGTTACTACCATCTGATGGAAAAGGAGAAACACAACACACACATCATTCTTATGTTTGAGTAAATAAACCTAGTTTACCCAAGTATAATCATAACTAATGAACCATCTCATGCCATTATGTGTTGAGTGTGGAGTAGGACCCCAAACATTTGTTTGGTCTAATGAGAAAGGAAAATTAACTATAGTATTATTCAAGGAAAAAATAGCACGATGGCTTTTTGCCATTCATAGGTTTCATAAAGAAAATCTGAAATATTGCATTTATGAAATAATGATGGAAACAATCTTTTTAGATAGCTAAAAGATGGATGTCCTAATCGTCTATGTCATAGCCATGTTTATTCTTTATTTTCATTCTGTATGTTGTCACTCATAAGATGAGCCAATACTTCTTTATGGGTTTGCTAAGAAGCATTCTCCAAGTAGAACAACCCTCTTCTTTGTTTACCACTTCTAATCTCTTCCTTGGTATGGATGCTCTTAAAATGTAATGGGTAGGAAAAAACAAGGCAAAACATCCATGAGATTTAATTTGTCGCGACCGAAAAATCGCGGCGGGATAATAGCAACTCGTAGGATATTAAAAAAAATGAAAATGGAGTCGCCACCAATTTTATTTTAATTTAGAAAAAATTGGAAAACCCTTATTTGAAAATTGGTCTTTGGAACCAGATTGGATTCGGGAGTCGGTTATGCTTAGGGAATGGTGGAAACTTAATCCCACAGCACCCCTAACGCACCCGTCATAATACGGTACCTTAAGTCAATTGTGTAAATTCTTGATAATCTCAAATATATTTACTTTACCCCTTTTATTAAAACAACACTAAAAAAATGATTTGTGAAAATTTAATTTTTGGCTTGACAGAATAAAGATTCTGCTCCTACGTATCCTCAGGTGCAATGAGGAACTCAAAGTCACGTAGTTCTTTAGAAAATACTTGTGGGTCGGTTGATTTTAATTAAAAAATATTTTTGAAAAGAGATTTTATTTGAAAACAAATCCACTCTTGCACGGTGTTCAAGTTAGTACCAGACTACTTAATAAACCCTTATGATCCTAACGACATTAAAGATAGCATCCGCTATTCAATCAACATCACTGGTCATTGCATTGATTAAAATATCCCTTTTTTATTTTTAGCATAATTTTTCTTTTTATTTTTTAAGTATTTTTTATTTATCATTTTTTAAAGGATGGCAAAAAGACAAATAAATACACACAATTTTCCATAAACTAGATAAATATGATAAAATAAAAACACAGCATCATAAAACACATTTTCCTCCTTTTTTTATCTTTTAACAATTTTTTATTTTCTTCATTTTTTTATTAGTCATAAGACATAACACAAAACACCCAATTAAGTTAAGTAAACACTATCAAACAAGGAATAATCCTAAGTAACACAAATAATTAAACTCAAAACATTTTTTTATTTTTTTTTTTAATTCCTTCTTTTATGTTTTGATTTTTATTTTTTATTATTTCTTTTCTTTTTCCTTTTTTTTGGCATTTTCATATATTATTATTTTCTTTATATATATATATATAAAACTTCAAGTTAGAAATTGGCTGTTGGCCCCAAAAAAGAAAAAAGGTTAAATGAATAAAAAAAAAAAAGAACAGAAAGACAAATGATAGAACGAAGAGGATATTCTAGAAAACCAAACACGTAAACACGAGAGGGGGAGTCGAGCGCACAAGGCGTCTTTGCTTGCTTCGCTTACTCGCGGTGCACGGCCGATGGAGCTCTCGGATCTTGATGCGAGCGGCGGCGGGCTGGATTGTCTCGGGTTCGGTGGACGAGCAAAGGCTCAGGGCTTGGGTGGAGAGTTGCACTCGTGGTGGCGCACGTACGGTCTTTATTTGATCGGCGGAGTGGACGACCCGGGTGTTTTTATTAAGTATTTTATGCGTGTTTGTCGTAATTATGCTTGGGGTTAATGGAAGAAGGGTGTTGAGGCTTATGGCGCAGGAGGTCTCGGTTTGTTTGTGGTGGTGGGTGGCTACGTGAATGATGAAGGTTTATGGAGGAAGGGTGTATGGGTGAGTTAACTCGCTTGATGATGAATGATGGGATGATGAAGATAGGTGGTCTTGGTTGCATGTGCATGGGTTGATGGAAGGTGGAGGGTGATAAGAGTGAAGGCTACGTGGATGGGTGTTTTCTCGGCTTGGTTTGGAGGAGGGTGGTGGTTGATGGTGAGGGGTGGAGTTTGACGTGGAGGATGGAGGAGTGGTGTGTGGAGGCCGTGTTTGTGATGCTCACGATGGTGATGTTTTGGAGAGGGTGGTGGCTCACGGTGGGAAGAAGTTGAAGGTGGCCGGTGAGGGTTAAGGGGTTGTCAAGGTGAGGTGATAAGGAGGCAGTGTTACCTCTGGAAGATGAAGGTGGCAGATGGGGTTAAGGGTTGATGATGGACGAAGAGTGTAGAGGTCGTGGTGGTCTCGGTTAGGAGAAGTGAGGTGGGATGGAAGGTGAGGTTTAAGGAAGGTGTTTACGTGTGCATGGTGGTCACGGTGGTAATGGTTCCCATGTTTTGGGTGGACGATGGCTTGAAGGTTGTGGTGGATGATGGTTTGGTGTATTGTTGATGTATGTGGATGATGGGTGTGTTTGGAATGGTTAGTTGTTGATGGTTTGAGTGTGATGGAGTTCGGAAAAGATGAGGGTGGTTAGGGAGATTGAAATGGTTGGGTGATAGAGGTGGCGTGCAAAGGTCCCCAACGTGGTTGGATGATGATTTTTTCGGTCTTGAGATCCTTGGGAAGGTGAGTTGAAGATGAATGTTAAAGGTTGAAGAATGAAGGTTGAAGTGGTCGTGAGGTGGTCTCGGTTTTGAGGTGGAAGTGAGGGAGATGAAGGTTATTGGGAAGTGATGATGATGGAGGTGATGAGAGGTTCCTTCCAAAAACACAAGGTAGTGAGGTTTGGAGGGTTTTCTACGTGAGAGAGAGAGAAAAAAAAACTAAAACAAAAGTGAGTAGTGTGCGAGATCCGTGTAAAAATGGGAACGTGAAAGTGGAGTGAGTGAGGAGCAAAAGCCAAAAAAAAAAAAAAAAATATGAGTGAGTGTGTGCAAGTGGTTATTTGTGCATGAAGTGATTGAAAATGTCATTCTTAGTGTGTGTAGGTGAGCAAAAAAAATGTTAGTGAAATGTGAGTGTGGTGTAGGGTGAGGAGAGTAGGTGTATTAGTGAGGGAGTGGTTAGAAAATAATAAAAAAAAATCTGAAATATTGCATTTATGAAATAATGATGAAAACAATCTTTTTAGTGTGACTTCTTTTTTTTTTTGTTTTAATTATTGTTTATTTTTTTTTTATTTTTTTTATTTTAATTTTTTTTTAAGTCCTTTTCCTTTGTATGGATGCAAAATGTAATGGGTGTTCACATAGTTAATTTACTGATTGAGAGAAGATTACAATTCAAACTAGGAACAAAAATAAAACATCAAGAATTGATAAAGAGTGTGAAAAAGATATGATTCAAAAACCTTCAACAAGAGATGATACTCCATGGGCATTAACAATGACATTTTTAGAACCACCAAAGGAGAAGTGAGTAAATTTATGAGCATTACAAGTCATATGGTCAGTAGCACTTGTATCAATTATCAAATCGCTACACTTAGTAACAATAGAAAGATTAAGAGCAAGGCTAGATATACCTAACTTGACCATAAATCCAACAACAAGGGTGATATTGCTCTTCAAACTTCTTGCCTTGGCATTAGAAGTAGTTTTGCTCTTTGGATGCCAATCTGGATAACCATGAAATTTAAAACAGTTGTCAATCACATGATTATTCCCATTACAATGGGTACACTTGTAGACTCCTTTCTTGTGAGGCTTCTTGACAACAAGGACAATTCCTTCAATAGGCGTACCACCAAGCATAGCTTCTTGGGGATTTGACAGTTGCATAAACGGCTTGGGAATTTGTAAGAGGAATGGTAGCAAGGATATGACCATAGACTCCATCCAAATGAAAATCAAGGCCAGCCAAAAACACGTAAACTTACTGAGAATTAACCATTTTGGTATACTTCTCAACATCTTTAGTACATTCCATGGGGTAATCTGCAATAGCATCAAACTCCTACCATAGCCTCTATAATTTGCCAAAGTATGTAATCACTGAGCATCCATTTTGGCGAGTAGAAATTACTTCACAATGTAACTGGTGTGCTCTTGATGCATCCTAGTTGACTAAGTATGTTTCCTTGATAGTGACCTAGATTTCCTTTGTAGTGGCCAGACGAATGAAGTGAGACTTGATGTCTTTGGTCATGGAGTCCAGAAGCTTTCCCATGCTTCATGTTCTTCAAATTGCTTGTCTTTGGGAGCAGCCTTTGTTCCAAAAATATATCCCCAACACTTTCTACCTCTGATCTTATTATGTGCATTTAAGGACCACTCAACATAGTTGGTGCCATCAAGGCATTCAAAGGTAAGTTCTTCGAAGAGTTCTTGTATATAGAACTACTAGAAAAATAAGATTTAGAGAAAGAAAATATCAGGTTTAGTAGAAGCCAAAATAGAAGAGGCCAAAATGTGAAGACCAAACATGGAGGTTTTGGGGGGGTTTTGGTGAAAAACAAATGGAAAGGAATGATGATGGTAGAGGCAATGGAGAGAGCAAAGGTAGGAAGTGAATGAGATGGAGGGAGAGGGCAGAGAAGGACACCACAAGGCAGAGGGAAAGGGGAAGAACGAGAACACCACGAAGGTGGAAACGACTACACACATGGAAACCTTAGCAGAGCCTTTGATGGGCCTATCAAACTTGTTAAAAAAAGAAATTGATGAAATCTTACAATTCCAAAATAAGTTTTTAATTACCTTATATAAGTTCTTAATTTATATATTTACTTATTTTCTATTACATAGAATCACGGACTCAAGGAAGAAGAATTTTCACTTATATCTAATCAAATGGTGGGTATCATGCGCGTTGTACAGGTTTTTAAAAACAAAATTTAAGAAATAAATATTGAAAAAAAGTTTAAAATTGAAAAAGCTTTTTTTAAAATTCTTCTAGAATTTAAAAAAAAATAGTTTAAAAGAGAAAATATTTAAAATTAAAAAGGATATATGTATAATTAGATTAAAAGAAAATTTGAATTTAATTTTTTTTAATAAAGAGAAGTTAAAAATGAACTGTCATTTTTTAAGGGAGTATAACATAAATAAATTAAGTCACTTTCAAGTAAGATTACTCTAAATAGATTGTAACTCAATATTCACTAATATTATTTGCTCCTTAGCTGCTTGCTTGAAGTACATGATTGAATGCAAACAAATACCCAGCGATTGAAGGAGACAGTTAAAAAATAAACGAAAACTAAAATTGGAGGCGTATAATTTCAGTCTTTCATTAATAACTTTTTTTTTAATCTTCATTACATTAATAACTAATTCTGATGCAGTTCGCTTCACATTTAAATTTCATAAATATATCAAACTCATTATCATTATTTACATTCACATTTAACTGGTAATTTATTTGTATTTTAAATGTTCTATGTTCTAAAAGCATTCCTCGTCTTGTTTGCAAATTCTGTAGTAAATCCATATCAAATCCTAAGTTCATGATAATAAAACTTTAACATGCTTACAATAACCAAAAAAAAAAAAAATTGATCATTATAATGTTAAGTATTTTTGACAAATTAATATTATAAAACGAGTACAACTAACTTGGTTAACAAGGATTCGTAATTGTTTTTTCTGAATTATATATATGATTAGTATGATATTCGGAATTTATTTAGTTGAAAATGCTGTATTCCATGTATGTTCCCCTTTACATAAATTTGTCGTTATTTGTTGTGGTTGACTTATATTAATTAACAACCCCAATTAATAGACTAAATCAAACACTGACAAATTCTTTTTCCGATTTCTTACAAAACGTAACTTTGGAAAACTAAACACTTATCAATGCCTAATAATGAATGTTTCTTTCGGGTGAAATGGTCTTTTTGTAGGCCCAGTCCACCAACCACTAGGCATGATATAGTGTAGCCATTTCAATTTTTTCAGCGGCACGCGTCCCAGTCGCTCTATAAATACAACATAGCATTAGCAACCCAAATATATAAATTCCCATAACCCAAATAATATTGGTTCTATCATTAGTGATCTTGTTGTCTAGCAAGCTATCTAGCCAAATTTACAGTCATTGCAAAATAGAAATGGCCTCGCATGGGTATTTCTATGTTGTCCTCCATGCCTTGGTGTTTGCAGCTCTTGCAACCACAGCTTTCTCGCAACTGTCATCTAATTACTATGACTACTCGTGCCCTAATGCTTTGAGCACCATCAAAAGTGTCGTGGAGGCTGCCGTGCAGAAAGAGCGCCGTATGGGCGCTTCTATGCTACGATTGCACTTCCATGATTGCTTTGTTAACGTATGACTTTCTGTGCTTGTGTGTCTGTGTCAATATAATATTTGTATATATGTATGTAAAAGTAGTTAGTTCTTAGTTGATGTAAATCATTTGGTTTTGTGATGGTGATTCAGGGTTGTGATGGTTCAATTCTTCTTGACCCCACATCCACCATTGACAGCGAAAAGAATGCAAAGCCTAATTTAAATTCTGCTCGAGGATTTGAAGTGGTCGATGAGATCAAGCAGGCGGTGGACAATGCATGTGGAAAACCAGTTGTTTCTTGCGCAGACATTTTAGCTGTTGCCGCTCGAGACTCTGTGGTTGCGGTAAATACTACTATCATGCAACAACTGGATATTGTTTTAATCAACACTAATATTTGCACACTATTTTTTCTTCATAATTTTATATCAATTAACAATGTATAAAATTTCAGTTAATGACATATTATTTGGTTAATAGACTAATAATCAAATATCATATAATAATTAACTATTAATCTCTTAACTAAATTTAACTGAAAATCGATGTAAAAATTATCTATAAAATGATGCGCAAGCATCATTTCCTTTTCAAAAATGTTTTGTTAAATTAATGTTTATCTATATATTTTACAATTTTATTATACTAATATTTGAATTAGTCAATAAATATTTTATATCCATTAATTATCATGTCAAATAGAGCACGTGCCAAGTGGCATAAGACAATGAAATGATTTTTTGATTTCTATATTTTGACGGAACATGTAAATAAAACTTATGTAATATAAAAGGAATTAAAGTAGTATGTACTTTAAATGTAAAGAGTTTTACACTTATATTAATATTTTAATACATTTTTTTATTTTAATTATTAGAAGAAAGAAATAATAATAAATATTAATTTATCAAAACATTAGTAAATATTAGTGTAAAATATTTTACTTTGAAAATGAATACAAATTAAACTTATATAAAAATTTGTTCTTGCACCATGCAGTTAGGGGTCCAACTTGGGAGGTGAGACTAGGGAGAAGAGACTCCACCACAGCAAGCCGTGCTGCTGCAGATGCCGACATCCCAGCACCATTTTTCAACCTTTCTCAACTTATCAGCAACTTCAATAACCATGGCCTAAACGAGAAGGATCTGGTTGTTCTTTCTGGAGGCCACACCATTGGATTTGCACGTTGTCTTACGTTTAAGGACCATATCTACAACGACTCTGACATCAATCCCTACTATGCACAACAGCTTAAATACATTTGCCCCAGAAATGGAGGTGACTCTAACCTTTCTCCTTTGGACCCAACAGCAGCGAACTTTGACGTAGCCTACTACAAAGATTTGGTTCAAAAGAAAGGGCTTCTTCACTCTGATCAGGAACTGTTCAATGGTGGTTCTACAGATGATTTGGTTAGACAGTACAGCTACGATACCGCAGCTTTCGACCAGGACTTCGCGAACTCGATGATTAAGATGGGAAATATTCAGCCCCTCACTGGTAATCAAGGTGAAATTCGTGTTAACTGCAGGAAAGTGAACTAAGTAATTCATTAAGAAAATTAAGTAATAAGTATGTATTATAGTACATACACATATAGAAGAATTCGAGAGGCTAAGAAATATCATTGTACACAAGTACGAGGTTCTTTTTTATGGTGGGGGGGGGGGGGGGGGAACCAAAGTATAAATTTATATATAATAATTTGATTTGTATCTTTGTTGATACATGGAGTGTTGTGAATGTTCGTTTGTGTTGATTCTTAAAGAAACACAGTTCGGGATCATCATTCTTTTAAGAGTAATATAACATGGCAAGAAAAATCCAATTATGTTATTCTTATCCTTTTGCCTACATTTGGTTATCGATGAGTTAATTATTTATTAACAACGTTTATTGTTTGGTTAACGGACTAACAATGTATTTTTTTATGAGGTGATTTTTTTTTGGGGGTATGATCGAGACGGATCCACGTTAAGTGGAGTGGGGACGCACGCCCCCACTCCACTTTGTAATTTTTTTTATCTTATATAAGTATATGTCTTTTTATATTTTTATATGTATAATTTTTACTATTATATGTAGATAAATTAGTAAATTCATAACAATAAAAAGTAAAATTCATATAATATTATTGAATAATTGTTTGATTACATACATAGAGAGATAAATATTTGATAGTATTAATAATAAAAATATCATTTATCGTTTTCAAAATATAAAAATGCAACTTTGCCTCCATTGACTAAAATTCATGCAACTTTGCCCCCATTGACTAAAATTCCTGCATCCGTCACTGGGTATGATAGTAGCATTGTATTTTGAACTTATAACCTTATGCAAGCGATCTAAGCCCCTCATCACTAACCGATTCCCTGTGATATATATATATATATATATATATATATATATATATATATATATATATATATATATATATATATATAATGCAAAAATCACGAGAAAAGGCGGAAGGGAAGAAGGATAGAGAGAAGTGAGAGAGCGAGATGATTGCTTATATAAGATGTAGATGCAGAATGCAGAAAATCAAATGCAAAAAATTAAATTAAAACATGAGAAAAGAAACCAGAGCGGCGGTATTCCACACAAACCGGTGAGGGAGAGAAGAGAAGAAGAAGAAAAGAGATTCAAAAACGATTGAAATTAATTTATTGATTGAAGAGGGAGAAGGCTTACAGAGGGAGACTCTCTCACTCTAGTTGCTCACTCTAATGTTGGGTAAAATCAAAGGGTGTCTACAACAAGGATAGGCAGAGCCTTATATAGACATAAATTTCTACTATTATAACAGTACCGGTAACATGAATGGAACTATTACAATGGTAAAATGTTTGCTACAGTGACTGCTACATTATTATTTGCAACAATAATCTGCCAACACTTTTATTGTTTAGTCTTCTTCAAGGTTGATGCCAAAATAGTCGTCTTCGTTCTGGTAATCCAGTGATGATCCTACCGAAGAGAGGGAGGGGGCATGAAGGTTCTGCTGTGCTGAAGAGCCTGCATTATCATCATCAAAGAGTTTAAGGATATTTCACAAATTTTAAGCAAAAATTTCTTTGCTCGTTGAAGCAGCAAGGGCTGCTGTCACTTGACCCTTCTGATTAAGAAACAGGCATGTTTCAAGATCAGCTGCTTTCAATAATTTTGGGTTCTTGTTGAACCAGGATTTGATGTTGTCTAGAGTGGTTCTAGATGCGTCAAATTCAGTCCACCATTTGACAAAAGCTTGTTTTTGTAATACAAACAATTAGTTAGGATGATCATGCTTCCTGTATTTATATTGCCAAGAAAAAATCCAAGCTAATGACAATTTTGAGAAGAAATGCAAATCAACTGGGAATGGATCATTGGCCAAGTCAATTTTTCTTTGAAAATATTGAAATCCTTCATTTACTTCGAGAGGAAGGATTTGTGAGATTGGTCCGAAGAAACTCCACCATTGAGTAAACCATTGTGGAAAGTTATATTGGACATTTTGTTTGAAATATATTAACTATGAATGGTTATTGATCTTGTTCTAGAGCCAAAACGTGTTACTCCAAGCCTGGACATAATCCCAATAATTATAACTTATGTCAAACTGTTCATATTCTTTCCATATTTTGATGGTGTCAAGACTTTAAGAACCTGAATGGTTGAATGAGTGATGTTCTTCTGATCCTTCGAGTCCCTGTAATGCTTAATAGATACAGAGTCAGAATCAACAAGAATAAAATCTTAAAATTGTTGGGTTTTATTTTGAGCAATTGGTTTGAAATGAAAGTCGTTTGGAAAGATTTTTGTAACACTCTAATACAATTTATCACAAAATAAAACAAAATATTCCAAAATAAGTTGCATTAGACATGTCACTTCTAGTAATGCGAAAAATAAAAATCCATAATAACTTATACAGTTACTATAGAGAGCCACAAATGATCAAAAAGTCATATATACAACTGTCACTGGCTAACATGCCAAAAAGTATACATAAGCTTTTCTAAACAACCAGAAATATACACATATACCAACTGATTTTCAAAGAAAACAAAATACTAATCTAAGCTATCTGATTCTTCTGTTCTTTGCCCTCTTCCTTTTTAGGAACTTTACCTGGATTTACATGGAATACATAGAGGGTGAGTAATTACAGTTTCTCAGTATAAGCATAGCAACACTAGTAGTTAGTCATTTATAATAAATAATTCGACTGAACTTGATAAATACATTCTATGTAAACGAATATCCGACAGTCAATAATATCAAATAATCGCTCATACAATTCTAAGACATTATTGTACAAACAACCAAACAATTTATTGATTAAGCCATGACAATTGCCCATACAAGTGTCAACCATACAATGTCTTATGTTGTGAAGTATGGTTATGCTCAAACAAGGTCCACGTGTTATGGTTATGCAATGACAATGTAGATTTTTAAGTTAAAACACAAGTTATTTATTTGTTTTCCTTTAGGAACCGCGTTCCTTGTATCTACTAAGTAGGATAGGCATCCTGCCTTGACACTACCTGGTGATGAGTGGACTGTTTCCCTTTACAAAAGTAAGAGTAATGACATCAACTCCATACACCTGTAACCCTGACCATACAAGCAAACCCGCAAGGAGAATTTGAATCCAACACCTCATTCTCAGGTCATATGGTTGTGCTCACCATTTAAGGTTACAATACATAGGAAAACAAGCAAATACCAAGTTTGAAAACCAAATATCCAAACCACATATTAAAAGACTAGCACTCTTGACCTCACTTATCCAGCAAGTAGCAAGAACCATGTAACTAGTAGTCTCATATCAAGAACCTCACATGATCACTTCACCCGTGATTTCCAAGACAACCTCACGTCAAGCAAGGTCTTAGATGCATTCTTAAGGCATTCTAATTCAAGATTTGCCTAAGTTTTTCACAACTTTTAAACATAGATGCTAAGTGGTTATTCGCTCCAGGAATTACCCTATTTGGTATCTCAACACACTTAGGGAAACATGTATAAGTGGTCCCAACACTTAGGAACTTCCAAAAATATCAAAATGACATTTTAAGAGTTTCAGGGCACAACGTTGCGACATAAGCCTGTTCACGTTGCGGCGTGTGCTGCGTGTTCAACCCAACGCCGCGACACAATGTTATAACGTCGCGACGTTCATAGTAGAAACCAGATTTTACATAATTTTACAGAACCGTGGTACTGTTCCATTATTTTTTCTTCCAAAATTCCAACACTCCAAGTTAGTTTTTAAGTGATTTTAAGTTCCTAACAAGTTTACTAACATGAAGGAAACATAAAACACTAAATGATTTCATAAAAAATGAATCAAAATACCAAATCATTCATTCAAACCCTTAAAATCATCAAATAGAGCATTTTAGGTCCAAAATGAAGATTTCTAGTTTCTAATCCAAACTCTTGGCATGAACAAGTTATAAACATCATTTAAAACTTATCCAAGTAAGAAAAACACTTAAAACACTTCAAGAACTCAGTTTGGCATATTAGGTTACAAATAGCCTAAGTATGAAAAATGAGTAAAAATGAGAATTAATTTAAGTCCAAAAACCCTACCTTGAGCAACAAAGATGATGGTGATGATGAAGATGATCACAAATCTTCAAGCTTGCCTTTCCCCTTTGATCTCCTCTTTTCCTTTTCCTTTTCTTTCTCTTATTTTCCTTCTTTTTCACCTTTCTCTTTTGCTGCCTTTGCTCCAGCTTTCTCCAGTTGTGAAGAGGAAAGAATAAAGTGAGGATTAAGAGATTAAGAGCCAAATAAAAGGCTAAAACCATGGACAAGTAAGGACCAAACATTATAACACTGATATTTTCTAATCTGCTAAAAATACTTAACTTTAGCTAAATCAAGTTTTTCAAGTTCCAACAACTTTAAAATAAATACTAAGATTCATTAAAAAAAATTCATTTCACCAGTATCATAATTTTTCATATCTGTGACTAGTCAATCCAATATTAAAACATATAACCAGTATGCCTAAAAATATCAAACGGACTCTGATTATTCTCAAACTTTAACCACATCACGAAAAACACATTTATGACTTAGAAATAAATTATCCACATTTATTTCCATTAGCTAAACCATTTAGGCTAATATCTGAGTCATTTTAAGCTACTTTTCACTTTTCGGCTTGCAGCAAAGTGCCTAAATCAACTCAGATTATCAAAAATTAAACAGGCATGTTAAGCAAGTATTAAAATACCTCTGTAATTATTTATAAGTCTAACATGTTGAAGATGATGTTACAATTTTCATAGGCACTTTGTTTGGATTAGTATCCCATAAATCAGGCTCCATCTAGATAACAAGCCAGAAGTTTTCTTTAGAGATATAATGTATTTGGGGGTTTTTAATAGAGATTAGGATATGCTCAACTATCAATTCTTTGTTTGGTGCGTTGATCTTGATGGCTTTATTTTTTATGTTTTGAATGATTACATCAAGATTTTCGTCTTCTACTTCAGAGGCAATTTCTGCCTACAATTTTTTAGGTAGTTTGGTCAGACCTTG
Organism: Ormosia semicastrata; assembly: GCA_029884595.1. NCBI lineage: Eukaryota > Viridiplantae > Streptophyta > Magnoliopsida > Fabales > Fabaceae > Ormosia > Ormosia semicastrata. Next base: position 5,766,803 of record JAQQTO010000022.1, on the reverse strand, counting down.
ATATTGTATGGCAAGAAGTGACTAGATTAGAAAGGCATAATCAACCTTAGTTTGCTTTTCTGTTTGTTTCTAGGTGGATGACCCAGTTTGGGTAGGTGACCCAGTTTGGGTAGGTGACCCAGTCTGTTTCTAGGTAGATGACCCAGCTTAGGTGGATGACTCAGATTGTTTTGTTGTTTGCTTTAGCCTAGCAAGGACTAACTTTCTTTTGCCTCTTCCTCGAGAAGAGGTTATTGATGCCGATTTTGGTATGTAGCTACTTTTCCTGTAAATATTCATAGGTAAGATAGTCAGGTAAGGTGTTTGAGGTGCCTTGGATATATTCAATCTCGAAATAAAAAACACTTAAGATTGCTTGCTAACAGGCAAAAATTTGTTTAGATGCAAGGTTTTTAACATATTTTCAAAGAATGTCTTTTGCAGATTTATAATTGACTCTTACAAAAAACTTTTGATTTAACAAATCAAATTGGAATTTTGAAATATAAAGAACATTTGCAAAAACTTATTTTTCACAGTGGAATACTTTTATTGAGAAGGATTCCAGTGTTTTGAAGTGTATGCAATGACATGCTCTTTGTATGCGACTCGTTGTTTGAGAATGCCACCATAATCGATGTCAGACGCATCTATTTCAACAATTTTGAATGATTGAGGATTAGGGAGATAAAAGCATGGAAGATCCTTTACCTGAGCTTTTACCTGTCTGACAGTATTAGTATGAAGGTCTGGCTAAGGAGGAGGAGGACTCTATTTTAGACTATCAATAGGTTTGATAAGATTACTCAGCTGAGGGAAAAAGTTAGCAACATAGTTGAAGCAGCCAAGAAACCTTTGTAATTGATTTTTGTAAATAATTTGATTTGGAAACTTGTCCGCAAATTCAATGACTCTGTTTATAGGGTTAATTGTTCCCTGGTGAATATTATGACCAAGAAACCTGATTTTAGTTTGAAACAAATTAATTTTTGTTTTGGAAACAACGAGACCATTTCTCTTGATAACTCTAACAAAAATATTGATATGTTTAAAATGTTGGTCAATTGATTGTGAGAAAATTAACACATCATCAATGTAAACAATGTTGAAAGTTTGAATATGGATTGAAGATTTCCGTCATGATCGTCTGGAATTTTGAAGGAGTATTCTTCAAATCAAAGAGCATTACATTCCATTTATACTTCCCAAAAGGGACAGTGAAGGCTATCTTGTACCAATCACTTTCTTTAATCTAGATCTACCAAAACCCAGATTTCATGTCAAATTTTGAAAATATTTTGGTTGAGTGTAGCCATTTGAGAAGGTCTTTTTTGTTGGGAATCAGATAACGAATCCACTGGAGTGCTTAGTTAAGTGGTTTGTAGTTTATGACCAATTGAAGAGTACCTCTTTCGATTTCTGCTTGTTTGTTGATATAAAAGGCAGAGCAAGACCAGAGGCTTTTGCTTTTTCTAGTAAGTCCTTTTTCCAAGAGATCATTGATCTCAAACTGGCAGTATTTAAGAAATTCATGATTCATTTGGATTGGTCTAGCCTTCGTAGGGATTTATCTTTCATTGAAATCCTTTTTGTAAGATCCACTACAGGTTTCTTCTTTTCCCAAAAAGCGTTTGGGAGATCGGAATAGATTGATTCTTGAATCTGTTTGAGTAAAGATTGAATTCTTTTCTGGACTTGTGGTTGGTTGAGTTGTGAATCAATATTCTTAAAAGAAATTTCTTCCTTAAGAAAATTAATTTGATTTTGTTTGTATTGAATTAGATTTAGATTTCTGATTATTGGTTTTCTAAGGAACCCAAAAATGATTGTTTTCCTGAGATGTTGAGTAGTAATTCCTTTATCAGTGCTTTGTAAGGGGAATAGTGACCTGATAAACGGTGTTCCTAAGATCACTTCATTTTTTAGATTTCTAACTAATAAGAAAGAAGTTTCAATTTGAAAATCTTGATTCTTAATAATTGCTTTAGAAAGTTTGAAGTTGATTTTCAACTTGGAACCACTAGCAGTGCTTAGTTCTTTAGATGTTTTTTCAAAATACTTGGTTGGAATAAGCCCTTCCAAGATACAGTTTGAATTTGCGCCTGTGTCAAACAAGGTAACTGTTTCAAGAATAAAGTCATTAACAAGAATTTTAATGTTAATAAAGAATTTCTGGATTTTAAGTTGATTAATCAATCCAATAAATTCCTCATGTTCATTAATCTTGTTAACGAATTCATTTTCTAAAGATTCATCTTTTGATTCTTTCTTTAGGAGTTTTAAATTTTCTCTAAGTTGTTTTGTTACTTTGAAAAGTTTGAATAAGGGTTTTTCTATTGGCTTGGTTGATAAATTTTCAGTTTTAGAAGAGGTGGTTGATGGTTTACTTATTAGGTTTTCACCTAAAACTTGAAGATATTTGTTTATATAGTTAGATTGTTCCATAAGACTTTTAATGTCTTTTGAACTGATTAGTTTGTCTTCAGACTTTATCTTAAAAGGAGAAGCTAAGACAAAAATTTTATCCTTATGTTTGATGTTTGGAATATGAAACTGATTGGATGGAGGTAAATCAGATTTGATTAATTCGCCATCTTTTAGATGCCAGACAGTCATCACGTTTGTTGATCTGTTTTCCATTAGACCAATTCTCTAAGGATAGTCAATATCAATTTCATTCTTAATTATATAAGCATGAAATCAATCAAAAAATGGAATATTTATTTTTACTTTGTTGAGAAATTTGTAGAATTTCTCTTGAATATTTTTTCTATTTGATCCCTTATAATTATGGAAAAACTATTTGCTTTGCGAAGTCCATTTCGTAGAATAGAAATTTTTCCTAAGGGTTTCTTTATCTATAATGAACTCCTAATAACATGATATGGTTCATTAAGGGAGGAATAGGTGAGAGATTGAATTGATTTTTGGTCATCATCATCTTCCCTTTTGTATGTCAACCTAGGAATAGTTGACGATGTATCCAACCCTTGGAAATGGATTGTTGGTTGAACAGATTGTGTGGTAGAGAAGGATCTCCTAGAAGCAACAGATTTGAAGTCATCAGATTTAGTTCTAATGGACCTAGAAGAGCTAAAGGAATTTCTCCTATTGAAGGTTAATTCATCTCTACCTAATTAGTGTTGTTTGATCTCTTGAATTTTAGGCGATTCTCTAGGCAAAGCTAGTATAGCTTCATCCATAATCCATTTTTCAGGGAGGACCACATCTTCCCATTGGATTGTTTTTGGGACCACTATGTAGGATTTAGTCATGTCTATGAGGAATAACGTTGTTACTCCTTTTTCTTTTGGTTTTAAAACCTTAGAGTTGCAAGAATTCATAACCTTGTATTGAATCCTATATAATAATGCTACTAGGATTGATCTGGACTTCATGTCCAAGCCACATATTTTAACATTCAGGAATAAAACATCCAAAATGTTTTTGTTTGGTAGATTAACTGTCCTATTAGAATAGCAGTTAAAGTAGATTGGGCCATGATTCAGACTAGTTTCTACCGTTCCCAGAAGAGAATCATGAAATTGATTATGTCTAGTGTCTCTTAGGCAGAGGAGAGCATATACGTTTAGTCCTTCTCTTATTAATGTTTTAATTGCTACCTACACATATCCAATATGCAGATAATTGTATTTTAGGATTGGCCTTTTAGGTTCTCTTGAGAAAGAAGATGGAATTCTTCGTCCTCTTGCTTGAACATCATTTGTTTTTCTACAATTTTGATAACAACCATTATATTCTTATATCAAACAGTGCATACACCCCTTTTTACACCCCATCTAATACTATTCATTATATATATTTTTTTCTATCACTTTCTCTCACTCAATCACATCCCTTAAAAAGGGTGTGAATAGTACTTACACCCCCTTTTTAGGGGTGTAAGATGATCATTTTTCTTTTGATAATGTAATCAGAACTTTTGAAGAATTTTCCTTCAGATTTGTAGAGTTCGTTTATTGGAATTCTAGGAATTTCCCAGTCATCCATATCTTGATTAATATCTTCAAAACAAATTTTATTCATTAAAGATGTTTGTTGAAGATGTTTTAGTTTGATGCTCAGAGAGCGATGATGAAGAAGGATTGGAAGACTTGAAGGAGAATTTGGAAGAAAGAGAGCACAACATATTTAAGGAAAAATAAAAGACAAAATATTAAAAGAGACTAGCAAGCAATGATCTTAAATCTTGATATCATCACCATCATCTGGTTCCAAAGACATGTAAAGAATAGACTAAGTTAAATCTTATCTTTTGAACTAAATCTTAAGATTTTAATACAAATTTTATTATGCCAGATTCCAGACTCTTTTTTTTTTAATCAATTCTTAACCATAATAACCAAATTGCTGGTTGATATTTTATTTTGTGGAAGCATCATTGAATTAGACTTACTGCCTCTTCTAGGACTTATTGCTACAGCCCCGCAAAATAACTTATCAATTGCATTGCTTATATAGAGATGGGGAAGCAAGCAATGATCTCCTACTTCCCCAATATATATATATATATATATATATATATATATATATATATATATATATATATATATATATATATATATATATATAATTCAAATAAATATAAATTAAAAGAGAAAGAATATATTTAAAAAAGATATGTATAATTAATTAAAAAGATAATTTAAATTTAAATTTTAAAATAAAAATATTGAGATATATATTATTCTTAAAAGAAGAGTGGCTCAAAAGATTAAACTACTCTCAAGAGAATATACTCTCATATATATATATATATATATATATATATAACTTATTCAAATTCTTATTTTCTTAAATTGTCCTATTGAAGCCGTCTTCATATTCAACCCAAAAAGTATCCTTGTTTTATTTTTATTATTAAAAGATAAACTATTGATATTAGTTTTAAGTATTTCAAATTATATACGATCTGTTATTAATTAGAAACTTGCACCGAAAAGCAAAATAAATTTAAATATAAGTCATTATATTAGGTGTTTTATGGTGAATCATTATATTAGGTGTTGAATTAGAATTATTAAATCACTCTCGAGCTACCAGTTAACCTTCTCTTATTCAATTGTCATTTTTTTCCTAATTAGTTTCAATAAATTTTTTTCGTCCAAAATTAAAAATTATTACTAACTCAACAATACAAAAGTCAAAACAACAAAAAAGAAAAAGTCCAATTTTCACACCTTAATTTACAAATGGTAGAATAAAATAGAGATTAACAGAAATTTTGACAAACTACTATTGCACGTCAGTTTAGTACTTTGATGTTATAGTATGAATATTTTGAAACTGTCTTGGATCGTGATTTGGGACACTAGTCCTATGGGTCAACCCAATATGCATCCAACTAGAGTTCGTTATTAACACTAGCGATAAGTTCACTTGGGGCACACTATTAAGATCCCAGCACAACAGATGTCAGACTACGACATTGGGTAGCAGCAACATTATCGTGAGATTTGCACAATGGATGAATCCCATGATTATCCGTAACTGCCAATCACGATCATGCATAATAATAGTGTCCATAACTGCCTTTAACTACTCATAACTGCAGTATCAACATTCCAATTTTATAGGAATCCTCTGCAACAGTAAGGGAAACATGTTTCCCTATGCAATGTCTATAAATATCAGGCTCAACCACCTTCAACAGGTAATTATTGCTCTTTAGTCTAAATCCTAATTGTGTAAAACTTGACTTAAGCGTTGAAGTGCCTTTGTAGGTACCAATCACCCCCGTTTTAACACTTTTCGCTGTTGCGTAAGGAGGAAAACACCAATTTGTGCCTATTCAGATACATATCAGTATCCACTACTGAACATTAGCGTCATCTGTGGGAAACCTTAAACTCCTATTCCCATCCAACCATGATGAGCACAAGATAGAACTCAAAGAGAGGAGATGTTGGGCACATCCCCCCGGGACAAAGGCTTGGTTCAGCGGCACACCATCATCCTCACCCTATCGTACCACCACCAGTTGCTGCAACCTCTGCTGCGAGGAACCAAGAGCCTAACACTAGGCACCTATGCAATGGGCAAAGAAACTTCACTTTCTAATGAAAACCCACACCCATCGCACTGGACCATTGTGAGGGATCGACTTAGTCCCTACGTGCAAGGAGCTAATTCTGATGATCATGGGCCCAGAATCCCAGTGCATTAGTGTCTGGGCCCAAGAACAATGTTGTTGATGATCGTGTGTCCTACTCAGAGGGCACGATTCAATCTGACATGTCCAGAACCCATTTACTGGACCTAGTAGGACAACAAGCAGCGGTGCTGGAAGAGCAATGTCATAAAATAGAAAATCTAGAGCGATCTGTGTATGAGGACCAGGCCGGACCACACCATGATGACAGGAGGAGAAACGTGGCCAACGGCCAGAAAAGAATGTCGTACTCTGACATCAAAATGTCCAATGTTGTTAATAACATCCCAGACCTCGACGATCAGGAGTAGCCCTTCTCTACTTAATTAATGGAGTTTAGAGTTCCTAGAAACATCAAGTTTCCAGCCAACGTGGAACTCTACGCTGGGACTATGGACCCTCAAGAACACATAGGTGTCTATGTTCAATCTATGCACTTCCATGGGGGATCCCCACAATTTCTATGTCATTTTTTCTGCCTCTCCTTAAAGAAGGCAGCCCTTAGATGGTTTGTAGATCCATCACCAGCTGGCAACGCCTCAGACAACGATTCTTGTTGCACTACACCACCAGCAAGGAGCAACCCAGATCTATTGAATCTCTTTCTAAGATTTGCTGAGGGCACGATGAGCCCCTTCGAGAGTACCTTAAGAAGTTCAATACAGGTTGTATTAATGTGGAGAACCTCGATAAGAAGATTACTTTCCACTATGTCAGAAGTGGCCTCATGGCTGACTCCTAGTTTTTTCAATCTTTGGCAAAGAAAAAGCCAAAGAATATGGAAGAATTTCAGCTACGGTCTCAGAAATATATCAACTTGGAGGAAGTTACTAAGGCTAAGAGGAGCCTAGAGAAGGGTGAGCCCTTTCATCAGAAAGGTAACCAAAATTCCTCTTAGCCTAGAACTCCTCTAAGGATGATCCACCCAGGACCAAATACTCGACCTATACCTCTCTAAACACTCCAAAAGCAATAATTTTGAAAGAAGTGTTATAGACCAAGTTTTAGGATATTAAGAGACCACCTCCTTTAAAGAAATACATACAAAAGGATCGTACAAAGCATTGTTCATGGCACAAGAGCTATGACCATGATACAGAAGATTGCTTCCAACATTGTGACGTCATTGAGTCCCTAATTAGGGCAGGATGGCTAGATCAGTACATCAGTCATGTCCAAAACAATGGACTCTCCGGAGGACAGAATGAAAGAAAACGAAGCCCTAGGTGGAGCACATCTCCGCACCAAAGAAGGAGGTCTCGGAGTCCACCTTTTCGTAATACTGACAACTGATAGGATCAGAATCATGACACTCCATCAAATGATAATGATGATTGTCATACCCAAGTTAACCGAACCATCAACATTATTGCTGGTGGTTTTGTGGGTGGTGGGTCATCCAACGGTGCCCGCAAGACAGCGCTCAGGATGATGGTGTTGAGCGTCTCACACTCTGCACCCAAATCACGGGTCAGAGATTAGAAGGCGCCCCAAATCTCTTTTGTAGATGAAGACTATGGCGAGATTATCCCAGATCATGATGAACCGCTGGTGGTCTCTAGGATAATTTCTAATGCAAAGGTTCGGCGCATTTTTGTAGACCATGGGAGTTCGGTTGATATCATGTTCATGGAGTTGTATGAAAAGTTGGAGTTTCCAAACTCAGAGCTAGTCCACTACAATGGCGAGCTAACTGGCTTTACTGGTGAAAAAATCATTTTGCCATGTATGTTGAGACTTACCTGAACCTGGGGAGCAACAAGATCTTCATGACTGCCAAGGTCAAGTTTCTAGTCGTAAATTGCCCCTCATCATATAATATCATCTTGGGTCGTCCTGCGCTGAATGCACTTAGCGCCGTGGTGTCTACTACCTACTTGGCCATAAAATTCCTCAGCAAAAACAATGAGGTTGTCATGGTCAAGGGGGATTAGATCATGGCGTGCAAATGCTATAATGAGAGCCTCAAGATCAGTAAAACCCCTAAGAGAGTAGAAGTCAGCAAGTCTAGTCCAGTTCTAGACCAAGTCAACAATCTCATGACTAAGTTAGATGTGCGAGAAGAGATCTGGGGCACCAAAACATAGTCAGAGGGAGAACTACAGCTACTCCAACTTGGTGTCAAGTGAGATCAAGTCACCAAGATTAGAGCAAACTTGGAGGAAGAAGAGATTCATCAGTTGATTAAGCTCTTGGAGAATAACAATGACCTCTTCACCTGGACGTCCTTTGATATGCTTGGGCTTGACCCTACCTTCATATGCCATCACCTATCTATAAAGAAAGATGTGAGACCAGTCTCATAGTAGAAGAGAAAGGTTAGACCAAAAAGATAGATGGTCGTTGAAGAGCAAGTCAAGGAGCCGCTCAGTACCGACTTCATCAAGGAAATAGGCTACACCACATGGCTATCTAACATAGTCCTGGTGAAGAAATTAAGTGGGAAGTGGAGAATATGTCTAGACAACACGAATTTAAACAAAGCATGCCCCAAAGATCCATACTTAATTCCCAATGTGGACAAACTGGCTAACAACTCGTCAGGATTCCATTTGCTGTCTTTCATGGACGCGTACTCTGAGTACAATTAGATCCCAATGTACCTCGGAGATGCAGATAAGACCACTTTCATCACTAAAGAGTGAGATACTGCTACACGGTTATTCTCTTTGGACTAAAGAACGCAGGAGCCACTTATCAGAGAATGATGAATAAGGTCTTCGAGGGCCAAGTGGGAAAAATACTAGAAGTGTATATTGATGATATGATAGTGAAGACCTCATAGGCCAGATCACACACCACGGACCTCGAGGAGATATTTTCCCAACTCTAGAAACATAACATGAGACTCAATGCAGAGAAGTGTGCCTTCGGGGTCCAACTAGGCAAATTGTTGGGTTTCATGCTAACACACCATGAGATTGAGGCAAACCCTGACAAATGCAAAGTAATGCTCAATATTCATAGCCCACAGAAACATCAAGGAAATGCAGCAGCTGACAGGCTGGATTGCAGCCCTCACATGTTTCCTCGCCAAAACTGCTCACAAATCTCTTCCCCTCTTCAATCTGCTCAAGAAGGGGAAAGATTTTGAGTAGATTGAAGAGTGTGAGGATGCCTTTAAATCTTTGAAGAATCTCTTGTTCTCTCCCCCAATACTAATAAGACCGAAACCTAGTGAGACACTATACCTATACCTCTTAGTTCATGAAGAGGCTATAAGTTCAGTATTGATTCGGGAGACGACAGAGGGGCAAAAGCCAATCTACTTTGTGAGTAAATGGGTTCTCTTCACCTCTCCTCAAATATCTCACATCAAAGGAGGCAGAATATGTATTGGCTGACATCCATGAGGAGAGTTAGGGATACTACTTGGGGGGCAAAGCCTTAGCTTTGAAAGCGCTTAAGGTTGGATATTATTAGTCAACAATGGAAGCTGACTCCCTCGTGCATGTCTGAGTTTGTGATAAATGCTAGTGACACTTAGACCATTATCAAGCTCCCCCTAAAGAAATGTCCATGATGTTCGTACCTTGGCCATTCTACAGATGGAGGATGGGTATCCTAAGTCCGTTTTCTCAAGCACTTAGACAACTGAAGTACTTGGTGGTGGCTATGGATTATTTCTCTAAATGAATCGAAGCAGAGCCTCTAGTCACGATCACCTTTATTCGAATTCAAAAATTCACGCCACATCATCACTAGATTTGGGGTCACGGAGTCCATTGTGATGGACAACAAAACCCAGTTCAAGGATAAAGGTTTTGAAGAGCTACTTGTCAAGCTCAAAATCAAGCACCATTGTAGTTCTATTGAGAATCCCAAAACCAATGGACAAGTTGAGGCCACAAATTGAGTTATTGTGCTAGGAATTAAAAGGAAACTTGACGAAGCTTAGGGAAACTAGGTTGAATAACTAGACCACGTCATCTGGGCCTACCAGACTATACCTCCCTCCACAACAAGGGAAACCTCCTTTAAACTCATCTATAGGTGTGAGGCTATGATCCTAGTGGAGATAAGAGAACCCAGATGGCGTCAAATAATTCTCGCTTGACAACAACCCCAGATTGATTAAAGGAGGACTTAGATATTCTAGAAGAAAGAAGGCGTGTTGCTCACATACATGACGTTGCCCTCAAACAGAAGATGACGACTCGATATAACTTAAAAGTTATCCCAAGAAAGTTCGAGTCGAGAGATCTAGTACTTTAGAGAATGAACATTAGAGGTAGAAATGCCTCCCAAGGGAAGTTAGCCCTAAATTGGGAAAGCCCCTACTAGATCGTGATCAGCATTGGCAAGGGAGCTTGTAACATCCCAAAAATTTCTTATTTTATGATAAATAATCATTTTATAATATTTATGATTTTTAGAAATTTTTTTAGAATTTTCTGAATTGTTTGATTATTTTAATATTTTTCTCAATTTACGTGCGCATTGAGCGAGACTAGGAAAGTGAAACATTTTCCCTGAGGCAAAAAAACTTTGAACTGTAGAAACGTCGACTGGGGATCTTACTAAACCCAAGACTGGACATAGTTTGCGAGGTTTTCATTTTTCAAGAATTTATCTGATAAATAAAATCACAGTATATTTTATTATCTGTGGGATAATAAAATATTATTTCTACTAACTATAAAAATTATCCACTAGATAATAACTCTAGCAGATTATTTCTATTTGATCATTTTTATGATAACATATAAGTAACATCATCACCCTTTATTTTATCGAGAAACGTGCGAAGCTTCTCAAGGAAGCTTCCTATTAACCACCACACACTCTCTCTCCTCTCAAATGGGCTGCACGGCTGGAAGGGGGGAAAAAGATGACAAGAGTCATCATAATTTCACTTCCCATTTCCCATTTAAAAATCCCATTTCACATTTCTCTCTCTACCCTTCATCTTTTCTCTCTTCTTTCTCTCTCTCACTTTCACGTTCTCTCATCTCTCCCTCACGCACACTCTCCTCTCTTCCTCTCTTCTCCCACACAGCTGCACCACCATTGGAGGCCATTTTCACTAACTTGTTAAACTACTTCCATTTTTTACTTCCTCTCATCATTCTAAGGCTTTTCTCTTTGGAGGTCATCCCCTAAATCCATCTTCATCTCACTCTAAAGCTTGAAGCTTTGAGGTAAAGTCCATGACTTTCATCTTTTCTTTTCTCATTTTTGTGGTCCTTGGCCACTAATATGACCAAGGACTCCCTTTCCAAGTTTTGATTTTGGATTTCTTGGGTTTCATTATCTTAGGGTTTTCTTGGAGGTGTTCGACGAATTTCAAGAGGCATCAAGGAGCTTGTTCTCTTGAGGTAAGAGGGAGATAATCCTCTTCACCCAATCTTGGTGGTAAGGAAATGTATTTGGTGTTGATGGTGAGGAATCTATTGTGGGTTTCTCACTTTGTTTATGATATTTTGATAATGTTATGATTTGATTATGTTGTATGATTTTCTATGCTTGTTATTAAGTATCTTGAGGGATTTGTATGTGTCTAAATACTTAAATATATGTATGGATTGGTACCCACTTGATTTGGAAGCTTGGAGAAGCTCATTTTCATGATTTCTGGTGTAGATTCACAGGCTGTGTGGATCTACACGGTCCAGGCCGTGTTCCCCACTGGAAACACAGCTCAAAACGCAAGACAGAGTGTTACACGGTCGTGTAATCAGGCCTCTCCATTTTTGTACGTTTTCTGGTTCTTCCAGAGGAGTACACGACCTAGGCCATGTATTTTGGCACGGCCGTGTACTCCAGGCCGTGTACTTTGGGAAATGAGAAATATTTGGTTTTTCTAGTCCCTTGGAGGCTCACGACCTTATTGGGTACTCATTAAGAGGCTTGTAACAATCTAGAACTTAGTTAATTAAATGAATGACACTTAATTAGGAACTCATAATGTGGAAAGGATAAAGAGCACAACCTTATCATAAAACTTAGAGTGAGGTTTGGATAATGAAAGAACATGAGTTTGAGGAGGGTTGTGAGGAACTCAAAGTAAATATTCTAAGAGAGTTTAACGTAAGAACATAATGAAATTGAGGCATAACTTGTGTAGTAACTTTGAATAGTAAGTGTTCATCTTTGAGGTTTTAATATTGACTTGATGTGGGTTGGTGATTGGGATCAAAGATTTATGATGAATGATTGGGATCGATATGGCATATGAATTTAGTTAAGTTAAGCTATCATTTCGAATATATGTATATATATGTATATGTATGCATTGAATCCACATGCATTGAGGCATGATTGATGCAGTCTGACATGATGAGCATGATTGAAGCATGCATTGACATTGTGATTTTGGAACCGAAGTACCAGACCAAGAAATATTAGATGGAAAATTTAGTCAGATGTGGTTCGCCTTTATAACTAGAATCATCAGATAGACGAGTGAGTCAGATGGGACTGGTTATTAAAGGAAACCCAAATAACAATGGTGCTATGTAGTCGTATGGATGGTTATATAATATTACTAATGAAAATGGTATTGAACAATTGTATGGACGGTTGCTTTAATACCATTGGGAACGGTATGACGGTGGTTGAACTATTGTTAAGGCCATGTGCTTAGGAGTTGAATCACACCTTAGTGCGGATGCGAATAAACTAGTGTAGGTCCTACAGTTGACCTTGGGGGCGTCGGGGTGCAGGCGTCTCGCAGCGGGCAGTTGGTAGCCCCTCTAGGCCGTCGGACAAACCGATGTAAACGCACCGATGATCCTGACATGAGACACTGTCCTATATCGCGATCTTGCGAGAATGTCGCTATATAAAACCTTGTTGTGCAAAATAATTAATTTTTCTAGAAAGCACTTGATGTTACGGCTGACGAGATACTGGCATGTCCTCTTGATCATTCTCTCTGAATGTTTTTTTCTAACTCTATGGAGTAGGAAATGAGTACATTGTACATGAGGATGGTCAGCATACGCATTGTGCATATGCATGGTCAATTCGCATATTATCATGGCATAGTCAACATACATATTGTGGAGACATGAATATTTGTTATATATCTGTAGTGGATACCTGGTGTTATAGTGTTTTTGATATTTATATTATTGTGATATATGCCTTCTGATGATATATATATATATGCAAATGATAACTTGAACATATTTGTAATATCTGTATGTATAGAATGACTTCGTCATTCATGTTATGTTCCTTTGCTGCCATGTTGGTAATGATGTAGGATATCTCACCTCTTGCTTGTACTATTCTTGTTCTATGTGATTTTTGGTTAAAATCTGTAAAGGGGGCGAGGTTGAATTTCCTAGACTATACTTGGTACGATCTCCTGCGTTCGGTAAGGACAACAAAAAGGGGCTTTATTGGTTTCGTAATGATTAAGTTCACCGGGGGTGCCAATACTTGGCGAGTCGACTGGGCCAGCGAGCGTAAATGGTATTATTGAGGATCTGACCTTGACCGTGAAGAGGACTGCAAATTGAAGATTCTATCTTGCTTCTCACCACACTAGTGCTTCTGGAGTATTCGAGAGCTATGGAATGATCTGATTCATAAATTTAGAGAGAACAAGGAGTCTGTGGCATCAGCTACGAGGGTGCTTGCCTGTGAGACCGCACATTGTTCTGTCCTCGTGTCTTCAGATGAATCGGGGGAGGATCCCGAGGTGGATCCGATAAAGTACCCAACTCTTTAGTCGTGAATTTCTTATGGGTAGTTTATATTTTCTTTTGCATTACTTGTATAAGGATTATTTGGAGTATATGGATGTTTTAAGGTAATTAACCCATCTTATGTGCTGTATTTTGGAGTATACCTTGTTAAATTATATTTTAAAAAGATAGCATGTGTAGCTATTCATTTGTGGCTCATATTTTCCTTACATGCACAATGAGTAGATTTGGAAAACTTGTTATTTGAGTTGTAGCATGCCAAAATTTAGTGACCGTAGTATAATGACGATTGTGCCATGGTTATTAAATCGAGGGGTGTTCCAGGAGCCTACACCTTGGAAACATTAACTAGAAAGCCAATAAAAAACTATTGTAATGCGAACAAACTGAGAAAGTACTATAGTTAAAAGCCTTTTAAGGCTTAGTCTCTTAGTTTTCTTTTATGTTTGATCTACCCCAATTTTTGTGAGCATACATTATACAGACTCTGGTCCTTTGTTCAATCAATAAAATGGCAACATTGTTTTTGTACATATGCTTATACTTTCTTTTTAAAAGACCCTCAAGCCGGACCACACATTGAGAATGTCTACAGAGCCTATTTCTTATGGGGTTCAGGGTTTCTTTTTAAAGTTTTAAGACCCTTAAGCTGAACCTCGCCTTGAGAATGTCTATAGAGCCCATTCCTTATGGGATCCAAGGTCTCTTAGAATCCAAGTTAAGAGGAATGACCCACGAAAATGACTTTTGATGGTTTTGATGAGTGTCCTAGGTCCTTACCCGAATCCTCAACACTTGGTCATAATTATTTTTTGATTATGAGTAATTAATACAACACGGGTCACATCATCCGTGGTTCGCCATTTGGTGCCTACCGTGGAGTTTTATGTTAAATTTGTTCTTAACTTGAAAACTCCTATTAAGTGGTTTTCTAAATTAGAATGATAACATTAAAGACCCCAGTTATGGTTCACATTTTATTTTGCCTAAGTCCTCAAAGGAATTCCAAGTGCTAAAAAATTTGGGTGTTGGACCCTGGACCAAGGTTTCACGCGATTGTAATTCTCCTAAGTCCCTAAATGACTACCAAATACACATTAATGATGGGTGTTGGACCCAGTACGGACCATGGAAAAAGAAATAAGCATACATCAACTTGTAAGGATAAAACAAGTAAATGTAGTACGGCCCAATGACTAAGAAGATTGTCTACAAAAATAAATGCCCCATGCAGGGGACAAAGGAAAGGAATAAGAGGAAAGAGAGAAAGTAAGTTAAGCTCCAGCATCATTGCCCTTCGAGCTTGGGTGGTCCACACCCGTTACACCATCATCCCCTTCAGCAAAAGTTACATTATGAGTAGCAGTGGGAAAGTGATAACAATGTATTTTATACATTTTATAATCCTCTCACTAGGCTTCTTAAGGTTCAAATAGGCTTAATTAAGTTAGTTTTGACACATTTTATGATTTTGAGCCGAATTGGACAATTAAATAAATTATTGCATAAATTAACCGTAATTATCTCTTTGGCAATGTTTAGTAAACTGGCTATAATTTGAGTTGCAAATATCTAATTGATGTGATTTTGGTCTTGTAGGAAAGCTAAGACAATTCCCTATAACTTTCATGTTGAACATTTTTTCGGAATCAGACTCCTTGGAGGTGATATTGAGCTTTGAAGTCAGAATAGAGGAGCTGAAACCGGGCCTAAACACTGTGCAGTAATTGGATCATATCTTGAGTTCTAGGCATGATTTTGGACTGAAACTAAAGCCATTTTAAAGCAAATATTCAGGCCTACAACTTTCATGAAGATCACTTCTCTCAAAAATGTAAAAATGACTGGACACATGGCTGTGTATTTACTCAATTATTATTTGAAAAAAAAGAAAAATTAAAGAAACGTCATCCGTGACGTTTTGCTCTTAATCATTCAGGTTACTGTGCATTGCACAGTAACCATTTCTTTGCCTATAAAAGGCAACGTATATTCCAGCGAGATTCACAATTTGGAATTAGAGAAACAGAATTCTGCATTCAGAATTCGGACAGAGACGAGCGCTTGGGGGAGGGGAAATTCTGAAGAATTTCCTCCTCCCTCCAATTTCTTTTCTCTCTCTTTTTCTCTTTTTCTCTTTTCTAGTTTATGTGTAAATAAGTTCCAGTCTACTTGGGTCAAAGTGTGAAGCTCTTGGTAATAAAATAAGGTTAGATTTATTCCTCTCTTGTGCTTTAATGATTTATCTTTCTAGTATTCTTTATACGTATTATATTTTGATTCTGATAATTTAAAATCCCGAGTGACAGATGAGAATACTCCATCCTTGTAAATAGGAGTTCTTGATTTATTGTAGACAAAATATTGGCACAGTAAATGCTTTAACCCATTTACAAGTGGTGGTAGTTGTGTTAATAAATGATTAAAGGAATCATAGTATAATTACGTATATCATTTTAATGGACTTTTAACGTTGTATTTTCCGATTGGAACCTCCATGTTGTGAGGATTCTAATTGAGTTATAAAAGGAATTAATCTTGCTTTTACTTTATTTACCAAGAGTGGATCATTTTTACCCAAGTAAATAATTTTTACTGTAGCAACAAAATATTTACCTCACCATAATTAATCTTCATCAATTCCCTGTGAATCGACCTCGGACTCACCGAGAAATTTATTACTTGAGACAACCTGCACTTGGGTTTGTAAATGCAACAACTAAAAAGTGTGCACCAAGTTTTTGGCGCCGTTGCCGGGGACTTGTTTTGAAAAATAAATTTATGATGTAAATATTTTTGTACATAGTAAAAAGTAAATAGTGTGTGAATAGTGTGTGAATAATGCGTGAATAATGTGTGAATAGTATGTGAATAATGTGTGAATAGTATGTGAATAGTGTGTGAATAGTGTGTGAATAGTATGTGAATAGTGTGTGAATAGTGTGTGAATAATGTGTGAATAGTGCGTGAATAGTGTAAATAGTAAAAAAAATTTAAAAAAAATGAAAATTAAAAAAAAAAACAAAAAACCAAAAAAAAAAAGTTAAGTTTTTTTTGTACATATTAATTCCGTGCGGGTAATTCTCCATTTTCTTTTCTTGTACATATTAATAGTGGGGTTAATTCTCCTTTTTATTTTTATTTTTTTTGTACAGTGGGGGTAATTCTCCTTTTATTTTATTTTATTTTTTGTAAATACTAACAATGGGGGGGAATCTCTCCTTTTATTTTTCTCAGTACATATTAACTCAATGGGGTAACTCTCCCTTTTATTTTTTTTTGCACATACTAACAAAGTGAGGATTCTCTCCTTTTATTTTTTTTTTTGTCCTTACTAGCAAAGGGGTAATTCTCTTTTTAATTTTTTTTTTGTACATACTAACAAATGGGGAACCTCTCCCTTTTACTTTCTGTAATTTACTTTTTGCACTTTATTATTTTTTATATTTTATTTTCTGCACTTTATTTATTTATTTATTTATTTTTGTTATTTATTTTCTGTCATTTATTTTTGTTATTTTTATTTATTTATTTTCTGTCATTTTTTTTTGTCATTTATTTATTTTTTGTCATTTATTTTTTGTAATTTATTTTTGTTATTTATTTATTTATTTATTTGGTGATTGGTTTATTACCCCATCTTTGTTATTTTATTTTATTTGGTGATTGGTTTATTACCCCACCTTTGTTATTCTTCATTTTATTTATTTGGTGGTTGTTATTTTTTTATTTTATTTATTTGGTGGTTGGTTTATTACCCCACTTTTATTTTTTTTATTATTTTTTGGTGGTTGGTTTATTCTACACCTTTGTAAATATTTATTTGGTGGCTGGATTTATACCACACCTTTGTATATATATATTTTTTATTTTTTATTTTTTCTTCTATTTTGTTATGTGTAATTAATTTGTGTGTTTTTAGGGTGAAGACGTAACTTGATTCAATTGACATGTATTAAGATTGGAATTCTAATTAACTCTTTTCTATTCAATTTGAGTGCCTATTATGGTTCATAATGCTTTTATGAATTGGCTCATAAATTGATCTAAATATGTGTAACCCGAAAGGTTTGCATATGACCTAGACCATAAATAATAAAGTGTCATGGTTTATAATCATCTAGGAATGGAGGTTATAGGTTGTGTGGGAGAACTGTGGTATTTTTTCATGAGAATCCATAGAGTAAAAGTCATGCCTTTAAATGTTTTTAAATTACTGATTCTCCCCATCAAATTGAATGATTAGAAATTGATTAGAAGGAAGGTCCCAAAGCTACTCTATTGTCTATGATAGATTATTGAATCAAGTGAAGTCTGATACCTAGTTTTCTAATTTCATGTGTTTTCATTTAAAAAAAAAAAAAAAAAAAAAACCAAAAACAAAAAAACAAAAATTTTTTTTTCTTTTTTTCTTTTTCTTCTTAATTTCGTATGTCTTAGTGTTTGTTTTTCTTTTCTTTTTAAATATTCAACTTTATTTTGACCTTTTGGTCATTTGTCGATTTTCTCAACAAGTTTTTGTAAATCTAGGTTGATACGGTGGATTTTGTTACTTCAAGAATTCAAAATGAGCCTAAAATTTTGTTGTTGATTTGTCCATACTTACAATAGGCTCACCTTTTGAAATCGCACCTATCAATGACCATTTTTCTAATGAATTTTTAATTTTCAATTTTATGGTTAGATTTGCCAAAATTGTCAATTTTTCTTGTAACAAGCGAACTTGTTCTTTGTGGATGGTTTCCGCAAATAAAAAAAGATAATATATTTTTCATTGAAGAATGGCTGAGTAAAACGACATTAGGTGAAATCCTTTTGACTCTTGAGACGCATTCTTGTGAATTTGTGCAATGTGGATTTATTAATTTGTGGAATCTCTTCAAAGGCAAGTAAGTGCGTTACAGTCTTGGGAATCTGACTCAAAAAGACCCTGTTTGCCAATTTATAAGAAAATTGGATGGGAAGCCTATCCTCGACTCATAGAAGGCGTTGAAGCCGTTACTGGACGTAAAACCAGAGGAAGATGTGAGCCACAATCACAACTACATGTATATATTTTCTTGTATATCTTCTTTTTATGACAGCCTTGATCCAGTAGCAGCTAAGCTGGAAGTGGTCCGAAAGAAATGTTGTGTGAAGCAGTAAGAAAAGGAAGCCAGTCAAGACACTCCATCTGTATAAATTATTTCAATCTTTGGTCATACTTTGTTTATGTTTATATTTGTGTGAGGTCGCTTCTTTTCAATAATTACAGGTAACAGGTACTATCTTCTATCTTTTTCCTTTCTATTTTTTAACATTGAGGACAATGTTGTGATCTAATTGGGGGGAAGGATAATTGTGTAAAAAAATATAGTAAGTGTGTTTATGTTTGTCGTGTGTAGAGTTGTGTAAAAAAAAATTCAAAAAAAAAATTTTTTAGGAAGTGTCTGTATTAATATGTTTGTCATGTTTATATGTTTGTCAGTAATTTTCTAACCTAAACCAATTAAGGATGGCAGAGTAAGGAGTAAATTTTGCTGTGATTGTAATTTTACTCTTGAGATGCATCTAGATTGGGGTAGATACCTTGTTTGTGTGGAAGTAGCAATTCAAATTCAGGAAAATTTGCATGATTGAGTAAATTGTCTTCTTTCTTAAACATCACGTGCTTGGTTATGGATGTTAAAATTTTTGTGGATTGAGAATGATGGATATATGCCTTGTGAGATTTTGAGCCTATTGATGAATGGATTGAACATTTGTACCATTCTCTTCTTTCTTGTGTGAATTTCACTCATGGAATTGTTGCTCTAGAACTTGCTTTGATTCTTTTTGAGACTACATTTTCATATGCATACATGAATATGATTGAGGCATTTTTTTTTAATTAACTACTTTGACCAAATAGCTAACCTTACATATTTTCCTTTGCTTAACCCCTTTGAGCTTATTTGACCATTCTTTGTTTCTAACTCATTACGTGCCTTAAATGAAAAACCATGTTCTAACCCAACCTTAGGGAATAAGAGAGCATTGAATTTGTTATTTGATGAGTTCTTTAACAAGTGTGGGGGTGCATGTGCAGATTGGTTATATAAAAAAAAGGAAAAATATTTCTATAAAAAAAAAGAGCTGATTATTGCTACAATCAAAAAAATGCACCATGTGATATTTTCATACCTAGATTGAGGGTGGATGATTGGAAATAACAGGAATAGAAGGAGAATGTTCAAGCCTAACAATGAATTCAACCTACCAATTGATCTTCAACAAAACATTAGTCAGATATTGGTCATTGTCCTGTATGAGGAAGAACTAAGAAATTCTTGAGAAATTTAGACTGAATGTTCTCAAACATCTTCTCCATTCTAACTATATCATAATGCTCTTTTATTCTCTTTGGCATTTAACTTGACATATCTATATTACTTCCACCTTTACCTTGACCACATTATAACCTTGAATAAAGTCCTCATGATTTGTGTATATATGTTGTTTTTGAGTAGCGGAGAAGTAGAAGATAAGCAAGCTTATGGTAGTGCAATTATTCATGAGTTGAATAGAGTGAAATACTAACCTTTTTAAACACTTGAGAGATTGAGAGTGAATCCTGTGAGGATCTATCATTCTTGATTCATTCTTTTCAACTGAAGTTTCCTTACTTGTTGGTTTGAGATGTGAAGACATGTTATCTCATGAATGTTTTAATCCTTGAATGTCTAATTGCTCTTCTTAAGTCATTAAATTCTTTGGAGTTTTTAGTTTTTGAGTTTGTGTTGTTTTTCTTTATTCTTTAGTTTTTGTCTTTTGTGTTTTGCCCAGGAGTGCAAAAGTTAAGTG
This sequence comes from Ormosia semicastrata, assembly GCA_029884595.1. Taxonomy (NCBI): domain Eukaryota; kingdom Viridiplantae; phylum Streptophyta; class Magnoliopsida; order Fabales; family Fabaceae; genus Ormosia; species Ormosia semicastrata. The sequence goes on along the minus strand of JAQQTO010000022.1, from coordinate 5,746,172 downwards.
TGGGGGAATTTGATAACACTGTATTTTATACATTTTATAATCCTCTCACTAGGCTTCTTAAGGTTCAAATAAGCTTAATTAAGTTAGTTTTGACACATTTTATGATTTTGAGCCGAATTGGACAATTAAATAAATTATTGCATAAATTAACCGTAATTATCTCTTTGGCAATGTTTAGTAAACTGGCTATAATTTGAGTTGCAAATATCTAATTGATGTGATTTTGGTTTTGTAGGAAAGCTAAGACAATTCCCTACAACTTTCATGTTGAACACTTTTTCAGAATCGGACTCCTTGGAGGTGATATTGAGCTTTGAAGTCAGAATAGAGGAGCTGAAACCAGGCCTAAACACTGTGCAGTAATTGGACCATATCTTGAGTTCTAGGCATGATTTTGGACTGAAACTAAAGCCATTTTAAAGCAAATATTCAGGCCTACAACTTTCATGAAGACCACTTCTCTCAAAAATGTAAAAATGACTGGACACATGGCTGTGTATTTACTCAATTATTATTTGAAAAAAAAGAAAAAAAAAGAAAAGAAAAATTAAAGAAACGTCATCCGTGACGTTTTGCTCTTAATCATTCAGTTATTGTGCATTGCACAAGAACCATTTCTTTGCCTATAAAAGGCAACGTATATTCCAAATGAGATTCACAATTTGGAATTAGAGAAACAGACTTCATTCGGAATTCTACAGAGATCTAGCGGCTTGGGGAGAAATTCTCAAGAATTTCCTCCTCCCTCCAATTTCTTTTCTCTCTCTTTTCTTTTTCTCTTTTCTAGTTTATGTGTAAATAAGTTCCAGTCTACTTGGGTCAAAGTGTGAAGCTCTTGGTAATAAAATAAGGTTAGATTTATTCCTCTCTTGTGCTTTAATGATTTATCTTTCTAGTATTCTTTATACGTATTATATTTTGATTCTGATAATTTAAAATCCCGAGTGACAGACGGAATACTCCATCCTTGTAAATAGGAGTTCTTGATTTATTGTAGACAAAATATTGGCACAGTTGAATGCTTTAACCCATTTACAAGTGGTGGTAGTTGTGTTAATAAATGATTAAAGGAATCATAGTATAATTACGTATATCATTTTAATGGACTTTTAACGTTGTATTTTTCGATTGGAACCTCCATGTTGTGAGGATTCTAATTGAGTTATAAAAGGAATTAATCTTGCTTTTACTTTATTTACCAAGAGTGGATCATTTTTACCCAAGTAAATAATTTTTACTGTAGCAACAAAATATTTACCTCACCATAATTAATCTTCATCAATTCCCTGTGAATCGACCTCGGACTCACCGAGAAATTTATTACTTGAGACAACCTGCACTTGGGTTTGTAAATGCAACAACTAAAAAGTGTGCATCAGAAGGACCCCGATAGAAGTATGATTACCCTCTAAGCTTCTATTGATGATACTAGGCAGTCGTTCAGGATGACCTTTTCAAAATCCAATTCATCCAATGTTAGGGCGACCTCGGGATTGAAGAACTGGACTTAGGTGACTGCATTCTGGAATTGCTCGCCGCTGATATCTATACAAATTTTCATCAACTGCCTAATATTCTCTTGCAGTTGTGCCACTCCAGTCTAGATGCCCTGATTCTCAGCGTGGAGGTCAGTGATGACCTTCCTAGCATCTTCAGAATTGGCCCTCTCCTTTTAAAGTTTGTCCTCAGAGTTCGATAATTTCTTCTTCAGATTATCAAATTTCACTTTGGCATCTTCCAGGGCCTTCTCGGTCTCCTCCTTAGCCTTGAAGGCCAAGTCGAGCTTCCGATCCCCTTCCTCATTAGTCGCCCTCGCCTCAACCAATTCTCCTTCAAACTGTTCCAAGATCCTTTCAAGGAAGCGAGTCTCAGCAATGATCCAGAGTCTATAGAGCTGGGACCTTAACAGAATCTCTAACATACTTTTCTTGGAGATGTAGGACATGACCTCATCATCCAAGAGCTGGAAATCCATAAACAGCTTGGGCTGTGGATCCTTCCTATACAAGGTAATCAGACCCCGCTCGTCAGCAGACTCCATGGTCGACTTCTTTTCGTAGTCCTTCAACCTATTGTCTTTAGCAACTTTCCTCTTCTGCCTTTGAAGGGCCTAAGCAGGAAACTCCTTCTATTGGGCCAGAGCCACCTCGATCATCGAGGCTTGGACTATGGGGGCCAAAGTAATGAGTGCCAGAGTGTTAGATGGTTCGGCATCCCCTGTCCTCATCTTTATGGCCTAGAGGGCAAAAAGAGTTGGTCCGAATGCCATACTTTTTGCAAAACAGACAAAGCACAAGTTAGAAACAGTAGGAAGGTTATCTAAAAGAAAATACTATAAGAAAAAAGTAAATATAGACTATGGTCTAAGCTCTACCTAATATGGCCTCAAGGGTTTCATCATTAATAGCATCCAGAACATCTTTACAAGAAATGAATTGGACTTTCTCTACCCATATGTTGATGAATTTGATGCACTCGGTATCCTCTCGGTTGAGTTTGATCCACTCCACCCCATTCATCTCAATTGGAGTGTCTCATGCTTAAGTGGTCTAGTACAGATCGAACACCAGAGTCCTGTCCGTCTCCTTAAAGAATGGGCAAACTCAAGGCACCGTCATGAACATAAAGAACTTGTTCTTGAAGTTCTTGAAGCTTTCTTAAAAGACTTCAAAGACCTTTCTTCCGCCTCGTGCTCAAAGTGTGAGCCAAATTTTCTTCACCGCCCTCTCTCCTTGGGGGGACCATCGGGTAAAGAGATAGAAAAACGCCTTATCTGAGTACTGAAGTCCAACCACTTAGCATAACCTCTCAAAGGCAAGGATGAAACTCCAACTATTGGGGTGGAGTTGGGATGGTACCATATTCAAGTGGTAGAGAACTCCAATCTGGAAGTTAGTGAAAGGCAACTAGAGCCCCAATCGGATGAAGAGATCTTCAGCTTTTTTACCAAACTGCCACTGTTGGCAAAACCATTTACCAAAATGCCATTTTTTAAAAACTATTTACCAAACTGTCATTTTTTAAAACTATTGACCAAAATATTACTCTTTTGAAATTATATATCAAACTACTACCTTTTTATCATACGTGACATTTTTAAACATTTTTTTGGCCACGTGGGATGTGCCAAATAGGATGGCGCACCCAAGTAGGTTACGCCAACACGCTTGGCGTAACCTACATGGATGCACCATCCTATTTGGTGCATCCCACATGGATTTGTCATCTATGATGGCATATTTATATAGAATATACCAAGCTTGTTAGCGTAACTAAGGCAAATACACATGGCCGTGTCTTCTTCCTGAAATCAAACAAAAGTGTTTTCCAAGTTAGACATGGTCGTGTATCAAAAAAATATTCAAATAGAAGCGTTTTGTGAGTTACACATGTAACACCCGTGAAAACATGATAGACTTGTATATGGTTACGGGGGTAGCTTAACACTAGTTTGGTATGCTTGTGAAGTTTTGTGACCATCTGAGTACGTTTAATCACTTTGTTGTAACTCTAAGTGTGAAATATAGCTGTTTTAAGTCCCAATTTTGACTTAAACTACTTAGATTGTGGAAATAAGTGTGGAGAACTTGTTTCTAGGTCACACAAATGTGGAAGAAGTTGTGGTTGAAGTTTGAGATTTATCAGAGTTAGTTTGACATTTTTAAGCATACTAAGTGTGTATTTTAGTGTCAGATTGACCCCCAATAGATATGGAAAAATGTAAAAATGGTCTAAAAATATTTTTAATGAATCTTAGGATTTATTTTAATTTTGTTGGAAGTTGAGAAACTTGGTTTGGTGATAACTAAGCGTTCTTAACTGTTCAGGTGAATTTTGGTCACTTACGTGACCAAAATTGGAGAGCATGACCCTTGTGCTTGTTTTTGGCCTATTTAAGGCCAAAATGAGAGGTTACTCTCATTCTCACAACTCTTTCTCACGACTGCCAAAGGAAAAGCAAAGAAGAAGGGAAAATTGAGTGCGGAGAAGGATCATCCACAAAGTAAGGGAAAGAGCTTAGCTTTTTAGAGGAACGGTTAACCGACTTCATTTCTGGGAATTGAGGTAGGGGGAACCTTGGTTTTCATACTATCTTTCCATTTTCTTCATTAGGTCTTAAGAGTACTTGATGTGAATCATGGTTTTATAGTGTGATTTTGGTGTTTTTGGTTGGAAACTTGTTGGTTAATTCAAGGATGATTTGTTTCTGAATTGTTGGGTGTGTGGGAATGGAATTTTCAGCCTTTGAATGCCTTTACTCCCTTTGAGATCAAAGTTGGGGTTTTAGGTTTTAGGTAGAGCATTTTCCATGATCTTTGGTTTTGAGTGATTTTCGAAGTGCTTTAAGAGTTGCTTTGTGTTGTTGGACCTTGATGGAGGTTGGAAATCACTTGAAATATTTTGAGTGATTGGAAGAGGTTTTAGTTCCAGTGGAACAATACTCGTATTTGCAGAATGCAAGTTCTGTAGTGGGTGCCACGACGTAAGGCATATAACATCACAACGTGAGTGTGATGGACACCCAGATTTTAGGACCTGAGAATTGGGCGTTAGCACTTTGAGTGCCGCGACATGTTGAAGAACAGGGGTGTGCACTGCGATGTGGCACAAGGATGCCGCGACATTGGTGGCATTTTCCTGCTAGTACTTGAGCCCGTGGCATAGGCGCCGTAACGTGGCATAGGGCAACGTCGCGACGTGAATGCCAGAAACCAACTAGATGTTGTGTGTTTTGCCTTGGAGTCTTCCAATGGTGTAGTTTCTTCATTTATGCTTCTTTTTTAGTATGGAGACTCTATTAGGGGTATTTAATGAAGTAATTGTTTAGTGAATGTAAATCAATTGACATGCTAGTTATTATAATAATTGGCATTATTGTTATTCCTTATCTATATTGATGAGGGTGAGTCCTCATTGTGGTGATCTAATGTAATTTTGAATGAGAAGGTAATTAATCCTTCTTATCACAAAGGTCATTGTTACTGAAGACCGTGTAGTTGATGAGACTTCACTACTCGGAGAGGGTGATCATACATGATTGTAAGTGAAGAGGTAATATACCTTCCAAATCATAGTAATAAGTTGAGGATGGTCTTTCCCTCACACCCTGTGGATTGGCTGGAACTGGGTTTCCAGTGCTTGTTCAAAGCTTATGGAACTGGGTTCCTTTGTTTTGTTCAAGGTTCATGCATCTCATGACATTACCATGGACTTGGGTTCTTGAAATGGTATCATACATTATGCATTACATATTTAGGTTATTGCATAGGCATAAACACTAGACATAATTTGGCATAGCATAGTGATTGTATGGGCGGTTGCTATCATGACATTGTTCATGCATTACAGTTGTATGAGCAATTGCTTGTCTCTGAGATGGAGATGTTGATTGCTTCTATGACTGAAGTGTTTATTGGATAATTGAGTATATTATCTATTGAATATGTTTATATATACTGGTATTGGAATACTTTTACTGAGATATGTTTTTTCACCCCGATTATGTTACCATGTAAATCCAGGTGCTAGTTCCTCAAAAGGAAAGGAGAAGATGGATGAAGATTAGTATAGTTATATGCTTTTTGATGATAAAGCTTGTATAATATGCTAGTTTATGTTGTTGTAAAACTTTATGTATTACAATATGCCTTGGAGGCAGTGATGTATATATATAACTTTTGTTTTCGTGGCTCTCCATATTTACTCATTATGGATGAATGATATGGGTTAGTGATTGTATGTTAGAAGTGACATGGTCAATATTAATTATTTTTATATATGACGATATATCTGGATAGTAAATATTAGGATGTTACAACACACGACTGTTTGTAACTTCTCAATCGCTCACAGGACCCTATGAGAGCCAAAATGATCATCTTTTGCTTCGAAAATGATATTGTTAGGATCAAGCGCTTACCACTAGGCCAAAAGCTATAGCTATTAGTCAGGGCACAACTTTTATTTCCTTATAGTGGCAGTGCATAGCCCCGCATCTATAACGTGCTGCGGGCGGGCATGAAGGGCTTCGCAGCACACACATGGCGCACCTGTAGGCTGGGCTATCAAGCTTCCTTGATGTACGCCCATATGTACATGTGAATTCTAAGGTGATTGCTGGACTCCCATAAATCCAACAATCTCCCCCCCAGAGACACCTGGGGTACTCGAACCTGCGACCTCGCTCTAATACCACTTGTTAGCCATGACAACCATCACCTAAGAGGGGGTGAATTGGATGATTACAAATTTAAAAACACCTTTGACAAATTAAGCATTTTGAATAACTCAATTAATAAATGTAACAGAATAAGTTTAACAAAAGTGCAACTATTAGAGATTTCACAAATACCACTTAGGCTATAGGATAAATCAAGCAAATAAGTTAAATATCAAATTCAACTCAAGCATATATAATTAAAACACAAATGTAAAGGAGATAGAGTTGAGAAGAGCAAACACAAAGATTTATCTTGGTTCAGCCACCAACCACTTGTGGCCTACATTCAATCCTCAAGTGAACCACCCAAGATTTTTCACTAAAATTTCAAGCTTGAACGGGTGCTTGATGATCTTTACAAATTTGAACACTCAACAAACATTGAGATACCTCACCCTTTGTGCTTGAACCTCTACTTTCAAGAGATACTTTATCGTTACAACTTTGAGGGATACCTCACCCTCTCTTTTACAGTTTATACAAAGTATAGATGATATGAAACTCTCTCAAGAGTGGATAATACAAATTGAAGCACTATGGGTACCAAGGATTTACACTTTAAAGCTTAAAATATGATTTTGATATTTCAATGATCAAATCAAGTGTTCAAGAGTTGTAAAACCTTCAAAAATCACTTATATATAGAGCCGAAGTGATAAAATAGCCGTTGGTGGTATTTAGAAATGATTTTTTTTTATGAAAATTAGCCATTTATAGTCATTGGGAATGTTTCTGGGTACTTGGTAATCGATTACATGGATATTGTAATCAATTATATGGCCTCTGCCAGAGTTGTAATCGATTACAGGAATTATGTAATTGATTATATCACTTCTTGTTTTGAAAATTGACTTTAAAATGTTATAACTTCTTTATTTCTTATCTGATTAAAGCAAATGACCACTCATTGGAAAGATCTTTGAGTCTATTTTCAAATGAAATTTAGGACAAGACTCAAAGTATTTTGAAAGGTATGATCAAAAGAGTCATCAAAGGTCAGCTTTTTAAAACTTAAACTTGACTACTTTTGAGAACTGACTTTAAATGGTCATAACTTCTTCATTTCTCATTCGTTTAAAGCATTCATTGGAAAGATCTTTGAGTCTATTTTCATATGCAATAAGTTTCACAATAAAACTCAAAGTATTTTGAAAGTTATGATCAAAAGAGTAACTAAATGCCAGTCTTGCAAAATACAAATTTGGCTATTTTTCAAAGGTTTGAACTACCACCAAGACTAACTTTCTAAAAATAGTTTGTTGAGCATTTAAACATGTAAGAAACACTTTTAAAGATGTTAAAACATATTTGAGTTTAGTATGATTCCTTTTTACCTTTACACAAGATCTAAGTCCTATAAGCTATTCTTAAAGAACCTTGGGACTTGATCTTTTATCATCATCAATTTTTAATGTAATCCAAGTTTCCAAAAATTTCTTTTCTTTAGATCTTACAAATGCTTGGAACATCTTATCATTCTCATTCTTCTTGAGTTGAGTATAATTGTGATCTTTTGCTTTCTTATTACAATGCTCACTCTTGGTACTTGGACTATCTTACAAAGTATTACTTACTTAAAACAAGCATAGTTAGTTCAAATTCATAACTCAATATCTTCATATGCATGATTCATAAATGTATAACTCTAGTTAGTCTAACATGCATATAAGACTTTCATAGACACATCCAAATAAGATATTTATCAATTACTAATCGATACACTCTATGTAGGATGCAACAAAGAACACTTTATATATTTTTATTTAAATAGAGCGAAATCCAATATTAATTTAATACAACTCATATAAAGCATTATTGGATATATTATATGAAGAATGTTGCACATATCGCATTATATGATTATTAAGTGAAATATAACTAGATGGAGTGCATGATCATGCATGATACAATATATCTCATTAAGCACATCTATATAACATGATAAATATTCTTTTGTAATGCATTGTAATCTATTAAGCACATTTGTCAAGCATAAGTTTCATTCTTTTTATCTTGTATTTATCATCATCAAAACTTAACATATTAAACCATTGGAGCAAAGACAATTCTACAGATATGTCTTTGCATGCTGCCACTTAAATGTGATAAATCTCATTCAATTTATAAAAATAAAGACAATAATAAGGATCAATGTAAAATTCACTAATAAACATAAGCAAATCACCATAATTTATCCGGTTTAAGACTATAAAATATAGAATTATAAATCGTAATATAGGTTAACTATAACACCAAACTCATACGCATTTGCTTGTTACAACAAAGAGTCTTTAAATTCAAAATAGTTTTTTTCTTTTTTTCTTTTTTTGTGTATGTTCTTGCATGTTTATGTGAGAAAAAAACATTATTTTTTTGAAACATTTATTTGGTGAGTAGTCACCCAATCATGACCCTTCTAATTTTGAGGAGTGACTTTTTTTTTTAATATTTTGGGTTAATGCAGAAGGGCATAAACATGTTTGATATAATTCAACCACAATTCAATCATTCGAATTCTATGAAATATTTGACAGAGTTTCTCCTAAATATTAGACCTCCCCAAAAGCACATAAACCTGTTTAATTCAGCTAGTTACCAAGATCATCAATAAAAACTAAGCGGCAAATATATTTAATCCAACAAGGGTACCAAAATCATAATATAAAATTATTAATAGTAATTACACTAATGACATATAATTGCACGTCAATGAGATGGCCCCGTATCAGAATATGGTGGCCTATGAGAGGGATCAGAAGAAGGACCTGACTGTGATAGGTATGGTGGGTAACCTAGTGGTAGGTAAGGATATAGTGCATAACCATGTGGTGGATAAGGATATGATGGGTAACCCAGTGGCGGGTAAGGATACGGAGGGTAATGGTATGGTGGGTATGATGGGTGATATGTAGGTGGTAGCTGAGTGGTTGGGTATGTAGCAGTGGTACGAGGCTGAGTCATGTGCTGACTTATAGAATCGGAGTCCTCGGGATGTCGAATTCGTGCCTGAGTGCTCATTAATCTTGTCCTCCTTCTACGCCGCGTTCCCTGTTGACTGGACTCCTCGGACGGCCCTGAAATGTCATTTGCTACTGGAGGTGGACGCAGATGTTCCATTATAATGTGATCATGCTCTCGCAATAAATGTAGGATCTATGTAGCAGCTTCTCAAGTGGCAGTATCAGTAGTCGAACTGAACAAATGCTCTGCAATGTCTGCCTAAGAAATAGATATAAAATATGTCATTATAATGAATAAAAAATACATATAGTCACTAGAAATTTGGTAAAGAGCTTACCGCATTCCTAATAGATGCACTAGTGGGAGAAATCCAGCGTCTAGTAATTCTTTTATACCAACGTATGTACTCAGAACGCGAAGCGAGGGGTACGAGCAATGGGATTCCTCTAACAAGCTTCTCCCTTCGACTATCCCATGTGGCTATGTAAACATCATGTGTAGCTGGCCAATCCTCATCATGCCTACCTTCTAGTCTAATTAAGTGCAAATTGTCAAGCTGGAGCGGTCTCCATGGTATAGGCTGGTCAAGATCAAACTGGCGCATCACTCGGTCAGGCTGGTGCCACTCAACAATGTGAAAACATATGAGAGGGACCACTGCTAGTGCTATGTCCTTACTAGTCACACAAAAAGGTGGAAGTGATACCATCTTCTCATTTGTGTATGGTTGCCATATAATCTACAAAATGAGATTCACATAAAATTAAGAAGTCATATACATAAGTAATTAATTCAAATGAATGTAAAATAATACATACCTCATCATTCTTCAACTGATCAAAGAACCAGCGATAATATTGAAGGAAACCGATCACAGTATCACTCAAAACTTTATGCTTGTGCCACCTATTTGTAAATGAAAGCATTATGAACGTAAGTGAGAAATATTAGCAAAGTAATAGAGCAAAGTAATGTAAAGAAATTATATGAATAAGAAACTTACTCTCATCTTAATGGTCGTAATTGACTATGATCAGTGATAACTTCATAGAATGTAATTATTTGTGCCCTATTTTTATGCTTAAAAGAATGCTTAGTTCTTGTTTATAATGCATATTTGGAAGGTTTTAAGCTAATATTTGTCATATTTTAATCTGGATACCTTTTTATGTGATATTGAGCAAATTATGCGTATTTGATAAGAGATTGAGTGAATTTATATCTGTTATTGATTTGGTGATTTCTCTATATTAGGAAGAGCTCCAAGCAAGATGATATATGGAGCATTTGAGTTAAAAGTGGAAGAGAAAGCTAAATTTGTATCTCAGCAGGCAACGCCACGACATGCGCATGTTAATGTCGCGGCATTGGTGGATTCCCCTACATCAGTACAAAGACCCGAGGCCAAATCGCTGCGACGCAGTAATATTAATGCTGTGGCGTAGGTTACCTAAATATCTAGAGCGTTGCGACGCTGAAAAGTGGACGCCACGGCATATGTGACCTAAATGAACGCGCGCCGCGGCATGATGTGTTTAATGCCGTGGCATCCCCTATTTTTCTGCGCCTATAAATACTATTTTATTAGATTTTAGAGCAGAGCTTTACTTAGTTTAGAGAAGCTGCGCTAAGTTTTACTGTTTGGAGGCTGAGGGAGTCTAAGGAGGCAAGGATGGAGGTCATCTTTCTTAGGAAAGATGATTCAAGCATGAATGATGACATCTTAAGAGTTTCTTTCCTTCTCCTTTCTCTTTTCTCTCTTCCTTATCTTTGAGCAAGATTTTTGTAGTTGTATTTTCGTGTTCAATGATTAGCTAAGCTGTATTTAGGGATGACTTTGAATCCTTCTATGAATATTAATGATTTTGTAATCTTTTGAGTATATATTGATGTTTGGTTTTATTCAATCATATGATGCTTAATGCTCTTGATTGTTTGATCAACTATTGAGTGAATTGTTGAAATTTGATGAGCCTAGACATAGGAATTTGGATTTTAGATCTAATGTATGGTTAATGCATGTTTGATTTCGTTCAATTGGCTTAGATAAGTTAATTCGCCAACTGGATAGAAATATACATTTTAGCCATGTATAGTGTGTGATTGAGAATAGATCGTTCATGAGTAGATTTTGGTTCTAACTAAGGAGTTAGGTAAATGAAGCTATGGTTGATTGCGCTAGACATAGGCTTTTAACTAAATCAGATTCTCAAGCTAACTTAATTATTTCATTGATGTTGCTTGAAAGGAGTGCATGTTATTAGTTAAAATAGGAGGTGAAGAAGGATTTTCTAAAGCTCTAAACACTAGCATTATCTTTATTGCTTTGTAGTTTAGATTTAGTTTATTTACATTTTTTCTATTTTATGTTCTTGAATAAAATTAATTAAGCTATTGGTTGGTACTTGGTTTTGGAAGCCAATATCCTCGTGGGAACGAACTTTACTCTTCACTGTATTACTTGAATGACCCGTGCACTTGCGGTACACAAATGATCTTAACAATCAACACCAAAGAACACATCAGGTTTAACATGGTCAATTAGTGTAGGGACAAGCTAGGGGAATCTGTACCATGCCCAATACTGCAATAAGATGCAAGCCCCTCCAATCTCGCGTGCTTTGTGGTCAGTAGTTTTACAAAGCTCTCTACACAAGTACGCCAAGATTGTAGACCCCCAACTGTATGTCTCGGCAATGGCAAAGTCCTCATACAATGGAAGGAACATCAAGTGCATAGACTTTTCAGAATGATCGAGGCATAAGAAACCCCTAAGCAACCTAAGTATGTAATGTCGTGCACACTATTGCACGTACTCATCATCATTAGCGTCAGTGACGTATTTAACACTCGGCTGCCACAAATATGTCATATCAATGCGTGCACCAGATATGAGCAAGGGAGTCTCATCAATCCCTAATAACTGATCACATAGATTGAGCCAATCAGTCAATGGGTAAGGCCAGTAACTGTAGCGTCGTCAATAGGAAGACCCGATATGATACCGATGTCCTTCAATGTTATAGTGCACTCTCCGGTAGACATGTAAAATGTATGTGTCTCTGGGCGCCATCTCTCAACCCATGCAGTGATCAAGGAGTGATTAATGCTGTAATAACCCATATGGGAAACCCTCAAGAAGCCAGCCTGCTATAGATATGGAAGAATCAGCGTAGAGGGGTCCATATATTTTGTTTTATGAGCATATCTAACACGCAGGTGCTTGTCCTCATGTCCCTGCTATACATGCTGTGAAACATGATACTCTTACAACTCCAAAATCGAGTTATCCTCTGGGTCTGGGTTTACACAGAATGTCATCTATCACGTTGTATGCCAAACAACAACAACAATTAATGTGATAATATGATTACTATAATAAAATATAATATGACAATATGATTACTATACTAAAATATAATATTTGTTATCAATGATATAAAAGAAGACACAATTACTTAAAATAATATAAGAGTCAAATTATGTAGGAGGAATGAAGTGCACATTGATAATCAACTAACATATATTAATAGTATTTGAATACATCATAGTGGAGTAATACATAACAACATGGCTCCAAAATACACATTGATCATTGCCAATTACAAAAGTCTGACAACGAAAATATGTCCTAGATCAACTAGATTGCCCCACTTCATCATCCCTCAAGGAACTCGATTCACCAGCACGATATGTGCGAGAATTATGTCCAAGTTGATGGCATCTTGTACACATTTGTCCTAACCCGGCTTCGCGCGAATCCATCTTATTCTTAAGTTGGGTTAATTTTGGTAGACCTTTAGATTTAAGCAATGCACGATCAGGCACCAGTGTTATGTCAGGACCTGCAGGCCACTATAGTTCAGCCCAAACTAGTTTACTTTCAAACTTGTAAGCTCTGTAAATGTTCTCCATCCTGTAAACATATCAAAATTGGTCAATTGCCACAGAAGCACACGCAGCAATCACATGAGAGCATGGAAAATGCAATGCTTGAAACACCCCACAGTCACACCGACCTTATTCAAGGTTTAAAGTATAAGAAACTCCATCCTGTTGTGTTATAGGGTTAAAAATCTCTTCAACCATGAACTTGGTGTTCTCTCTATTGTATCGGCGAACTTGGTGTGAGCTCGTCTTTACCATGTTGATTCTTCAGTGTTTCAATAAGTCATCACTCTATTCCTGCCCAAATGTCATCATTTTCACATTCGCCTCATCTTTTCAGTTAAGAAGAAGAAGAAAAAAAAAATGATAGGAACTTGGTTTTTTTAACAATTAAAATGTTATTATATTATCCAAATATTTCATTCCTCGAAAATTTTTGTTTAATGAGTTGAATATTATTAATTAAAAGAAGTCCTGCCTACTAATAATTCATGTATGAGAACTTATACCTACTGACAGAGTACTTCTTTCTCCACCTTCTGATTTGAATTGTCTAGGTGAAAGGTTGTCAGCTGGCCGTCTCTTTATTTAAAACAAAATAAATAAAAATGATAGATTATGTTAAAATAAATCTTTGAACTTGGATTTTTTAACAATATAAAATGTGATTATATTATCCAAATATCTCATTCCTCGAAAATTTTTGTTTAATGAGTTGAATATTATTAATTAAAATCTTTAGAGTTTCCTAAATCTATTAGCTCTGGTAAAGAAAAAAATGAGTTAAATATTATAGACTATTTAATTACTTAATGGTATATTAGGTGCTTTGAATGTATCATTATTTTAAACGAATTCCAATTTATATTAGTTTGAAATACCTTTTTCGGTCTTTGAAGAAAAAAATGAGTTAAATATTATAGACATTAATTACTTAAACTTTGAATCATCGAATTCCAATTTAATACTTTCGTACGTTTGAAATACCTTTTTCGGTCTAGATTGAAGAAGAAGAAGAAGTCTAGCCTACTAATATTTCATGTGTGAGAACTTATACCTACTAACAGAATACTTCTTTCTCCACCTTCTGATTTGAATTGTCTAGGTGAAAGGTTGTCAGCTGGCCGTCTCTTTATTTAAAACAAAATAAATAAAAATGATAGATTATGTTAAAATAAATCTTTGAACTTGGATTTTTTAACAACATAAAATGTGATTATATTATCCAAATATCTCATTCCTCGAAAATTTTTGTTTAATGAGTTGAATATTATTAATTAAAATCTTTAGAGTTTCCTAAATCTATTAGCTCTGGTAGCGAAAAAAATGAATTAAATATTATAGACTATTTAATTACTTAATGGTATATTAGGTGCTTTGAATGTATCATTATTTTAAACGAATTCCAATTTAATACTTTCACGTTTGAAATACCTTTTTCGGTCTAGATTGGTTGTTTATTACCGTAGAATAAAGGCATATATACATGCCTAGAAGGAGCTGGTAGTGCTTATGTTTTGGTTTCCGGTAGAACAACTACAAACAAATTTGTCATTTTGCAGCTCATATAATTAGCTTTGTTTTCATAGAAAAAAAGTTCTTTATAATTAATTTTTAAATTTATTTCACACAAAACTAATTAAAAGAAAAAAAATCAACTTCTTGAAATATTTTTAAGCCAAAGGGTTTACGGTAAGTAGGTACATAATCATAAGTTTAAATTTTTGTTATACATATCAGTTTTTTGAGACCCAGAGATTAAAGAATATCATTGTGAATCCCATGCTTCCAACTCGAATGACATACATTTGACCAAATTAAAAAGATAAATTAGTTAAAAGTTGATTCAAATACTATTTGACTACAATACAAAATAAAAACGTCCTTACAAAGTAGATTTTTATGAGGTTTACTGAAATTTAAGTGCAAAAATCTAATAGATAAATGGTTTTTTTTTCTAGTTGTAAAGATAAATGTTATAAAAACTAAAATGAGTGAAATTATTATTAACACTTAAATAAATAAATAAATTATTCTTACTGCTTTATTTTATGTAGCAACCACACTTAAATTTGAGTAAATTATGACTAAATTCTGTGAGATTTTTTTACGATGTAAAACTACTCAATATTTATAAAGTATTGTATTTAAAGTGGAGTGGTTAATGAAGTCTTACAATTCCAAAATAAATTCTTACTTTATGTATTCACTTATTTTCAGTTACATAGAATCACGGACTGATGGAAGAAAAATTTTCAGTTATCTAATCAATTGTAACTCACTATTCACTAATATTATTTGCTCCTTAGCTGCTGGGCTGAAGTACATGATTGAATGCAAACAAAGACCCAGTGATTGAAGGAGACTTTTAAAAAATAAACGAAAAATAAAATTGGAGGTGTATAATTTAAGTCCTACATTAATAATTGAAGTCTTATGTTGTTCACTCCAAATTTTAATTTCATAAATATATCAAACTCATTATCATTTTTTAAATCACATTGAACCAGTAATTTATTGGTATTTTAAATGTTCTAAAAGCATTCCTCGTCTTGTTTGCAAATTCTGTAGTAAATAAATCCATATCAAATCCTAAGTTCATGATAATGAAACTTTAACATGCTTACAATAACAAAAAGAAAAAGAAAAAGAAAAGAATTGATCATTATAATGGTAAGTATTTTTAACAAATTAATATTATAAAACGAGTACAACTAACTGGGTTAACAAGGATTCGTAATTGTTTTGCTGAATTTTCTAAATGAATAGTATGATATTCGTAATTTATTTAGTCGAAAATGTTGTATTCCATGTATGTTCCTCTTTACATAAATTTGTCGTCGTTTGTTGTGGTTGACTTATATTAATTAACAACCCCCAATTAATGGACTAAATCAAACACTGACAAATTCTTTTTTCCGATTTTTTACACAAAGTAACTTTGGCAAGTTAAAGACTTCCTCAATTCCTTATCACAGCCATTTGAATTTTCTTAGTTGCAGCGTCCCAGTCGCTCTATAAATACAACGTAGCATTAGCAACCCAAATAAATTCCCATAACCCAAACAATACTGGTTCTATCATTGCTCACTTTGGACACAACACCAGCGCACTTTGACGTAGCCCACTTCGCTGATTTGGTTCAAAAGAAAGGGCTTCTTCATTCTGATCAGGAATTGTTCAATGGTGGTTCTACAGATGCATTGGTTAGACGGTACAGCTATGATACCACAGCTTTCTACCAGCACTTCGGGAACTCGATGGTTAAGATGGGAAATATTCAGCCCCTCACTGGGAATCAAGGTGAAATTCGTGTTAACTGCAGGAAAGTAAACTAATTCATTAAAAAAATTAATAATTAAGTAAGTATTATACGTACATACATATATAGAAGAATTCGATCGAGAGGCATTCGATCGAGAGGCTAAGTTAGATTAGTGTTCACAAGTATGAATTTATATATGTAATAATCTGATGTGTATCTGTTTATAGTGATTTTTCATCAAAAGTAATGGTTATTATTTTTTATTCAAGATTTAATTTTTAGGAGAGAATCGATTTCTCTTAAGACTTTCAAGTTTTTGGTGATTGACAAAATTATTAAGCAATTGTTAATCGGTCAAGCACCCGTAAAAAGGTATGTCCAAAAAGAGTAAGCCTTGTGATATAATGACAATAAAGAGACATAGAGAGACATGCAAATTGATAGTGTAAAAAGTACAAATTACATAAATGATAAACAGACTGAAACATAGAGAGACATGTAAATTAAAAGTAGCAGTCATACTTGATTGATAACCCATCAAACCGTGAGCGTCACACTAAAGACTTAAAAACTATAGGATGTATAGAGTATGTTGCAAATAGATGGACCAGTCTGTTGAACATTGTTCAATTTTCTATTTATAAGCAACTAGTCTCTCATTTTGGCGCTTAAATTTTAAATTCTATAGCTTCTAAGATGTTGCCACCTAGCAATCATGCAGTTTTCAGCTTGCGTTTAATTTTCACGTGGCTTTCCATGTGCTAACCACTTCAAGTAGTGGGTAGTTTCCTTCTTCTCTCCAGCTTCTAACTTCCCTATGATGCCACGTTCTTATCTTTCAGCATCAATCTTGAGAACTACCTACGTTCAGTGATGAGTCCCACCATAATCTCCTTTTAGCTTGCAAACTGCTCTTCATTGATTATAAGCTTTGACGTCGAAAAACCTTCACTCGCATGGCTTCGACACACTTGCATAGCTTCACTTCGACAATCCCCTAAGACTTGATTTTTGACGCTTCATGATTTGTCTATTATTTCTTTGTCAAATCCACTTGTCTTCTGACTTGTGACCTTGATTGTTGTTATCAGTTGTCTACTTCGTTGATCACTGTCTTCGACATATTCTTGACACTTAGTCTTTTTAGTGGCTTCATATAGCCTACTTACTATATTTGTTGAAATGACTAATTTTGATCCCCAAGAGTATCCTTATTGATACATGGAGTGTTGATGTGTATCCTTATTCATACATAGAGTGTGGTCAATGTTTGTTTGTGTTGATTCTTAAAGAAGCACAATTCGGGATCATCATTCTTTTATGAGCAATACTATATATAGCAAGAAAAACCTGACATAATTCAGCATATTCAAATGTGGTTGTGAGATAAGTTAAAGTGCTGAGATCATGTGTCCATCTATGTGTCAATAACAATACCAACTCATTCTAGTAAAATTTTGTAATAAAAAAAATAGATATTTAGTATTTTGCTTCTTTTATACATGATCGTATTGTTGGGAGGCAAATTTTTTTCGTTACAATAGTGACACTGAAGTTTTGAATTTATGACGTTATGTCAGCTACCCAAGCTCCTGACCAATACCGCCCTCCTAGTAGCAGCTTAGTTGGAAGGTAAATTGAATCACAACAAGTGAGAAAAAATATATTTAAAAGGCAATATAGGACACTCATAAAAGTACATTACTAAAGTTGAAAATATACTGAATTAATTATCCGCAGGTTAATTCCTCTAAATTTTTAAATTTCTAACCATCCCCTTATTAATTAATTTCTGGTATAAAATTTTCAATAGAAAAATTCACTAAAAATGAATTATCAATAAAACTTGTCAAAAATTATGGCTGGAAATTCATAATTTCTCTTAGATTTTGCTTAACTTATGATAAATCTGAATGCTAAAAGTAAAGTTCTTTGGAAATAAGGATGGAAATAGAATAGGTCAGTTCAAGTTAGATTTTGGTTAAATAGGTTTAGGCTTAGTTTGTAAAATGCTAGCATTAACCTAGCCTATTGCTTATCCTATTTAAAAGTCTATATTACATGAAAGCTTTCAAATAAGTGTAACCTTTAATAAAACTATTACATTATTATAAAATAGACATATTATAATTGATAAAACCAAGCAGGGGTGAATTGGCTTTATGTGTTCAATAACATATAGAAATTAAAAATTTATTCAAACCAAGCATAAATAATATGAATGTAAAAAATTAAAAGGAGATATGAATAAGAAGATTGTACAAATAAATTTATCCTCGTTCAGTTACAATGTGTGACCACATCCAGTCCCCTAACAATTGTCCAAGATTTTCTTCACTTCTTGTCGAATTGTTGCTTACAAGGATTTCGACAAATCTTCCTCTACCTTAACTCCAAAGCAGATTATACAATGGATTCTTTCACTTAATGACACCACCAAACCTCCCTCATCTACTCGAAGAAGGGCAACTAGATCAAAGGGAATGCTACCCGTAACTTTTTTTCTCTCACAAGAGTAAGGCTTTAGTTCTTAAAGGTTGTACTTGCTCTTGACAATAAGCTACAATAGGTTTCAGGACTCTCTAGAGTGGATGTACAAATTTAGAACCAACAAGGAAGAGGAAAGATAGAGATTACAAAAATTGCAATAGTTCCTCACTTTGTTTTTAGTAAGAGTGATGTTGATCTTCTCCAAGGCTTCTCTTTTATAGAAGAAGAATGCCCACTCAAGTTTCTGACCGTTGGGAAGTAGAAAGAATCAAGAAATTGTCTCTTTAATGCATAGAAAGTGAATCTTGTGTAAAATCAAATAGTTGCTCATTTTCTGTCCAATAGTTACTTGTTTGCCCAACAATTACTCTAATAGTAACTTATTTTCCCTGTTTTATATATGACAATCACTCTTCATATTTTTTGAACGTTAAAGACTTTATTCTCATTTAATAGAGCTTGATTCTAGTCCCCTAGCAATTGCCCAAGATTTTCTTTACTTCTTGTCGAATTGTTGCTTACAAGGATTTCGACAAACCTTCCTCTACCTTAACCTCAAAGCAGATTATACAATGGTTTCTTTCTTTTAAGGACACCACCAAACCTCCCTCATCTACTCAAAGAAGAGCAATGACGAAAATTATAAGTTGCAAACCCAAGTGTAGGTTGTTTCAAGTAATAAATTATCGGGAGTCCGAGGTCGATCCATAGGGAATTGATGAAGAAAAATTCTTTGAGGTAAGGAAAAGATTTGTCACAACAATAAAGATGATAAAAGTTGTTCACAAATGAAAAAAGAATTTGCTTAGGTTAGAAGATCCACTCTTCGTAATAAATTAAAGACAAATTTATTTCTTTTTATAACTCAATTGAAATCCACACATAACGGAGGTTCCAATCGAAAAATACAATATTCAAAGTTCAATTAAGATTATATATGTAATTATATTATGGTTCCTTTAATTATTCACTAATGCCAACACTAGTAAATGGGCTCAAGCATTCATTGTGCCAACCTCTTGTCTATAATGAATCAAGATCCCCACTTTACAAGGAGGGTTTCTAAATTGATTGGAAATAAAATACAACACATATAATGACCACTTGATAATACATCATTCAACCACAAGAAAGAAATTAATCTAACATTAATTTATTACTAAAAGCTTCACCCTTTCACCCAGGTAAAATGAAAATTAATTACTCATGAACAAGAAGAAAGAAAGAGAAAAGAAGAAAAAGATGAATATAACTTCTATTTAGAGCAAAAGAAAACCACCACAAGAAAAACAAATAACACAATAGCATGATCTTGATCTCTAAGCCAAATATGCCAAAAATGAGCAGCCAATACTCCCTTTTATAGAGCTTGAGGAAAACCAAATGCCAAGGGAGTTGTTTGATAATTGTGAATGAGTGAAAAATTATTGAGATGCTTGTCTCCCAAATGATTCAATGTTGGACTCATGGAAGCCATCAGAATTTGGAAAAGTGGTCTTCATGAAAGTTGTAGGCTTTTGTCTTTCTAATGCTGCTAGTTTCAGCTCATATCACTCTTATAGCTCAAGATATGACCCAATCTTTGCACACTGCTTAGGTCCAGTTACAACTCCTCTACTCTGACTTTCAAGCCCAATATGACTTCCAAGCTATCCGAATTAACTCTTGTGTTCTTCATGAAAGTTGTAGATTTGGGTCTTAACTTTCCAATGCCACTATTTCACCTCAATATCACTCCTACAACTCAAGATATGGGCTAATGAGTGTGCAGAGGTCAAGCTGTCAGGATCAACACTCTAGATCTTGCTTCAACTCCAATTTAAATTATCCAAACGTGTGATTTGGCTCTTGAGGTCTTCATGAAGGTTGTAGAGAATTGTCTTAGCTTTCCTACAAGACTAGAATAACATCAACAGATATTTGCAACTCAAATTATAGCCAGTTTACTGAACGTTACCAAATATAAAATTAAAGTCAATTCAAGCAATAATTCCTTCAATGATTTAATTAAGCTTAATATCATAAAATATAACAAAACTAACTTAATTAAGCCTAATTGAACCTTAAGAAGCCTAGTGAAAGGATTATAAAATGAATAAAATATAGTGCTATCAAATTCTCCCACACTTAACTTTTGCCCTCTTGGGCAAAACACATAAGACTAAAGCTAGGGAACAAGGAAAAACAACACAAACTCAAAAGTTGAAAATTCTAAAAGACTCAATTTCTAATTATATTCAAGAATGCAAAAGCTTATAAGCAAGAAGAGCAATCAAAGATTCAATGGATCAAAATATTTATGAGGTAACGTTTCTTCACATCTCAAACCAATAAGCAAGAAAACTTTAGTTGAAAGCATGAATCAATGTAACACCCACCTTAGGGTGCCACATTTATTGTTACTTAATGACCAAATTACCCTTCAATTAAAAATCGCGCTTGTATTGTAAATACGAATTATAAAATTTCTTAATGATAATAAGATAAGCTTAGCAGAAAGTAAAGACATAACAACATTGTCACACATAATTTACATCATATATATACATACAAGCCTTTAGTACTGTCGTACTTAAATATTTTACAAACTAGACTTCCAAAATATTTAAACTTTAAACTTTAAAACTAACATATAGCCCAAATCCTACTAGACACCAGAACCCTCAGACGGGTCCTCCTCAGATTCCTCAGCAGATAGGAATCCATTATGATGTGCAGTCCTACGGACAGTGTCCGAAAGACGACACAATACTAACCATACTGGGAGTACGATAGTAAGCTCCCAATACTTGCCTAATAGATATTGGGAATTCTAGTTGTACATAAATATTGACAGAAAAGTAAGGGTTTCTAAATGTTGTCTACTCGTCTAATATTTAGGTCTCCTAAGTGATAGATACTCTCTCTCTCTAAGTCTACAAATCCATGCCTCATCTCCTCCAATGAATGTAAACCTCGGTAGCCAAGGAAACTAGGTATCTGCATCTCTTCAAAACTCGACGTCCTCGGCAGAATCGCTCCTCCTCGCCTCGCTCTTTTTTCTTGCTCGACATCTTAACAAATATAAATATAATACCAAACATACATACAAAGAGGTGAGATCACCTACGCCAATACCAATATGGTAGTAATGAAGATAAACACATACAATATCTCATACAGTTATCATACCATAATTACAATTATGCCACTAACATCAATATCATCACAAAACATGTAATACACAATAATTACAGTCATGTCATTATCAATAATCAATAAATCAATAAATTAATTATCATAAACAAAAATTATGATAATACCCTCTATCATTATATGTATGCACACGACTCAATTTCCTACTCCATGGAGCTACAACTCAAGTCTGAGAGAGTGATCGAAAAGAAATGTCTGTACTAACATGCCTTGGACCACGTGCTCGCTTTGCACATCCAGCATATACACGACAGTCTTTATCAAATCTTGATTAAGGATAGTGTCTCGGTCCGGATCATTGGTGTGTTGCGTCGGTCTAATCCACGGTACAGAAGAGCTACCATCTGCCCATTGTAGGCAACCCGCACCCCAATGCCCCCAAGGTCAACGAGTGACTTACACTACGCATATCACACCCACTCAGGAGGTGTAGTCTCTCCTAGGCAACTAGCCTCATACAGTCCATCGGACCTTTCCAATGCATGTACCATGCACTATTCACATTTCTATTTCATATCACATATTCGGGTCCCATACAATAATCTAACAGTATAATTACTGTATTTTAATCGCGCGGTAATATTTTCACGTTTTTCTCAATTGCGACTCAATTTTGTCGCCTTTTCAAAATCGCGTAGCGATTTTTCAACATTTTCCATATTTGCACTTTAGTCCCTCAAAAACTCATATTTACGTCACAGTCCCTCAAAAATGAATATTTACAAAATAATCCCTCATAAAATTCATATTTACAAAATCATCCCTCTTTTATAAAATATTTACAATTTAACCCCTCTAGAAATAATATTTATAATATTACCCCTCTAAAAATAAGTATTTACACAATTGCCCCTCATTTTGATAAAATTTACAATTTAGTCCCTCTTTTATAAAAATTTGCGGTATAACTCCTCTAAAAATCAGTAAATGGTATTGTTTTTCAAAAATCGTTATTTCTTTTCTTTACTACTCATAAAATCATTTTATTTTACTATACTCAAAATTTTCCCAAATTCATTTAAATCTCTCAGTTCTCATTTTAATTCATCAGTGTAAGGACTTTGGTCCTTTTTCCATAGTATAGCCGTAAGCCTCGGATTTGGAGTACACATACAATCGATTCATCATATTATTCACATCCTAAATTACACATAAAATCTCATACTTTCATAATTTCACATACACACATAATATCAAAGCTTTAAGCATTTAATCACACATGCAAGCACAGAAACACAATCAAACATAACAAAAACACAATCAAATAATCGGTGAAGAACCTTTGTGGATTTTTCACCGTACAAAACCATCCTCACACCACCAAAACCTGGTTGGTGAGGTTAAATCTCCCTCTTACCTCTTGAAGACAAACCCTTCAAGCTCTCCTCCTTCTCCTTGACTTTCGTATGGCTCACAACAATTCCTAACAATTCTAAAATAATTAGTAAAATCACAAACAATGCTCAATAATACAAACCATGAAACAAACATGGCTTAGAAAATCATGAACATAGATTTGAACCATAAAAACCAAAGTTTACCTCCAAGAAAGTAAGCTAGAAGTGGGATTTTGAAGTACTTAGGATGTGATTTTGGGAAAACTTTCTACATGGAAAGTGTTTAGAATGTAATTTAGCTTTAAGAAGTGGTGAGAATAGAAATTATAGGTGATAGATGGTGTCTGTAAGGTGCTTGGCCGAACCAATGAAGAGAAAATAAAGAAAAACTGATGCTTCGGTTCGTAGGATTTTTGAGAGAAAAGATGGATGCTTTTTAATGAGAGAGAAAATGTAATTCGTGAGAGTGAAATTATGAGTCTTTCTTTGCCATGGGATAAACTTAGATAAAATTTAGGATTTAATTGAAGTAAAATATCCTATTCTGAATGCACATGGCTGATGTCATTCATTTGACTTTCAAGGTTATTGGATTGTTCAAGAACCTTGTAGAACCCCCTCCAAGCTGCTGCATGGTCGTGAGTTTCAAAGGAAATTTTTGACGAAATTAACATAATAGAATACTGTATGATGAGAGAACATTATTTCCCAAGTATGGCCAAAAATCAAATGCTGTCGGATAAGCATTCTGTCGAATGATAATTCTGTCGGACGAATGGTGATTTTGTCAGACGAATATCAAAAACTGTCGGATAAACTAAAAAACAACAGAATTCCAAATTCGTCGGATGGATGTTAACGTAGAAGAAACTTTCAAATTGTCGAACCGACAAAAATACTATATGATTAGAAATTCAAATTCGACGAATTTTGACATTAGAGAAGTTTTTTTACTGAATGACTAGAAATTCTTACTCGACGGTCATTAGCATCACAACTCGATGAACATTATCATTCTATTTCGACGAACATTGGCATCCATAGTCGATGGAAATTGACATTCTTACTTAACGGACATGAGCCTTCTCACTTGACAAATTTTAATATTTTCACTCGACGAATTTTAACATAGTACCAAATAGTCAGAAGATCAAATTCGACAAATTTGAACAGAAGTTCAAATTCGACGGATATCTCAAATTCAACGGATATAGCATGGTCTTAAAATATTCAATTTCGACGGATTTTGGCATTGTTTCAGAAAGTCCAATTCGACGAATATGAGCATCTCCACTCGACGGATACTACTTAGTGGCTTTGTCAAGATTCATTTTTCACCATTGTTCAGATCAACGGTTTAGATCAAAGCTTCTACAACAAGCTTTACAATCTAATGGTTCACCAAGAAGTCAATGCTTCTTTTGTTGACTCATTCTAATTGGTTTAGAAAGTCAAGCCTACCTTCGTTGACCTTCTCTTATTGGCTAGAATTTGTCCAAATCAATTTGTCTGATGTTTTTTCATAAATGTGGGCCCCACGAACTTTTCGGGTCCATAAAATAATTTTTCTACTATTTTTGAGACAAGAGGTATCTTGTTGAATAAAATAATATTATAAAAATATAAAATTATTTTATTACACGCTTAAATTCTAAAAATTACGAGATTAATATATATATCAATCAATTGGGTTTAGTAAGATCCCCCAACTCTAATTATTAAAATAAGATTTTTTCCTATTTAAAATTATTATTTTCTTGACTCGAGCAAATCACACAAAATGATCAAAAATGATCTCGAATGCAGTCAAACTATTTTTATAACACACGTAAAATGAAAAACAATGTAATTCGCTATTACTATTCACATAGTCAGAATTTGGGGTGTTACAACTCTCCCCCTCTAAAATAAAGTTTCGTCCTCGAAACTTGGCATACATATTCAAAATAAAAACGGATACTGCTCTCTTATCTTCTCTTCCAACTCCCATGTGGCTTCACCACTTACATCATTCCATACCACTTTAACTAAAGCGATGTCCTTTCCTCGAAGTTGCTTTACCCTTCGATCTTCAATTTTGGTCGGAAATGTCTCATAGGTCAAGTTTTCCTTTAGTTGTACAGTGTCTGGCTCAATAACATGAGTCGGATCAGAAATATATTTCCGTAGTTGTGATACGTGAAATACATTATGAAGATTTGATAAGAACGGTGGTAATGCAATCTGATACGGTCCAATAAACTTCGGAGTAAGCTTCCTCGACTTGATTACTCGTCCAACTCCAGTCATAGGTGTCACACATAGAAATACATGGTCACCTTCTTCAAATTCTAGCGGTCTTCTTCTTTTATCTGCATAAATCTTTTGCCGCGTCTGTGTCGTCCTCATCTTATCTTGGATCATCTTCACTTTCTCAGTTGTCTGTTGCACAAACTCGGGTCCTACCACAGTACTTTCACCATCATGGTACCAACACAATGGCGTTCTACATCTTCTCCCATATAATGCCTCATAGGGTGCCATCCCTATGCTCGAATGGAAACTATTGTTGTAGGTGAACTCTATCAACGATAGAAATTCATCCCAACAACCAGTTTGCTCTAGAACACAAGCCCTCAATAAGTCCTCCAATGACTGAATCGTCCTTTCTGACTGACCATCTGTTTGTGGATGGTAAGCAGAACTCAAACGTAGTTTCGTTCCCATCGCTTCTTGCAAACTGTTCCAGAATCTCGATGTAAATCGCGGATCTCGATCAGAAATTATACTGGATGGTACACCATGAAGTCTAACAATTTCATTGATGTACACTTGAGCCAACTTCTCCATTGAGTACTTAATATTAATCGGTAAAAAGTGCGCCGACTTTGTAAGCCGATCAATAATTACCCATATAGAATCGTGACCCTTCCGAGTCTTCTAGCGGTGCAATTACGAAATCCATTGCTATGTCATCCCATTTCCACTCAGGAATAGGCAAAGGTTGCAACATTCCTAATGGTCTCGATGTTCCACTTTGGCCTTCTGACAAATCAAACAGGATGATACATATTCTGCAACATCCCTCTTCATTCCTTGCCACCAATATAGCTGTTTCAAATCCTGGTACATCTTCGTGGCTCCTGGATGCATACTCAACTTGCTTCGATGAGCTTCATCCAAAATTGATCTCCTCAGTTCTGGGTCGTTTAGTACACAAACTCTCCCCTTGAACTTCAAAATTCCATCAACACCCTCGCTGAATTCCAATTCCGCTCCTTGACTTCTTGCTTCCTTTGCTTCTTGCAAATACTGATCACTGTTTTGCCCTT
Organism: Ormosia semicastrata; assembly: GCA_029884595.1. NCBI lineage: Eukaryota > Viridiplantae > Streptophyta > Magnoliopsida > Fabales > Fabaceae > Ormosia > Ormosia semicastrata. The sequence goes on along the minus strand of JAQQTO010000022.1, from coordinate 5,719,505 downwards.
CTTGAATTCTATCCATCATATTATTCGAAATAATGATCAGATTCAAACATATCTTTCCCGGTGTCAACTTCACAGATAATCGCATATCCCGAAACTCTTCTATTAGTTCCTTCTCCTTTATCATCATAACAGAAGCATTAAGTGCTTTCTACTTAAAGCATCCGCTACGACATTCGCCTTCCCGGGATGATACTGTAACTGAAAGTCATAATCCTTCAGAAACTCGAGCCAACGCCTTTGTCTTATGTTCAACTCTTTCTGGTCAAACAGATACTTCAAACTTTTATGGTCACTAAAAACAGTGAACGTTGCCCCATAGAGAAAATGTCTCTATACCTTCAACGCAAACACCACTGCTGCTAACTCCAAGTCATGAGTCGGATAATTCCTCTCATGCACTTTCAACTGCCTCGACGCATATGCCACAACCTTACGATTCTGCATAAGTACACAACCAAATCCTTGATACGAAGCATCACAATACACCTCAAAAGGTTCATTCGGATCAAGTAGAATCAAAACCGGTGAAGTAGTCAGTCGTCGTTTCAACTCCTGAAAACTTTCCTCACATGCTTCAGTCCATGTAAACGGTTGATTCTTTCGTGTAAGTTGGGTAAGAGGTCCTGCAATCTTCGAAAACCCTTCTATGAATCGTCGATAATAACCGGCCAATCCGATGAAACTACGGATCTCTGATACTGTCTTCGGTCTATCCCATTCAATAACTGTCTCCACCTTTGCAGCATCAACTTCAATTCCATCTGCCGATATGACATGCCCCAAAAATTGTACTTCGCTCAACCAAAACTCACATTTGGACAACTTGGCATACAACTTATTCTCCCTCAAAATCTGGAGAACCACTCTGAGATGTTCAGCATGCTCCTCCTGACTTCGAGAATAAATCAAGATGTCATCAATAAAGACAACAATAAACTTATCCAAGTATGAACGGAAAATCCGGTTCATGAAGTCCATAAATATCGCAGGTGCATTAGTCACACCAAAAGGCATCACTTGATACTCGTAATGTCCGTAACGCGTCCAAAATGCAGTCTTTGGAATATCCTCCACTTTCACACGTATCTGGTGATAACTAGAACGTAAATCAATCTTAGAAAATATTGTTGCTCCTCGCAATTGATCCATTAAATCATCGATTCTTGGTAGTGGATATTTATTTTTTATCGTAATCTTGTTCAATTGTCGGTAGTCTACACATAGACGAGAAGTCCCATCCTTCTTCTTTACCAACAATACTGGAGCTCCCCAAGGTGATACACTTGGTCTCACAAACTGCTTCTCCAATAAATCCTCCAACTGCTTCTTAAGCTCTGCCAACTCTACTGGCGACATCCGATAAGGCGCCATAGATATAGGTCCAGCTCCAGGTACCAAATCAATAGAGAATTCAATCTCTCTTTCTGGCTGTATTCCAGGTATATCTTCAGGAAACACTTCTGGAAACTCATTCACTATGAAAATATCTTTTAAAACATCCTCACAGTGAACCTCCATGGAAGACATCAACAAATACTCTTGATCTCCATCCTTCAAACAAGCTTCCACTTGCGTAGCCGTTAGGAATCTAAGATCCTTAACCTTAGGAAAAACTAATGTCTTACTAGCACAGTCTATCAAGATATGGTTGGAAGACAACCAATCCATTCCTAAGATTACATTAATCTTGGAAAGAGGCAAACAAATCAAATCCACATGAAAGATTCTATCTCTAACAGATACAGGGCAATTCAAGCATACTCTTGTAGTTATCACAGGCTTATCAGTAGGAGTACTAACACTCAAATCATACGACAATGTAGTCACAGTTAATCCCAAACGCTCCACACAATCACATGCAATGAAAGAATGTGTTGCTCCCGAATCATTTAATACTGTTAAAGGATTACCTTCAATAGCACACTCCTCCATTATCAAGTCCTCAGATTTAGCGGCTTCCTCCCTGCTCATAGTATACACTCGACCACCCGCCTGTGGCCTTGCAGTACGAACACTGCCCACTGATGGCTCCACCTTTTACCGATCACACTCCTTAGAGAAATGTCCAGGCTTCCCACATCGATAACAAATCACCCCCTTATGCTGACAGTCCCTAGTGAGATGTCCTTTCCCACACTTAAAACATTTAAGTGCAGAAGTTCCAGTTGAAACTGCTCTACTACCACTAGAGCTTCCCCCAAATGATTGTTGTCGATTCTGACTTACTGCTGGTTTAGTATATGGTTTCTGCTGGTAACGGTTGCCACCGCTACTCTTCCCCCTTTGGAACCGTGCTGGTCCAAAATTCTTATTTCTCACCTCGCGCAGATGATCAATTTCTTCCACCTTTCGGCACTTATCTAGCAATACCAGAAACTGATCAATGTCCACAGTTGCTAAAGCTCGCTTGATGTCAAGCCTTAGCCCCTCTTCAAACTTCCTACACTTCCACTCCTCATCTGGATGCATCTGGAAGTACCTCGAAAACTTAGACAAGCTTTCGAACCTAGCTGCGTACTCACTCACAGTCATCGCCCCTTGCCTCAGACTAAGGAACTCCATCTCCTTAGTATGTCGAACACTGGCTGGGAAATACTTCCCCAGAAACTTCTGCCTAAAGAGCTGCCATGTCACAACTCTCCCTTCAGCTTGGATCAACCTCCGGGCTCCTGCCCACCAAGCCTCTCCGTCACCGACTAACACGAATGTGGCAAAAGTAAGCTTCCGTTCATCATTACAACCCATGCCTTCAAATATCTTTTTCAGCTCCTTTATCCACATATCAGCCTTCTCTGGGTCGAACTCTCCATGAAATTTCGGTGGATTGTTCCTCCGAAATTCTGACAAGCTATGAGCATCATCATGTGCCCTTTGATTCTGCTGTGCAACCACCTCAGCCATTCGTTGCATTGCTGCTACAGCTGCAACCATATTCTGATTATCGTCGTCGGCATTCCCAGCTGCTGCCCTCGCATTCATGCGTCTTCTTCCACGTCCTGCCATTTCGCTCTATCAATCAGACTGAACAACACAAAGAAAAGTGAAGGTCAGTCTTCAAACAATATTGTTTTTCTTTTGGAAAACAATTACAAAGAATCACACAACTTAGACAAGACAGACCTAACCACAAACCCAAAAGACTCTAACTTGGGCTCTGATACCAACTAATGTAACACCCACCTTAGGGTGCCACATTTATTGTTACTTAATGACCAAATTACCCTTCAATTAAAAATCGCGCTTGTATTGTAAATACGAATTATAAAATTTCTTAATGATAATAAGATAAGCTTAGCAGAAAGTAAAGACATAACAACATTGTCACACATAATTTACATCATATATATACATACAAGCCTTTAGTACTGTCGTACTTAAATATTTTACAAACTAGACTTCCAAAATATTTAAACTTTAAACTTTAAAACTAACATATAGCCCAAATCCTACAAGACAATGAGAACCCTCAGACGGGTCCTCCTCAGATTCCTCAGTAGATAGGAATCCATTATGATGTGCAGTCCTACGGACAGGTGTCCGAGCAGACGACACAATACTAACCGTACTGGGAGCACGATAGTAAGCTCCCCAATACTGCCTAATAGATATTGGGAATTCTAGTTGTACATAAATATTGACAGAAAAGTAAGGGTTTCCTAAATGTTATCTACTCAGTCTAATATTTAGGTCTCCCAAGTAATAGATACTCTCTCTCTCTAAGTCTACAGTCCATGCCTCATCTCCTCCGATGAATGTAAACCTCAGGTAGCCAAGGAAACTAGGTATCTGCATCTCTTCAAAACTCGACGTCCTCAGCGGAATCTAGCTCCTCCTCAGTTTCTCGCTCTTTTTCTTGCTCGACGTCTTAACAAATATAAATATAATACCAAACATACATACAAAGAGGTGAAATCACCTACGCCAATACCAGTATGGTAGTAATGAAGATAAACACATACAATATCTCATACAGTTATCATCCCATAATTACAATTATGCCACTAACATCAATATCATCACAAAACATGTAATACACAATAATTACAGTCATGTCATTATCAATAATCAATAAATCAATAAATCAATTATCATAAACAAAAATTATGATAATACCCTCTATCATTATATGTATGCACACAGACTCAATTTCCTACTCCATGGAGCTACAACTCAAGTCGGAGAGAGTGATCGAAAAGAAGTGTCGGTACCAACATGCCTTGGACCACGTGCTCAGTTTTGCACATCCAAGCATATACACGACGGTCTTTATCAGATCTTGATTAAGGATAGTGTCTCGGTCCGGATCATTGGTGTGTTGCGTCGGTCTAACCCACGATGCGGAGTAAGAGCTACCATCCGCCCATTGTAGGCAACCCGCACCCCAATGCCCCCAAGGTCAACGAGTGACTTACACTACGCATATCACACCCACTCGGAGGTGTAGTCTCTCCTAGGCAACTAGCCTCATACAGATCCATCGGACCTTTCCAATGCATGTACCATGCACTATTCATATTTCTATTTCATATCACATATTCGGGTCCCATACAATAATCTAACAATATAATTACTGTATTTTAATCGCGCGGTAATATTTTCACATTTTTCTCAATTGCGACTCAATTCTGTCGCCTTTTCAAAATCGCGTAGCGACTTTTCAACATTTTCCATATTTACACTTTAGTCCCTCAAAAACTCATATTTACGTCACAGTCCCTCAAAAATGAATATTTACAAAATAATCCCTCATAAAATTCATATTTACAAAATCGTCCCTCTTTTATAAAATATTTATAATTTAACCCCTCTAGAAATAATATTTACAATATTACCCCTCTAAAAACAAGTATTTACACAATTGCCCCTCATTTTGATAAAATTTATAATTTAGTCCCTCTTTTATAAAAATTTACGGTATAACTCCTCTAAAAATCAGTAAATGGTATTGTTTTTCAAAAATCATTATTTCTTTTCTTTACTACTCATAAAATCATTTTATTTTACTATACTCAAAATTTTCCCAAATTCATTTAAATCTCTCAGTTCTCATTTTAATTCATCAGTGTAAGGACTTTGGTTCTTTTTCCATAGTATAGCTGTAAGCCTCAGTACTCTTTGGAGTACACATACAATCGATTCATCATATTATTCACATCCTAAATTACACATAAAATCTCATGCTTTCATAATTTCACATACACACATAATATCAAAGCTTTAAGCATTTAATCACACATGCAAGCACAGAAACACAATCAAACATAACAAAAACACAATCAAATAATCGGTGAAGAACCTTTATGGATTTTTCACCGTACAAAACCATCCTCACACCACCAAAACCTGGTTGGTGAGGTTAAATCTCCCTCTTACCTCTTGAAGACAAACCCTTCAAGCTCTCCTCCTTCTCCTTGACTTTCGTATGGCTCACAACAATTCCTAACAATTCTAAAATAATTAGTAAAATCACAAACAATGCTCAATAATAACAAACCATGGAACAAACATGGCTTAGAAAATCATGAACATAGATTTGAACCATAAAAACCAAAGTTTACCTCCAAGAAAGTAAGCTAGAAGTGGGATTTTGAAGTACTTAGGATGTGATTTTGGGAAAACTTTCTACATGGAAAGTGTTTAGAATGTAATTTAGCTTTAAGAAGTGGTGAGAATAGAAATTATAGGTGATAGATGGTGTCTGTAAGGTGCTTGGCCGAACCAATGAAGAGAAAAGAAAGAAAAACTGATGCTTCAGTTCATAGGATTTTTGAGAGAAAAGATGGATGCTTTTTGATGAGAGAGAAAATGTAATTCTGTGAGAGTGAAATTATGAGTGCTGCTGCCGTGGGATAAACTTAGATAAAATTTAGGATTTACTTGAAGTAAAATATCCTATTCTGAATGCACATGGCTGATGTCATTCATTTGACTTTCAAGGTTATTGGATTGTTCAAGAACCTTGTAGAACCCCCTCCAAGCTGCTGCATGGTCGTGAGTTTCAAAGGAAATTTTAGACGAAATTAACATAACAGAATACTGTATGATGAGAGAACATTATTTCCCAAGTATGGCCAAAAATCAAATGTTGTCGGATAAGCATTCTATCGAATGATAATTCTGTCGGACGAATGGTGATTTTGTCAGACGAATATCAAAAACTGTCGGATAAACTAAAAATCAACAGAATTCCAAATTCGTCGGATGGGTGTTAACGTAGAAGAAACTTTCAAATTGTCGAACCGACAAAAATACTATATGATTAGAAATTCAAATTCGACGAATTTTGACATTAGAGAAGTTTCTTTACTGAATGACTAGAAATTCTTACTCGACGGTCATTAGCATCACAACTCGACGAACATTATCATTCTATTTCGACGAACATTGGCATCCATACTCGACGGAAATTGACATTCTTACTTAACGGACATGAGCCTTCTCACTCGACAGATTTTAATATTTTCACTCGATGAATTTTAACATAGTACCAAATAGTCAGAAGATCAAATTCGACAAATTTGAACAGAAGTTCAAATTCGACGGATATCTCAAATTCGACGGATATAGCATGGTCTTAAAATATTCAATTTTGACGGATTTTGGCATTATTTCAGAAAGTCCAATTCGACGAATATGAGCATCTCCACTCGACGGATACTACTTAGTGGCTTTGTCAAGATTCATTTTTCACCATTGTTCAGATCAACGGTTTAGATCAAAGCTTCTACAACAAGCTTTACAATCTAATGGTTCACCAAGAAGTCAATGCTTCTTTTGTTGACTCATTCTAATTGGTTTAGAAAGTCAAGCCTACCTTCGTTGACCTTCTCTTATTGGCTAGAATTTGTCCAGTCAGCTGTGCTGACTGTTTTTCATAAACGTGGGCCCCACGAACTTTTCGGGTCCATAAAATAATTTTTCTACTATTTTTGAGACAGTAGGTACTGTTGAATAAAATAATATTATAAAAATATAAAATTATTTTATTACACAGTTAAATTCTAAAAATTACGAGATTAATATATATATCAATCAGAATTGGGTTTAGTAAGATCCCCACTCTAATTATTAAAATAAGATTTTTCCTATTTAAATTATTATTTTCTTGACTCGGAGCAAATCACACAAAATGATCAAAAATGATCTCAGAACAGTCAAACTATTTTTATAACACACAGAAAATGAAAAATAGTGTAATTCTGCTATTACTATTCACATAGTTAGAATTTGGGGTGTTACAATCAAGAATGATAAATCCTCACAAGATTTACTCTCAATTCCTCAAGTATTTAAAAGGTAGGTATTTCACTCAATTCAACCTATGAAAAATTGCATTACCATAAGCTTGCTTATCTTCTACTTCTCCACTACTCAAAATACATGCACACACAAATCAAGAGGACTTTATTCAAGGTTGTAATGAGATCAAGGTAAATGAGGTGGGTAATATGGATATGACAGGTTAAATACCAAAGAGAATAAAAATGCATTAGGGTTGAGTTTAAATAACAAGCATGAAAGTTCATCCTAACTCTACCTAATGCAAATTTCCTTTACATATTCTTTTCGCTTTCCCTTTTTACCTTGTTGACCTTTCTTTACACTTTGTTTCTTTTTTTTTTTAAGATGGCTACTTTTTTCTTTTTCATCAATCGTTTTGCACATACACCCCAACACTTGTTCAAGAACTCATCCAATGTCAATGCTCTCTTATTCTCTAAGGTTATAAGAACATTTTTTTTAAGACATGTATTGAACTAAAAATAAGGAATGGTCGAATAAGTTCAAAAGTGTTAAGTAATGGAAAATATGCAAGGTTGGCTATTTAGTTAAAGTAGCTATTTCAAGAAAACTGCCTTAATCATGTTTATGTATTCATGTGAAAATGTAGCCTCAAATAGAGTCAAAGCAAGTTCTAGAGTAACAATTCCATGAGTAAAAATCACACAAGAAAGAAGAGAATAGTACAAATGTTCAATCCATTCATCAATAGGCTCAAAATCTCACAAGGCATGCATCTATCATTCTTAATTCACCAATTCAACATCCATAACCAAGCATGTGAATTTTAAGAAAAAGATAATTTATTCAATCATGCTATGTTCCCTGAAGTTGAATTGCTACTTCTACACAAAATAGTTATCTACCTAATTACTCCTTATTCTGCCACCAATTTAGATGCGTCTCAAGAGTAAATTTACCTTAAGGGCATAATTTACTCCTTACTCTGTCATCCTTAATTAGTTTTGCTGTTAGTAAGTTACTAACAAACATATCAATAAACATACTTCCCTAATTTGTTTTTTGTTTTTTGTTTGTTTTTTATTTTTTTTTCAACTATCCTTCAACTATCCTTCCCTCTTACCAGATCACAACATTGTCCTCAATGTCAAAACATAGATAGGTAAAGAATATAAGATATTACCTATTGTGGCAATTACTGAAAAGAGAAACTTTACACAAATTTAAACAGAAACAACGTACGATGAATAAAATCAAAGGTAAAGGAAAGTTATAGATGAAGTGTTAGATCAAACCCACATTCCTTGCTGCTTCCTTTACTGCTTCCTTCTGACCAATCTATCTGAGCTATTATTGGATCAGGTTCATAAATAAAAGTTTATAATTTATCAATTAATTCATCAATAGTGGAAGCAAAGATAAGGAGTTGTCTTGCCGAAGGTGTGATAAAGTTCTATTCTACAGCATGGTCAAGAAAAGATAACAAATTATCAAAGAAATTATTAACATTCAACAAACCTATGGGTTTATGGTGGATATTCAGTTGGGTCCAAGAGATAATTTGAAAAATTTCTTCCAAAGTATAAAAATCACATGGTAAGGTAATGAATGTATCAGAGTTTTCAATCATTGTCCTCATTCGTCCATGCATAGATGATACTTGAAGTTCCTACCCAATTGTCTTTCCAATGATGTTCTTTTGAGTTAAAGGTCTAGGAATGATATCTAAAACTTGACCGCCTCTTAGATGTGCAGAAAGTGATATAGCCCCTATTAACCTAATGCTACCTCCCCCATATATACTACACAAATGTTCCTCGCAGCAAGTGTTCGACCAATAGTGCTTGTTGCATTTACAAACTCTAAACCCTTCCCATAACTTGACCCACAAAATACACAGATATTGGTAAGTCTATGAACAGAAGCTCCCTCTATTTCTACACTCACACTCCCTTTGAATGATTATAAGTTGGAGGAAAGTAAAGGAAATGGAATGTTTAAATAGGTAAATGGAAAATGTAATGATAGCACCTACATGGGTAGGTTGGCTGTTGTCAGAAATTTTGAAACATAGAGTTTTATTATTATTATTATTATTATTATTATTATTATTATTATTATTATTATTATTATTATTATTATTATTATTATTATTATTATTTTGAAAGAAAACGAGAGCTGGAACCAGTCCAAAACTGGAGGCTAGGCTCTCACGCTTGTTTATTCAACAAAGATGACATATCTTTATATTGCGTGTCATCAGTGCAATAGGTGACGTATCTTTGAGTTACATATCACCAGTGCAACATAAGAACTCCACAAGGATTAGAATACCCTGTCAAAATAGGCCACAAAAACCTTTGAGTCCTTTCTGTCCTGCTTACGGAATAACAACTATCTTTCTGCTAACCTAATTAAAGGCCCGTATTCTAAGAAGGTAGTACTCTGTAGCCAGTCAGAACTTGCCATAGAGGCCTGCTAATTAAAGTAAGTATATGGCTTAGAGACAATTTCACGTGCACTGGAAAGACGAGACATTTTTATCTGTCCATCAATCGTCCAGAGCTTGGGAAAATCCTGGGAATGGACAATGCAGCTCTCTACAGAGCATGATACACGAACTTTATTTACGGACTGGTGTGCAAAGGTCCACCCGAGTCAATGACGAGTCTGCCACTGGTAGGGGCTCCACACTCAATTAAGAGCATGGTACTCTTTCAATACCCTTTTTTTTATATTAACAAGATAATAACATACATGTTGTTGTAATTGTGGCTCACATCTTTTAGTTTTACGTACAGTAATGGCTTAAACACCTTCTATGAGTCGAGGATAAGCTTCCCATCTAATTTTCTTATAAATTAGCAAACAAGGTCTTTTTGAGTTAGATTCCCAAGACTGTAACACTTTTGTTCGTCCCTGAAAAGATTTCACAAATTAAGTTCACAATGCACAACTCCATAAGAATGCGTCTCAAGAGTCAATAAGATATCATCTAATGACTCATTACTCAGTCTATTCTTAATAAATTATATTTTATCTTCTCAATTTGTGAAAATCATCCCCAAAGAATGACATCGCCTGTTACAATTCCATCACACACATTTATGACAAACTTGCATTCTTTTTTCTCTTCTCCTTTTAGAATACGAACTTTTACTGAGACCTGAAAAGTATGGGGCCAATGAATTTGAAGATTCACCTGCTAAACGGACCTTTGCTTCAATTATCTAGCGTATATCTTTTGGGATGCCCTTGTGCATTAACATTCTCAATTTTTCACACCTAACTTTATAGATTTTTGTTAGAGCATTTTGAGGAAGAGAAGGAAAATGCTTTCTTAAAATCGAGAGAATGACATCCATTTTAAAGGAGAATGAATCAGTGGTTATGGAAAATTGAAAAACAAACTGACTTGAGAGCCACAGAGTACTATTATCTGCCACTAAACCAGGGTCACAAAGAACTGCAAAAAGAAAGCCACAAAATTAAAATAAATTCTTCTCATAACAAGATTAGAAAGAAAGATGAATTCTACCTCAATAACTTGATTTTCCAGAAATGGTTTGAGTATTTATCAGATGCAAATTAAAAGATGCAAACCAAGTCTACAAACTTGATGCGGGATTAATTGTTGCTTTGCGAACCCAAGTGCAAGTTGTCTCAAGTAATAAATTTCTCGAGAGTCCGAGGTCGATCTACAGGGAATTATTGAAGATTAATTAAGGTGAAGTAAATATTTTGTTACTACGGTAAAAATTATTTACTTGGGTTAAAAGATCCACTCTTGGTAAATAAAGTAAAGGTAAGATTAATTCCTTTTATAACTCAATTAGAATCCTCGCAACATGGAGGTTCTAATCGGAAAATACAACGTTAAAAGTCTAATTAAAATAATATACGTAATTATATTATGTTTCCAAAAAATATTGCTACCACTTATAAATGGTTTAAAGCATTCATTGTACTAATATTTTGTCTATAACAAATCAAGAACTCCACTTTATAAAGAGAGTTTCTAACACCACCACTTGTAAATGGGTTAAAGCATTCATTGTGCCAATCTCTTGTCTACAACAAATCAAGAACTCCACTTTACAAGGAGGGTTTCTTAATTGATTGGAAACAAAATACAATACGTATAATGACCACTTGAAAATATATCATTTAAGCACAAGAGAGAAATTAATCTAACCTTATTTCATTACCAAGAGCTTCACTCTTTCACTTAAGCAAAATGAAACTTAGTTACTCATAGATAAGAAGAAATAAAGAGAGAAGAAGAAGAAGAAGAAGAACATGACTTCAATTTAGAACAAAGGAAAATTACTACAAGAAAACCTAGTAACAAACTAACATAATTTTGGTACCTAACACCTAACACCTTTAATGATCTGCCAAGACCCCCTTTTATAGAGGATTAGAGATACAAAATGACAAGGGGGCTGAGTCATTAGTGAGTGGATGAGTGAAAAATGAGTGGAAAATGCCAAATGACTTTTGGTGAGTGAAAAATTATAGAGATTCCTTATCTCCAAAATCATTTAGCTTTGAAGTCATTGAATGCGTTAGAATGAGAAATTATGATTTTGATAAAAGTTGTAGGTCTAGATCTTAGCTTTCAAATGACTTTAGTTTTAGTCTAATATTATTTCTATAACTCCAGATAAGTTCAAATTACTGCACACTGCTCAGGCCCAGTCACAGCTCCTCTGCTCTGACTTTCAAGCCCGATATCACCCATTAGGCCTCAGATTCTGGAAAAGTGTTCAACGTGAAAATTATAGATATAGGTCTTAGCTATTCAGCATCAAAATTTCAACCTATTTGACAACATCTTGCCCGAAATTTGGTATGAATAGTACACATAGGTCAAGCTGTTAGGAACAACACTCTAGTTCTTACTTCAACCCCAATTTGAGTTATCTACTCGTGTGATTGGGCCTTTGAGGTCTTCATGAAAATTATATAGCTCTATCTTATCTTTAAAATGCCACTAGATTCACCTTATTTGGCCATCTACATGCTAAGATATAACCTAAATACAGAAATAATGTAAGACGTAAATTATACTAAAAAATTCAATTAAGTCCAATTTGAGTCCAAACTTACAAAACATAATCAAATTCAATCAATTAAGTACATGGAGAGTGTAAACAACTAAAAATGAAGACTTATTAATGTATCAAATATGTGATCATCAAATTCTCCCACACCTAGCTTTTTGCACTCCTGGGCAAAACACACAAGACCAAAACTAAAAAAAAAAATGAAACAGACTCAAAAGTTATACACTCTAAAAGACTTAATTTCTAATACTATTTAAAAATGAAGAGCAACCAATCATTCAAGTAATCAAAATATTCATGAGGTAACATATCTTCACATCTCAAACCAACAAGTAAGGAAACGTCAATTGAAAAGCATGAGTCAAGAATGATAGATCTTCACAAGATTCACTCTCAATCCCTCAAGTGTTTAAAAGGTAGGTATTTCACTCAATTCAACCCATGAAAATTGTACTACCATAAGCTTGCTTATCTTCTACTTCTCCACTACTCAAAACACATACATACACAAATCATGAAAACTTTATTCAAGGTTGTAATAGGGTCAAGGTAAAGGAGAATGTAATATGGATATGATAAGTTAAATACCAAAGATAATAAAAGAACATGAAAGCTGAGTTCAATTAACAAGCATGAAAGTTCATCCCAACTCCACCTAATACAAATTCCCTTTATATATTCTTTTCCTTTCCTTTATTGCCTTGTTGACCCTCTTTTTCTTTTTACATTTTTTTTATTTTTGATTTTTGATTTTTTGATTTTTATTTTATTTTTATTTTATTTTTTTACAAAAAAAACATCATATATACATTTTTTTAACCATTCTGCACACACACCCTCACACTTGTTCAAGAACTCATCGAATGACAAAGCTAATGTTCTCTTATTTCCTAAGGTCAGGTAAGAACATAGTTTTTCATTTAAGGCACATAATGAGTTCGAAACAAAGAATGGTCAAATAAGCTCAAAGAGGTTAAGCAAAGAGAAATAGGCCATTTCCAATGTTTTACGTTGGCAGGAATCAGAGAATTTTCAAGAAGTCATAAGAGTGCTTGATATCATATTGAGACAATATGCTGCTAAGCAAGATTGGCTATTTGATTAAAGTAGCTATTTCAAGAAAAATGCCTCAATCATATTTATGTATGCATATGAAAATGTAGTTTCAAAAAGAATCAAAACAAGTTTTAAAGTAACAATTCCATGAGTGAAATTCACACGAGAAAGAAGAAAATGATACAAATATTCAATCCATTCATCAATAAGCTCAAAATCTCACAAGGTATAATTCTATCATTCTCAGTCTACCAATTCAACATCCGTAACCAAGCATGTGAATTTTAAGAAAGAAGACAATTTACTCAATCATGCAAATTTCCATGAATTTGAATTACTACTTCCACACAAACTAGTTGTCTACCCCAACTAAGATGCGTCTCAAGAGTAAAATTTACTCCTTACTCTGCCATCCTTAACTAGTTTACTAAGTTACTGACAAACATATAAACACAACAAACATATTAATACACATATTTCCTAAAATATTTTTTTTGGTTTTTTATATATATATATTTTTGTTTTTTTTTACACAACTATCCTTCCCCCCTACCAGATCAATACATTGTCCTCAATGTTAAATATAGATAGGTAAAGGGTAGAAGATAGTACCTGTTGTTGCAATTACTGAAAAGAGAAATCTCACACAAATTTAAACAGAAACAAAGTACGATAAATAAAACCAAATCTTATAATTATTTAAATAGTTAGAGCATCTTGGCTGGTTTTCTTTTCATTCTGCTTCCCTCACCGCTTCCTTCGGACCAATCTATCTGAGCTGTTACTGGATCAGGTTTATAAACAAAAGCTTCTAATTTATCAATCAACTCATCAATAGTAGAAGTAGAGATAAGGAGTCATCTTGCAGAAAGTGTGACAAATTTCTGTTCCACAGCATGGTCAACAAAAGATAACAAATTATCAAAGAAATTATTAATATTCAACAAACCTATGGGTTTATGGTGGATGTTCAGTTGGGCCCAAGAGACAATTTGAAAGACTTCTTCCAAAGTACCAAAACCACCAGGTAAGGCAATGAATGCATCAGAGTTTTCAAGCATTGCCTTTATTCGTCCATGCATAGATGATACTTGAATTTCCAGTCCAATTGTCTTTCCAACGATGTTCCTTCGAGTTAAAGGTTTAGGAATGACACCTAAAACTTGACCACCTCTTACAAATACAGAAAGTGGTACAGCCCGCATTAACCCAAGGCAACCTCCACCATATACTACATGAATGTTCCTCGCAGTAAGTGTTCTACCAATAGTGCTTGCTGTATTTACAAACTCTAAACTCTTCCCATAACTTGTCCTACAAAATACACAGATACTGACAAATCTACGAACAGAAGAAGAAGCTTCCTCCATTTCTACACTCACACTCTCTTTGAATGATTATGAGTTGCAGGAAAGTGAAGAAAATAGAGTGTTTAAATAGGGAAGAGAATAGAAAAAGTAATAATAACTCCTATACAGGTAGGTTGGCTAGTGTCAGAAAAGTTTAAAATTTTTTAATAAAAAGTAATAATAATAATAATAAATTTTTTTTTGTTTTTTATTTTGATTTTGTTTTTTTTTTTACTTCAAGAAAACTATCAGGGTAAAGAAGTCTAGAAACCCCCAAAGGATCTCATTCGAAGGATCGTCTGTCCAAAACCAAAATTCAACAAAATCATACAAAGATAAAATAATAATAACAAATGATTATATACCTTTATGTACAGGTTTCATGGCAGATCTTTATACTGCTGTCATGAGTGCAGTAATACCAAGACGGCTCAGCCAATCTGGGCATTTTTCTCCCTCTCGCTTATGGGATATCCCAGCCTATGCATCGTCCCTCTAGTTAAAGAGAGAAAATCTGAATACGACGACCAGTGACCACAGCCAGTGAGAGGTCGCTGAAGAGCCCATGGCATTAAATCACAGGATCCAGCTCAGAGGCATTGTCATGCGAGAATGCAAACACGGGACGCTTCTTTCTATCCATCAGCAAGCAGAGCCTATGGTTAAAACCTGAGAATACTTGCGCAGCTCTATACAGAGCATGGCACACTAATCTTATTTACGGACCGGCGTGCGATGGTCCACCCGACTCAATGACGGGGCTGCCGCTGGCAAGGGCTCCTAATCTATTTAAAGACCAAGTTTTGCCTTTGTTTTATTCTTTTTTTATTATCTTTTTCTTTTTCTTCTTTTTTTTTTTTTTTTTTCTTTTCTTCTTCTTTTTTTTTTTTTTTTTCTTTTTTTTTCTTTTATCTTTTTTTTTTTGAAGATGTACAAGATAATATATACATGTTATTATGATTGTGGCTCACATCTTCCTCTGGTTTCACGTCCAGAAACGGCTTAAACGCCTTCTATGAGTCGAGGATAAGCTTCTCATCCAATTTTCTTATAAATTGGCAAACAGGGTCTTTTTGAGTCAGATTCCCAAGACTATAACGCTCTTGCTCGTCCCTGAAGAGATTCCACAAACTAAGAAGTTCACACTGCACAACTCCACAAGATTGCATCTCAAGAGTCAATAAGATATTATCTAATGACTCCTTACTCAGTCCATTCTTGATGAAGAATATTTTATCTTCTCTGTTTACAGAAACCATCCCCAAAGAGCAACATCGCGTGTTACAATTCCATCGTGCATACTTGTAACAAACTTGCATTCTTTTTGCTATTCTCCTTTTTGAAAATGAACTTTTACCGAGACCAAGCATGTATGGGACAAATGAATCTAAACATTCACCTGCTAAATGAACCTTTGCTTTGATTATCCAGCGTATATCTTCTGGGATGCCCTTATACATTAATAGTCTCAGTCTTTCACACCTAGCTTTGTAGATTTTGGTTAGAGCATTTTTAGGAATAGAAGGGAAATGCTTTCTTAGATTTGAGAGAATGACATCCATTTTGAAGGAGAAGGAATCAATTATTATGGGAAACTGAAAGACAAACAGACTTGAGAGTCACGAAGTACCGTTATCCACCATTTAACCGGGAACTGCAAAAAGAAAGAAACAAACTTAAAATAAATTCTACTCATAACAAGGATTAGAAAGAAAATTGACCATGTTAGCAAACCAAGGCATGGAATTGACAGAAAATAAAAATTCATCCGAAAAAGAATCATTGATAGGTGTGTTATCAAAAGATGAGCCTGTTGTAAGTCTGGACAAATGATCTGCAACAACATTTTTGGCTCATTTCTTGTATTTTATTATGATGTTGAATTCTTGAAGCAATAAGATCCACTGTATCAACCTAGGTTTGACATCCTGCTTAGACATTAAATATCTAACAGCAGCATGATCAGTAAAAACAACAGTGGAAGAACCAATTAAATAAGCTCGAAATTTGTCCAATGTAAAAATTACAGCAAGTAGTTCTTTTTCAGTAGTGGTGTAATTCATTTGTGCACTATTCAAAGTTCAACTTGCGTAATAAATTACATGAGGCTTACCTTCCTTTCTTTGTCCTAAAACAGTACTAACAGCAAAATCACTAGCATCACACATCAACTCAAAAGGCAAAGACCAGTCAAGAGATTGTATGATAGGAGCAAAAGTCAAAAGATCGATTAATTTTTAAAAATATTTCTAATAATCTTGGGTCCAATCAAATGGTGCATCTTTTGTTAGAGGATTACATAAAGGTCTAGATATGGCACTAAAGTCCTTTACGAATCTTCTATAAAATCCTGCATGTCCTAAAAAAGAATGAACTTCTCTGACTGATTTTGAGGAAGGCAAATGAGCAATTAATTTAACTTTGGCCTTATCAACTTCTATTCTCTTAGAAGATATCACATGACCTAACACTATTCCTGAGGTAACCCTGTAATAACATTTTTCCCAATTTAATACAAATCTTTTTTCTTCACAACTTTTAAGAACTTTTTCCAAATTATCAAGACAATTTTCAAAAGAATTTCCAAAAACTATCAGATCATCCATGAAAACTTCTAATAATGTCAATCATGTCACTGAAAATACTTAGCATGCATATTTGAAAAGTTACCGGAGCATTATAAAGACCAAAAGGCATTCTTCTATATGCAAAAGTGCCAAAGGGGCAAGTAAAAATGGTATTTTCTTGGTCCTCTAATGCAATTGGTATTTGATTATACCCTAAATAACCATTAAGAAAAAAATAGTAGGGATGTCTTGCTACTCTTTCCAGAATTTGATCAAGAAATGGCAATGGAAAATGATTTTTCCTAGTTGCTGCATTCAATTTTCTGAAATCAATATGCATACGCCAACTAGATAAGACTCGGGTAGGTATTAATTCTCATTTTTCATTTTCAACCACTGTTATTCCAGATTTCTTAGGCACAACTTGTGTAGGGCTTACCCACTAGTTATCAAAGATAGGATAGATAATTCCAACATCAAGTAACTTAAGAACTTCAGCTCTAACTACCTCTTTCATGTGTGGATTTAATCTTCTTTGAGGTTATTGAGATGTTTTAGCATTATCCTCTAAATGTATTCTATGTGTATAAATTAATGGATTAATACCTTTTCTGTCCTTTAATGTCCATCCAATTGTACTTTTATGCCTTTTAAGTACTTCTATCAATATACCTTCTTGTTCTTTGGTCAGGGATGAGGAAATTACCACTGGAAAGCTTTGTTCTTCTCCCAAAAATGTGTACTTCAACCCAGCAGGTAATGGCTTTAGTTCTAGTGTGGGTAATTCTTCATAGGTATCATCATTCATGGGTTTTGGCTCTTCGAATCTTGACTTCCTTTCTTTGTATTCCATTTCCTGTGTACAGTCAAGCAAAGAGCATATTTCAGAAACATCATCATCTAATTGTGTAGATGAATCCAATGAATTAATTAAACAAATTTCTAATGGGTCAGAAGAACTCTTGGTTTGAAGATGATCATCTATAATGGCCTCAATCCCTTCAATCTCTTCATCGTCATCATAAACTTCATGTGGTTGCTTGCACATGTTGAAAACATTAAGTTCTACTATCATATTTCCAATTGTTAGCTTCACCACTCCATTTCTGTAATTTATCAGAGCATTAGATGTTGCTAAAAATGGGTGACCTAGAATAACAGGAACTGACTTAGAACTATCAACCATAGGTTCAGTTTCCAAGACAATAAAATCCACAGGATATATGAATTTATCAACTTGTACCAATACATATTTTACTATTCCTTTTGGAATTTTAATTGATCTATCAGCTAGTAGAAGAGTTACAGAAGTTGGTTTTAACTCACCAAGGTTGAGTTGCTGATAAACTGAATATGGAAGCAAATTAACACTAGCACCAAGATCAAGTAAAGCTCGTTCAATTTTATGTTCACCAATAATGCATGAAACTGTAGGACAATCAGGGTCTTTATATTTCAACTTATTATTGTTTTGAATAATGGAGCTTACTGTTCAAAAAAAATGCATTCTTTTTCACATTATGTTTCCTTTTAACAGTACACAAGTCTTTCAAAAATTTGGCATAACAAGGAATCTGCTTGATAGCATCTAACAGAGGAATATTGACCTTCACTAGTTTAAAGATTTCAAAAATATCACTGTTATGATTCACTTTACTTGAACTGTTTAATGCTTGAGGAAATGGGGGTAAAGACGAGGGTTTGTTCTCCTTTTGGCTAGGTGGCTTATCAACTCCTTCCTCATCTTTGGGACTTGACTCATCATTTTTCTCACAAGGTTCAAGAATTTGTTTTTCAATAACCTTTCCACTCCTAAGAGTTATCACTGAGTTGACTTGATCTATTTTTTGACTTTCTGAACTACCCTCATTTAGGTTGTATTGACCCTTAGGATTTGGTTGAGGTTAAGAGGGAAACTTTCCTTTCTCATGAATGGCAAGTGCAGAAGAAAGTTTAGCAAGAGTTTCATTTATGTCAATCATAACTTGAGTGTTTTGGTTATTGATGACCTCTTATTTTTCCACGAATGCATGCAATGTTCCGTCAAGATTTTTCCTATATGGTGAGATATAGGGTGCATATCCTTGAGAATTTTGATAATCTTGTTGGGGCCTGAGGAGGTGGTGGTTGCATGAATTGTGCCTGATTGTTGGTCCTCCAACTGAAGTTCAGGTGATTTCTCCATCCCAGATTGTATGTATCTGAAAAAGAAGAAGTGAATGGCTTTTTAAAATTATTCATTGCATTTACTTGCTCATGCACAACTTCTTTAAAAATAGAAATTTTTGGACATTCATTTGTTGAGTGTCCCAATTCATCACAAATGCTACAAATTTCTTCATTTTGCACAGATTTGATTTCTCTTACTTTTCTAGATTCCATGGCTTTAACCTTTCTAGCCAAACTAGCAAACCTAGCATTTAAATCTTCTTCTTGACTAAGATGATATTTTCCTTTACTAGCATTTGCAAGGTTAGATCTGATTGAATTTTCAAAAGGATTAATACCATGCCAAGATTGAGAATTTTTAGCTAAACGGTCTAAATAGTCTAAAGCTTATTCAAGTTCTTTAATTTATCAAGAAACTCACCATTGTACATGGTTTTCACAAATTGTTTAGTTTCAAGTGTTAACCCTTCATAAAAGAAGCTTATAGTGCGCTATTTTTCAAAACCCTAATGTGGGCAAGAATTCAACAAATCTTTAAAACGTTCCCAACTTTGAAAATATGCTTCATTTGAATTTTAGGAAAAATTTTGGATTTGTCTTTTCAAAGCATTGGTTTTATGTGTTGGAAAAAATTTCTTTAAAAACTCACCTTGCATTTCTTGCCATGTGCCAATTGATCTTGGTTTCAAAGTGTTAAGCCAAGCTTTTGCTTTATCTTTTAAAGAAAAAGGAAATAATTTAAACTTAACAACCTCTTCAGTGCAAGTTTGATCATGAAAAGCAGTACATACTTCCTCAAATTCTTTTTGATGTAAATATGGGCTTTCAAATTCTAAACCATGGAAATTAGGAAGTAAAGAAATCATATCTGGCTTGAATATAAAATTGTTAGCATTGAGTGGAAAGATAAAACATGATGGACTAGAATTTTGAGACGGTTGCAAATACTCACGCATGGTTCGCAATGGTTGATTTTCATGTTCATCATGCACACTTTCATTTTCAGCCATTGTGTTTGATGTGTGTGATTGTGATTCAGACAAATCAATAAAGTACTAGGATTAACTTTAACCAAACGACCAGAATTTAAATCACGATACCAATTAAGCATAAACAAGTAACTTAAAATATAAAATAAAATATACAAGCTAGCAGTATAAACCGTCCATTAAATATTAACAAAGGTGTGGTATAAACCAACTACCAAATAAGTTAATAAGCAAAAAAATTAAAAAGTTAGTATGCAGATAAATTAAAATGTTAGAAGCAAGTAAATTAAAATGTTAGAAGCAGGTAAAGTAAAAAGTTAGATAGCTGATAACGTAAGAAGTTAGATAGTTAGTAAGAGAGTTAGTAAGTTAGTAAACAAAAAAAATAAATGACAGAAGATAAAATACAGAAAATAAAGTGTGAAAAGTAAATTTAAAATATGAAAATCAGAGAATCGGAAAGCCGATTTTTTGCTCCAGTGAGAAAAGAGAAGAAGAAAGATTATTTCATTAATGATTAAAGATTACAGAGAGATTAGGGAGAGTTTCCCCCACTAAGTTAGTACGTATAGAAATTAAAAAGGAAGAGGTTCCCCCACTAATTAGTATGTTAGTATATATACAAAAATTTTACACCAGAAATTTGGTCTTCAAATCAAGTCCCTAGCAACGGCGCCAAAAACTTGATGCAAATTAAAAGTTACAAACCAAGTCTACAAACTTGATGCGGGATTAATTGTTACTTTGCGAACTCAAGTGCAGGTTGTCTCAAGTAATAAATTTCTCGGGAGTCCAAGGTCGATCCACAAGGAATTGTTGAAGATTTATTAAGGTGAAGTAAATATTTTGTTACTACGGTAAAAATTATTTACTTGGGTTAAAAGATCCACTCTTGGTAAATAAAGTAAAGGTACGATTAATTCCTTTTATAACTCAATTAGAATCCTCGCAACATGGAGGTTCTAATCGGAAAATACAACATTAGAAGTCTAATTAAAATAATATACATAATTATATTATGTTTCCAAAAAATATTACCACCACTTATAAATGGGTTAAAGCATTCATTGTGCCAATATTTTGTCTACAACAAATCAAGAACTCCACTTTATAAGGAGAGTTTCTAATACTACCACTTGTAAATAGGTTAAAGCATTCATTGTGTCAATCTCTTGTCTACAACAAATCAAGAACTCCACTTTACAAGGAGGGTTTCTAAATTGATTGGAAACAAAATACAATACGTATAATGACCACTTGAAAATATATCATTTAAGCACAAGAGAGAAATTAATCTAACCTTATTTCATTACCAAGAGCTTCACTCTTTCACCCAAGTAAAATGAAACTTAGTTACTCATAGATAAGAAGAAAGAAAGAGAGAAGAAGAAGAAGAAGAACATGACTTCAATTTAGAACAAAGAAAAGTTACTACAAGAAAACCTAGTAACAAACTAACATCATTTTGGTACCTAACATCTAACACCTTCAATGATCTGCCAAGGCCCCCTTTTATAGAGGATTATAGATACAAAATGACAAGGGGGTTGAGTCATTAGTGAGTGGATGAGTGGAAAATGCCAAATGACTTTTAGTGAGTGGAAAATTATGGAGATTCCTTATCTTCAAAATCATTTAGCTCTGAAGTCATTGAATGCATTAGAATGAGCAATTATGATCTTCATAAAAGTTATAGGCCTGGATCTTAGATTTCAAATGGCTTTAGTTTTAGTCCAATATCATTAATATAACTCTATAGAAGTTCAAATTACAGCACACTGCTCAGGCCCAGTCACAGCTCCTTTGTTCTTACTTGCAAGCCCAATATCACCCATTAGGCCTCAGATTCTGGAAAAGTGTTCAACATAAAAGTTGTAGATATAGGTCTCAACTATTCAGAATCAAAATTTTAGCCCATTTGACAACCTCTAGTCCAAAATTTGGCATGAATAGTACTTATAGGTCAAGCCATCAGGAACAACACTCTAGTTCTTGCTTCAACCGCAATTTGAGTTATCTACTCGTGTGATTGGGCCTTTGAGGTCTTCATGAAAGTTATAAAGATCTATCTTATCTTTAAAATGCCACTAGATTCACCTTATTTGGCCACCTACATCCCAAGATATAGCCCAAATACATAAATAATATAAGACGTAAATTATGCTAAAAAATTCAATTAAGTCCAATTTGAGTCCAAACTTACAAAACATAATCAAACTCAATCAATTAAGTACATGGAGAGTGCAAATGACTAAAAATGAAAGCTTATTAATGTATCAAATATGTGATCATAACTATCCATTGACCTTAAACACATTACCATTCCTAGGGTTCCCAATGTCTATGGCCCCATGAGGATACACGTGTTTGACAATAAAATGGTCAGTCCACCTAGATCTCAATTTTCCAAGGAATAAGTGAAGACAAAAATTATAAAGCAAAACATTTTCTCAAAATTGATTTTTCATGAAAAGCTTTTGTTTTAGCTTTGTAAATTTTTTAGTTTTCATATACATCATTTTTTAATTCTTTAAATTTATTTAATTGCAATTTGTGTAACTTGCAAGCACCATCAAGATTTAAGTTGAAATCTTTAATGGCTCAAAATGCTTTATGCTCTAGTTCTACAAGCAAGTGACAGGATTTTTCATAAACTAACCGATAGGGTGACATGCCTAAAGATGTTTTGAAAGCAGTACGGTAAGCCCAAAGTGCATCGTTTAATCTTAAAGACCAATCTTTACGATTTGGGTTAACCATTTTTTTCAAAATTTGTTTAATCTCGTTATTTGCTAATTTTACTTGTCCACTTGTCTGAAGATAATAAGGGGTGACAATTTTGTGGGTAATGTCATATTTCTTCATTAAGGATTCAAATGATTTATTACAAAAATATGTTCCCTTATCACTAATGATAGTTTGAGGGATTCCAAATCGACTCAAAACATTTTATTTTAAAAATTTAAGAACAATTTTACGATTATTATGTCGACATGGAATTGCTTCAATCCATTTTGAGACATAATTAAATGCAACCAAAATATACATAAATCTAAATGATGATGGAAATAGACCCATGAAATCAATTCCCCAACATTAAAAAATTTCAATGACAATGATAGGGTTCAGAGGCATTATCTTTCATTTAGAAATGGAACCTAATTTCTGACAATTTTTATAACTTTTGCAAAAAAGTATAGCTGTCCTTAAATAAAGTGGGCCAATAAAATCCACACTACAGGATTTTTGCAGCTGTTTTCTTTGAAGAAAAATTGACCTCCACATGCTTCTGAATGACAAAATTTAATAACACTACCTACCTCACTGTTGGGTACACATCTCTGAAAGATATGATAAGGACAATATTTGAACAAATATGGGTCATCCCAATAAAATTTTTTCACCTTAGTCATAAACTTCTTTCTGTCTTGGTGTATCCATTGAGGCGGCATCTTTCCTGTTACAAGAAAATTGACAATGTTAGTAAACCAAGGCATGAAATTGACAGAAAATAAAAATTCATCAGAAAAAGAATCATTGATAGGTGTGTTATCAAAAAGTGAGCCTGTTGTAAGTCCAGATAAATGATCTGTAATAACATTTTTGACTCTTTTCTTATCTTATTTGTGATGTTGAATTCTTGAAGCAACAAGATCCACTATATCAACCTAGGTTTGGCATCCTGCTTAGACATTAAATATCTAACATCAGCATGATCAGTGAAAACAATAGTAGAAGAACCAATTAAATAAGCTAGAAATTTGTTCAATGCAAAAATTACAGCAAATAGTTCTTTTTCAGTGGTGGTGCAATTCATATATGCACTATTCAAAGTTCGACTTGCGTAATAAATTACATGAGGCTTACCTTCCTTTCTTTGGCCTAAAACAACGCCAACAGCAAAATCACTAGCATCACACATCAACTCAAAAGGCAAAGACCAGTCAGGGAATTGCATGATAGGAGCAGATGTCAAAAGACTAATTAATTTTTCAAAAGATTTCTGACAATCTTGAGTCCAATAAAATGGTGCATTTTTTGTTAGAAGATTACATAATGGTCTAGATATGACATTAAAGTCCTTAATGAATCTTCTGTAAAATCCTATATATCCTAAAAAGGATCGAACTTCTCTTACTATTTTTGGGGAAGGCAAATGAGCAATTAATTCAACTTTAGCCTTATCAACTTCAATTCCTTTAGAAGATATCACATGACCTAACACTATTCCTGAGGTAACCATGTAATGACATTTTTCCCAATTTAACACAAATCTTTTTTCTTCGCATCTTTTAAGCACTTTTTCCAAATTATCAAGACAATTTTCAAAAGAATTTTCAAAAACTGTCAGGTCATCTATGAAAACCTCAATAATGCTCAATCATGTCATTAAAAATACTTAGCATGCATCTTTGGAAAGTTGTCAGAGCATTACAAAGGCTAAAGTCATTCTTCTATATGCAAAAGTGCCAAAGGGGCACGTAAAAGTGGTCTTTTCTTGATCCTCTAATGCAATTGGTATTTGATTATACCATGAATAACCATCAGGAAAACAGTAGTAGGGGTGTCCTGCTACTCTTTCTAGAATTTGATCAAGAAATGGCAAAGGGAAATAATCTTTCCTAGTGGCTGCATTTACTTTTCTAAAATCAATACATATACGCCAATTGGATGAGACTCGCGTAGGTATTAATTCACCTTTTTCATTTTCAACCACTGTTATTCCAAATTTCTTTAGCACAATTTGTGTAGGGCTTACCCACTGGCTATCAGAGATAGGGTAGATAATTTCAATATCAAGTAATTTGAGAACTTCAGCTCTAACTACCTCTTTTATATGTGAATTTAATCATCTTTGAGGTTGTTGAGATGTTTTAGCATTACCCTCTAAATGTATTCTATGTGTACAAATTAATGGATTAATGTCTTTTAATGTCCATCTAATTGTACTTTTATGCCATTTAAGTACTTCTATTAACATACCTTCTTATTCTCTGGTAAGGGTCGAGGAAATTACCACTGGAAAGCTTTGTTCTTCTCCCAAAAATGTGTACTTCAACCCAGCAGGTAATGGCTTTAGTTCCAGTGTGGTACTTCTTCATAGGTATTATCATTCATGGGTTTTAGCTCTTCGAATCTCGGCTTCCATCCTTTGTATTCCATTACCTGTGTACAATCAAGCAAAAAATATACTTCAGAAATATCATCATCTAATTGCGTACCCGAATCAAAGAAATTAATTAAACAAATTTCTAATGGGTCAGAAGAACTCCTGGTTTGAAGATGATCATCTATAATGGTCTCAATCCCTTCAACTTCCTCATTTTCATTATAGACTTCCTGCAGTTGCTTGTACATGTTGAAAACATTAAGCTCCAGTATTATATTTCCAAATGTTAGCTTCACCACCCTATTTATGCAATTTATCAAAGCATTAGATGTTGCTAAAAATGGGTGACCTAAAATAACAGGAATTGACTTGTAACTATTCACCATAGGTTCAGTTTCTAAGACAATAAAATCTACAAGATATATGAATTTATCAACTTGAACCACACATCTTTCACTATTCTTTTTGAAATTTTAACTGATCTATCGGCAAGTAGAATAATTACAGAAGTCGATTTTAACTCACCCAGGTTGAGTTACTGATAAACTGAATATGAAAGCAAATTAATACTAGTACCAAGATCAAGTAAAGCTTGTTCAATTTTATGTTCTCCAATAATGCATGAAATTGTAGGACAACCAAGGTCTTTATATTTCAACACATTATTGTTCTGAAGAATGGAGCTTACCTGTTCAGCCAAAAAAGCTTTCTTTTTCCTTTTAACAGTGCATAAGTCCTTTAAAAATTTGGCATAATCCAATTAAGTTCAATATCATAAAATGTAACAAAACTAACTTAATTAAGTCTAATTGAACCTTAAGAAGCCTAGTGAAAGGATTATAAAATGAATAAAATATATTACTATTAACCGTAGGACAACCAGGGTCTTTATGTTTCAAAACATTATTGCTCTGAATAATAGAGCTTACCTGTTCAGCCAAAAATGCATTCTTTTTCACATTTAATTTTCTTTTAACAATGCATAAGTCCTTCAAAAATTTGGCATAAGAAGGAACCTGTTTGATAACATCTAACAATTGAATATTGACCTTCACTTGTTTAAAAATTTCAAAAATTTTAGTGTGGTGGTTCAATTTCCTTGAATTGTTTAATGCTTGAGGAAATGGGGTGGAGGCAAGAGTTTAGTCTCATTTTGGCCAGATGGCTTATCAACTTCTTCCTTATCGTAGGGGATATATTCATCATCTGTCTCACAAGGTTTAGGAATTTGTTTTTCAATAACTTTTTCACTCTTAAGAATTATCACTGACTTGACTTGATCTATTTGTTAGTTTTCTCAACTACCCTCATTTAGACTGTACTGACCCTTAGGATTCGGTTGAGGTTGAGAAGGAAATTTCCTTTCTCGTGAACGGTGAGTGCAGAAGCAAATTTGGCAAGAGTGTCTTTTATGTCAATCATGGCTTGAGTGTTTTGTTTATTAATGGCCTCTTGCTTTTTCATGAATGCATGCAGTGTTCCTTCAATGTTTTTCCTATATGGTGGGACATAAGGTGCATATCCTTAAGAATTTAGAGAGTATTGTTGTTCTTAAGTAGGCAGTTGTTGCATAAATTGTGCATGATTATTATTCTTCTAGCTGAAGTTCGGGTGATTTCTCCATCCTGAATTATATGAATCTGATAAAAAAAGGTGAATGACTTTTTAAAATTGTTCATTGCATTTACTTGCTCATGCACAACTTCTTTAAAACTAGGAATCTTTGGACATTCATTTGTTGAGTATCCTAAGTCATCACAAATGCCATAAATTTCTTCATTTTACACAGATTTGACTTCTTTCACTTTCCCTAATTCCATGACTTCAACCTTTCTAGCCAAACTGGAGATCCTAGCATTTAGATCTTCTTCTAGACTAAGATGATATTTTCCTTTATTAGCATTTGAAAGGTTATATCTAATTGAATTTTCAGAAGGATTAGTATCATGCCAAGATTGAGAATTTTCAGCCAAATGGTTTAAATATTCTAAAGCTTCTTCAGGTTCTTTATCAAGAAACTCGTCATTGCACATTGTTTCCACAAATTGTTTAGTTTCAGGTGTTAAACCTTCATAAAAGAAGTTTATAGTGCGCCATTTTTTAAAACCATGATGTGGGCAAGAATTTAACAAATCTTTAAAATGTTCCCAACATTGAAAATATGCTACATTTGAATTTTGGAAAAAATTTTGGATTTGTCTTTTCAAAGCATTGGTTTTATATGTTGAAAAAAATTTCTTTAAAAACTCACCTTGAATTTCTTTCCATGTGCCAATTGATCTTAGTTTCAAAGCATTAAGCTAAGTTTTTGCTTTATCTTTCAAAGAAAAAGGAAACAATTTAAGCTTAACAATCTCTTCAGTGCAAGTTTAGTCATTAAAAGCGATACATACTTCCTCAAATTCTTTTAGATATAAATATGGGCTTTCAAATTCTAAACCAAGGAAATTAGGAAGTAATAAAATCATACTTGACTTAAATCTAAAATTGTTAGCATTGAGTGGAAAGACAAAACATGAGGGACTATAATTTTGAGGTGGTTGCAAATATTCACGCATGGTTCGCAATGATTAATTTTCATGCTCATCATGTACACTTTCATTTTCAGGCATTGTGTTTAATGTGTGTGATTGTGATTCAAACAAATCAATATATAAAGTACTAGAATTAATTTTAACCAAACGACCAGAATTAAAATCACGATACCAATTAAGCATAAATAAGTGACTTGGAATAGAAAAAAATGTACAAGTAGGCGGTATAAACCTACCATTAAAGATCATAGTTAGTAAATTAGTAATTTAACAAATTAATAAGTTAGAAAGTTAGAAAGTTAATAATTAAGTTAGTAAGTTAGAAAGTTAATAAGTTAGTAAGTTAAAAAGTTAGTAAGCAAGAAAATTAAAAGAGTAAAAAAAATATATATCAGATTGTGAAGTTTACTTAAAGAAAGAAGACCTCAATAAATTTTTTCTTCAAATCAAGTCCCCGGCAACGGCGTCAAAAACTTGATGCAAATTATAAGTTGCAAACTCAAGTGCAGCTTGTTTCAAGTAATAAATTCTCGGGAGTCTGAGGTCGATCCACAGGGAATTGATGAAGAAAAATTCTTTGAGGTGAGGAAAAGATTTGTCACAACAATAAAAATGATAAAAATTATTGACAAATGAAAAAAATGATTTGTTTGGGCTAGAAGATCCACTTTTCGTAATAAATTAAAGACAAAATTATTTATTGTTATAACTCAATTGAAATTCACATATAACGTAGGTTACAATCGGAACATACAACATTCAAAGTTCAATTAAGATTATATATATAATTATATTATGGTTCCTTTAATTATTCACTAATGCAACCACTTGTAAATAGGATCAAGCATTCATTGTACCAACCTCTTGCCTACAATGAATCAAGATCTCCACTTTACAAGGAGGGTTTCTAAATTGATTAGACACAAAATATAACACATATAATGACCACTTGATAATATATCATTCAAGCACAAGAAAGAAATTAATCTAACCTGAATTTATTACTAAAAGCTTCACCCTTTCACCCAAGAAAAATGAAAATTAATTATTCATAAACAAGAAGAAAGAAAGAGAAAAGAAGAAAAAGATGAACATAACTTCTATTTAGAATAAAAGAAAACTACCACAAGAGAAATAAATAACATAATAGCATGATCTTGATCTCTAAGATGCCAAAAATGAGTAGCCAATGCTCCCTTTTATAGAGCTTGAGGAAAACAAAATGACAATGGAGTTGTTTGATAATAAGTGGAAAATACCAAGAGAGTTGTTTGATAATTATGAATGAGTGAAAAATTATTGAGATGCTTGTCTCCCAAATGATTTGGTACTGAACTCATGGCTGCCGTCAGAATTTGGAAAAGTGGTCTTCATAAAAGTTGTAGAATTTTGTCTTAGCTTTCCAATGCCGCTGTTTCAGCCCAATATCACTCCTACAGCTCAAGATATGGTCCAATCTTTGTACACTATTCAGGCCCAGCTACAACTCCTCTATTCTGACTTCGAAGCCCAATTTGACTTCCAAGCTATCCAAATTAACTCATGTTCTGCATGAAAGTTGTATATTTGGGTCTTAACTTTCTAATGCCACTAGTTTCACCCCAATATAACTCCTATAGCTCAAGATATGGGCTGATGAGTGTGCAGAGGTCAAGCTGTCAGGATCAACACTCTGGATCTTGCTTCAACTCCAACTTAAATTATCCAAATGTGTGATTTGGCTCTTGCGGTCTTCATGAAAGTTGATAATCATATATTTGATACATTAATAAATCCTCATTTGTAGTCATTTACACTCTCCATGTACTTAATTGATTGAGTTTGGTTATGTTTTGTAAGTTTGGACTCAAATTAGACTTAATTAAATTTTTCAGCATGATTTACGTCTTATACTATTTCTGCATTTGGACCATATCTTGGGCTGTAGGTAATCTTTTGAGGTGATTTTAGTGGAATTTGAAAGATAAGAGAGATATCTACAACTTTCATGATACCTCAAAGGCCTAATCATACGTTTGGATAACTCAAATTGGAGTTGAAGCAAGAACTAGGGTGCTGATCCTGATAGCTTGACCTATGCGTACTGTTCATGACATAGCTCGAGCTATAGGATGTCAAATAGGCTAAAATTTTGATGGTTGATAGTTAAGACCCAAATATACAACTTTCATGTGAACATTTTCCAGAATCTGAGGTCTAGTGGGTCATATTGGGCTTGGAAGTCAGAACAGAGGAGCTGTTACTGGGCCAGAGCAGTATACAGTAATCAGACCATATCTTGAGTTGTAGAAATGATTTTTGACCTAAACTAACGGAATTTGAAAGCTAAGATCTAGGCCTACAACTTTTATGAAGACCATATTTCTTAAAAATGATGAATGCAATGACTTCAGAGCTAAATGATTTTGGAGATGAAGAATCTCCATAATTTTTCACTCGTCAAAAGTCATTTGGCATTTTTCACTCATTTTCCACTCATCCACTCACTCATGACTCAGCCCCCTTGTCATTTTGTATCCCTAATCCTCTATAAAGGGGAGCCTTAGCTGATCATTTAAGAGGCTTGGTGTTAGATACCAAATTCATGCTATTTTGTTGTTTGATTATCTTGTTGTACTTTTCTTTTATTCTAAATTGAAGTTATGTTCTTCTTCTTCTTCTTCTCTCTTCCTTTCTTCTTATCTATGAGTAACTAAGTTTCATTTTACTTGAGTGAAAGAGTGAAGCTCTTGGTAATGAAATAAGGTTAGATTAATTTCTCTCTTGTGCTTAAATGATATATTTTCAAGTGGTTATCATATGTATTGTATTTTGTTTCCAATCAATTTAGAAACTCTCCTTGTAAAGTGGAGTTCTAGATTTGTTATAGACAAGATATTGACACAATGAATGCTTGAATCCATTTACAAGTGTTGGTATTAGAAACTCTCCTTGTAAAGTGGAGATCTTGATTTGTTATAGACAAGATTTTGGCACAATGAATGTTTGATCCCATTTATGAGTAGTAGTGTTAATAGATGATTAAAGAAATCATAATATAATTACGTATATAATTTTTAATGAACTTTGAACATTGTATTTTCTGATTAGAACCTCTGTTATGTGTGGATTCTAATTGAGTTATAAAAGAATTAATCTTGTCCTTAATTTATTTACCAAGAGTGGATCTCCTAGCCCAAGTAATTTCTTTTTATATGTGACCAAGTTTTATCACTTTTATTGTTGTAACAAAATATTTTTCTTGCGTCAAATAAATTTTTCTTCATCAATTCCCTGTGGATCGACCTCGGACTCCTAAGAATTTATTACTTGAAACAATCTGCACTTGGGTTTGCAACTTTTAAATCCGCTTCAAGTTTTTGGCACCATTACCAGAGACTTGATTTGAAGAACAAATTTATGGTGTAAATATTTTGTATATATATATATATATATATATATATATATATATATATATATATATATATATTCTACTCTTTTAATTTTTTTCTTTCTTTGTTCTTACTAACACATTAACTTAGTGGGAAATTCTCCCTTAACCCTCTATAATTTGTAATCATTAATGAAATAATCTTTCTTCTTCTCTTCTCTCTTCTTTGGAGCAAAAAATCAGCTTTGCCGATTCTCTCGGTTTTCATATTTTAAATTTACTTTTGTACTTTATTTTCTCGTATTTTATTTTTTGCACTTTATTTTTTGTTATTTATTTTTTTTCATTTATTTTGTATCATTTATTTTTGTTTACTAACTTACTAACTTTCTTACTAACTATCTTACTAGCTATCTAACTTTTTACTTTATCTGCCTCTAACATTTTAATTTATCTGCATACTAACTTTTTAATTTTTCTGCTTATTAACTTATTTGGTGGCTGGTTTATGCCCCATCCTTGTTAATATTTAATGGCAGGTTTATACCGCCTACTTGTACATTATCTTTTCTATTTTATGTCACTTATTTATGCTTAATTAGTATCATGATTTAAATTCTAGTTGTTTGGTTAAAGTTAATCCTAGTACCTTACATATTAATTTGTCTGAATCACAATCACACACATCAAACACAATGGTTAAAAATGAAAGTGTGCATGATGAACATGAGAATCAATCGTTGCGAACCATACGTGAGTATTTGCAACCATCTCGAAATTCTAGTCCATCATGTTTTATCTTTCCACTCAATGCTAACAATTTTATATTCAAGTCAGGTATGATTTCTTTACTTCCTAATTTCCATGGTTTAGAATCTGAAAGTCCATATTTACATCTAAAAGAATTTGAGGAAGTATGTACCGTTTTTCACGATCAAACTTGCACTGAAGAGGTTGTTAAGCTTAAATTGTTTTCTTTTTCTTTAAAAGATAAAGCAAAAGCTTGGTTTAACACTTTGAAATCAAGATTAATTGGCACATGGTAAGAAATGCAAGGTGAGTTTTTAAAGAAATTTTTTCTAACACATAAAACCAATGCTTTGAAAAGACAAATTCAAATTTTCCTCAAAACTCAAATGAAGCATATTTTCAAAGTTGGGAACGTTTTAAAGATTTGTTGAATTTTAGCTCACATCATGGTTTTGAAAAATGGCGCACTATAAGTTTCTTTTATAAAAGGTTAACACCCGAAACCAAGTAATTTGTGGAAATAATGTGCAATGGTGAATTTGTTGATAAAGAACCTGAAGAAGCTTTAGACTATTTAGACCATTTGGCTATAAATTCGTAATCTTGGCATGATACTAATCCTTCTGAAAATTCAATTAGATCTAACCTTGCAAGTGCTAGTAAAGAAAAATATCACCTTAGTCAAAAAGAAGATCTAAATGCTAGGTTCGTCAGTTTGGCTAGAAAGATTGAAGCTATGGAATCAGGGAAAGTAAAAGAAATCAAATCTGTACAAAATGAAGAAATTTAAAGCATTTGTGATGAATTGGGACACTCAACAAATGAATGTCCAAAAATTCCTATTTTTAAAGAAGTTGTGCATGAGCAAATAAATGCAATGAACAATTTTAAAAAACCATTCACTTTTTCTTTTTTGGATACATACAATCCAAGATAGAGAAATCACTCGAACTTCAGTTGGAGGACTAACAATCAGGCACAATTCATGCAACCACCACCCCCTCAGGCACAGCAGAACTCTCAAAATTCTCAAGGATGTGCACCTTATGTACCACCATATAGGAAAAGCCTTAAAGGAACATTGCATGCATTCATGGAAAAGTAATAGGCCATTAATAACCAAAACACTCAAGCCATGATTGACATAAAAGACACTCTTGCTAAACTTTCTTTTGCATTTGCCATTCACGAGAAAGGAAAATTTCCCTCTCAACCTTAACCAAATCCCAAGAGTCAGTATAGCCTAAATGAAGGTAGTTCAGAAAGCCAACAAATAGATTAAGTCCAGTCAGTGATAACTCTTAGGAGTGGAAAGGTTGTTGAAAAATAAATTCTTGACCCTTGTGAGAAAAATGATGAGTCAAGTCCTAAAGATTAGGAAGGAGTTGATAAGCCATCTAGCCAAAAAGAGACCAAACCTTCGCCTTCACCCCCATATCCTCAAGCATTAAACAATTCAAGTAAAGTGAACCATAACAGTGACATTTTTGAAATCCTTAAACAAGTGAAGGTCAATATTCCTCTGTTAGATGCTATCAAACAGATTTCTTGTTATGCCAAATTTTTAAAAGACTTGTGCACTATTAAAAGGAAACATAATGTGAAAAAAATGCATTTTTGACTGAACAGGTAAGTTCCATTATTCAGAACAATAATGCGTTGAAATATAAAGACCCTGGTTGTCCTACAGTTTCATGCATTATTAGTGAACATAAAATTGAACAAGCTTTACTTGATCTTGGTGCTAGTGTTAATTTGCTTCCATATTCAGTTTATTAGCAACTCAACCTAAGTGAGTTAAAATTAACTTCTGTAACTCTTCTACTTACAGATAGATCAATTAAAATTTCAAAAGAAATAGTGGAAGATGTGTTGATACAAGTTGATAAATTCATATATCCTGTGGATTTTATTGTCTTGGAAACTAAACCTATGGAAAATAGTAGCAAGTCAATTCCTATTATTTTAGGTTGCCCATTTTTAGTAACATCTAATGCTTTAATAAATTACAGAAATGGAGTGGTGAAGCTAACATTTGGAAATATGATACTAGAGCTTAATGTTTTCAATATGTGCAAGCAACCACAAGAAGTTTATGATGGAAAGGAAGAAATTGAAGGGATTGAGAATGATCATCTTCAAATCAGGAGCTCTTCTGACCCATTAGAAATTTGTTTAATTAATTCATTTGACTCAGCTACACAATTAGATGATGATATTTCTGAAATATACTCTTTGCTTGACTGTACACAGGAAATGGAATACAAAGGATGGAATCTAAGATTCGAAGAGCTTAAACCCATGAATGATGATACCCAAGAAGAAGTACCCACACTAGAACTAAAGCCATTACCTACTGGGTTGAAGTACACATTTTTGGGAGAAGAACAAAGCTTTCCAGTGGTAATTTCCTCATCCCTGACCAAATAGCAAGAAGGTATGTTAATAGAAGTACTTAAAAGGTATAAAAGTGTAATTGGATGGACATTAAAGGATATAAAAGACATTAATCCATTAATTTGTACAAATAGAATATATTTAGAGGATAATGCTAAAACATCTCAACAACCTCAAAAAAAATTAAATCCACACATGAAAGAGGTAGTTAGAGCTAAAGTTCTTAAATTAAATGATATTGGAATTATCTATCCTATCTCTGATAGTCAGTGGGTAAGCCCTACACAAGTTGTGCCTAAGAAATCTGGAATAACAGTAGTTGAAAATGAAAAAGGTGAATTAATACCTACTCGAGTCTCATTTAGTTGGCGTATGTGTATTGATTTCAAAAAATTGAATGCAGCCACTAGGAAAGATCATTTTCCCTTGCCATTTCTTGATCAGATTCTAGAAAGAGTAGCAAGACATCCCTACTAATGTTTTCTTGATGGTTATTCAGGGTATAATCAAATACCAATTGCATTAGAAGATCAAGAAAAAACCACTTTTACGTGCCCCTTTGGCACTTTTGCATATAGAAGAATGCCATTTGGTCTCTATAATGCTCCAGCAACTTTTCAAAGATGCATGCTAAGTATTTTCAGTGACATGATTGAGCATTATTTAGAGGTTTTCATGAATGATCTGACAGTTTTTAAAAATTCTTTTGAAAATTGTCTTGATAATTTGGAAAAAGTTCTTAAAAGATGAGAAGAAAAAGGATTTGTGTCAAATTGAGAAAAATGTCATTACATGGTAACCTCGGGAATAGTGTTAGGTCATGTGATATCTTCTAATGAAATTGAAGTTGATAAGGCCAAAGTTGAGTTAATTGCTCATTTGCCTTCCCCAAAAATAGTTAGAGAAGTTTGTTCCTTTTTAGGATATACAGGATTTTACAGAAGATTCGTAAAGGACTTTAGTGTAATATCTAGACCATTATGTAATCTTTTAACAAAAGATGCACCATTTGATTGGACCCAAGATTGTCAGAAATCTTTTGAAAAATTAATCGGTCTTTTGACTTTTGCTCCTGTCATGCAATCTCCTGACTAGTCTTTGCCTTTTGAGTTGATGTGTGATGCTAGTGATTTTGCTGTTGGTGCTGTTTTAGGATAGAGAAAGGAAGGTAAGCCTCATGTAATTTATTACGCAAGTCAAACTTTGAATAATGCACAAATGAATTACACCACTACTGAAAAAGAACTACTTGCTGTAATTTTTGCATTGGACAAATTTTGAGCTTATTTAATTGGTTCTTCCACTGTTGTTTTCCCTGATCATGCTGCTATTAGATATTTAATGTCTAAGCAGAATGCCAAACCTAGGTTGATATGGTGGATCTTGTTACTTCAAGAATTCAACATCACAATAAAATACAAGAACGGAGCCAAAAATGTTGTTGCAGATCATTTGTCCAGACTTACAACAGGCTCATCTTTTGATAGCACACCTATCAATGATTCTTTTCCCGATGAATTTTTATTTTTTGTCAATTTCATGCCTTGGTTTGCTAACATTGTCAATTTTCTTGTAACAGGTAAGATGCCACCTCAATGGACACACTAAGACAGAAAAAAAGTTTTTGATTGAGGTGAAAATTTTCTATTGGGATGACCCATACTTGTTCAAATATTGTCCTGATCAAATCTTTCAAAGATGTGTACCCAACAGTGAGGTAAGTAGTGTCATTAAATTTTGTCATTCAGAAGCATGTGAAGGTCATTTTTCTTCAAAGAAAACAGCTGCAAAAATCTTATAGTGTGGATTTTAATGGCCCATATTATTTAAGGATAGCTATATTTTTTGCAAAAGTTGTGAAAGCTATCAGAAATTAGGTTCCATTTCTAAAAGAGACATAATGCCTTTGAACCCTATCATTGTCATTGAAATTTTTGATTGTTTGGGAATTAATTTCATGGGCCCATTTCCATCATCATTTGGATTTGTGTATATTTTAGTTGTAATTGATTATGTCTCAAAATGGATTGAGGCGATTGCATGTTGACACAATGATCACAAAACTGTTCTAAAATTTTTAAAAGAAAATGTTTTGAGTCGATTTAGAATCCCTCGAGCTATCATCAGTGATGGGGGAAAACATTTTTATAATAAATCATTTGAATCTTTAATGAAGAAATATGGCATCACACACAAAATTGCCACCCCTTATCACCCTCAGACAAGTGGACAAGTAGAATTAGCAAATAGGGAGATTAAACAAATTTTAGAAAAAATGGTTAACCCAAATCGTAAAGATTGGTCTTTAAGATTAAATGATGTACTTTGGGCTTACTGTACTATTTTCAAAACATCTTTAGGCATGTCACCTTATCGGTTAATCTATGGAAAACCTTGTCACTTGCCTGTAGAATTAGAGCATAAAGCATTTTGGGCCATTCAAGCTTTCAACACAAATCTTGATGATGCTTCCAAGTTACGCAAATTATAATTGAATGAACTTGAGGAATTGAGAAATGATGCATATGAAACTCAAAAATTTATAAAGCTAGAACAAAAGCTTTTCATGCCAAATCAATTTTGAGAAAATCTTTTGAAATTGGTCAAAAAGTTCTGCTTTATAATTCTCGTCTTCACCTATTCCCTGAAAAATTGAGATCTAGGTGGATTGGTCCTTATATTGTCAAATATGTGTATTCTCATGGGGCCATAGACATTGAAAACCTTAGGAATGGTAATGTATTTAAGGTCAATGGACAAAGACTCAAACTATTTCTAGAACATCAAGTTGTTGAGGTAGAATCCATCTCCCTTTCTAATGCTTGTTATGAGTAGTATTTATTTTAATTTTGTTTCTTTTTTTTTTTTGCAGTTCTTTGTGTTCCCGGTTAAGTGGCGGATAATGGTACTCCGTGACTCTTAAATCAATTTTTTTTTAGTTTTCCATAATAACTGATTTCTTCTCCTTCAAAATAGATGTCATTCTCTTAAATCTAAGAAAGCATTTCCCTTCTGTTCCTAAAAATGCTCTAACCAAAATCTATAAAGCTAAGTGTGAAAGACTGAGACTGTTAATGTACAAGGGCATCCTAGAAGATATA
This sequence comes from Ormosia semicastrata, assembly GCA_029884595.1. NCBI lineage: Eukaryota > Viridiplantae > Streptophyta > Magnoliopsida > Fabales > Fabaceae > Ormosia > Ormosia semicastrata. The sequence continues at coordinate 5,681,802 of JAQQTO010000022.1, read as the reverse complement.
CATTGGATAATCGAAGCAAAGGTTTGTTTAACTGGTGAATCTTCAGATTCATTTATCCCATACATGTCGGGTCTCGGTAAAAGTTCATTTTCAAAAAGGAAAAGAGCAAAAAGAATGCAAGTTTGTTACAAATGTGCACGATGGAATTGCAACACACAATGTCATTCTTTGGGAATGGTTTCTGTAAATCGAGAAGATAAAATTTACTTTATCAAGAATGGACTGAGTAAAGAGTCATTAGACGATATCTTATTGACTCTTGAGACACATTCTTATAGAGTTGTGCATCGTGAACTTCTTAGTTTGTGGAATCTCTTCAAGGACGAGCAAAAGCGTTACAGTCTTGGGAATCTGACTCAAAAATACATTGTTTTCCAATTTATAAGAAAATTGGATGGGAAGTTTATCCTCGACTCATAGAAGGCGTTTAAGTCGTTACTGGACATAAAACCAGAGGAAGATGTGAGCCACAATCACAAAAACATGTATATATTATCTTGTACATCTTCAAAAAAAAAAAAAGAAAAAGAAAAAAAAAAAAAAAAAAAAAAAAAAAAAGAAAAAAAGAGAAATAAAAGAAATAAAAAAGAATAAAAAAATGACAAAACTTTGGTTGTACTTGGTCTTTAATTAGATTAGGAGCCCCTGTCAGCGGCAGCCCCGTCATTGACTCATGTGGACCATCGCACGCCGGTCCGTAAATAAGCTTCGTGTGCCATGCTCTGTAGAGAGTCGCATTCCACAACCCAATGTTCACCATCTAGGCACTGTGGAGTTGATGGACAGGTAAAAGTGTCCCACTTTGGTTATTAGTGAGAAGGAACCCGTGACTGCCAAAGTGTATGAGGCATCTTAGCTTGATCCTCTCTTTTATTAGAAGGGGCTCTCAGCGCCCTGGGATAGAGCGTTCTGGATCTTGGACATTACGAGTTTTAGATTTTAGCATATTTGTTGATGTTACGAACCCAAGTGTGAGCTCTCCAGGTTCTAGACCCAAGATGGAAACCCACGATGGTTTCTTTATTCTCTTTTCTTCAAATAAGGGGGAGGGAGAAGAATTCCAAGATTAGCTGAGCCGTCTTGGTATTACTACACTCATGACGCGCAGTATAAAGATCTGCCATGAAACCTATATATAAAGGTATGTCATCATTTATTATTATTATCTTTGTATGATTTTGTTATATTTTGGTTTTGGATAGACGATCCTTTGGATGGGATCCTTCAGGGGTTTCTAGACTTCTTTACCCTAATGGTTTTCTTGAAGTAAAACAAAAAACAAAAAAAATTTAAAAAAAATTTTTTTTTTCTTAATTTCAAACTTTTTTGACAACAGCCAACCTACCCAAATAGGAGTTATTATTACTCTTTCTATTCTCTTCCTTATTTAAATTCCATTTTCTTCACTTTCCTGCAACTCATAATCATTCAAAAAGAGTCTGAGTGTAGAAATGGAGGGAGCATCTTTTTCTGTTCGTAGATTTACCAATATCTGTGTATTTTATGGGGCAAGTTATGGGAATGGTTTAGAGTTTGTAAACGTAGCAAGCACTATTGGTAGAACACTTGCTGCGAGGAACATTCATATAGTATATGGGGGAGGTAGCATTAGGTTAATGGGGGCTGTATCACTTTCTGTATTTGTAAGAGGTGGTTAAGTTTTAGGTGTCATTCTTGAACCTTTAACTCGAAGGAACATCATTGGAAAGACAATTGGGCTGGAACTTCAAGTATCATCTATGCATGGATGAATGAAGGCAATGCTTGAAAATTCTGATGTATTCATAGCCTTACTTGGTGGTTTTGGTACTTTGGAAGAAGTCTTTCAAATTGTCTCTTGGGCCCAACTGAACATCCACCATAAACCCATAGATTTGTTGAATGTTAATAATTTCTTTGATAATTTGTTATCTTTTGTTGACCATGCTGTGGAACAGAAATTTGTCACACCTTCAGCAAGACGACTCTTTATCTCTGCTTCCACTGTTGATGAGTTGATTGATAAATTAGAAGTTTTTATTTATGAACCTGATCCAGTAACAGCTCAGATAGATTGGTGAGAAAGAAGCGGTGAGGGAAGCAGTATGAAAAGTAAGCCGTGCCAAACACTCCAACTATTTAAATAATTATAAGCTTTGGTTTTATTCATAGTACTTTGTTTCTGTTTAAATTTGTGTGAGGTTTCTCTTTTCAGTAATTGTAACAACAGGTACTATCTTCTATCATTTACCTATTTATATTTGACATTGAGGACAATGTTGTGATCTGGTTGGGGAGAATAATAGTTGTGTAAAAAAAACCCAAAAAGAAAAAAAAAACTAAAAAAAAGACCAAAAAAAATTTAGGAAGTGTGTGTATTAATATGTTTGTTGTGTTTATATGTTTGTTAGTAAATTACTAAACCAGTTAAGGATGGCAAAGTAAGGAGTAAATTTTACTCTTGAGATGCATCTTAGTTGGGGTAGATAACTAGTTTGTGTGGAAATAGCAATTCAAATTTAGGAAAATTTGCATGATTGAGTTAATTGTCTTCTTTCTTAAAAATCACATGCTTGGTTATGGATGTTGAATTGGTGGACTGAGAATGATAGAATTATGCCTTGTAAGATTTTGAGCCTATTGATGAATGGATTAAACATTTGTACCATTCTCTTCTTTCTTGTGTGAATTTCACCCATGGAATTGTTACTCTAGAACTTGTTTTGATTCTTTTTTAGACTACATTTTCATATGCATACATAAATATGATTGAGGCATTTTTCTTGAAATAGCTACTTTAATCAAATATCCAACCTTGCTTTGAAGCATATTGTTTCAATATGATATCAAACACTCTTATGACTTCTTGAAAATTCTTTGATTCCTAATATGATATCAAGTACTTTATGACTTCTTGTAAATTCTCTGATTCCTGCCAACGTAAAGCATTGGAAATGGCCTATTTCCCCTTACTTAACCCCTTTGAGCTTATTTGACCATTTTTTTGTTTTGAACTCATTATGTGTCTTAAATGAAAAATCATGTTCTTACTTAGCTTTAAGGAATAAGAGAACATTAACTTTGTCATTGGATAAGTTCTTGAACAAGTGTGAGGGTGTGTGTGCAGAATGGTTAAAAAAATATATATAATGTTCTTTTTGTAAAAAAAAAAAAAAAATCAAAAAAATCAAAAATCAAAAATAAAAAAAATGTAAAAAGAAAAAGAGGGTCAACAAGGCAATAAAGGAAAGGAAAAGAATATGTAAAGAAAATTTGTATTAGGTGGAGTTGGGATGAACTTTCGTGCTCTTTTATTCTCTTTGGTATTTAACTTGTCATATCTATATTACCTTCTCCTTTACCTTGACCCCATTACAACCTTGATTAAAGTCCTCATGATTTGTGTGTGCATGTGTTTTGAGTAGTGGAGAAGTAGAAGATAAGTAAACTTATGGTAGTGCAATTTTCATGAGTTGAATTGAGTGAAATACCTACCTTTTAAACACTTGAAGGATTGAGAGTGAATCTTGTGAAGATCGATCATTCTTGACTCATGCTTTTTAATTGAAGTTTCCTTACTTATTAGTTTGAGATGTGAAGAAACGTTGCCTCATAAATGTTTTGATTACTTGAATGATTGGTTGCTCTTCATTCTTAAATATTATTAGAAATTAAATCTTTTAGAGTGTTTAGCTTTTGAGTCTGCTTCGTTTTTTTTTTAGTTTTGGTATTATGTGTTTTGCCCAGGAATGCAAAAAGCTAAGTGTGGGAGAATTTGATAATCACATATTTGATACATTAATAAACCTTCATTTTTATTCATTTACACTTTCCATTTACTTAATTGATTGAGTTTGGTTATGTTTTGTAAGTTTGGACTCAAATTAGACTTAATTGAATTTTTTAACATGATTTACGTCTTACACTATTTTTGTATTTGGGTCATATCTTGGGTTGTAGGCAGTCTTTTGAGGTAATTTTGGTGGCATTTGAAAGATAAGAAAGAGATCTACAACTTTCATGAATACCTCAAAGGCCTAATCATACGTTTGGATAACTCAAATTGGAGTTGAAGTAAGAACTAGGGTGCTGATCCTGATAGCTTGACCTAGACATACTATTCATGACATAACTCGGGCTATAGGATGTCAAATGGGCTGAAAATTTGATGGTTGATAGTTAAGACCCAAATATACAACTTTCATTTTGAACACTTTTCTAGAATCTAAGGTCTAATGGGTCACATTGGGCTTGGAAGTCAGAACAGAGGAGTTGTCGTTGGGTTAGAGCAGTATGCAGTAATTAGACCATATCTTGAGTTTTAGAAATGATTTTTGACCCAAACAATGGCATTTGAAAGCTAAGATCCAAGCCTACAACTTTCATGAAGACCACATTTCTCAAAAATGATGAATGCAATAACTTCAGATCTAAATGATTTCGAAGACAAGGAATCTCCATAATTTTCCACTCACCAAAAGTCATTTGGCATTTTTCACTCATTTTCCACTCATCCACTCACTCATGACTCAGCCCCCTTGTCATTTTGTATCCCTAATCCTCTATAAAATGGAGCCTTGCCTGATCATTTAGATGGCTTGGTGTTAGATACCAAATTCATGCTATTTTGTTGTTTGATTATCTTGTAGTAGTTTTCTTTTGTTCTAAATTGAAGTTATGTTCTTCTTCTTCTTCTCTCTTCCTTTCTTCTTGTCTATGAGTAACTAAGTTTCATTTTGCTTAGGTGAAAGAGTGAAGCTCTTGGTAATAAAATAAGATTAGATTAATTTCTCTCTTGTACTTAAATGATATATTTTCAAGTGGTCATTGTACGTATTATATTTTGTTTCCAATCAATTTAGAAACCCTCCTTGTAAAATGGAGTTCTTGATTTGTTGTAAATAAGAGATTGACACAATGAATGGTTGAACCCATTTACAAGTGTTGGTGTTAGAAACTCTCCTTGTAAAGTGGAGATCTTGATTTGTTGTAGACAAGATTTTGGCACAATGAATGCTTGATCCCATTTATGAGTAGTGGTGTTAATAGATAATTAAAGGAATCATAATATAATGACGTATATAATTTTTCATGAACTTTGAATGTTATATTTTCCTATTGGAACATCCGTTATGTATGGATTCTAATTGAGTTATAAAAGAATTAATCTTGTCCTTAATTTATTTACTAAGAGTGGATCTCTTAGCCCAAGCAATTCCTTTTTATTTGTGACTAAATTTTATCACCTTTATTGTTGTAACAAAATATTTTTCTTTTTTCAAATAAATTTTTCTTCATCAATTCCCTATGGATCGACCTCGGACTCCCGAGAATTTATTACTTGAAACAACCTGCACTTGGGTTTGCAACTCTTAAATCCAATCAAAAGTTGTAGAGAATTGTTTTAGCTTTCCTACAAATCTAAAATCACATCAACTAAATATTTGCAACTCAAATTATAGCTAATTTACTGAATGCTGCCAAATATACAAATTAAAGTCAATTCAAATAATAATTCCTTCAATGATCTAATTAAGTTCAATATCATAAAATGTAATAAAATCAACTTAATTAAGCCTAATTGAACCTTAAGAAGCCTAGCAAAAGGATTATAAAATGAATAAAATATATTACTATCAAGAAACTAGATCAAAGGGAATGCTACCTATACCTTTTTTTCTCTCACAAGAATAAGGCTTTAGTTCTTAAAGGTTGTAGTTGCTCTTATCAATGAGCTACAATAGGTTTCAGGGCTCTCTAGAGTGGATGTACAAATTTAGAATCAACAAGGAAGAGAAAAGATAGAGATTACAAAAATTACAGCAGTTCCTCACTTTTTTTTTAGCAAGAGTGATGTTGATATTCTTTAAGGCTTCTCTTTTATAGAAGAAGAATGGCCAGTCAAGTTTCTAACTGTTGGGAAGTGGAAAGAATCAAGAAATTGCCTCTTTAATGCATAGAAAGCGAATCTTGTGTAAAATCAAATAGTTGCTCATTTTCTGTCTAATAGTTGCATGTTTGTCCAGTAATTACTCTAATAATAACTTATTTTCTGGTTTATGTAGTACAATCATTCTTCGTATTTTTGAACGTTGGAGACTTTATTCTCATTTAATAAAGCTTGATTCAATCATAAAGAGTCATAAAGACTTGTCTCTAACAACTACAAATACTCCATTCAATACTCTTAAAACACCGTCCAATATAAGAATCAATCACATGTTAAAATCCTATCAACCCCAAATTTGAATTTCAAGTATAAAGCACATGTTAAAATCCAATTATAGAATTTAACCAACATCATGGGGTTACAAATATCAAAAGCTATAATATGACACATGCATCTTCAACTCAATTAGCATATAAATTTGTCACTTGCTCAAAGACTTAATGTTCATCATCAAAACTTAAAAACCCAACAATATTAAAATTAATTAATAAATCATGTAAGTATTATAAATTCTTAATTATATATCTACGTAATAAATAAATGAATCAGTATAGTAAGCCTAATAAGCCTTTTAAAAGTTGTAAGCCTTAGCCAACTTAGTTAAATAGGCCTTTTTAAAAGTATAAGCCTAACTTATTTAATTTGTAAAATAAGTTTAAGTCAGAATAAGCTAAAAATATGTTAAATCGTAAGTCCCTAATAGGTCGTCTGACGTATTTCCACCCCTAGTTGTAAACAAATTCACAAACCCAATTTTATTTAAATTGAATAAGATTAGGTTAAATTAGAAGCATTTATAACTCCATTACTTTGAATTTTACACCAACTAGAATAACCTTTTAAATTAAAAAGGCTAACTTGAATATAGTGCAATCACAATTTTAGTGTGTTTGATTATGTTGGAAAGATAGTGTGAGCTCGAAAGCCTTTTGTGCTTTATAATGCATATTATGTTTTGATGATAATAACTATATTGAAAATCATGTTTCAATCTTCTTAATGCTTCGAATAGTTTAACATGATCTTTATGGAGTGATTCTTGCTATTATTAAGTTTTTCAGGATTAAACAAGTTTCAAGGAAGCTTTTTGGGTAATTAGAAAGGGTTAAGAAGATCAAATTTTGACTTGAGAAAGTTTAAATGTAATCTAAGAGAGTTCCTAAATAACATGAGAAAGTTCAGCATGAGAAGGTCCTGAGAAAACTTTGAGAAAGCTCAAGAAAATGAAGGACTTCCCACATTGATTGATCTCAAGAGGAATTCAAACTAGCAAGAGAAGAGGTTACCATTCAAATCATCAAGAAAAATCAAAAGGAATATGGTGAAATTAGAAAGAAGAAGAACATTGAAGTCTTTCAAGCTTGAGAAGATTAGATGAGAAAGTTCCTGAGAAGGTTGCTCGTGAGAAAGTTGCTCAACCTTCTCACTTAAAGTCTAATGTGGTACCTTAATAGGAAAAGGACAAAATAATAGTCACCTGCTACAAGCAAGTATAGTTACCATTTGAATCATCTAACAGTCATTTTTTCGAAGCCTATAAAAGAATCCAAGCTTAAAGATCATAAGGTTATATTATGAACTTTAAAGCAATTTTGCCTAAGTACACAATGAACTGAACCTTCTCACTTCTACCTACTGCTACAAAAATCTTAAAATCTTTGTAGGTGTATTGATAGTTTTGTTTAAGTGTTTGTATCTACTCATAGAGTGTTTTTGAGAAGCACCCAATTGAAACAAACATTGTATATCCTCTATTAATTCTCATTTGCTGTGAGTGAGGTTGTGGGTTATAAGCCACTTGAATATGAGTTTGTGAGTTTGAAGAGGATTTTTTTTAAAAGAATACTTGAAAATAGTAGAAAATCCTAGTTGTTGCTAGGTACTGAATGTAGACCCACGTGGTTTAGGAGTAAACTAGTATAAACGATTTGATAAAGCTTCTCTTCCCTCTGCTCTTTATCTGCTTTATCAGTCAAATTAAGTCAAGAAATTGAAACTAAAATCTAGATTTGTTTTGAGAAGGCTTTCACAAGAAACCTCTATAACTGCAAGTGTAATCTAAAGCTTTGAGTAGTTTTTCTTAGTTTGTTAATATTGAGTTGGTTTTAAGAAAAGTTCAAATTTAACTGATAAGATTAATTTTTAGTGGTAAGAAGGTTGTTTTAACTCAACTAGTTAGCCTTTTCACAAAACTTCTCACCTTGACTATTAATTAACTATTGAACCTTCTCACTAATATTCTGTTTAAGTCTGAACCTTTTCATCTCCAAGTATAAATAACTTAAAAAAATTGATTTTTAGGGGGGAAAAGAGAACATAATTTAACTTCCTTTTTTGTGTTACTGTCAACTTCACATAACTGTATAATCCAAACTGGCCCAGTTAGTTAGTCCAAAAAACTCATGAATTGGCACTTAAGCTAGTCCAGGAAAATCTCTGGACTGCGGTTTTGATTGTACCAGTTAAATTTGGTCAACCTCTGAAAACCCACTTTACTTGCTGGCCTGCCTAGTTCTATCTGACCCAATTTATTTTAGCAATAAATGACATCATTTTGTTTGTTCGAAATTGCCCTACCAAATACACTTCAGTTCTATGTTCAATGCGTTGTTTCTAAAAGGTTATGAGTTGTGAGGCTACAATGCGATTCTCATCGACTTGGAGGTTGCAATTGACGGCATCGCTCCATTTCCAGTGGATATCTGGTCCGTCGAAGGTTGTGGTGGGCTTCATTTAGCTAGGTATGAATTATACCATTCTTTATACATGGATTATCCTCTCTGCCATTCTACCAATCTTTGTGCATTCTATCATCCTATCATACGATTCACATAGTGATGAGTGAAGAATTTAGTGTGTGTGGGTTTTTGACAAATTTGTTGTCTGTGGACATTATAGGTTATTTTCTATTTTAAGTTACTCTTTATTTGTAAATATATATTTTAAACCTTTAATGAATTTTTTTTGCTAATTAGTCCTTAAATCTAAAACTCCATGGCTGAATCTGCAACTAAAAGAAACTTCCAGCCATGGCTGAATCTGAACTAATAATATGTAATTTTATTAAAAAACAAGAAAAAGCCACAAAAATAATTACTGTGGGACAAGGGCTTAAGAATTACTTTAGTCCATCAATAATTTTATTCCACGTGAAAAAAAGAAATAAGTCAAAAACAATTGATGCATCATAACATCCAGGACAAGGATACGCATCCGGCCAACGATCATGGTCGCCATCTTATATAAGGACGATTACCGGGGTGAAAAAAGAAATAAGTCGAAAACATCTAAAGCATCATAACATCTAGGACAAGGATACACGTCTGACCAATGATCATGGTTGCCATCCTATACAAGGACGATTACCGAGGTGAGCAAGGTGTATGCTAGGAATGGTGAGGTTTCTCTGTTAGAATATTTTATTTGGACTAACATAAATCATATTATAATTTTATAAAACTCAGATTAATTAAATATCAAAATTATTAGAGCATTTTGTTTAACTCAAATTGTGATCAGTATTGCTATTAAGCCTGTTGTTGTTAAGAACTACTCATATGTGGGTTTTATTTATAGGTCCTGTATATGGGCTTGTCATAGTGAGTAAATTTAGTCCATTTTATTTATTCTATATATACGAGGAGAGACTCATATTCTTAGCTACTCTAATATGTACAGTTACTCCATTAATACTGACACATGAGTAACTACTGTGGAATAAGAGTAGTATCTCTCCTTCATCAAGATCGCTTTCAAGGATTCAATCATCGCAACCTCATTAGAATCTTTTGAAAGTAACTCTATAACTCATTCTATATTATTTGGGTATGCCATAATTTGGGGTTGATTGATCCAGGAATTTTAACAATTGGTATTAGAGCATTTTAATTCTAATTATTACTATCAATTTTATGTTTTACTTAAAAAATTGTATGAGGTTTAAAATTGAAGAAACCCGAAACCCTAATGAATATGATGTGCAATTCAAAATTTCTTTTAAGATTAATTTTAAGAATCAAGTTATGGATTTTGTAGATAAGAGTTTCCTGAATTTAACAACATGCATATCGTATCAATCATATTAGAATCTAGTTAGAAATTTCACAAGAAAAAAAAACTCATGAAACCCTCTTGCTTTTGTTCCAAAACCCTTTTTCTTCTATTGGTGTATTGTTTTCTAAATTGGTTTAGGGGGTTTTACATATCTCATTTTTGTTAATCAATAGACACAATAATCATGCCAAATGATTAAGAAACCAATGAGTAATCTCATTTTAGAATCTCAAACATGTGCCACGGTTTGCTTCAAAAAATTGAGTTTTTTCGTGGTTTCATTTTCATAATTAACTTAAGGATAATATAGATCCCTTTTCAACGATTCCAACAAGATATAAATCACATGAAATGGTTGAGAATTGAGGGTGAAATCTCGCCCAACCCGTTCCACCATGAACCGAATCATGCAACCCATTTAACAAGAAACGAGTAAGGAAGACAAAGTCTTCCTCCTACTCCCAGTCGCATGCAGGCATGTGGGGGCATATGAAAGTTATAAAAACTTTATTTTTTAATTTTGTTTTTTCCTTTACACTCCACGTGCCTAATACTATTTTTTTGGGTATTTTCATTTTATTTTTTCATACCTATTTATTATGTATTCCAAAATTTATAAAATTTAAAATTGTTAAAAATACATGGTACTCTCCTTTTTTTGTCTCTAGAAATTTTTGTGTATTATTGTGATGCTCTTGGACATGATATATATTGTACACTCTTAGAGTTTATGTTTAGTCACTGAAACAATTTTTGGTGCCTTTTTGTTTATAAATTACTATGTAATGTTTTGAAAGCTATTTATTTTGTTGTTATTTATGACATTTGATTATAAGATCTGTTGTTTAAAGTTTTGTTGTTTATATGATTGTGAGCTCGCCTTCGTAGGACCAATTATGTTAAGATGTCATTTTGTTAATATTTTGTCAATAATGTTCCAGTAGGGATTTTTTTTGACGATGCACTTACCTAATCGATTTGTCTTCCGTAATATGACTACTAATGATTTGTTAAAGGCATTAAGCTTGTGTCCTTAAAGTTTTCAATATCCTCTTGGTACTAACTCTAGGGATATGATTTTGATGTCCGTGGGAGTCTAGTCATGTGTTGTAATTAGGGATCTTTAGGCAGGATTATAATTGCATAGGAGAGCTCTATTGTGGTTATTTGCTCAGATATTGTACATGTTGATATGCTTGAAAAAATTTCCCTTTAAAGTATCTTTCTTTCAGCTTTATCAATGCAAATAAATGCCTTAACAAAATTGAATGGGACTAATTATGAGGACTGGGTGAATTTGTGAAATTGTTCCTTGTTATCTTTAATGTTGATGCTGCTCTCACTGAGGACGAGCCTCAGAGAGCCACAAATAGGAAGAAGCATGAAAGGTGGGTTCAATCTAATAAATTCTATTTGATGACCATGAACTAGCATGGATAAGACCATTAAAGAGAGCATTCTTGAAACAAATAATGTTATGGAGTACCCTAAGTTTATTGGTGAGAAATTCAAGAAGTTTGATAAAACTGAAAAGGCCTACTACCTCTCTTTGTTGCGAAAGACTACATATAATGGTGTAAGTAGTGTTCGTGAACACATTTTGAAGTTTGTAAACTGGTACAACAAGTTGAGGTCCATGAAAGTGAAGTTGGGAGAGGACTTCCTAGTCTGGCAGGTGTTTAGAGTCTATTCCGGCTAGTTTTGATATTCTAAGAACTACTTACAATTCTCAAAAAGAGAAGTATGCTATTGATGAGCTTATATCTGTTCTTATTTAAGAGGAGTGGGCCATGAAGATGGGCAAGGCCCATATTGTTCAATTTGCTTCCCACAAGAGTGGTGACAAGAAGAAGAAATTTGCTAAAGAGAAGAACAGTAAACCTTAGTTTAAGAAAAAAAAAAAGGGAATGATAAGCATGGATATCATTTTGGGCTACCTTCTGGTCTGGGTGAGTCTTCTAGTGTTAAGCCTAAATGTTGATTTAATGGAAATTGTAAGTTTTATGACATATATAGGCATAAGCATTCTAATTGTTTGGAGTTCAAAAGCTGGATTGAAAAAAAAGAAAGGTAACCCCTTGACTCTATTGAGTTTTGAATCAAATCTAGTTTATGTTCCTTCAAATACATAGTGGTTAAATACTAGTGCAACTATTCATGTCACAAACTCATTGCAGGAATTCAGAAGCAGGATGAGACTAAGTGAAAGAAAGTTGATGATCATAGTAGGAAATAGAATTAGTGTCAAAGTAGAACATATAGGAGTGATTTCTTTAAGATTATGTACTGAACATGTTTTAGTTTTGAAAGATATGGTTTATATGCCTTCTATAAGATTATGTACTGAACATGTTTTAGTTTTGAAAGATATGGTTTATATGCCTTCTATAAGGAGGAATTTGGTTTCAGTTTCTATTTTGGATAGTTGTGGCTACTCTTTCCACTTTAGTAATGAAAAGGTTTCTTTATATTTTGATTCTGCTCTTGTTGATTCTAGAGTCTTGTCTAATGGTCTATACATGTTGGACGTTGATCTCTTTTTCTGTTAATCACCGACATTCAGATGTTAATAATGTTGTTGGGAATAAGCGTGGTAGAGTTATTGAAAACTCTTCTATATTGTGGCACAAACATTTAGGACACATCTCTAGGAAGAAAATGGAGAGGTTGATCAAGGAGAATATTCTTCATGATCTGGACTTCTCTAACTTCAATACTTATGTTGATTGTATAAAAGGAAAACTTACAGCTGGAGCCAGAAAGAGTGGGGTTATTAGGAATGAAGGAATACTATAGTTAATTTATATAGATATTTGTTGACCCATTACTCCTATTGCTATAGGCGATTTTAGGTACTTTATCACCTTTATTGATGACTTCTTTAGATACGGTTGAATTAATTTGCTATGTGAGAAATCTGACTATTTATATGCCTTTAAAGCATTCAAGGTCGTAATTAAATTGAAATTTAGTAAGCAGATGAAATGTGTTAGGTCTAATAGAGGTAGTGAGTATTATGGAATGTGTGATGAAATTTGGTAGAAATCTTGGACGTTTTGCTATATTTTTACAAGACTATGGTATTGACGTATGGTACACCATGCATGGCACTCTACAACAAAACAGGGTTGCAGAAAGGTGAAACTATACTTTATAGATATAGTGAGATGTATACTTAGTCATTCTACTCTTCTATAACTTTTGTGGGGAAATGCCTTGAAGATTGCTACTTATATACTGAATCACGTGTCAAGCAAATCTGTGTCAAAGACTCCATATAAGGTTATGTCAGGAAAATAACCTACTTTGAGACATTTCCGTGTTTCGGGGTATAAGGCAGAGGTAAGGCCTTATATCCCACAATGAAAGAAGCTTAATCCCAAAACCATTAGTGATTTCTTTATTCGTTATTTTATTAGCTCAAGGGGTTCTAGGTTCTATTGTCCCTCTCATACTACTAGAATTATTGAATCTGATCGGTTTGTCTATTTTGAAGGAGATTTAGAGTACAGTGGAACTCAAAAGTTAAGTATTGTTGATTTCAGAGAGAAGCGTGTTGTCGTTCCTATTCTTGTTGTTCCCTTTCCACGGATGGTGTCGTCTCATTTGATCCATGATGATGATGATGTTGATCCTATTAAAAATATTGATGTCCCTCAATAAGTCAAAAATAATGTATAGAACCCAAATGTTGTTATGGCTCCACTGAGAAGATCTGAGCAGGTTCTTATATTTATTAAGTCTACTAGATTTAGGGATCATATTGTGTACATGCAAGAGAATGACTTTAATTCAGCAAATAATTCTATTCCTATTTCTTTTTAAGAGACCATGGTTTGTCTTCATAATACACAATGGTTGGTGGCTATGGAGGATGAGTTGGCTACTATAAGAAAAAATGGTTTTTGGGAATTGGTGGAGTTGCCTGCTAGTTGTAAAACTGTTGGTTGCAAATGGGTTTTTAAGACCAAACATGATGCCAGAGGTAAAATTGAGAGATATAAGGCTAGACTTGTTGCTAAGGGATATAACTAGAAGGAATGCATTGATTATAAGGAGACTTTCTCACCGGTCTCCACTAAAGACTCTTTTCGTGTTGTGATAGCCTTGGTTACTCATTTTGATTTGGAGCTCCATCAGATGGATGTTACTGTCTTCTTAAATGGTGATTTGTATGAAGATGTATATATGGATCAACCTGATGCTTTTATTGAAGATGGTAAAGATCATATGGTATATAAATTGACAAGATCATATGGTTTGTCTTCATAATACACAATGGTTGGTGGCTATGGAGGATGAGTTGGCTACTATAAGAAAAAATGGTTTTTGGGAATTAGTGGAGTTGCCTGCTGGTTGTAAAACTATTGGTTACAAATGGGGTTTTAAGACCAAACATGATGCCAGAGGTAAAATTGAGAGATATAAGGCTAGACTTGTTGCTAAGGGATATAACTAGAAGGAATGCATTGATTATAAGGAGACTTTCTCACCGGTCTCCATTAAAGACTCTTTTCGTGTTGTGATAGCCTTGGTTACTCATTTTGATTTGGAGCTCCATCAGATGGATGTTACTACCTTCTTAAATGGTGATTTGTTTGAGGATGTATATATGAATCAACTTGATGGTTTTATTAAAGATGGTAAAGATCATATGGTATATAAAATTGAGAAGATCCATTTATGGATTGAAATAGGCTTCCAAACAATAGTACTTAAAATTTGATTATATTGTTGGCTCTCTTGACTTTAAAGAAAATATTATTGACCAATGCATTTATCTGAAGTTTAGTAGGAGTAAATTCATCATTCTTGTTTTATATGTTGATGATATATTGTTGGCTAGTAATGATGTTGATTTTCTGAATGAGACTAAGCAAATGTTAATAGAGCATTTTGATATGAAAGATCTTGGTGATGTCTCTTTTGTACTGGCCATTGAGATTCATTGTGACAGATATCATGAAATTCTTGGCTTGTCTCAGAAAGTTTTTATTGAAAGGATTCTAAATAGATTTAATATAAAATCTTGTAATCCTTGAGTTGCACCCATTCAAAAGGGTGAAAGACTCTCTAATACCTAATGTCTTCAAAATGATAAAGATGTTGTTGAAATGGAAAAGGTCCCAATGCTTCTATTGTTGGTAACCTTATGTATGCTTGAGTTTGTACACGTCCTGATATTCTTTTCATTGTTAGTGTACTTGGGAGATACTTAAGAAAACCTGGTGTGGCTAATTGGCAGGCTTCAAAACAAATCATGAGGTATCTGAATGATACTAAAGATTATATGTCAACTTATATGAGGTTGGATCACCTTAAGGTGATTGACTATTCTAATTTTGATTATGGTAGTTGTCTAGGTGACCACAAGTCGTCATCAGGGTATATATATTTAAGTTGGGAGTAGTAATTGTTTCTTAGAAGAGTGTTAATCAAACACTTACAGCTACTTCCACTATGAAGGCAGAGTATATAGCTTGCTATGAGGCTACATGTGAAACGGTATAGTTAAAAATTTGATTACTGAATTTCATATTATGGAAAGTATTTTCAGGCCTGTAACTATCTATTGTGATAACTCTATCGTAGTGTCCTTCTCTCAAATCAATAAGAGCTTTAAGCGCTCGAAGCTTTTGACACAGTATATGTTTGTTAGAGAGAAGATTTAGGAGTTTCAAACTTATGTCGAGTATATCCCAACATAATTTATGGTTACATATCCCCTAACCAAAGGTTTAGCTGTCAAAGTTTTGTTGATCATGTAACCCATATAGGTATAATGAGGTCTTTTGATGTTTTGGGTCAGTGGGAGTTTGTTTTGTAATTTTATTGTGACCTCATTTTGTGATTATGTCTCGAGACCTTGAATAATTATGTTGTTATTATTGTCATTGTCATATAATATTTTTATTACTATTAGTGCAATATTATTTGTTCATATTATGACATATTGTGGAGATATTTTAAACCCAATCTCATTTTGTTATTATGCTGAGATGTTTATTAAATCTCATAAAGCATCTTGGGCGGATGCTTAGGGGCATTTTGTTAGGAAATGCACTTTGATCACATATTGGCATGCAATTTTGGATGTGCTTTTCCATTACCCATATATCACATTTTGTTGGGTCAGCAGGATATGAGTATCTTACATGTATGATATCAGTACTCTTTTGAGTATGATTTTTTGCATTGTTAAGATGCTTGTAGTCTCATTTTGGACCTGTTGTTAAGGGTGCTAACTTGATTTTGACTTCATCTTGTGGCCACATATTATTTGATTAATTTGGAGAATTGTTTTCTTATTGAAATAATATAATATGACTTATGTCGTCCAAGTAGGAGAATGTTAGAATTATTTTTCTATAAATCATATTATAATTTTATAAAACCTAGATTAATTGGATGTCAAAATTATTAGAGCATTTTGTTTAGCTCAAATTGTGATCAGTATTGTTAATGGGCTTATTATTGTTAAAATACTGCTCATATGTAAGTTTTGTTTTATGAGTCCTGTATATGGGTTTACCACAGTGGGTAGGTTTAACCCATTTTAGTTATTTTATACATACACAGAGGGCTCTTATTCCTAACCACTCCAGTGCATACAATTGCCTCATTGATACTGACGTGTGAGCGACTACTGTAGAATAGGAATAGTATCTCTCCTTTATCGAGATTACTTTTAAGGGTTTCAACAATGACTTCCTCATCAGCACATTTTTAAGGTAATACTAAAACTTTTTATATATTTTGATATGTTATAAAAAAATTTGGATTAATAAATCTGAGAAATTTTCTTTCATAAACTAGATGCAATTATACGTGAAGTTTTTATCACTAAATAGAGGAGTTGGTCAGGTTAAATGTGTCTAACAAACAAAACGTGCATTTTGTGAGATCAACCTCATGTTTGCTCAATTATATTACTGTACAGCTTGTGTACTTGCAAATATTTTAAGGCTTTTAAAAAAGTCACAAATTTAGTCAATGTGTCCTTAATGCAATGCCAGGGAGTTTTTACGAGAGACCCTTTCCTACCCAAGCAATTCCATGGCATAGTTACCAAAAACTCGGTATAGGTACAAATACAGGTACATGATTCATCACTTGCAATTATATTACAAGAATTTTTTTTTATGACGAGATTAGCAGGCGATATGGTGAATCTCATACACAATTCTCAAGTTTGGCTCTCTCATGTTAACTTCAATAAACTTTAATTTATAATGAAAAATGACAGAATAATTCACATATATGTTCACAATAAGTTGTCAAAAGAAAAAAATGTTTTTGACAATTTTCCAATATTTCTACTGTTTGGCAATAGGCTCCAAAGGGGTTGGCTCAAGGAACAGAAATGCATAGCAAGGGAAACATTTGCCTAAAAAATACAAGCCTTCCTGTGGTGTACTGTGCACCAAGTATACCATGAGCAATTTCAACAAAATTTCAATCTTTTTGTAAAATCACGTGTAAAGAAAATTTTGCATGGTGATGGTATAGTACTTCTAACATATATTGGCAGCAGAGATAAAACTTGTAAAATAAGAACTCCTTGGAGATTTTTTAGTTTGGCACTTAATTAAACAAAATTGTGTCTTATACTCTTATAGTTTGAATTTTCTATTTCTTATAAGATAATAATTTCCAAGGAATCATTAGTTTATGCACTGCAACATATCAAGTAGTTATATATTATAGACTTTGATTTTAGAAGCAAAATTGGGCTCCATTAATATGCCAACATATATGTAGAAACACAAGAATATGAGAAAATGTTTTATATATTTTTCTGAGTGTCAATGTACAATGAGGTGCTCCTATTTATAGGGTAGGAGAGAATAAAACAAAATCGAAATCAATCCTATACATAAAGTCTAATTAATCCTAATTTGATTACAATATAATAACAAATAAACAACAAATCATTTACAATTGTAACAAATCAATTACTATCGTAACAAATAAATAACAAATCATTTATAATTGTAACAAATCAATAACAAATCAATCACTATCGTAACATCCCCCCTCAAACTCAAGTAGGTGCAATGGTAACCAACTTGAGTTTGGACAGTAAAGTATGGAAGCGACTAAGAGAATGAGGTTTGGTGAACAAATCAGCTGGCTGATCAAGAGTGTCAATCGAGACAAGATGAAGATCACCACGTAGAAGATGTTAACGAATGAAGTGACAATCAATCTCAATATGTTTGGTGCGTTCGTGGAAAACATCGTTGTGTGCAATTTGGATGGCACTACGGTTGTCACAATGAAGATCAATGGAGGAAGACTGAGGTATCTCTAAATCAGCAAGAAGCCAACAAAGCCACAATATTTCAGAGGTAATATCAGCAAGGGCATGATATTCTGCTTCAATGCTGGAGCAAGCTATCAGAGTTTGTTTCTTCCTCCTCTAAAAAATAAGAGAATCTCCAAGAAAAATGCAAAAGGTAATGGTAGAGCGACAGTCACTGGGATCACTGGCCCAATCGGCATCAGAGTAGGCTCGAAGAGTCAAAGAGAATGCAGCCGAATAATGAAGACCATAAAATAAGGTACCCTTGATATACCAAATAATGCGGAGGATAGCAGCATAATGGGTAGTATGAGGGGCAGCCATGAACTGACTAACCAGATGAATAACATAGGAGATATCTAGTCGAGTAACTGCAAGATAGATTAGGCTGCCTACTAGCTGACGATAGAGAGTGGCTACGTACTAGCTGACGATAGAGAGTGGCTACGTACTAGCTGACGATAGAGAGTGGCATCATCCAATAAAGTACCATCTTGAGGAGTAAACTGAACATTGGGTTCAAGAAGAGTGTGTTCAATTTTGCAATCAGTGAAGCCTGCTCGAGAGACAAGATCAGAGGCATACTTAGCTTGTGAGAGAAATAAGTCACCGCTAGAAGATAGAACTTCAAGCCCCAAAAAGTAACTTAAAGGTCCAAGATCTTTCATCTCAAAATGTTAACATAAGAACTATTTGAGCTCAGTAATGCCAGTAGAATCATTGTCAGTAATAATCATATCATTGACATAAAGAAGCAAGACAACAGTACCATTTTTTATTTTTTGAGTAAAAAGAGCAGTATCATAAGCACTAGAAGAGAACCCCAACTAACTGATAGTACCGTGAAATTTAGCAAACCAGGCTCGAGGTGCTTGTTTGAGACCTTAAAGAGCCTTATGAAGATGACAAACCTTGTTGGTCGAACAAGTGTATCTCGGAGGAGGACGCATATAAACCCCTTCTTCTAACTCACCATTAAGGAAGGCATTTTTAACATCCATTTGTGTAAGTGGCCATTATCGAGTGGCTACAATGGCAAGAAAAGTTCGAATAGAGGTGATGCGTGCAATAGGGGCAAAAGTTTCTTCATAATCAATACCATACTCCCGAGTGAACCATTTTGCCACTAGACGAGCTTTGTACTGCTCAATAGAACCATTAGAAAGAGTCTTAATTTTATAAACCCACTTGCATCCTACAAGAGGCTTACTAGGAGGAGGATCAACAAGGTCCCAAGTGTGAGTATTCTCCAATGCCTATAATTCCTCCTGCATAGCTTGCTACCAATGAGGGTCGGTAGAGGCTTCCTTATAGGACTGTGGTTCATGAAGTTGAAGCATAGTAGAAAAACAATGGTAATCACAAAGATAGGTAGGTGGAGTTCTTACCTTATAAGGATGCTCAATGGTGGGAGGTGCAGGATCAACGGTCAGAACAACATCATTAGAAGTAGAGGGAACATCAAAAGAGGCTAGGAGCTCACTGGAGGCATCTGCATCTATTGTTACTAAGTGGCCTTAAACTCAAGAGGGGGTGAATTGAGTTTATGAAATATTTTCGTAAATCTTTCGTAAAACGTTTGTTTATCAATTTTCGTTGAAGCTATTGGATAGTTGAAATGAATAGATAAATGAGATTGAATATTTCACTCACAAATTAAACAAGTCAAGATGAATAACATTCAAGCAAGCATATAAAATAAATGCACAAATGTAAAGAGATAGGGTTGAGAGAATCAAACACAAGGATTTATCCTGGTTCAGCCACCCCTTGTGACCTACATCCAGTCCTCAAGCGAATCACTCGAGATTTTTCGCTAAACTTCAAGCTTGAACGGGTGCTTGAAAACTTTTACAGATTGGAGCACTCAACAACACCTCTGGATACCTCAACCTTGTGCTTTGAGCCTCAAAACAGGAATGTCTCACCCTTTACAACCCTTGAGGGATACCTCACCCTCTTTACACCTTTGAAGGATACCTTACCTTCTTTTCAATAAGAGATACCTCACCCTTTTTTCACTAGAGGGATACCTCACCCTCTTTACAGAATAAACAAAGTGTTTGAATGATAGAAACTCCCTCAAAGAGTAGATTGATACAAATTCAAGCTCTAACAATGCCCCTTTTGAATATCTCAAGTTTTCTCACACAAACAAGACAAAAACATTTTCAAAATTTGAATCTAGTATATAAGTGTTAGATTGATGTTCTGAATTGAAGGTTAGCCATTAATGAAGCCGCAAGGCAAGTATTTATAAGTTGTTGGAAGAAATGAGCTGTTGGGTAGCATTTATGGCAACATTAAAAGCTAAAAAAATAGTCGTTGGCTATTGTCAAACCACTGGTAATCGATTACACAATCTCTATAATCGATTACATGGCTGTTTGAACGTGTTCTTGGCTTTTTGGGATCTTAGTTATCAATTACAAGCTTGGTGTAATCGATTACAGGGCCTCTAACTTTCTTTTAATCGATTACAGGGCTTCTTGAACTGTTCTTGCCTTTCTGGGCTCATTGTAATCGATTACCAGCTTGGTGTAATCGATTACCAGCTTGGTGTAATCGATTACAAGGCCTCTGTTTGCTATGTAATCGATTACAAACATCTTGCAATCGATTACCTTGGCCTTTGAACACATTTTTCAAGTCCAATTGAGTATGTAAGCCATTTCTAACACTTAGATCATTGGATTAAACATAAATGCCTTCATGAATATTGAATCCAAGATTAAAATCAACATTTCTTGAAAAAAATTGTTTAACTTTGAATTTACAAGCTGATTTTGAAAACGATATTTGAAAAATCATTTGAGAATCATTGAGATACTTAAAGGGCATTTTACATTGATATTCTAAGACTTGTATCTAATATACCACTTTTGATCTTAGTCTTTATCTTTTGATCTTAGTCTTCTCTTTTGATCTTGATCTTCATCTTTGACTTTGTTATCATCAAAAACCCATTTGATATGCTTCAAGACATAAGCATTCACATTCTCCCCCTTTTTGATAATGACAAACTAAACATTCAATAGAAGGAGAAATATTTGCATTTATTTGATTATCAGATATTTAAGCGCAACTCTCCCCCGTAATGTATGCATGAGATAGAATATGTGAAAGTACAAAACTCCCTCGTACACATGCAATATATTTCACTAATATCTCTCCCGTTGGCATTATCAAAAAGAAGACATAAGCATTTAGATTGGATATAATCATTTCAGCCCAGCAGGATCAATATCTGAGTATAAACCGTTTAGCACATCAATATGTGATATCAATAGCAAATGCATATGAAGAAAAACTTAGATAGTATTTATCATTTATGCCAATAGAATTCAGAGTCATATACAAGAGCAATATGGGGTTAGATAAAGATTAAGTATAAGGAAAGCATCATGAAAGAATAGAACATCAAGATTATGAAAAATAAGGTTTTGTAATATTACACTTTTATTGTAATCGATTACACGTGTTCTGTTTTCCTTGTAATCGATTAAAAAGTTTGTGTAATCGATTACACGCGTTCTGACTTGGCTTGGAACGCTTGACAAAGCCTTTATAATTGATTACAACGGTCCTGTAATTAATTACCAGACTACTAAAGCTCAATTTTTGCATCTTAAACAGTAAAGGACCAAACTTGAATCATTCAAAATTGTTCCAAATCATTCCAAATCAATTACAAACATCATTTAAGCATATATTCCAATCAGATTATGATCCAAAACACATTATTGTGCAGCAAAACAACATATTATGCATCAAGATATCATACTATGCAGCAAGATATCACATTATGCTGCAAAGCAATATATTATGCATCAAAATAGCATATTATGCAGCAAGTTAATGTATTTTACGGCAGAATTAGATACATGATTGATCCATTATGTCAAGTTCAAAGATATTGATATTATACATGTCATTTCACACAAGAAGCATATTCATTTAGCATATTCAAGATATATAGAGATATTTTTCAAGATGTTAAACTAGTAAAGCATAAAGCAAGTCTCCACTTAACCAAAAGATGCAAGTTCAAGCTTCTTGGAGACAAGGAGGACAGCTTGAAGTATTTTCTAATTTTGTGCTTGTAGCAGCCACTTTTCAAGATATCCAAAGTCAATTCTTGGCCTTCAAGCACACCTACAACACACTTCAATTTTTTACTTTTGGTACCTAAATTTTCTTGGGTTCTTGTGTGTTAGTTTTTGGTAAAGTACCTTTGGGAACCCAAACCATTTTAATTCCTAACTTATTATTAATATTCTTCCTTACATTGCAAGTTAATGCACTATGCCCTTTCCTGCCACAATGAAAGCATTTAATAAAGGAACTACTTGATGTACTTGATGAAACAAAGAAATTATTGAGAAACTTTTGTTGGTTATTGGAATTATACCCTAAACCAGCCTTTTGAA
Source organism: Ormosia semicastrata (assembly GCA_029884595.1). Lineage (NCBI taxonomy): Eukaryota > Viridiplantae > Streptophyta > Magnoliopsida > Fabales > Fabaceae > Ormosia > Ormosia semicastrata. Next base: position 5,659,085 of record JAQQTO010000022.1, on the reverse strand, counting down.
AAACACATCTTTGGTTTCCAAGCAATATGTTTAAATTATCTCTTCCAAAGGTAAATTTTAAAAGAGTATTTTTCAAATCCTCAATCTCAATTTCAAATGCTTTACATGATGAGCAAGATGAGGGTGTAGATACATTATCAAGTGATAAACATGTCATGCATGAAGAATTTGCATCAATCAACCAAAGAGTTTCATTTTCTAATTTCAATTCCTCAATTTCTTTATTTAAAATAGAAATTTGATTTTCAAATGAGGAAATTGTTTTCTTAGATGATGAAACAAGTTTTGCAAGCCTCATAATCTGAACTTCAAGCTTGAACGGGTGCTTGAAAACTTTTACAGATTGGAGCACTCAACAACACCTCTGGGTACCTCAACCTTGTGCTTTGAGCCTCAAAACAGGGATGCCTCACCCTTTACAACCTTTGAGGGATACCTCACCCTCTTTACACCTTTGAAGGATACCTTACCTTCTTTTCAACAAGGGATACCTCACCCTTTTTCACTAGAGGGACACCTCACCCTCTTTACAGAATAAACAAAGTGTTTGAATGATAGAAATTCTCTCAAAGAGTAGATTAATACAAATTGAAGCTCTAGCAATGTCCCTTTTGAATTTCTCAAGTTTTCTCACAAAATTAGGGCAAAAATGTTTTCAGAATTTGAATCTCGTATATAAGTGTCAAATTGATGTTCTGAATTGAAGGTTAGACATTAATGAAGTCCCAAGGCAAGTATTTATAAGTTGTTGGAAGAAAGGAGTCGTTGGGTAGCATTTATGGCAACATTAAAAGCTAAAAAAATAGTTGTTGGCTACTGTCAGACTATTAGTAATCGATTACACAATCTCTATAATCGATTACATGGTTGTTTGAATGTATTCTTCATTTTCTAGGATCTTGGTAATCGATTACAAGCTTGGTGTAATCGATTATAAGGCCTCTGACTTTCTTGTAATTGATTACAAGGCTTCTTGAACATGTTCTTGCCTTTCTGGGCTCATTGTAATAGATTACCAGCTTAGTGTAATCAATTACAATGCCTCTGTTTACTATGTAATCGATTACAAACATCTTGTAATCGATTACCTTGGCCTTTGAACACATTTTTCAAGTCCAATTGAGTATGTAAGTCATTTCTAACACTTAGATCATTGGATTAAACATAAATGCCTTCATGAATATTGAATCCAAGATTAAAATCAACAATTCTTGAAAAACATGTTTAACTTTGAATTTACAAGCTGATTTTGAAAATGATATTTAGAAAACCATTTGAGAATAATTGAGATACTTAAAGGGCATTTTACATTAATATTCTAAGACCTATATCTAATATACCTCTTTTGATCTTAGTCTTTATCTTTTGATCTTGGTCTTCTCTTTTGATCTTGATCTTCATCTTTGGCTTTGTTATCATCAAAATCCCATTTGATATGCTTCAAGATATAAGCATTCATATCCGTGTCACTAGGGAAGTAATCAATATTGGGGTTAGTAAAAAAAAGGAGTAGAAGTGAACGGAATTGACGTAAACTTGGATAATGAAGAGAACATTATATGTTCCCAGAAGACAACATGACGGGAGATACGAATACGCTGAGATATCGGATCCCAACAATGGTAACCTTTGTGATATGTGTCATACCCAAGAAAACAACAAAGACGGCCGTGAGGCTTAAGTTTAGTATATTCATGAGGTTGAAGGAGGATAAAACAAGCACAACCAAACACCTTAAGTTAGTGATAATCTGGTGTAGTATGATAAAAACGCTCAAAAGGAGAGACATTACTAAGGACGGAGGAAGGGAGATGATTAATAACATGGACAGCAGTAAGAGTAGCTTCACCCCAGGCACGTTCGGGACAAGAGGCTGAGAGAAGCATTGCATGGACTGAGTCAAGAATATGACAGTGCTTTCTCTCAGCGCGACCATTCTGTTGAGAGGTATATGGACATGAGAACTCAGACAAGGTACCCTATGCACCAAGAAAAGATAAGAGTTTAGAATCACAGTATTCCATGGCATTATCTCGATGAAAAACTTTATTGACTTTAGAGAATTGTGTTTGAATCATATTGGCAAAGTTGATGTAAATTTGAGGAAGTTCATGATGATTTTTCATCAAATATATCTAAGTAAAGCTAAATAATCATCAATACCTAACACAAAATACCGAGAACCTCCTATAGTAGGTGTGGGAGTAGGACCCCAAATATCAGAATGCACAAGATCAAATGGTGAAGCAAAAATATAAGTACTTTTATGAAATAGTAAATATGGTTGTTTAGCAGTTTGGCAAGCAGTACAATCAAGAGACACATTAGTAACAGATCCTAAAAGACCCTGAGACACAAGAGGATGCAGTTTGCCAAGAGAACTATGAGCAAGATGTTGATGCCAAATCAGAATGGAATAGGTGGTGGAAGCAACACAAATGTTGGACACTTGGGGAACATGCAGTTGAGTGAGCTCAAATAGCCTTCCAATCTTACATCCAGTCCCTATGAGTTGTCCAGTCCGTGGGTCCTGCACACGACAGCTAGAGGAAGAAAAAGTAAGTTCATAACCAAGATCACATAATTGACCAACAGAGATAAGGTTAAAATTTAGTTTAGGAATGAGATAGGTGTCAGGTAAACTTAGATTGGACAAAGAGATAGAGCCCTTATGACTTACATGCATAAGAGATCCATCAGCAGTGTGGATAGAACTGGCAGTGTCATTTTTAAATAAGGATGAAAAGAAATGAGATGTAGAGGCCATGTGGTTACAACAAGCAGAATCTAAATACCATGAAGGATTTCCTGGTATGGTGGAAAGGGCTACAGGAGTATTACCATTACCAAAAGAAGAAAGAAGTTGTTTAAGGAGAGACTCAAGATCATTGGCAGAGAAGGTAGATTGAGAAGATTCAGGAGATTCATTAGCAGCAACAGTGGTGGCAAATACAGGCCTAGAAGAACTGAGACGAGGTTGATTCTTGTTTTGGTCTTGTGGGGGAGGATGAGTGGGAAAATTTTGAATTAAATGTCCTAGTTTCTTGCAATATCAGCAACAATTTGAAGCAATATGACCATTTGCTTGCAATTGTGGCATTCAATAGTGGGGCAGTATAGTAGGAATGCCCTGACTTTCGACAGTGACGGCAAAATTTGGCTGCTTTATCTAGAATGGCAAAGGCAAGATCAGCTTTAGGACGAATAAGACCCAATCTAGTTTCTTCAGACTTTAGACATGGGAAGGCATCCTCAAGTGTGGGCAAAGGATTCTGATGTAGTAAAGATGTGCGGACAGGTTCATAATCATCAGTAAGAGCCATTAAAAACTGGATAAGACGAATACGATTCCGATGAGTCTCATACATTTTTAAATCAGTTGTATCTTTCAGAGAATGCTCACATGAGGTCAACTGATCCTAAACAACTTCCATCTATGCTAAAATCTCATAAATAGGTTGACCAGTTTGTTGTTTCTAAGTATTAAGTTCCTTTAACAGTTGATACTGATGTGATAAATCAGAGATAATGTAGCGTTGCTTTAAATGATCCCATACCTCTTTGGCGTTCTCATAACGCCCAAACTATAGATGAATACCAGGAGTAGATGTATTACGAAACCAAGTAATAATCTGATGGTTCTTATTATCTCATTCCTCTAATTTATCAGCATAGGCTTTAGCAATATCAGTAGCACTTTTGGTGGGGCTCTTTATATCACCTGTCACATATCGCCAGAGTCTGCGACCTTTCAAAAAACCTCGCATTGCTTCGACCCAATGGAAATAATTTGAGCCATTAAGAACAATTGGAATAGGAAGCGAGACATCAGATTTTTCCATTATAGCACAATAAATTCAAAAAATAGAATTATTGGAGCAGAATTGATGAAAACTAAGTGCAAAAATGGAAAGGTCTCACCAAAATACTTAAAAAATAGTCCACAAGGGATAGTCAACACGTGGTCAATAGAGTCAAACACACAGTCAACACTTTGGTCAGCAATCAACACGCGGGCAGCACAGGCGCGGGTCAGACGCGGGTGAGACTTGGAGGTAGCCGAAAGGATCACAATGGAAGAGGGCCGACGGTGGACCTTGGACACCAACCAAAAAATTCACCGGAAGAGAGACAGAGACCTAAGCTCTTAATATCATGTAGAAACACAGGAAGATAAGAAAATGTTTTGTATATTTTTCTGAGTGTCAATGTACAACGATGTACTCCTATTTATAGGGTAGAAGAGAATAAAACAAAATCGAAATCAATCCTATACATAAAGTCTAATTAATCCTAATCTGATTACAAGATAATAACAAATAAACAACAAATCATTTACAATCGTAACAAATCAATAACAAATCAATTACTTTCGCAACAAATAAATAATAAAACATTTACAATCGTAACAAATCAATCACTATCGTAACAATATATTTGGTACTACAGCTGAGGAAGTTAAACACTTGATATTGAAGTAAGTGCTTGTTTATTTTATTTTATTTTGTTTTTGATATTTTTGTCATTGTTAACTATTATCAAGGTGTAGTTATCCTTTGCTCGTCTTCTCTTTTTAATCGTTAAATATTTCAGGTATGTGACTCCTCTCTATTAATTTGTTTATTTTTCTCCTAATAATTTTTTAGCCTGAATTTAATTTTAAAGGGTCTTTTACTCTTCAAAAACTGGAGACTATCAATTTACGATTAGATGAGGGCTTGAACGAGAATGGTAATGAGGAATTTGTTTCTAATACAAATATGAGAACCAATTTTTTGGCCAAATACGTAACAGCTACTACTGGAACTTTTCTAAAGGCACAGTTTGAGAAGGAATAATTAATGACTTAGTGTGCTGGTATGTGTTTAGATTAAATATGAAATAAAAGTTATTTAGTAATTAATTATATATATATTAGATTTTTTAAATCTATTATAATAAAATCTTTTTCTCATTTAAATATGTTAACTGAATAATAATTTTAAGATAATATATTTTGTTTTTAGATTATATAACAAAAATCGCTTTGATGTAGTAGATTACTATAAATTGTACGAAATAATTACTTTCCATTAGCAGTTGGTATATTATTGAAGGGGAAAATGCTCAACCGCAGGGGTCAATGGTAAAAATGTTCATAGGTGTAAATTAATCAGACTATTATAAACATAATGAAAGCGGTTTTCTAGTGTAAATAAAAAAAAATCAAAGATAGTTCATTCACTTTACCCAAACTTGCTAGAATTCACGTAAAAAAAATTATAAATTAAAAAAAAAGCTGTTTGACAGAAAAATCAATGTTTACCATACATACTCTTGTTCCTTAGGTTTAAAGAATGTTGCGAGTTGTGAAGCTGTTGGAAGAGAAATTAGAGCATGTTGGTCTGCAAGGACAGATATACTTGTTAGAGAGTAGGGACGCATGCCCCCACTCCACCTTGAAACTTTTTTTTTATTTTATATAGGTATATATGTATATGTCTTTTTTATTTTTTTATATGTGCAATTTTACTCTTACTTTATCTTAGAATTTTTCTTTGATCCTATATAGGTATATATGTATGTCTTTCTTATTTTTTTATGTGTAATTTTTACTTCCATATACAGAAAAATTAATAAATTTTTAGTGATAAAAAATAAAATGCATAATATTATTTTTTCATTTTTCAACAGTACTCACTTAGTTTGGTACATGAGTATACTCATATAATATTATTTTTTATTTTTTAATAGTACTCACGTGGATTTGATACTAATATATTCAAAACACAAAATTCTTCTTCTCACACCATTCTTTATCTCTGTAAATTAGAAGTGACGGAGAAATTATTCACTCAGACTCACTCGCATATGCTTCGATCATATAGACGTTTATCCCCACTGCTTAAAATTCTTGAGTCCGTAACTGTTGGTCTGGTCATCTTCATGATTAAAAAATATATAGAAATTACTCAAATTAGAGAACAATTTTTGTATAATATATTTTTTTTGTTAAAAAAATATGTTAATAATTAAAAATAATAATGTAATAGGTTCACGTTCTTCATGTATTGTTAGTTCCGATTACAAAAATAAAGATAAATATTGAAAGGGCCAATTCGAACAAAGGCGCGCGATGGCCAGCCCGGTGACCCAAAAAGGCACATGCATTTCTTTAAGTATTACAAACTCTTTTCGTTTGGTCGTACACTTACAAGAAGTTAGGGTCCAAACAACCCACTTTTAAAATATAACTAGAATATCTTTAAAATATCTTCGTTGATATTTAGAATATATTATAAAATTAATTAATCATCTAATTGAAAAAGTAATCTTATAAGTTATTTTTTTATCTATTTTATTATTTCATTTGAGATAAAATCTAATATAAATAAGGAGTTATTACTTTGTTTTTTGAATCACATCATTACATTACTCCTATCAATCAATATTTTTCTCAGTTTATTGTCGTTTCTCTCTTTTATTTGTTCATAATATTAAACTTAATTCTTCAACATGACATCAGAGTCATGATATCCACCTTGAGCAGAATTTTTCCTTTTAGTTATGTAGAGTTCATAAGTCGTTAGAATTGTTACTCACCACCATCAAACCTAAATCTAGTGTTGTTGTTTTTCTCATCTTTGTGTCCTCCTCAACCTCCTCTTTCTTGAGTCTTGATATGTTGTCTTCCAATTTCAATTTATTGATAGTTTCGATTTGTTGATAGAGCTGCTCTTCCGCTGCACACTCCTACAACAACACCTCTCCCATAATCATCAGCGTTCAAAACTCGATCAATTTCGTTCATTCCAGTCCGAAGGATTGGCTTCGTTTGTTGTTCATTTCAACTTGAAAGATTGGCTCCACTCTAGCTTGACTTTACATAGTTTGGCTCTAGCTCAAATGCAATTTGGCTCCATCCAAAATGCGGTATCATCGAGCACACTTATAGTGGTACCCCTTCCGTTATGCTTCTTCAAGATCTTTGTTTTCCATTATGCGTCTTCAAGATCTTTGTTGTGCTTCTCCAAGATCTTGAAATTCTCTTTTTAGATTATTTTTAATTTTTTTATGTGTTTAATTGTCAAACTTTAACTTGAGAGAGAATATTAGAATATCTTTAAAATATCTTTGTTGAATTTTAGAATATATTATGAAATCAATTAATAATCTAATTAAGGAAGCAATCTTAAAAGTTCTTTCTTGATCTTGTTATATTTTATTTTTCTTATTTGATTAAGAGTAGAGTTTAGTATAAATAGAGATTATTATTTTATATTTTATATCACATCATTACATTATTCCCATCGATCAATAATATTCTTAATTTATCATTCTCTCTCTATTCCTTGTTCCCTAACCTTAAAACCTAATTATCCAACACCTTAAAAATCTAGGAGCCCACATCACGGTTGTCGGCCTCAAAGATGACCACTGAACACGTAAAATACGACCTTCAAAGCCGATGACATATCATCACCTGTGAAGGATCACGTGACTTGGTGACCAATGAAGAAAAAGAAGATTACCTGACACGAGTAACACCGAGAGCTATTCTTGCTTTCTTGTTCTCAATTGCTATCTTAATTAACTATTACCATGCTTAATTAAGTCTTTATACTAAAATTTTTATTTAGTCTTAAGTTTTTAATAGTAATATATTTAACTGAAGATATATATTTGGGGGTATACATTAAAGAAAATGATGTACTATTAGAAAGGTACTAGTTAGCTAAAGTCCTTTGCTCCTTAAGAGTAATGCGTGTATGCGTGTTTTAAAAAAAAAGTGATGTATTATTAGGGTATACATATTTTATAGAAATGTTACAATATTTTTTTTTTAAAAAAAAAAAATCCTACATATATTAGAAATGAACTACCAATACACTATTCTTCCAAACGTATCTAATATAACATTAAAAAAAATGCTACATATTAAAATTCATATATTTAAATATTAACTTCCATGATACTTACCAAAGAAACAGAAAAAAAAAAACTGGCTTATAATTTTGATTATAATTATAATTATAATAAGTCTACCCTAATCAGTTGTGGTGTTGTGATCTTTAGGTAGCCTTTTTGTAACATAAAAAATCAATTATTCATAAATGAGTTTTTTAATAAAAATAAACATCTTACCGTCCTAGAGCAATGAAATAGTTTAGTGTTTCTCCATGGAGTTGGGATGTTCAGCTCGTGCTCAAAGAAGCCAAGTTTTATGCTGCTTTATTTTTTCAAAATAATAATAATAATAATAAGAAAGAGAAGAACTTCTGCCTACTAATATTTCATGTATGAGAACTTATACCTACTAACAGAATACTTCTTTCTCCACCTTCTGATTTGAATTGTCTAGGTGAAAGGTTGTCAGCTGGCCGTCTCTTTATTTAAAACAAAATAAATAAAAATGACAGATTATGTTAAAATAAATCTTTGAACATGGAATTTTTAACAATATAAAATGTGATTATATTATCCAAATATTTCATTCCTCGAAAATTTTGTTTAATGAGTTGAATATTATTAATTAAAATATTTAGAGTTTTCTAAATCTATTAGCTCTGGTAAAGAAAAAAAAATAGTTAAATATTATAGACTATTTAATTACTTAATGGTATATTAGGTGCTTTGAATGTATCATTATTTTAAACGAATTCCAATTTAATACTTTCACGTTTGAAATACCTTTTTCGGTCTAGATTGGTTGTTTAATACTTTCACGTTTGAAATACCTTTTTCGGTCTAGATTGGTTGTTTATTACCGTGGAATAAAGGCATACATGCCTAGAAGGAGCAGGTAGTGCTTGAGTTTCGGTTTCCGGTAGAACAACTAGAAACAAATTTGTCATTTTGCGGCTCATATAATTAGCTTTGTTTTCATAGAAAAAAGTTTCTTTATAATTAATTTTTAAATTTATTTCACACAAAACTAATTAAAAGAAAAAAAATCAACTTCTTGAAATATTTTTAAGCCACAGGGTTAATGGGGAGTAGGTACATAATCATAAGTTTGAATTTTAGTTATACATATCAATTTTTTGAAGCCGTAAAAAATATCTTTATAAATCTTATGCTTCCAACGCGAATGACATACATTTGACCAAATTGAATAGATAAATTAGTTAAAAGCTTATCCAAACACTACTTGACTGTAATACAAAATAAAAATGTCCTTAAAAAATAGATTTTTATGAGGTTTACTGAAATTTAAGTGCAAAAATCTTATACATAAATGGTTTTTTGTTTTGCTAGTTGTAAAGATAAATGTTATAAAAACTAAAATGAGTGAAATTATTATTAACACTTAAATAAATAAATAAATTATCCTTACTACTTTATTTTATTGAGCAACCACACTTAAATTTGAGTAAATTATGACAAAATTCTGTGAGATTTTTTTACTATGTATTCACTTACAATTCCAAAATAAATTCTTACTTTATGTATTCACTTATTTTCAATTACATAGAATCACGGACTGATGGAAGAAGAATTCTCACTTATCTAATCAATTGTAACTCACTATTCACTAATATTATTTGCTTCTTAGCTGCTGGGCTGAAGTACATGATTGAATGCAAACAAAGACCCAGTGATTGAAGGAGACTTTTAAAAAATAAACGAAAAATAAAAGTGGAGGTGTGTAATTTAAGTCTTACATTAATAACTGAAGTCTTATGTAGTTCACTCCAAATTGAAATTTCATAAATATATCAAACTCATTATCATTGTTTAAATCACATTGAACCGGTAATTTATTGGTATTTTAAATGTTCTAAAAGCATTCCTCGTCTTGTTTGCAAATTCTGTAGTAAATAAATTCATATCAAATCCTAAGTTCATGATAATGAAACTTTAACGGTAAGTATTTTTTACAAATTAATATTATAAAACGAGTACAATTAACTTGGTTAACAAGGATTCGTAATTGTTTTGCTGAATTTTCTAAATGAATAGTATGATATTCGTAATTTATGTAGTCGAAAATGTTGTATTCCATGTATGTTCCTCTTTACATAAATTTGCCGTCTTTTGTTGTGGTTGACTTATATTAATTAACAACCCCCAATTAATGGACTAAATCAAACTCTGACAAATTCTTTTTTCCCATTTTTTACACAGTAACTTCTGCAAGTTAAAGACTTCCTCAATTCCTTATCACAGCCATTTGAATTTTCTTAGTTGCACGCGTCCCAGTCGCTCTATAAATACAACGTAGCATTAGCAACCCAAATAAATTCCTATAAACTAAATAATATTGGTTCTATCATTGCTCACTAGAGATCTTGTTATCTAGCTAGTTTTTTTTTTTTTTGGTCGTGTTATCTAGCTAGTTATCTAGCCAAATCTACACTACTGATAAGTCATTGAAGAATAGAAATGGCCTCGCATGGGTATTTCTCTGTTGTACTACATGCCTTCGTATTTGCAGCTCTTGCAACGACAGCTTTCTCACAACTGTCACCTAATTACTATGACTACTCGTGTCCTAATGCTTTGAGCACCATCAGAAGTGTCGTGGAGGCTGCCGTGCAGAAAGAGCGCCGTATGGGCGCTTCTTTGCTACGCCTGCACTTCCATGATTGCTTTGTTAACGTAAGACTTTTTGTGTTTGTGTTTGTGTCTGTTATATATGCATGTATATATGTATATTGCTTAGTTCTTAGTTGATGTAATAAATCACATGGTTTTATCATGGTGATTCAGGGTTGTGATGGTTCAATTCTTCTTGACTCCACATCTTCCATTGACAGCGAAAAGAATGCAAATGCTAATTTAAACTCAGCTAGAGGATTTGAAGTGGTTGATGAGATCAAACAGGCAGTGAACAATGCATGTGGAAAACCAGTTGTTTCTTGTGCAGACATTTTGGCTGTTGCTGCTCGAGACTCTGTGGTTGCGGTGAGTAATAATATACAATATAACTTACTATTCCCAAATGTTATGTTGACTTAATGTTTATCTGTAAATGTTATAATTTTATTATGCTTAATTTTTTAATTAGTCGATAGTTAAATTTTTATATCTGTTATTTACCATGTCAAATTGAGCAGGTGCCAGCTGGCATAAAATAATGAAATGCTTTTTAATTTTGAAAGTTTTGACGGAACAAGTAAACCAAACTTAATTATGTAATATAAATTTCTTTTATTTGGACTCACTTACTCTTTTCTTTTCTTTTTTCATTTTTTTTTCCTGTGAATGGGACTCACTCACCTAGTAAGAATCTAATATTCGAATATTGAAACGTTGATACTCAACCCACAAATTAATAAACAAAAAGTCGCATTTCATATATATATGTATTTTTTTTATTTTTTTTGACTGGACATTTCATATATGTAGTTGGGTGAGAGCGTGAGCATGGGGTGATTTTGACATGTCCATAGTCTAATGAAATTTGAGTATATAATACCTTAAGAAATATAACATTTAGTAACGTGAATGAAAATTATTATTAACAATTATGTGCATGCACCATGCAGTTAGGGGGTCCAACATGGGACGTGCCACTAGGGAGAAGAGACTCCACCACAGCAAGCCGTGATGCTGCAAATGCAAATATTCCAGCACCATTTTTCAGCCTTTCTCAACTTATCAGCAACTTCCAGAACCATGGCCTAGACGAGAAGGACCTGGTTGCTCTTTCTGGAGGCCACACCATTGGATTTGCACGTTGTGTTTCGTTTAGTGACCATATCTACAATGACTCTGACATCAATCCCGACTTAGCAAAACAGCTTAAATACATTTGCCCCAGAAATGGAGGTGACTCCAACCTTTCTCCTTTGGACCCAACACCAGCGAACTTTGACGTAGCCTACTACAAAGATTTGGTTCAAAAGAAAGGGCTTCTTCACTCTGATCAGGAACTGTTCAATGGTGGTTCTACAGATGCATTGGTTAGACGGTACAGCTATGATACCACAGCTTTCTACCAGCACTTCGCGAACTCGATGGTTAAGATGGGAAATATTCAGGCCCTCACTGGGAATCAAGGTGAAATTCGTGTTAACTGTAGAAAAGTAAACTAATTCATTAAAAAAATTAATAATTAAGTACGTATTATACGTACATACATGTATAGAATAAATCGATCGAGAGGCTAAGTTAGATCAGTGTACACAAGTATAAAGTTATATATGTAATAATCAGATGTGTATATGTTTGTAGTGATTTTTTGTCAAAAGTAATGGCCATTATTTTTTATTCAATATTTAATATTTAAGAGCGAATCGATTCCTCTTAAGAGCTTCAAATTTTTGGTGATTGAAAAAATTATTAAGCAACCATTAATTGGTTAAGCACCAGTAAAATGGTATGTCTAAAAAGAGTTAACCTTGTGATATAAAGATAATAAACAAAATAGAAATAAAATGACAATATAAAAACTTACGCGTAGTAAAGCAACAGAAATGAAATGTCAAAAGTAAACTTAACAAAAGGATAAATAATTGCCGAAAGTAAAATTATGAAAAAGTAAAGTGGCAGAATGTAAATGATAAAAAAAATAAATGTTAAAAATGTCAATGTCAATGCAGTGTGCTGACAAAAACATCTCTAGAGTATGGTGTGTGTTCAAGTGAATTTTAAAGCATAAAAAAGTGCAAAAATGCATGAACTTTAAAAAACACAAAAAACATACAAAATGCAGAAAGTAAATGCAGAAAGCATAAATTTACACTTAGTTAGAAAAAGATTAAAGGAAAATTGTAGAAAAATAAAATGTGTGGAAATTAACCTTAAAAACAAGTAAAAGGTAGAATCAAGAAAGAACCTAAGATGAACAATGAAGAACATGAAAAAACATGTATAAACTAAAAAGAACTGAAATTGAAATTACACTAACGAAAATGTAAAAATTACAAATTACATAAATGATAAACAGGCTGAAATATAAAAAGACATGTAAATTGAAAGTAGCGGTCATACTTGATTGATAATCCGTCAATCTGTGAGCGTAACACTAAAGACTCACTACAAAAAAACCTGTGATTAGCAATGGTTTTTTTGCTATGGTTCCTACAACCGTAACTAACTCAATTAAAAAAGCACTTACGAAGCTCAACGCGCCACCCTTTTTCCATCTCCCTCTTTTTTCCCATCTCCAACCATGTTTCCCATTTCCCACCCTTTTCCATCTCCCTCTCAACGTGCTCTGCTCATGAACGAACGGCCCGCCTAGCCACCATCGTGTGACCACCAATCTTGACCCATAATCCACAACCCATGACCCATTTGAGCTCCTGACCACAAATGAAGCCTTCCACACACCTTAACTCTGCAACAAATGGCATTGCGACTGTCAGTGGGAAGCTCGATGAAGCTCTGAGCGCTGACTAAAGTCGTGGGGAACAAGGACGATGAAGAAAGGACGAGAGGACTCAGGCTTTGCAACAGATCCACCACAACAAACCGCCATTTGACCTGGTTCCTACTCTATAAATATCAAGACGAGTTCAGAGGAAAAAGAGGAAAGGGAAACGAAAATCAGAGAAAAAATAGAAGATTCTGGTGATGTAATCTTGAGGAGAGAAGTTTCCCTTGTATTCTGTGAGAGAAATTTGAGAGAAATTCTAGCAAGAGAGATTGAAAGATTGGGAAGCTACTACACAGCCACTTAGAACATCTGTTTGGTAATTTTTTTTTTGTTTTTATTTTATTTCTGATGTTGTATTGACAATCTTAAACAATTGAATATCAATGTACATTGTTTTTAGTTGTCTTGTTACTGAATGTTTAGAAGTTTGATTTGGAAGAAGGTGGAGGTCGATTTCTGATGTACAAATGTGTCTTTCAGCTTAGTTTTTATTTTGACTGCATGCAAGCTATATGTCAAAATACCTAAACCATTTACTCTTATTGCTGATTATCTAGTGAGTCCTTGAATCCTTGTATGCTGTCTTCAGTGTTTAAGTGTAAATACCAAAAATTGCTATTTCATTCTTTAAAAATTTACTTAAGAACTATGGATAAATTAGGTGCTGCTATGCTCTCCTTTGAGTGCTCAAAAGTTGCTATGCTCTCCGTACAATGGTTTGCACAATCTACTAGCCAAGTATTGATATATTTGATGCATTTGATGAGGTATGAAGTCTTACCAGATACCATTGAGGTACAATTCTGTTATGAGTAATGCTCTGTAAATGTTTTTTTTTCTCTCTGTAGAAATCTGCAATGTGTTGCCAATTTGGTTCACATAAAGCTGCATCTACTATAACTATATTCTTTTATTGGTGTTATTTCAGCTGCTAAACACAAGTTCTTAAAGAGAGGAGTAAAGGAGGTGGTTAAAAGTATAAGGCGTGGTCATAAAGGGTCAGTATTGGCTGAAAATTCTTTTTTTCAGAAAGAGCATTAGATAAAATGTTTGCAAAAGCCTTGTTCTTATTGATCCCCCTTGAGGGGAATAAAAAAGGCTAACACACAATAGGATTCTATGAATTCCCTTGTGTTATTTATGGATTTCACTATACAAAAATATGTAGCCTAATTTTTTACTTTTGTGAGTGCAGATTATGTGTTATAGCTGGGAATATATCACCCATTGATGCCATCACTCGTGTTCCTATCTTGTGTGAAGAATCTGACATTCCATATGTATATGTCCCTTCTAAAGAAGTATGTAACCCACTTTACCTTGTATCTTGATGTTTATGAATTTGGAATGTATGAACAGAGATGATGGATTTTTATAGATAAATTCACCCTTTGTGGTTATGAAGTTATAATTAGTTAGTGTATTATTAATGCAGAATATATAGCAAGCCTTCCTTTGTACATTTGATTTAATGTGTTACTGGTTTAAATTATTCACCTTATTCTAAGTCATTATAAATTTCCTTGGTTGTCGGGGTAGATATCATATATCATGTGACATGCTAACTTTGTTCTCATATTTGCAGATAGCCATGTTCTATATTGCTGTGCTTGCAGGACTTCTCCATCGATTCCCTACAAGCTTTTCTCAGGTGTGAGTTTGAATTCTTGCCCCATCTTAATTTCGTGGGCTTTCTTATTCAATTTATGTTTCCTGCACCTTTAAATCAATACACTTTTCTAAGTGATCTTGTGTGCAGCATACATCTAGTCAGATTAGGAACCGCAAATCAGACACTTCTGCTGTTACAAAGTCATTTGAATAAGGTGAAACAATCACTTTTGTTGATGTTGCTGGTGTTGATGAGTCTAAGGAGGAGTTAGAAGAGATTATGGTAGGCTCCACTCTCTTATTATTTTCAGCACTAATAATCTATAGGTTGTTTAGAGGCTTTTTATTACATGGCTTAATTATATTTTCATTGAGTTCTTCTGGCTATAGCGAGAGCGAGATATAAGTTTGATTATGCTGATTTTCACTTGCTAGGAATTTCTTCGAAATCCAGACAAATATATAAGACTTGGCGCTTATCCTCCTTGTGGTGTTCTTTTGGTGCATTTTTGCCAGAGATATAAATGTTGACCTCATGATCCATATGATGTTTTGTTAGAAAACACTTTGTAGTTGTGGATAATTTGCCTGGAGAATAATATGTGAGATGTTGATGGGGGATCTTTCAAGCTAAAATCCAGCAGAATTGCCTACTGTATTATATGACTTGTGCTTTCTCATACTTAAGTAATTATTAACTTGCAAAAAATATTGTGTTTGATTGAACTAGTACATGGCATAGGTGAATATAGGAAGCAACTAGTATTTTTTTTTAAAAGAAATAATTAGCCACGGTTTAACTGTAGCTAAACATTAATTTAGCCACGGTTTAAGCATAGCAAAACATTTTATAAAATGTATTCTAGTCAAGATGGGCCACGATTATAACTGTAGGTAACATAATGTTGCCACGGTCACTAAAACCGCGGCTAATAAATTAGCCACACCTTATTTAGCTACGGTTGTTATAACCGTGGCTAATTTTATTTAGCTACGGTTTTAAAGAAATTTTCCACGGTTAAAACTATGGCTAAACACTTTTTTTTAGTGACTTAGGAACTATAGGATGTATAGGGTGTGTTGCAAATAGATGGACCAGCCTATTGGACATTGTTCAATCTTCTATTTATAGGCAACTAGTCTCTCCTTTTGGGGCCTAAATTTTAAATTTTATAGCCCTTAAGATGTTGTCACCTAGCAATCATGCAGTTTTCAGCTTGTGTTTAATTTTCACGTGACTTTCCATGTGGTAACTGCTCCAAGTAGTGGGTGGTTTCCTTCTTCTCTCCAGCTTCTAACTTCCCTATGATGCCACGTTCTTATCCTTTCAGCATCAATCTTGAGAACTACCTACATTCAGTGATGGGTCCCACCATGATCTCCTTTTAGCTTGCAAACTATTCTTCATTTATTATAAGCTTTGACGTATAAAAACCTTCACTCGCATGGCTTCAACACACTTGCATAGCTTCACTTCGACAATCCCCTAAGACTTGCTTTTTGACGCTTCATGATTTGTCTATTATTTCTTTGTCGAATCCACTTGTCTTCTGACTTGTGACCTTGATTGTTGTTGTCAGTTGTCTGCTTCGTTGATCACTGTCTTCGACATATTCTTAACACTTAGTCTTTTTAGTGGCTTCATATAGCCTATTTACTATATTTGTTGAAATGATTAATTTTGATCCCCAACGGTATCCTTATTGATACATGGAGTGTTGATGTGTATCCTTATTCATACATAGAGTGTGGTCAATTTTCGTTTGTGTTGATTCTTAAAGAAGCACAATTCGAGATCATCATTCTTTTTATGAGCAATACTATATATAGCAAGAAAAACTTGACATAATTCAGCATATTCAAGTGTGGTTGTGAGATAAGTTAAAGTGCTGAGATCATTTGTCCATCTAAGTGTTAATAACAATACCAACTCATTCTAGTAAAATTTTGTAAAAAAAATATTAGATATTTACTATTTTGCTTCTTTTATACATGATCGTATTGTTGGGAGGCAAACTTTTTTTGATACTATAGTGACACTGAAGTTTTGAATTTATGACGTGATGTAAGCTACCCAAGCACCTGACCAATACCTCCCTCCTAGTAGATTAATTGGGAGGTAAATTAAATCACAACAAGTGAGAAAAAAAATATTTAAAATGCAATATAGGACACTCATAAAAGTACATTACTAAAGTTGAAAATATACTAAATTAATTATCCGCAGGTTAATTCCTCTAAATTTTTAAATTTCAAACCATCCCCTTATTAATTAATTTTCTGGTATAAAATTTTCAATAGAAAAATTCACTAAAAATGAATTATCAATAAAACTAGCTTGTCAGAAATTATGGCTGGAAATTCATAATTTCTCTCATATTTTGCTTAACTTATGATAGATCTTAATGCTAAAAATAAAGCTCTTTGGAAATAAGGATGGAAATAGAATAGGTCAATTCAGGTTAGATTTTGGCTAAATCGGTTTAGGCTTAGTTTGTAAAATGCTAGCATTAACCTAGCATATTGCTTATCCTATTTAAAAACTTATATTACATGAAAGCTCTCAAATAAGTGCAACCTTTAATAAAACTATTATACTATTATAAAATAGACATATTATATTTGATAAAACCAAGATGGGGTGAATTGGGTTTAGGTGTTCAATAACATATAGAAATTAAAAACTTATGCAAACCAAGCACAAAAATATGAATGTAGAAAATTAAAAGGAGATAGGGATAAGAAGATTGTACAAATAAATTTACCCTCGTTCAGTCACAACGCGTGACCACATTCAGTCCCCTAGCAATTGCCTAAGATTTTCTTCACTTCTTGTCGAATTGCTGCTTACAAGAATTTCGACAAACCTTCTTCTTCCTTAACCTCAAAGCAGATTATACAATGGTTTTTTTCTCCTAAGGACACCACCAAACCTCCCTCATCTACTCGAAGAAAAACAACTAGATCAAAGGGAATGCTACCCATACCATTTTTTCTCTCACAAGAATAAGGCTTTAGTTCTTAAAGGTTGTAGTTGCTTTTATTTATGAGCTACAATAGGTTTCAAGACTCTCTAGAGTAGATGTACAAATTTATAACCAACAAGGAAGAGGAAAGATAGAGATTACAAAAATTGCACCAGTTCCTCACCTTTTTTTTAGCAAGAGTGATGTTAATCTTCTTTAATGCATAGAAAGTGAATGTGTAAAATCAGATAGTTGCACTCATTTTATGTCCAATAGTTGCTTGTTTGTCCAGTAATTACTCTAATAATAACTTATAACTTATTTTCTCTGTTTTATGTATGACAATCACTCTTCATATTTTTGAACTTTGGAGACTTTATTCTCATTTAATAGAGCTTGATTCAATCATAAAGAGTCATAAAGACTTGTCTCTAACAACTACAAACACTCCATTCAATACTCTTAAAACACCGTCCAATATGAGAATCAATCACATGTTAAAATCTTATCAACCCCAAATTTGAATTTCAAGTGTAAAGCATACGTTAAAATCCAATTATAACATTTAACCAACATCACGGGGTTAAGAATATCACAAGCTATAATATGACACATGCATCTTCAAATCAATTAGCATATAAATTTGTCACTTGCTCAAAGACTTAATGTTCATCATCAAAACTCAAAAACCTAACAATATTAAAATTAATTAATAAATCATGTAAGTATTATAAATTCTTAATTATATATCTACATAATAAACAAATGAATCAATATAGTAAGCATAATAAGCCTTTTTAAAGCTGTAACCCTTAGCCAACTTAGTTAAATAGGCCTTTTTAAAAGTATAAGCCTAACTTATTTAATTTGCAAAATAACTTTAAGTTGGAATAAGCCAAAAATATGTTAAATCATAAGTCCCTAATAGGTCGTCTGACGTATTTTCACTCCTAGTTGTAAACAAATTCACAAACCCAATTTTATTTAAATTGAATAAGATTAGATTAAATTGGAAGCATTTATAACTCCATTACTTTGAATTTTACGCCAAGTAGAATCACCTTTTAAATTAAAAAAGTTAACTTGAATATAGTGCAATCACAATTTTAGTGTATTTGATTATGTTGGAAAGATAGTGTGAGTTCGAAAGCCTTTTTGTGCTTTATAATGTATATTATGTTTTGATAATAATAACTATATTGAAAATCATGTTTGAATCTTCTTAATGCTTAAAATAGTTTAGCATGATCTTTGTGGAGTGGTTATTGCTATTATTAAGTTTTTCAGGACTAAACAAGTTTTAAGGAAGCTTTTTGGGTAATTAAAAAGGGTTAAGAAGATCAAATTTTGACTAGAAAAAGTTCAAGCGTAATCTAAGAGAGTTTCTAAAGAACACGAGAAAGTTTAGCATGAGAAGGTCTTGAGAAGACCCTGAGAAAGTTCAAGAAAATGAAAAACTTCCCACGTTGATTGATCTCAAGAGGAATTCAAACTAGCAAGAGAAGAGGTTACCATTCAAATCATCAAGACAAATCAAAAGGAAGATGGTGAAATTAGAAAGACGAAGAAGATTGAAGTCTTTCAAGCTTAAGAAGGTTGGATAAGAAAGTTCTTGAGAAAGTTTATGAGAAGGTTGCTCATGAGAAAGTTACTCAACATTCTCACTTAAAGTTTGATGTAGTAACTTAACAGGAAAAGGACAAAATAATAGTCACCTGCTACAAGCAAGTACAGTTACCATTTGAATCATCTAACAGTCATTTTTTCGAAGCCTGTAAAAGGATCCAAACTTCAAGATCATAAGGTTATGAACTTTAAAGCAATTTTGCCTAAGTACATAATGAACTGAACCTTCTCACTTCTACCTATTGCTACAAAAATCTTAAAATCTTTGTAGGTGTATGATGAACTGTCAACATGTCATATTTTTACAGTTCAATTCCTTAGTTTTTCATATTCTTTTTATTTATTTTTATTAAATTTTGTTTGTTAGTTTTGCTATATTTTTAGTATTATTTAATTGTGTTTTTATTTAGTATTTTGTGTGTTTTTGTCAAGTAATCACACTTAGAGAAGACTGGATGTTCAAAGGATCAAGAAAAAAAAGAAATTTCACCAGGTGTCTAGCGCCTAAGCGCTGGAGTTAGAGCGCCTGAGTGCTCAAAGTATATACAACAGCGTTGATCTAGTGACCCAGTGCCTGAGCGCTGGGTGGGGAGCACCTGAGCGCGCAAGTTGTAGCAGTGCACATTTGGACTTAAGTGGCTAAGCGCCTAGGCGCTGGTTGCGTAACAGCAGATGTGATTTTTATTAAATAGAAAAATTTACGCCAAAGACAGACAGAGAGGGAACACATTCAGCACATTACACAGAAAATCCTTAATCCTGAGAGAGTTGTTTTGCGGCAGCAGACCTTGGAGGAAGGCTTGAAGGAGGAATCGATTCTTGAAGGCTTAGAGATCATAATTTCCATTAAAGGGGTTTTGATTTCTCTTTCTTTTTAGTTTCCTTTTTTCTTTGGGTTTTCTTTCTATGGATTTGTATTCTGATATGGGTTTGTTTTTATTGAACATGAGTAACTAAACTCATAACTAGGGCTATGGGGGATCTTGTTTCCCTAATTATTTGGGTTTGATTTCTAATTTGATTAAGGTAATTTCTTTAGAGTTTATCATATTGCTTGCATTCTTATCATAACCTGATCACTTTTGACATGTGTTAATTCATTGTTTGACCGGTGACCATCCGTATTCAATGAGTGGATTTATATAGTAAGCCTAGGATTAGATTGGTGAATGACCAAACATCAAATTTTCCTACTAATGGAATTGACAGGTATGTTAGTTCATCTCTTGAATTGAAGCTTAATGCATTCCTAATTAATTCAACTAAATGACCAAATAGGTGATTTAATTTAGGAATAGAATATTGTTTCACCCATGACCATTGGGATTCAATAGCAAATAAAAGAATATTGGCAAAAGAATTACCTTACATCATAAATGAAAGAAAATCTGAATAATTGGATACAAGTGAACCTTGCGCCCTAGTCTCTCTCTCATTGATTATCTATTCTTTGTTTGATTGTTCATTATTTTTCTTTATTTGTTTGTTTTGATTTTAATTTGAATTTCTTCATACACTTTTTTATTGTCTAGATAACAAACGGTTTTACGAATTTAGTATTTACTAATTATTCCTCGTGAGATCGATAATTGGGACTCAAGTCCTATATTACTTGGTGATAGAGTGCACTTACTCTTAGTGCATTTTACGCATACCAAGTTTTTGGCATCGTTGTTGAGAATAAGTTTAGTAATATTAGAAGCAAAAAGTTCTAGTTAATTTAGATGCATTTTTATTTTTATTTTATTTTTATTTTTATTTTTTTTATTTTATTTTATTTTATTTTATTTTATTTTATTTTATTTTTAATTAATTTTTCGCTTCCTATTTTTTTGTTTATGCTTACTCGATCTCAGTTTCCTAATTTGGCTTTTGATCCAGAAATTGAGAAAACAACTCGTAGGTGAAGGAAGCAGTCTTTTATTGCAGCTGTGACAAAAGACATAAACAGGATGGAGAGACAACCAGTTGTTGAGGTAAACCGCGAAGAAAAAGCTATCCCAGCAGAGCGAACCATGTTTGAGTACTCTATACCCACTATTGAAGGGTATGAAGGGAGTATTATAAGACCAGCTATGGCGGCTAATAATTTTGAGATCAAACCAGCATTGATCTCCATGATTCAGAATTCAGTTCAGTTTGGTGGATTGCCTTCGGATGATCCTAATCAGCATTTGGCCAAGTTCTTGTAGTTGTGTGATACTATTAAGTACAATAGAGTGATAGATGATGTAATCCGATTGTGACTTTTTCCTTTCTCTCTTAGGGACAGAGCAAGCCAATGGTTAACGTCACTACCGAAGGGTTCCATCACTACATGGGATCAGTTTGTAATTAGCATTGACTAAAGCAATGGTTTTGATGATAACAAATAAGAAAGGATTAGAAGTGCAAAGATCAAGTCCCAAGTCTCTTCAAGCTTAGCTTATAGGACTTAGATCTTGTGTAAAAGTAAAAAGGAATTACACTAAACTCAAACAAGTTTTAAACATATTTATAAGTGTTTCTAAAATGTTTAAATGCCCAACAAACTGTTTTGGAAAGCTAGTTATGCTAATAGTTCAAATCTATGAAAGATAGTCAAGTTTGTGTTTTGCAAAACTGATATATAGTTACTCTTTTGATCATAACTTTCAAAATACTTTGAGTTTTACTTTGAAATATCTCATTTGAAAATAGACTCAAAGATCTTTTCAATGACTGTTCATTTGCTTTAAACGGATAAGAAACGAAAAAGTTATGACTAATTAAAGTTTGAGTTTTGAAAATTTGACCTTTGGTTACTATTTTGATCATATCTTTCAAAATACTTTGAGTTTTGTTCTGAAACTTCTTTCATATGAAAATAAACTCAAAGAGCTTTCCAATGAGTGGTCATTTGCTTTAATTGGATAAGAAATGAAGAAGTTATGACCTTTTAAAGTCGGTTTCGAAAACCAAAAATGGTGTAATCGATTACACGAGTCATGTAATCGATTACAACGTTGACAGAAGCCGTGTAATCGATTACAAAGTGCCCAGAAAGCTTGTAATCGATTACACAAAGTATGTAATCGATTACAAAGTGCCCAGAAAGCTTGTAATCGATTACATGAAGCTTGTAATCGATTACAAAGTGCCTAGGAACGTTTCTAACGGCTAGTTTTCATAGAAAATCATTTCTAAAACCCTCCAACGGCTCTAAAACTCATTAGGCTATAAATACAAGTGTTTGGGCATCAAAAATAAGTTGGAGAACATTCTGAAAATTACCCTTGAGCATTGAAAATGAAATTCATCATCTTTTTCTCCAAATCTTTGTTTTGAGCTAAGTGTGTAAATCCTTTATACCCATAAGCTTCAAGTTATATTATCTACTCTTTAAGAGAGTTTCTATCTTCCACACTTTGTGTAATCTATAAAGAGAGGGTGAGGTATCCCTCTAGAGTAAAGGGTGAGGTATCCCTAGAGAGTGAGGCATCTCTTAAAGTTAGTAAAGGGTGAGGTATCCCTTGAGGGTGAGTTATCCCTCAAAAGTTGTAAAGGGTGAGATATCCCTATTTGAGGCTCAAGCACAAGGGTGAGGTATCCCAAGGTGTGTTGAGTGTTCTCAATTGTAAAGGTTATCAAGTACCTGTTGAAGCTTGAAGATAGTAGAAAATCTCTAGCGGTTGCTTGAGGACTGGACGTAGATCACAAGCGGATTGGTGATCGAACCAGGATAAACTATTGTATTTGATCTTCTAAACTCTATCTCTTTACATTTGCACCTTAATTATATATGCTTGAGTTGAACTTGATATTTAGCTTATTTGCTTGATTTATCCTATATCTTAAGTTGTAGTTGAGTAATCTATAATAGTTGTACATTTATTGTGCATATTCCGCTGCATTTATTTATTGAGTGATTTAAAATGCATAATTTATCAAAGTTGCATTAAAACAAGTCATCACCCAATTCACCCCCCTCTTAGGTAATGGTTATCATGGTTAACAAGTGGTATCAGAGCTTCGTGCTCTGGTAAAAGCTTAACCGCTTGGAGTTCAAGATCCTTGTTTGTTTGGCAACCATTAAAAACTTTTCAAAATGAATGGTTTTGAAATTAATAAATCACCATTCTTTGATGGTGCGAATTTCATTTATTGGAAAGTTAGAATAGAAATTTATATACAATCTATTGATATTGATTTGTGGGATATTGTGCTTGATGAATTTACTTGCAAATCAAAACAACCTTGGAATGACTATGATAAGAAATGATTTTCATTGAACATTAGAGCAATGCAAATATTGAGAAGTGGTTTAAATGATGATGCTTATGCTAAATTAAGAATTGCTCTAGTGCTAAGGATATATGGGATGCTCTTGATTCTATCTATCTTGCTAATAATAATTTTGTGCATAAAGTTGTATATAGAGAGCAAGAAAAGGAAAAGTCATTGAAGGAATCTTGTTGTGCAAAATATTCTCAAAATGATGCTCAATTTGAAGAGGTGGCAAAGCAAGACAATAATGAGGAAGTTGATGATTTCCTTAAAGAGCCAAGTATGCTAGGAATGGAGACTACTTCATATATGGCTAAAAGGGACTTTGAGGTAAATAATGCTAAACTAGATTATAATCCTTCCTATGATGAGCTACAATGTGCATATGATGAATTATATGATGGTTTGTTGAATTTAGAAAATAAAAATTTATCTTGTTTGGAAAACATTTCCTCCATTGAAAATGAAATTGAGATTTTGAAAAATGATTATGCTTTTCTTGATGAGAAAATGCCTTTGAAATGTGAAACCTCAACTTCTTGTGAAAAATGCATTAATTTAGAAAATCAAGTTGAGAACTTATCTTTTAAATTTGCCAAGGCTAATGATTTTAATTACTTACATTCTATGCTTGTTAATGAGAATAAAATTAATGTTATTCCACATGAAAATTCAAGCAAAGCTTATGACAAAAATAGTTTAGAATGTAATAACAACCAAAGGCTCAAGTTTTTCAAAAATGATTTTCAAATGACTAAGCCATCATTGAATTCACTTGTTTGTAATTTTTGTGGTCATCTAGGACATATTTCTCATTTATGCAATTATAGAAGAAATTCTTATATGAGAAATAATATGGTATGGGTTCCTAAAGACCTTAAATGTCCTAGTACTAACATTCAAGGACCCAAGATGAAGTGGGTACCAAAAAGTCCTCCTAGTGTTTCAATTATGCAAAAAACTTCTCAAAAGGATGGACTAATTGGTCAAAGGAAAAAGGAATCATCAAGGGGAATACTTCCAAAACTCATTGGTAGAAGTTTTGATCAAAGAAGGAAGATGACTTCAACCAAAGCTTCTCAAGTACAAAAAGTAGAACTTGTAAAGTTCAAAACACTAAAAGAGAAGCAATGGGTAAGGAAAAGAGTTTCCTTGATCAACAAGGCCAAGGTATCAAAAGGTTTTACCTCTCATGAACATTCACTTGTAAAGTCAATAAATTTGAGGTATATTCCTTGTAGGCCTTAAGTGATTAATAGAATCATGTGCTCTTGGTATTATCTAAATATTTTGAGTAGCACATGATTATGTTTATTCTTATTGTAACATAAGCTTCTACAATGCCTAGGTATGTTTGCATGATGTTTGAAATTGCCTTGAGACATTTTGGAACTAATTTGAAGGTTTTGAGATTGATCAATTACTATTTGAAATGCAAAAATTGAATTTAGCAAGCTTGTAATCGATTACAAGACCTTTGTAATCGATTACAGAGGCTCTGCCAAGTGTTCCAAGCAAAGTCAGAGAGCATGTAATCGATTACACATACTATGTAATTGATTACAATGTTTCCAGAACTCATGTAATTGATTACACCAACCCTGTAATCGATTACAAGGTTCCTAGAAAGTTGGTAATCGATTACACAAAACATGTAATCGATTACAAGGATTTCAGAGGCCTGGTAATCGATTACACACCCATGGTAATCGATTACACAGGCTTTAAAAATGGTTTTAAGTGCTGGAATGACCATTATCACTTAAAATTGTCTGTATATCATGAAAGCATGCATATTATTAGCTATGTGCTTAATGATAATTGATTGTTTACATTTGTTGTGCTCAAATTACATACTATGGAAAATTTGATATTTATGAGAGCATAATGGATTAATGATCAATGACTAACTCCTATGGATCCAAAATTGGTGGATACCAAAGAAAATGCTTTGAATTATATTGTAGGGTGACTATTAGCTCAAGCATGCAAGTGAAGTGAAAATATGCTACTTGAGTTTCAAAAACTTGAAATGGTCCAAGTTTTCCAAGAGTCATGAAGACTTGAAATTTGGAAGTTGGAATCACTTACAAAAACTCAAAGAGCACACTTTTGATGATATCAATTTCTTATTCTTATTTATGTTTTAATTTGAATATCATGTTATATTTGAAAAAGTCATATTTTTTTTGCATAATGCCATTAATTTTGCTGCATTACATTTTTGCTGCATAATCTAACTTTTACTGCATTATTTTGAAATGAATTTTTTTTTCAATGGATATTCTGGTTATATAATGCTGATTTAGTTGAATTCCTTATTGAATATTCATTATTTAACAATGGTTTTGCTCTATCACTTCTTTCTTTGTCAAAATCTATATCTTGTATATCTTTTTGATCATGACAAAAGGGGGAGAAGTTTATGAGTCTTTGAGAAAAGGTAAATAATAAGGTACAAATTCAATAATCTTGGAATTCCAAAATTAAGGGGGAGCTGTGCAATCTCTGATCTAATCACCTCTTGAAAAATAGAGGGGGAGTAAGTCTCTAATACACCTTTTATGAATTCTAATTTATTTGAACTAACTCTTTTCTCAAATGAATGTTTGTCATCATCAAAAAAGGGGAGAATGTAATTGGCATTGACTAAAGCAATGGTTTTGATGATAACAAATAAGAAAGGATTGGAAGTGCAAAGATCAAGTCCCAAGTCTCTTCAAGCTTAGCTTATAGGACTTAGATCTTGTGTAAAGGTAAAAAGGAATCACACTAAACTCAAACAAGTTTTAAACATATTTATAAGTGTTTCTAAAATGTTTAAATTCCCAACAAACTGTTTTGGAAGCTAGTTATGGTAATAGTTCAAATCTATGAAAGATAGTCAAGTTTGTGTTTTGCAAAACTGACATATAATTACTCTTTTAATCATAACTTTCAAAATACTTTGAGTTTTACTTTGAAACTTATCTCATTTGAAAATAGACTCAAATATCTTTCCAATGACTAGTCATTTGCTTTAAACGGATAAGAAATGAAAAAGTTATGACTAATTAAAGTTTGAGTTTTGAAAATTTGACCTTTGGTTACTATTTTGATCATATCTTTCAAAATACTTTGAGTTTTGTTCTGAAACTTCTTTCATATGAAAATAGACTCAAAGTGCTTTCCAATGAGTGGTATTTGCTTTAATTGGATAAGAAATGAAGAAGTTATGACCTTTTAAAGTCGATTTTGAAAACCAGAAATAGTGTAATCGATTACACGAGTCATGTAATCGATTACAACGTTGATAGAAGCCGTGTAATCGATTACACAGAGTATGTAATCGATTACAAAGTGCTGAATCTTGTGTCGATTACATAAAGTATGTAATCGATTATAAAGTGCTCCCAAAAAGCTTGTAATCGATTACATGAAGCTTGTAATCGATTACAAAGTGCCTAGGACGTTTCTAACGGCTATAAACGGCTAGTTTTCATTTAAAAATCATTTCTAAAACCCTCCAACGGCTCTAAAACTCATTGGGCTATAAATACAAGTGTTTGGGCATCAAAAATAAGTTGGAGAACATTCTAAAAATTACCCTTGAGTATTGAAAATGAAATTCATCATCTTTTTCTCCAAATCTTTGTTTTGAGCTAAGTGTGTAAATCCTTTATACCCATAAGCTTCAAGTTGTATTATCTACTCTTCAAAAGAGTTTCTATCTTCCACACTTTGTGTAATCTATAAAGAGAGGGTGAGGTATCCCTCTAGAGTAAAGGGTGAGGTATCCCTAGAGAGTGAGGCATCTCTCAAAGTTAGTAAAGGGTGAGGTATCCCTTGAGGGTGAAGCATCCCTCAAAAGTTGTAAAGGGTGAGGTATCCCTATTTGAGGCTCAAGCACAAGGGTGAGGTATCCCAAAGTGTGTTGAGTGCTCTCAATTATAAAGGTTATCAAGCACCTATTGAAGCTTGAAGATAGTAGAAAATCTCTAGCGGTTGCTTAAGGATTGGACGTAGATCACAAGTGGATTGGTGATCGAACCAGGATAAACTATTGTGTTTGATCTTCTAAAATCTATCTCTTTACATTTGCACTTTAATTATATATGCTTGAGTTGAACTTGATATTTAGTTTATTTGCTTGATTTATCCTATATCTTAAGTTGTAGTTGAGTAATCTATAATAGTTGTATATTTATTGTGCATATTCTGCTGCATTTATTTATTGAGTGATTTAAAATGCATAATTTGTCAAAGTTGCAGTAAAATAAGTCATCACCCAATTCACCCCCCCTCTTAGGTAATGGTTGTCATGGCTAACACAGTTGACACAATAATTTCTGACTAAGTATTTTCCTCCTTCTAAATCTGCTAAGTTAAGGAATGATATATCTTCTTTTGTGCAGTTTGAAATGGACACTCTTTATGAAGCTTGGGAATGTTTTCAAGAGTTGTTGAGGAGATGTCCACATTATGGATTCCTAGTATGGTAGTAAGTTCAGACTTATTACAATAATTTATCACTTGCAAATCATTCACTCATTAATGCTACTGCGGGAGGTACAATATGGAGGAAAACACTTACTGAGAGCCGAGCATTGATTGAAGAAATGGCGCTGAACAGTTATCAATGGTAGAATGAGTGCTAGGTTCCTAAGAAACAAGCAAGTGTACATGCTGTTGATTCCTCTACAGCCATTCTGAATCAATTGGAAGCTTTGACAAAGAAGGTTGAGACTTTGATGGTGACAAATAGTGCAGTCCCACTAATCATTTGTGAGGTATGTGGAGAACAGGGTCATACAAGTGTAAACTGTCAAGTTGGTAGTCCATTTTCCCCCGAGTCTGAAAGAGTAAATTTTGTTGGTAATTCTAATTGGCAATAGTATAATCCGTATTCTAATACGTACAATTTCGATTGGAGGGACCACCCTAATTTCAAATGGGGAAGTCAACAGGGTTATCAGCAGAATCAACAGAGAGCTCCACCACCACCTCTAGGTTTCTAAGCACCTGTAGAGAAGCCAAGCTTTGAAGATCTAATAATAAAGTACATGCAAAATTCTGATGCCAGAATGAAGAACATGGAGACTCAGATTAGTCAGTTGACCACATTGATGATAGCAAGGGCACTAGGGACCTTGCCTAGCACTACTGAGACTAATCCAAAGGAATAAGTCCTTGCAATTACCTTGAGAAGTGGTAAGGAACTTGGAGAGTTCTCCCAAAAAAAGAAAATATCAGAACTTGGAAGTACTCTTGTTCAGTCAGTGCATGAAGATGAGAAGGCAATTGAAGCACCTAGTCCATCAGGAATTGAGACAAAGAAAAATGATGTCTTTTCTGAAGATGTCTCAATTCAATATATCAATAAAGAAGAGGAGGTTGAGAAGAAGGCACCCAAGTGGCAGAAAGCGAAGAAGGATCGTGAGCAAAGCACAGTTTATGAACCATTTCCATATGCCAAGATCATATTCCCTCAGAGGCTCAAGAATAATCAGTCAGATCAGCAATTTACCAAATTCTTGGAGATATTCAAGAAATTACAAATTAACATTCCGTTTGGTGAAGTCATCTCTCAAATGCCCAAGTATGCAAAGTTTCTGAAGGAAATACTTATAAAGAAACATAAGCTTGAAGAGTTTGAGACGGTATATCTTAATGAGGAGTGTTCTGCCATTCTTTTGAAGAATTTATCACCGAAATTGAAAGATTCAGGGAGTTTTACTATTCCTTGCACTATTGGTAACTTTTATTTTGATAAGGCATTATGTGATTTGGGTGCTAGTATTAATTTGATATCTTTCTCTATGTTTAAGAAATTGGGAATACAGGAATCGAAGCTCACTAACATTTCACTACAGTTGGCTGATAGATCCATCACTTACCCGCGTGGTGTGGTGGAGGATGTTTTGGTGAAGGTGGACAAATTCATATTCCCAGTTGATTTTGTGGTGCTAGATATGGATGAGGATGTTGATATTCCTCTCATTCTTGGAAGACCATTTTTGGCTACTTCAGGAACTATGATTGGTGTGCCTCGAGATGAGCTCATTTTGAGAGTGGATGGAGATTACGTGACCATCAATGTCTTTAGGGAGGCTAAATCTTCCCCAATGTCAAATCTCCATGCCCTATCAATTTTGTTCAAGCTAGGAAGCAGGAAACCTTAGCTATCAAAGACCCCCACCATTATACAATGTTGATGTTGATCTTCCAGAAAGTCAAGCTGCTGAAACAGGTAAAGGTCCTCCTATATTCTCTGTTTCTTCACGAATTGGTCATTCATCTGTTGATCTAGTGTGACCACCATGGCCTAGCGGAGTTAAGGTGCAATTGGGACTGCTAAGCTCTTATCTAGTTCAAAATGCTGATGGAAGCAATCCCAAGGCCATTGTCGAAGGAAGGAGGCACTGCTTTGAAAAGAAGAAGGCGTCCTCCTATTTCTCTTGCTTTAAGCCACCTTGATTTATCTTAAAAAGGCAACGTCGAGCTAATGACGTTAAATAAGCGCTTTACAGAGGTAACCTGTGTTTCTTCTTTCTTTATTTTATTTTAGTTATTTTTGTTATTCTTTTAGATACTACTCATGTGTTTTGGGATTTTATTTTTCAGATTCTGTTGCTGCATTAACTCTTGTGCTTCGCCTTTGCCTGGCATTGTGTCATTACTCATCAGGTTGTGTTGTTTTTTTTTCTTTACCTCCTTTATTTCTTTTTCTTCCATATTGAGGACAATGTTTATCTTAAGTGTGGGGGATACTTTTATAATTTTTGTGCAAAAAAAAAATTTTTTTAGTACTTGAGTATTGCTGGTAATTAAGCTGAAATTGTGTATTGATTTCTTGATTTATTCTGAGCTGATAAAGACATGTTTTAAAGAGGATTTCATTAATCATGAGTTGATTTTGTGTGAAGCAATATTTTTTAATGAAGTAAAGTGAAATTCATCATCTTATTTGGGATTTAGCCATGTCTGCTTGCTTTTGTTCTCTTTATCAACTTAGCCAGAAAGTGAGTTTTGAGCCTTAATGATTATATTTTTCATAAATGAAATCCTATTTTTCTTCTAGAGTGAGTTTTCTCTTGATTGATGTGCGCTAGAACTTGCTTTGATATTTTGTGTGATGCTTTAATGATTTACATACAGACTTGAATATGATTAAGGCAATTAGGCTTAATTCTTTCTTGACTTCCAGACTTGCATTGATAAAATAACTCCTTAGTTGCCCCATTTGAGCCTAAAATTAATTTCTTTAAATACCCAATTGAATAATCAGGTTAAATTCTTTAGAGCAATTGATGTGTTAATTGAGAAGTCATAAAAGGTTGTTATTATTTTCAACACTTCAAAAAAAATGAAAAAAAAAATAAAAGAGAAAAGTTTGAAAGTGAAAAAAAATGAAAAAAATGAAAAAAGAAGAAAGAAAAGAATTGTTGATGAAGAATAATGAGAATATTAGGATGAAAGTGAGTAGTTGTTATATTCTTGTGTATCATGCTCTATCTGTCATCTTTTCAGCCTGATTCTGCTTTGTATTGATTTATCCATGAGCATTCTTTACCCTTATTTAACTTTTTCCTACCTTTCATTATACTCTTGGCCCCATTACAACCAAATGAAAGTCCTTTTGATTCTTGTATTGTATGTGAACTTGGAAGTGGAGATGAGATTGATAAGCAAGTCTATGGTATTGCATTTTTCAAGAAAAATTTGAGTGATCTCTTTGTCCTTTAAACAATTGAGCGATGGAAAGATGAGTGATCTCAGATGTTGGATGAAGAGAACAGTTGCAAGTTAGACTCAAGCCTCTAATTGTTTAAGTGTTAAATGATCTTACTTGATTGAATTTGATTACTGAACTTAAATTTTCCTTTGATTCATGTTTCTTGATGTTGAGTTTGATCTTGTTGTTAATTCCTATTCTTTGCTTGAGGACAAGCAAAGCTCAAGTGTGGGGGAGTTGAGGAACCGTCAACATGTCATATTTTTAAGGTTCAATTCCTTGGTTTTTTATATTTTTTTTATTTATTTTTATTAAATTTTGTTTGTTAGTTTTGTTATATTTTTAGTATTATTTAATTATTTTTTTATTTAGTATTTTGTATGTTTTTGTCAGGTAATCACACTTGGAGAAGACTGGATGTTCAAAGGATCAAGAAAAAAAGAAAATTTCACCAGGTGTCCAGCGCCTAAGCGCTGGAGTTAGAGTGCCTGAGTGCTCAAAGCGTATATAATAGCGTTGATCTAGTGACCCAGCTCCTGAGCGCTGGGTAGGGAGCGCCTGAGCACGCAAGTGGCAGCAGCGCACATTTGGACTTAAGTGGCTGAGCGCCTAGGCGCTGGTTACGTAACAGCAGATGTGATTTTCATTAAATAGGAAAAGTTACCAAAGACAGACAGAGAGGGAACACATTGAGCACATTACACATAAAATCCCTAATCCTGAGAGAGTTGTTTTGCGACAGCAGACCTTGGAGGAAGGCTTGAAGGAGGAATCGATTCTTGAAGGCTTAGAGATCATAATTTCCATTAAAGGGGTTTTGATTTCTCTTTCTTTTTAGTTTCTCTTTTTCTTTGGGTTTTCTTTCTATGAATTTGTATTCTGATATGTGTTTACTTTTATTAAACATGAGTAACTAAACCCATAGCTATGACTATGGGGGATCTTATTTCCCTAATTATTTGGGTTTGATATCTAATTTGATTAAGGTAATTTCTTTAGGGTTTATCATATTGCTTGCATTCTTGTCATAATCTGATAACTTTTGACATGTGTTAATTCATTGTTTGACTGGTGACCATCCGCATTCAATAAGTGGATCTATATGGTAAGCCTAGGATTAGATTGATAAATGACCAAACATCAATTTTTCCTACCAATGGAATTAACAGGTATGTTAATTCATCTCTTGAATTGAAGCTTAATGCATTCCTAATTAATTCAACTAAATGACCAAATAGGTGATTTAATTTAGGAATAGAATATTGTTTCATCAATGACTATTGGGATTCAATAGTAAATAAGAAAATATTGACAAAAGAATTACCTTACATCATAAGTGAAAGAAAATCTGAATAATTAGATTCAAGTGAATTTTGTGCCCTAGTCTCTCTCTCATTGATTATCTATTCTTTGTTTGATTGTTCATTATTTTTCTTTATTTGTTTGTTTTGATTTTAATTTGAATTTCTTCATACACTTTTTTATTGTCTGGATAACAAATGATTTTGCGAATTTAGTAATTACTAATTATTCCTCGTGGGATCGATAATGTGGAAGCAAGTTTGCCCCAAATGGTTTTATATGTTAAGTTTTGCTGATGACAAATACAAGATAAAAAGAATACTTTGCTTATGTTCTTTGCTGCATTCTATATAGAGCATATCCATTAGTAATTGATAAATATCTTATTTGAATATGTCTATGAAAGTCTTATATGCATGTTAAACTAACTAGAGTTATACATTTATGAATCATTATGAAGATATTAAATTATGATACTGGACTAACTATGTTTATTTAAGTGAGCAATACTTTGTAGGATAGTCCAAGTATCAAGAGTGAGCATTGCAAACAAGAAAGCAAAAGATTTCTATTAAGCTCAACACAACGGGAATGTGAATGCCTATCTCATGAAGGTATTAATAACATCAAAGTCATGTCAAAGACTAAGTCCAAAGGAAGTTTAAATGGTATAGCTTTTAGGACTTAGGGTCTTTATGTAAGAAGCCTTATGAATATCTCAAATATGTTTTTAAATTTTTACAAATAGTTTTCACATGTTAAAATGTCCAACAAATAAGTTTTAAAAAGCTAGTTATGGTAATAGTTCAAATCTATGAAAAATAGCAAAGTTTGAGTTTTGTAAAACTGACCTTTGGTCACTCTTTTGATCATGTCTTTCAAAATACTTTGAGTTTTGTTTTGAAACTTCTTTCATTTGAAAATAAACTCAAAGATCTTTCCAATGACTGGTAATTTGCTTTAAACGGATAAGAAATGAAGAAGTTATGACCTTTTAAAGCCAGTTTTCAAAATCTGAGTGGGGTATTCGAATACAAGATGTGGTATTCGAATACCACAGCATAGAAAGCGTTCTTGAACGAGTTTTTTAAAGGGGTATTCGAATACAAGATGTGGTATTCGAATACCATAGCCCAAAAGACATTCCAAACTGTATTTAAAATAGAGGTATTCGAATACCTCATTGTGGTATTCGAATAACCTGCTTCTGAATGGTTTTTTTTATGAGAATTGGAACAGTGGTATTCGAATACTCAATGATGGTATTCGAATAACCCACGAGAATTCTGTTTCATTTTTGAATTCATACGAAAACGTTAACGCATTTATTATCACATTAATTTGCTCCAACGACTATTTTCTATTTGGCTCTATAAATAGAGACTGTGGGTCTCATATGCAAGAACCCCAGCTATTTGTTTAATTTGCGCTTACTCTGAAAAATGTGATTTATATTTTACGCCTATTTTCTATGCTCTTTTTGCTAAAACTTTGAGATATCCTTGAGAGCCTCTTAGCACTTCAAATTGTATTATTTACTCTGAGTGAGAGTTTCTCTTCATCTATATTTCTGTTCTGCTATATTGAGGGTGAGGTATCCTTCAAAGTTTGTATAAGGGTGAGGTATCCCTTCAAGGTTTGTATAAGGGTGAGGTATCCCTGCAGGCTGAGACTTTAACACAAGGGTAGAGTTTCCCTGTGTGTGAAAAGTACTCTTTTATGTAATGGTTGCAAGCACCTATTGAAACTTGTACATATAGTGAAAAATCTCGAATTATTTTCGAGGACTGGATGTAGACCACAAGTGGGTTAGTGGTCGAATCAGGATAAATATCGTGCCTGCTTCTCTCTTCCTAATCTCTTTAGTTTACACAATTTTATATTATTACACATTTATTTATTTACTGTTCTTAAAGCTTTTATTCTTCATCTCGCAATTCTTTCTATTTTATTTAATAGCTTAAATATTTGTGTTTTTTTAAGAGCTTTTGTAAAAAAAATTTAATACTCAATTTACCCCCTCTTGGGTAATAGTTGCCATGACTAACAGATAACTGAGACTTAAGTCCTATATTACTTGGCGATAGAGTGCACTTGTTCTTAGTATATTTTACGCATATCAGTGTATTGATAGCTTTGTTTAAGTGTTTGTATTTACTCATAGAGTGTTTCTGAGAAGCACCCAATCAAAACAAACACTATATATCCTCTATTGATTCTCATTTGTTGTGAGTGAGCTTGTGGGTTGTAAGCCACTTGAATATGAGGTTGTGAGCTTGAAGAGGGTTTCTTGTAAAAGAATACTTGAAAATAGTGAAAAATCCTAGTTGTTGCTAGGTATTGAACGTAGACCCATATGATTTAGGGGTAAACTAGTATAAATCATTTGATAAAGCTTCTCTTCCCTCTGCTCTTTATCTGCTTTATCAGTCAAATTAAGTCAAGAAATTGGAGCTAAAATCTAGATTTGTTTTAATAAGGCTTTCACAAGAAACCTCTATAACTGCAAGTGTAATCTAAAGTTTTGAGCAGTTTTTCTAAGTTTGTTAATACTGAGTTGGTTTTAAGAAAAGTTCAAATTTAGATGATAAGATTAATTTTCAATGGTGAGAAGGTTGTTTTGACTCAACTAGTTAACCTTTCATAAAACTTCTCACCTTTGACAATTATTTTACTACTGAACCTTCTCACTAATATTTTGTTTAAGTTTAAACCTTCACACCTCCAAGTCTAAATAATTTGAGAAAGTTGCTTTTCAAGAAAAAAAGGAACATAATTCAATTCCCTTTTTTGTGTTACTGTCAAATTCACATAGTTGTATAATCCAAACTGGCCCAGTTAGTTAGTCCAAAAAACTTGTGAATTGGTACTTAAGCTAGTCCAAGAAAATCTCTGGACTGCTATTTTGATTGTACTAGTTAAATTTGGTCAAGCTCTGAAAACCCACTTTACTTGATGGCCTGCCTAGTTCTATCTCACCCAATTTATTTTAGCAATAAATGACATCATTTTGTTTGTTCAAACTTGCCCTACCAAAGATACTTCAGTTCATGTTCAATGCGATGTTTCTAAAGGCTATGAGTTGTGAGGCTACGATGCGATTCCCATGGACTTGGAGGTTGTAATTGATGGCATCGCTCCATTTCCAGTGGATGTCTAGTCCATTGAAGGTTGTGGTGGGATTCATTTAGCTAGGTATGAATTTTGCCATTCTTTATTCATGGATTATCCTCTCTGCCATTCTACCAATCTTTGTGCATTCTACCATCCTGTCATGCAATTCACATAGTGATGAGTGAAGAATTTAGTGTGTGTGGGTTTTTGACAAATTTGTTGTTTGTGGACATTATATGTAAGTATGGATGCTCCTAATTAAAAAATGCGGGATAACAGATGCAATCAGTTATTTTATATTTTAAGTTACTCTTTATTTGTAAATAGGTGTTATTTATATTTTAAACCTTTAATGAATTTTTTTTGCTGATTAGTCCTTAAATCTAAAAGTCCATGGCTGAACCTGCAACTAAAAGAAACTTCCAGCCATGGCTGAATCTGAATTAATAATATGTAATTTTATTAAAAAAAAGAAAAAACCACAAAAATAATTACTATGGGACAGGGGCTTAAGAATTATTTTAGTCTATCAATAATTTTATTCCACATGAGAAAAAGAAATAAGTCAAAAACATCTGATGCATCATCACATCCAGGACAAGGATATGCGTCCGGCCAACGATCACGGTCGCCATCCTATACAAGGACGACTACCGGGGTGAGCAAGGTGTATTCTAGGAATGGTGAGGTTTCTCTGTTAGAATATTTTATTTGGACTAACATAAATCATATTATAATTTTATAAAACTCATATTAATTAGATATCAAAATTATTAGAGCATTTTGTTTAGCTCAAATTATGATCAGTATTGTTATTGAGCCTGTTGTTGTTAAGCATTACTCATATGTGGGTTTTATTTATAAGTCTTGTAAGCTTGCCATAGTGGGTAGGTTTAGCCCATTTTAGCTATTCTATATATACAGGGAGAGACCCATATTCCTAACTATTCTAATGCGTACAGTTGCCCCATTAATATTGACGCATGAGCAACTACTACGGGATAAGAGTAGTATCTGTGCCTCATCGAGATCATTTTCAAGGATTCAATCATCACAACCTCATCAGCATCTTTTGAAGGCAACTCTATAACTCATTCTATATTATTTGGGTATGTCATAATTTGGGGTTGATTGATCCAAGAATTTTAGTAATTGGTATCAGAGCATTTTAATTCTAATTATGACTATCAATTTTATGCTTTACTTAAAAAATTATGATGTTTAAAATTGAAGAAACTCGAAACCCTAATGAATATGATGTGCAATTCAAAATTTCTTTTATGATTAATTTTGAGAATCAAGTTAGGGCTTTTGTAGATAAGAGTTTCCTAAATTTAACAACATGCATATCGTATCAATCATATTCGAATCTGGTTAGAAATTTCGCAAAAAAAAAAAACTCATGAAACCCTCTTGCTTTTGTTCCAAAGCCTTTTTTTTTCTATTGGTGTATTGTTTTCTAAATTGGTTTGGGGGGTTTTACATATCTCGTTTTTGTTAATCTATAGACACAATAATTATGTCAAATGATTAAGAAACCAATGAGTAATCTAGTTTTAGAATCGTAAACATGTGCCACAGTTTACTTCAAAAAACCTAGTTTTTTCATGGTTTCGTTTTCAAAATTAACTTAGGGATAATATGCATCCCTTTCCAACAATTCCAACAGGATATAAATCACATGAAATGGTTGAGAATTGAGGGAGAAATCTCGCCCAACCCGTTCCACCATGAACTGGGTCATGCAACCCATTTAACAGGAAACGGGTAAGGAAGACAAAGTTTTCCTCCCACTCCAAGTCGCGCCCCAGGCACGTGGGGGCGTATGAAAGCCATAGAAAAGTTATTTTTTAATTTTTTTTCCTGTACACTCCACGCGTCTAATACTATTTTTTGGGTATTTTTATTTATTTTTTCATACCTATTTATTATTTATTCCAAAATTTCTAGAATTTAAAATTGTTAAAAATATATGGTACTCTCCTTTTTTTGTCTCTAAAAATTTGTGTGTATTATTGTGATACTCTTGGACATGATATATATTGTGCACTCTCAGAGTTGTTGTTTAGTCACTGAAATACTTTTTGGTTCCTTTTTGTTTATAAATTAATATGTAATGTTTTGAAAGCTATTTATCTTGTTGTTATTTATGCAATTTGATTATGAGAGCTGTTGTTTAAAGTTTTGCTGTTTGCATGATTGTGAGCTCGCCTTCGGAGGACCAATTATGTTAAGATGTCATTTTGTTGATATTTTGTCAATAATGTTGCATTGGGGATTGTGTTTTGATGATGCACTTACCCTATCGATTTGTCTTCCTTAATATGACTACCGATGATTTGTTAAAGGCATGAAGCTTGTGTCCTTAAAGTTCTTAGTATCCTCTTGGTACTAACTTTAAGGATATGATTTTGATGTCCATGGGAGTCTGTCCATGTGTTGCAATTAAAGATCTTTAGGCGAGATTATAATTACATAAGAGAGCTTCATTATGGTTATTTGCTCAGATATTGTACATATTGATATGTTTGACAAAATCTCCCTTTAATGTATCATTCTTTCAACTTTATTAATGCAAATAAATGCCTTAACAAAATTGAATGGGACTAATTATGAGGACTGGGTGAATTCAGTGAAATTATTCCTTGTTGTCTTTAATGTTAATGCTACTCTCATTGAGGACGAGCCTCAGTGACCCACAAATGTATCTTCTGCTGCAGATAGGAAGAACCATGAAAGGTGGGTTCAATGTAATAAAGTCTATTTGATGACCATGAATTAGCATGGATAAGACCATTAAAGAGAGCATTCTTGAAACAAATAATGTTATGGAGTTCCCTAAGTTTATTGGTGATAAATTCAAGAAGTTTGATAAAACTGAAAGGCCTACTACCTCTCTTTATTGGGAAAGACTACATATGATCGTGTGAGTAGTGTTCGTGAACACGTTTTGAAGTTTATAAACTAGTACAACAAGTTGAGGTCCATGAAAATGGAGTTGGGAAAGGATTTCTTGGTTTGGCAGGTGTTTAGAGTTTCTTCCAGCTAGTTTTGATGTTCTGAGAACTACTTACAACTCTAAAAAAGAGGAGGAGTATACTATTGATGAGCTTATATCTATTCTTGCTTAAGAGGAGTAGGCCATGAAGAAGGGCAAGGCTCATATTGTTCAATTTGCTTCCCACAAGAGTGGTGACAAGAAGAAGAAGTTTGCTAAAGAGAAGAACAGTAAACCTTAGTTTAAAAAAAGGGGAATGATAAGCTTGGATATCTTTTTGGGCTACCTTCTAGTCCAGGTGAGTCTTCTAGTGTTAAGCCCAAATGTTGGTTTAATGGAAATTGTAAGTTTTATGACATATATGGGCATAAGTAGTCTGATTGTTTGAAGTTTAAAAGCTGGATTGAAAAAAAGAAAGGTAACGCCTTGGCTTTAATGAGTTTTGAATCAAATCTAGTTTATGTTCCTTCAAATACATGGTGGTTAGATACTAGTGTAACTATTCATGTCACAAACTCATTGCAGGAATTCAGAAGCAGTATGAGACCAAGTGAAGGGAAGTTGATGATCACAGTAGGAAATAGAACTAGTGTCAAAGTAGAACATATAGGAGTGATTTCTTTAAAATTATGTACTGAACATGTTTTAGTTTTGAAAGATATGATTTATATGCCTTCTATGAGGAGGAATTTGGTTTCAGTTTCTATTTTGGATAATTGTGGCTACTCTTTCCACTTTAGTAATGAAAAGGTTTCTTTATATTATGATTCTGCTCTTGTTGATTCTAGAGTCTTGTCTAATGGTCTATACATGTTGGACATTGATCTTTTTTCTATTAATCAATGACGTTCATATGCTAATAATGTTATTAGGAATAAGCATGGTAAAGTTATTAAAAACTCTTCTATATTGTGGCATAAACATTTAGGACACATCTCTAGGGAGGGAATGGAGAGGTTGATCAAGGAGAATATTCTTTATGATTTGGACTTCTCTAACTTCAATACTTATGGTGATTGAATAAAATGAAAACTTATAGCTGGAGCTAGAAAGAGTGGGGTTATTAGGAGTGAAAGAATATTATAGTTAATTCATACAGAAATTTATGGACTCATTACTCCTATTGCTATGGGCAATTTTAGGTACTTTATCACTTTTATTAATGACTTCTTTAGATACGGTTGAATTAATTTGCTACGTGAGAAATCTGGCCATTTAGATGCCTTTAAAGCATTCAAGGCCATTATTAAATTGAAATTTAGTAAGCAGATCAAATGTATTAGGTCTGATAGAGGTGGTGAGTACTATGACAAATATGATGAAATTGGTAGAAATCTTGGACGTTTTGCTATATTCTTACAAGACTATGGTATTGAGGCATGGTACACCATGCATGGCATTGTGTAACAAAACAGAGTTGCAGAAAGGTGAAACTGTACTCTATAGATATGGTGAGATGTATGCTTAGTTATTCTACTCTTCTATAACTCTTGTGGGGAGATAATTTGAAGACTGCTACTTATATACTGAATCACGTGCCCAGAAAATCAGTGCCGAAGACTCCATATGAGCTTATGTCAGGTAAACAGCCTACTTTGAGGCATTTCTATGTTCGGGGGTGTAAGGTAGACGTAAGGCCTTATAACCCACAACTAAAGAAACTTGATCTAAAAACCATTAGTGATTTCTTTATTAGTTATTTTATTAGCTCAATGGGTTCTAGGTTCTATTGTCTTTTTCATACTATTAGAGTTATTGAATCTGATCAGTTTATCTATTTTGAAGGGGACTTAGAGTATTGATGTACACTTTTTAGTTGTCGCATTTGCAAACCCAAGTGCAGGTTGTCTCAAGTAATAAATTTCTCAGTGAGTCCGAGGTCGATCCACAGGGAATTGATGAAGATTATTTAAGGTAAGATTAATATTTTGTTACTACAGTAAAAATTATTTACTTGGGTAAAAATGATCCACTCTTGGTAAATAAAGTAAAAGTAAGATTAATTCCTTTTATAACTCAATTAGAATCCTCGCAACATGGAGGTTCCAATCAAAAAATATAACGTTAAAAGTCCATTAAAATAATACACGTAATTATATTATGTTTCCTAAAAATATTATCACCACTTATAAATGGGTTAAAGCATTCATTGTGCTAATATTTTGTCTACAACAAATCAAGAACTCCTCTTTACAAAGATGATTTCTAAATTATAAGAAACAAATTATAATACGTATAATGGTTACTAGAAAATATAAATCATTTAAGCACAAGAGAAGAATAAATCTAACCTTACTTTATTACCAAGAGCTTCACCCTTTCACCCAAGTAAAATGAAACTTAGTTACTCATAGATAAGAAGAAAGAAAGAAAGAAAGAAGAAGAAGAAGAAGAACATGACTTTCATTTAGAACAAAGGAAAATTACTACAAGAAAACCTAGTAACAAAATGGTATCATTTTGGTAACTAACACCTAATACCTTCAATGATCTGCCAAGGCCCCCTTTTATAGAGGATTAGAGATACAAAATGTCAAGGGGGCTGAGTCATTAGTGGTTGAATGATTGGAAAATGAGTGGAAAATGCCAAATGACATTAAATAAGTGGGAAATTATGGAGATTCCTTGTCTTTGAAATCATGCAGCTCTGAAGTCATTGCATTCGTCATTTTTGAACCAAGTGGTCTTCATGAAAGTTGTAGGCCTGGATCTTAGCTTTCAAATGGCTTTAGTTTGGGTCCAATATCATTTCTACAACTCCAGATACGTTCAAATTACTACAAACTGTTCAGGCCCAGTCACAGCTCCTCTGTTCTGACTTCCAAACCCAATATCACCTTCAAGGAATCCGATTCTGGAAAAGTGTTCAACATGAAAGTTGTAGATATTGGTCTTAAATATTCAGCATTCAAATTTCAGCCCATTTTACAACTTCTATCCTGAAATATGTGATGAACAGTATACGTAGGTCAAGCTGTCAGGAACAGCACTCTATTTCTTACTTCAATCCCAATTTGAGTTATCTACTCGTGTGATTAGGCCTTTGAGATCTTCATAAAAGTTATAGAGATCTCTTTTATCTTTCAAATGCCACTAGAATCACCTCCAAAGACCACCTACAGCCCAAGATATGGCCAAAGTACAAAAACAGTGTAAGACACAAATTATACTAAAAAATTCAATTAAGTCTAATTTGAGTCCAAATTTACAAAACATAATAAAACTCAATCAATTAAGTACATAAAGAGTGTAAATGACTAAAAATGAAAGCTTATTAATGTATCAAATATGTGATCATCAAATTTTCCTACACTTAACTTTTGCACTCCTGGGCAAAACACAAAAGACAAAGACCAAAGAAAAACGACACAGACTCAAAAACTAAAAACTCTAAAGGATTCAATGACTCAAGAAGAGCAACTAGACATTCAAGGATCAAAACATTCATGAGGTAACATGTCTTCGCATCTCAAACTAACAAGCAAGGAAACTTCAGTTAAAAAGAATGAATCAAGAATGATAGATCCTCACAGAATTCACTCTCAATCTCTCAAGTGTTTAAAAAGGTTAGTATTTCACTCTATTCAACTCATGAATAATTGCACTACCATAAGCTTGCTTATCTTCTACTTCTTCGCTACTCAAAAACAACATATATACACAAATCATGAGGACTTTAATCAAGGTTATAATGGGGCCAAGGTAAAGGTGGAAGTAATATAGATAAGACAAGTTAAATACCAAAGAGAATAAAAGAGCATTATGTTATAGATAGAGTGGAGAAGATATTTGAGAACATTCAGTCTAAATTTCTCAAGAATTTCTTAGTTCTTTCTCATACAGGACAATGACCAATATTTGACTAATGTTTTATTGAAGATCAATTGGTAGATTGAATTCCTTTAGACTTGAACATTCTGCTTCTATTCCTGTTATTTCTAATCATCCACCCTCATCCTAGGTATGAATATATCACATGGTGCATTCTTTTGATTGTAGCAATAATCAGCTCTTTTTTTTATATAGAAACATTTTTTCTAGTTTTTTTTTCTTTGTTTTATAACCAATCTGCACATGCACCCCCACACTTGTTCAAAAACTCATCAAATAACAAAGTCAATGCTCTCTTATTCCCTAAGGTTGGGTTAGAACATGGTTTTTTATTTAAAGCACGTAATGAGTTAGAAACAAAGAATGGTCAAATAAGCTCAAAGGGGTTACGCAAAGGAAAATATGTAAGGTTAGCTATTTGGTCAAAGTAGTTAATTCAAGAAAATTTGCCTCAATCATGTTTATGTATGCATGTGAAAATGTAGCCTAAAAAAGAATCAAAGCAAGTTCTAGAATAACAATTCCATGAGTGAAAAAAAATTACACAAGAAAGAAAAGAATGGTACAGATGTTCAATCCATTCATTGATAGGCTCAAAATCTCACAAGGCATATATCCATCATTCTCAGTCCACAAAAATTTCAACATCCATAACCAAGCATGTGATATTTAAGAAAGAAGACAATTTACTCAATCATGTAAATTTTCCTGTATCTGAATTACTACTTCCACACAACAAAGTTATTTACCCCAATCTAGATGCGTCTCAAGAGTAAAATTACCGCCACAGCAAAATTTACTCCTTACTCTGCCATCCTTCACTGGTTTAGTAAGTTACTGACAAACACATAAATATAACAGACATATTAATATACACACTTTTTAAAAATATTTATTTTTTTTAATTTTTATTTTAATTTTTACACACAATTATCCTTTCCTCCAACTGATCACAACATTGTCCTCAATGTTAACAATTAAATCCAAACTGAAGAAATAATTATCAATATACATCAAAGAAATTATTGGGACAAAATTAAACAAAGTAATGAGGAGAAGTCACATACCCGAAATGCTTAGACGAGAAGAGAATAACTACATCTTGACAATGGTTAGCAATGACAAAAAAAAAATGAAATAAATAAGCATGGAAACAAAAAAAAAAATTTTGGGTTTTTTTTTGTTTTATATATTTTTTTTTTGGCCGACACTATTTACATCCCCATACAAAGGCTCCGAAATCTGGGAGGCACTTAAGCCGACTCAATAAAAATATGAAATACTAAAAACTTACCTCAGCTTTGGTAGACAGGATCGTCTACCAAAGTTTCTGCTACATCTGGATCCTTCAACTCAAGTTATAGCTTCCACCGCTGACCATTTACCTTCTTCCAAATTAATTTTATAAGAACAGACCAAGGGACGAACACCTTTTTTATCAGTAATGCTCCAACCTTTCATAAGAAACTCCTTAAACTTTGGTTGCCATGCCTGAGTGTCATGATCTTGAGTTTTATCAAAAATAGTAAAAATATCAACTACATCAGAGGGATTACTGATAGAATTAAACTCAGAATTGACAAGAAAATTCTCAAGGGGATCAAATTCATGGGTTGTAGAAACTCCCCTATCCATGATTGAGTCAATCATGTATGTCTGGTGGCCTTCGTCATCATTTTCTGGCTTAACAAGACTTTTTGTCACCTTAGGTTCCTTGGGTAGCTCAGCATCACTACTATCTTGATTCTTTTCCACATCCTCTAGCTCATTCACACTCAAGGAGTTCATCACTTTGGACATTTGGCTCTTTATCTCCTTACTTTCTTCAATAACTTTTTCATTCTTAAGGGTTATCACTGACTTGACTTGATCTATTTGTTGGTTTTCTGGATTACCATCTTTTAGACTATATTGACCCTTGGGATTTAGTTGAGGTTGAGAGGGAAACTTTCCTTTCTCATGAATGGCAAGTGCAGAAGAAAGTTTAGCAAGAGTATTTTTTATGTCAATCATGGTTTGATTATTGTGGTTATTGATGGCCTCTTGTTTTTCCATGAATGCATGCAATGTTCCTTCAAGGTTTTTCCTATATGGTGGGACATAGGGTACATATCCTTGAGGATTTTGAGAATCTTGCTATGCCTGAGGAGGTGGTGGTTGCATGAGTTGTGGCTGATTGCTATTCCTCCAACTGAAGTTCAGGTGATTTC
Organism: Ormosia semicastrata; assembly: GCA_029884595.1. Classification (NCBI taxonomy): domain Eukaryota; kingdom Viridiplantae; phylum Streptophyta; class Magnoliopsida; order Fabales; family Fabaceae; genus Ormosia; species Ormosia semicastrata. Next base: position 5,614,162 of record JAQQTO010000022.1, on the reverse strand, counting down.
TCCATCCCGGATTGTATGTATCTGAAAAAGAAGAAGTGAATGACTTTTTAAAATTGTTCATTGCATTTACTTGCTCATGCACAACTTCTTTAAACACAGGAAGTTTTGGACATTCATTTGTTGAGTGTCCTAATTCATCACAAATGCTACAAATTTCTTCATTTTGCACAAATTTGATTTCTTTTACTTTTCGAGATTCCATAGCTTCAATCTTTCTAGCCAAACTAGCAAACTTAGCATTTAGATCTTCTTCTTGACTAAGATAATATTTTCCTTTACTAGCATTTGCAAGATTAGATCTAATTGAATTTTCAGAAGGATTAGTATCATGCCAAGATTGAGAATTTTCAGCCAAATGGTCTAAATAATCTAAAGTTTCTTCAGGTTCTTTATCAAGAAACTCACCATTGCACATTGTTTCCACAAATTGTTTAGTTTCGGGTGTCAACCCTTCATAAGAGAAGCTTATAGTGTGCCATTTTTCAAAACCATGATGTGGGCAAGAATTCAACAAATCTTTAAAACGTTCCCAACTTTGAAAATATGCTTCATTTGAATTTTGAAAAAAATTTTGGATTTGTCTTTTCAAAGCATTGGTTTTATGTGTTGGAAAAAATTTCTTCAAAAACTCACCTTGCATTTCTTGCCATGTGCCAATTGATCTTGGTTTCAAAGTGTTAAACCAAGTTTTTGCTTTATCTTTCAAAGAAAAAGGAAACAATTTAAACTTAGCAACCTCTTCAAAGCAAGTTTGATCATGAAAAACAGTACATACTTCCTCAAATTCTTTTAGATGTAAATATGGGCTTTCAGATTCTAAACCATGGAAATTAGGAAGTAAAGAAATCATACCTGACTTGAATCTAAAATTGTTGGCATTGACTGGAAAGATAAAACATGATGGACTAGAATTTCGGGATGGTTGCAAATACTCACGCATGGTTCGCAACGGTTGATTTTCATGTTCATCATGCACACTTTCATTTTCAGCCATTGTATTTGATGTGTGTGATTGTGATTCAGACAAATCAATAAGTACAGTACTAGGATTAACTTTAACCAAACGACCATAATTTAAATCACGATACCAATTAAACATAAACAAGTAACTTAAAATAGAAAAAAAATACACAAGCTAGCAGTATAAATCGTCCATTAAATATTAACAAAGGTGTGGTATAAACCAACCACCAAATAAGAAAATAACAAAGGTGGGGTAATAAACCAACCACCAAATAAAAAAAATAAAAATGGTGTGGTAGAAACCAACCACCAAATAAAAAAAATAACAAAGGTGGGGTAATAAACCAACCACCAAATAAAAAAAAATAAAAATGGTGTGGTAGAAACCAACCACCAAATAAAAAATAACAAAGGTGAAGTAATAAACCAACCACCAAATAAAATAAATAAAAAAATAAATAAAAAGTTAGTATGCGATAAATTAAAATGTTAGAAGCAAACAAAGTAAAAAGTTAGATAGTTAGTAAGTTAGTAAAAAAAAATGACAAAAATAAATAACAAAAAAAATAACAAAAAATAAATACAGAAAATAAAGTACAAAAAAAGGAGAGTTACCCCCACTAAGTTAATATGTACAATAAAATAAAAGGGAGAATTACCCCACCGTACGAAAATTAAAATGTGAAAAATAAAGTGCAGAAAGTAAATTACAAAAAAGAAAAGTAAAAGGGAGAGGTTCCCCTACTAAGTTAGTGCGTAAAATAAAAGGAGAGTTTCCCCATTTGTTAGTATGTAAAAAAAAAAAAAAGGGAGAGATTTCCCCACAAAGTTAGTAAGTTAGTATATACAAAAGAAAAAAAATTAAAAGAGTAAAAAAAAATATGTACAAAATATTTACACCAGAAATTTGTTCTTCAAATCAAGTCCCGACAACGCGCCAAAAACTTGATGCACACTTTTTAGTTGTCGATTTGCAAACCCAAGTGCGGGTTGTCTCAAGTAATAAATTTCTCGGTGAGTCCGAGGTCGATCCACAGGGAATTGATGAAGATTATTTAAGGTAAGGTTAATATTTTGTTACTACAGTAAAAATTATTTACTTGGATAAAAATGATCCACTCTTGGTAAATAAAATAAAAGTAAGATTAATTCCTTTTATAACTCAATTAGAATCCTCGCAACATGGAGGTTCCAATCGAAAAATATAACGTTAAAAGTCCATTAAAATAATACACGTAATTATATTATGTTTCCTAAAAATATTACAACCACTTATAAATGGGTTAAAGCATTCATTGTGCCAATATTTTGTCTACAACAAATCAAGAACTCCTCTTTACAAAGATGATTTCTAAATTATAAGAAACAAATTATAATACGTATAATGGTTACTAGAAAATATAAATTATTTAAGCACAAGAGAAGAATAAATCTAACCTTACTTTATTACCAAGAGCTTCACCCTTTCACCCAAGTAAAATGAAACTTAGTTACTCATAGATAAGAAGAAAGAAAGAAAGAAGAAGAAGAAGAAGAACATGACTTTCATTTAGAACAAAGGAAAATTACTACAAGAAAACTTAGTAACAAAATGGTATCATTTTGGTAACTAATACCTAATACCTTCAATGATCTGCCAAGACCCCCTTTTATAGAGGATTAGAGATACAAAATGTCAAGGGGGCTGAGTCATTAGTGGTTGAATGATTGGAAAATGAGTGGAAAATGCCAAATGACATTAAATGAGTGGGAAATTATGGAGATTCCTTGTCTCCGAAATCATGCAGCTCTGAAGTCATTGCATTCGTCATTTTTGAACCAAGTGGTCTTCATGAAAGTTGTAGGCCTGGATCTTAGCTTTCAAATGGCTTTGGTTTGGGTCCAATATCATTTCTACAACTCCAGATACGTTCAAATTACTACATACTGTCCAGGCCTAGTCACAGCTCCTCTGTTCTGACTTCCAAACCCAATATCACCTTCAAGGAATCCGATTCTGGAAAAGTGTTCAACATGAAAGTTGTAGATATTGGTCTTAACTATTCAGCATCCAAATTTCAGCCATTTTACAACTTCTATCCCGAAATATGTGATGAACAGTACACGTAGGTCAAGCTGTCAGGAACAGCACTCTATTTCTTGCTTCAATCCCAATTTGAGTTATCTACTCATGTGATTGGGCCTTTGAGATCTTCATAAAAGTTATAGAGATCTCTCTTATCTTTCAAATGCCACTAGAATCACCTCCAAAGACCACCTACAGCCCAAGATATGGCCAAAGTACAAAAATAGTGTAAGACGTAAATTATACTGAAAAATTCAATTAAGTCTAATTTGAGTCCAAATTTACAAAACATAATAAAACTCAATCAATTAAGTACATAAAGAGTGTAAATGACTAAAAATAAAGGCTTATTAATGTATCAAATATGTGATCATCAAGTATAGTGGAACTCAGAAGCTACGTATTGTTGATTTTAGAGAGGAGAATGTTGTCATTCTTATTCCTATTTTTCCTGTGAATGGCATTGGCTAGAGCAATAGTTTTGATGATAACAAATAAAGAAAGGAAGGAAAATGCAAAAGACAAGTCCCAAAGAGCTTCAAGTTTAGAATATAAGTTTTAGATCTTGTGTAAAGGTATTTGTAGGATTCACACTAAGGTCATCAATTGATTTTCTTACTTAACCTAAATTAGTTTGCTAAATCAGGATTTTTACTTGTGAAAATAATGTTTAAGTTTGAGCAAAATAGTTTTAGAAAGATTGAAAAACCCTTTGGAAATCTTGCTTTTTTGACAAACCAATAACAGGTTATACTGTTCACATAACAGGTTTTTTTGTCAAAATAGAAGCGGGTCAAGATTTCTTAAAAGCTCCTAACCGATTAGGTTCTTTCTCTAATCGGTTATTGGACAATTCAGGAGCCATTTTTAAAAGCTCCTAACCAATTAGGCCCTTCCTCTAATCGGTTATTGGACAAGTCAGAAGCAATTTTTAAAAGCTCCTAACTGATTAGGCATTTCCTCTAATCGGTTATTGAGAAAGTCAGAAGCCAAATTTTGAGACTCCTAACCAGTTAGGCACTTCCTCTAATCAGTTAGTCAATGAATCAAGAGTTAATTTTTGAGACTGATCAGACCCTTCTTCTAATCTGTTTTAGACAATGAATCATGAGTCAATTTTTTGATACTCCTAACCGATTAGGACAACCTCCTAATTGGTCATTTGGCTAACTAGAAAACATGCACAATGACTCTATTAAGAGTATTTAATGTTTCCAACTACCCCAATGGCTCTTAAATGCATTTGGCTATAAATTTAAGTTGTTGGGCACATTTATGAAAAGTTAGAGAAACAATCTGAAAATCTTTCTTAAGCATTGAATACGTGTTTTTACTATCCCTTCAATCATACTCTATTTTTGAGCTTTAAAAGTGTGAATCCTCGATACCCATAAGCTTCAATTTGTATTATTTACTCTAGAGAAAGAGTTTCAATTCATCTATATCTTGTTTAATCTGTAAAGAGGGTGAGGTATCCCTTGAAAGTAGAGGCTCAAGCACAAAGAGTGAGGTATCCCAAAGTGTTGAGTGTTCAAGTTTGTAAATGTTGTCAAGCACCTGTTTGAAGTTTGAAGTTATAGTGGAAATCTCGGGTGTTTACTATTAAAAATGTTGATCCTATTAAAAATGTTAATGTCCCTCAACAAGTCAAAAATAATGTATAGAACCCAAATGTTGTTATGGCTCCACTGAGAAGATCTGAGCATGTTCCTATATCTATTAAGTCTACTAGATTTAGGGATTATATTGTATACATGCAAGAGAATGAGTTTAATTCAGCTGAGAATTCTATTCCTATTTCCTTTTAAGAGGCCATGGTTTGTCTTGATAGTACATAATGGTTAGTGGCTATAGAGGACGACTTGACTACTATAAGAAAAAATGGTTTTTAGGAATTGGTGGAGTTGCCTATTAGTTGTAAAACTTATTGGTGTATACCCTAGAGGCCGATATATTTCATCTATAATTACATACATTGTATTATGCTATTTTATATGAGTCATTTCATTTATTGTGTTATTTATGATAAATATAATAAAGTCCTTAGAATAGTAAGTTTGATGCCATAGGACATCAAGTGGATGACTTGATCGTGAGATCCTATCAGATAAAATTAGAACACTATTCTTAAATGTCCCTAGTCAAGTATTATTATTAATTAGGACAATAATAATGCATTGAGACTAGTATGTGCGTAAACTGATGGCCACATCTCACAGGTCATGGATATGAGATATCAAGTCTTCACATGGGTATATATATTAAGAGTAATGATGTACTAGATTGACCCACCATGAGAACGCTACGTGGATCGTTACGTGAGTGTCATAAGCGATTCTCATAGTGATAATGGTGTATATGGTCCTTTGACCTGAAATCACTACAATTCCTACATGAGGAATTGTATATTTTGATGTCATCAAACGTCATATGTAACAAAGTGATTATAAAGTTAGTTATTGGACATACTGCGAATCATGTGGAGGGATGTGAGTGACCTAGATGATATTTGTCCCTCCTACATAACAAGAGTGATATCTTCGGGCCTCTTGATTGAGTAAGACTACGAAATGCATGGTCATGCTCAAATAAGTCAATATGAGATATTGATCTCATTTACTACGTCTACTCGAGTATCAAGAAACAAAATATTGAATTATACAAGGTTGACACGTTCAATGCCTTGTGTTCAATCTGGATATCTGGACAAAGGGACTAGCCTACACGGAAACATTGATCATAGAAATGTTATGTCAAATCACTGACATTCTCATTACTTGGGTAGCAGTGATGTATTGCTAGATACCGCTCACTGCTTGTAATATTAAAATGAGATTTTAATATTACTGTCAACGTCATGAGAACCTATAGGGTCACACACTTAGAACAGATTAAATTGAAGTAAATAGAATCTAAGTTGGACTAGGTATTCTATCGTAGGCCAAAACTCATAACAAATGAGCTCAAAGCTTCACACCAACCCTACTACTGCTTTTTCACTCAAGGATTCTAAAAGAAGCTGTTAGAGGCTTCTCAAAGAAACTAATGGAAAGGCTTCTCGGAGAAGCTAATGCAAAGCTTCTTGGAGAAGCTAATGCAAAGCTTCTTGGAGAAGCTAATGCAAGGCTTCTTGGAGAAGCTAATGCAAGGCTTCTTGAAGAAGCAAATAGAAGGCTTCTTAAAGAAGCCATTGGAGGCTTCTTCTATAAAAAGGATATAAGGGCATGGATTGTAACCTTGATGCACATACATAGTGAAAGAGGATGACAGATTTTCTTCTCTTCGCAGCTAGCACTGCGTTAGGGAGGCGGGACTCCTAGCGGACGTTGACGTTCGTGGGTCTGTTCGTGTGGACTATGTAGAGACATCGTCACTGTTACGGTGTTAGTGGTTTGCGTTGATCATCTTTCTTCTGGCTTCAAGAGGTATACTCGAAAAACACGTTTCATAGTACCCTTTTTGCATGGATCCTTGGTGGGAATTCCCTTTTTTTCGCTGTGTTTTTTATGTCGTAATTCCCAACAAAACTATTGGTTAAAATGGGTTTTTAAGACCAAACATGATGCCAAAGGTAAAATTGAGAGATATAAGGCTATACTTGTTACTAAGGGGTATAACTAGAGGGAAGACATTGATTATAACGAGACTTTCTCACCAGTCTCAACTAAAGATTCTTTTCGTGTTATGATGGCCTTGGTTACTCATTTTGATTTGAAGCTCTATCAAATGGATGTTAAGACTACCTTATTAAATGGTGATTTGTATGAGGATGTATATATGAATCAACCTGATGGTTTTATTGAAGATGGTAAATATCATATGGTATCTAAATTAAGAAGATCTATTAATGGATTGAAATAGACTTCCAGGGAATGGTACTTAAAATTTGATTATATTGTTGGCTCTCTTGGATTTAAAAAAAATACTATTGACCAATGCATTTATCTGAAGTTTAGTGGTAGCAAATTCATCATTCTTATTTTATATGTTGATGATATATTGTTGGCTAGTAATGATGTTGATTTTCTAAATGAGACTAAGTAGATGTTGACAACACACTTTGATATGAAAGATCTTAGTGATGCCTCTTTTGTTTTGGGCATTGAGATTCACTATGACAGATCTCATGAAATTCTTGACTTGTCTCAGAAAGTTTATATTGAAAGGATTCTAAATAGATTTAATATGAAATCTTGTAATCCTTGAGTTGCACCCATTCAAAAGGGTGAAAAACTCTCTAATACATAATGTCCTCAAAATGATAAAGATGTTGTTGAAATGAAGAATGTCTCATATGTTTCTACTGTTGGTTGTCTTATGTATACTCAAGTTTGTGCACGTCTTACTATTGCTTTTGTTGTTAGTGTACTTGGGAGATACTTGAGCAAAGTTGATGTGGCTCATTGGCAGGTTACAAAATGAGTTATGATATATCTATAGGGTACCAAAGATTATATGCTCACCTATAGAAGATCGGATCACCTTAAAGTGATAGGCTATTCTGATTCTGAGTTTGGTAGTTGTTAAGATGACCACAAGTCCAAATCAGGGTATATCTTTATGTTGGCAAGAGGAACTGTTTCTTGGAAAAGTGTTAAATAGTAACTTACAATTACTTCCACTATGGAGGCACAATATATAGTTTGTTATGAGGTTACGCGTCAAGCGGTATGATTGAAGAATTTGATTACTGAATTTTGTGTTGTGAAGAGTATTTCTAGGCCTCTTTACTATCTATTATGATAACTCTGTCGTAGTGTACTTTTCTCGAATCAATAAGAGCTCTAAACGCTTCAAGCATTTTGATACAAAATACATGTTTGTTAGAGAAAAGATTTAAGAGTTTTTAACTCATGTCAAGCATATCCTACAGAACTTATGGCTGTAGATCCCTTAACCAAAGGTTTACTGTTAAAGTCTTTGTTGATCATGTAACCCATATGGGTATAATGAGGTTTTTTTATGTTTTGAGTTAGTGAGAATTTGTTTTGTGTTTTATTATAATATCATTTTATTAGTATGTCTCGAGACCTTAAGCAATTGTGTTACTACTATTGTCATTGTCATATAATATTATTGTTGTTATTATTATTATTATCTACGCGGTTTTATTTGTTTGTATTATGACATATTGTAATCTCACTTTGGACTAGTGATTGAGAGTGATGATTTGATTTTGACATTATATTATGATCACATATTGTTTGATTAATTCGTAAATTTGTTTTTTTACTGAAATAAAGTAATATGATTTATGCTGTCCAAGTGAAAGAATGTTATAATATTTTATCTGAATTAACATAAATCATATTATAATTTTATAAAACTCATAATAATTAGATATCAAAATTATTAGAATATTTTATTAAGTCTAAATTGTGATTAATATTATTATTAGATATATTGTTATTAAGCACTCCTTATATATGAATTTTTTTTATGATCCTATATACGATTTGTCATAATAGATAAGTTTAACTTATTTTAATTATTCTATATATATAAAAAATACTCCTATTCTTAGCTATTTTATTACGTATAATTAACTCATTAATATTAATATATGAATAACTACTATGAAAAAAGAATAATATATTTCTCTCGTCCATATCACTTCCAAAAATTCATTCATGGTAACCTTAGTGATATGTTTTTAAAATAACTCTACAACTTATTCTATATTATTTGGATATGTCATAATTTGGGGTTGATTGATCTGGGACTTTTAGCATTCTCGTCTTGTTTGTGGCACCACCCGTTCCAGCAAGGTCCACCAGTGGTGACTCAGAAATCTCTTCCAGAATTGCTCAAAAGCCACCGACGACCCAGGGCCAGGCATAGTGACTTGCGGCTCGCAGCCCCTCAGCAATGAGCACCAGTCCACGATCCCGATCATGAAAACATTTCGACACTACGTCGCAACGCTCTTGTTAGTAGTGGTAATCCGCTGCTTTCAAACCCCATGTCTTTGTCTCCAGCAATGAACTTCGTTGGAATATAATTGTTATCTTTGAACCCTGCCATGGTGCAGGAAGCTATTCTGTAACCATTGAGAACGTAATTAAGTAAAATTTTTCAGAAAAATAAAACAACCAGATAGTATTTGTTTTTTGGTCAAAACCGCGTTGGAGCAATCTTAGTTGCAAATAGCCTTTTGTGCTTCCAAAGTTGGTTAGTAGTCACCGATTAGATACTCTTTTCTTCTTGTTTTACTTTCTGATGGACGAAGAAGGATTATAAACCACTTGAATAGTTAATATTAGAGTCGATAAAATAGGTGAAGTCTTATAAGTTGACTTGAATAATTCAATAAAATGAACCGATTAGGTTAACAAATGTTAACCCGAAATTAAAAATAACACTTTGGGTCAACCCATAACGAACTGGACTAGCTCGACCTATTTACATTGAAAATATGTGGACTGAACTTATAAAATATTAATCTAAAACTTACATGACTCGATCTGGCCAGACTCAAAAATGATTCAACCCGAATTCAAGCCCTATCGTTTTGACGGCTCTAGTTAATATGTTTGTTCTGATGGAGTTGATCGAGATCTGCCACAGTAAAAAACAGAGCAACGAAACAGAGGCTTGTTTCTGATGGAGTTAGTCAAGGACGCAGGTTTTGGTGGAGAAGGAGAACGGTGGGAGTTTCATAATTTCCCATAGTTTTGGATCTAGATTTGATTAATCAAAATCCTCAATGATAACCTATATTATAGGTGACTGATAATTCATATCAACTGTTGATTTATCTTCTTATAAAATTAATGGTAAAATTCACTTGGTATAAGATGCTCCATAAGATGCTCCAACCTTAGTTTGGAGTATTGAAAACGTGGCCTGAATTAGACTTCTATTTTTGGCATTGCTTAAACTAAAAAAAAGAAATGCTTCTTTTGTATATGATAAAATTCACAATATGGCCCTAAGAATTCGGCATCTGGTTATTGTTGAAGGAGCTTGCGTTAATATGGCCTCTGGTAGAGTAATATGATTATAGTATATGGTATTATATGCGAGTACTGATTAGCTTTATATTTTAACACTGCTTGTGCTTGTAGAATAGTCAATGACTTGACTAGGTGATTACATCAAATTCGTTGTATATTAAGACTACATTATTGGCCAGATTTAGGAACTCGAACTACACTTGAAAATACTACTCTTAAATTGGTCAGTCATGTTGAAAGCAGCATTTACATTCTGTTATACGATTAAATGGCCTCATTTGCACCTTGTTAAGTGGTGTCAATGGAGGTAGTCTGAATAGATCATGGGTTAAATAAAATTGTCTTTATGGATGAATTTTTATGATTTGCACTACTGTTAAAGTTCTATCTAGCCCATGGAGATTTTTAGCAGTCAAAACTTTTGTGGGATATTGCTTATTAGTTATGACCTTAAGTTTTAGTAATTTCATATAACATGTTTTATTTTTTTTAATTTAATTTTTTTAGTTTGATCTTAAGATTTAAAGTCAAACCCATATCAATCTTTAGACTGGGTTGGCTTTTGATTTAAATTATACAACTATAATTAGAAGTATTAAGAATAAATTTTTATGGTGAAAAAAAGCAATTTTAAATTAAAATATCATGAATAACTAAAATATACAAATCTTACAATTAACACAATGAATAATTGATTCAAATGTTCTTGTATATATTGGTATATCAAAATAACTTTTATGATGTCCAAACAATTTTCGACAGTTAAAATATTTTAACAATTTTAATCATTTATTCAATTTTTTTATTTTTTTATTTTTTTAAACAATTAGCTATTTTACAATATAAGGTAACAATTACTTAATTTTGTAATGAAACACGTGTTTGATCCATCCATTGGCTAGACAGCAGAGTGCTAGAATGAATCAAACCCACTCTTCTTTTTCTTATCCAAATTTAATTTGGTGCATTCACACATCACAAAAGCATTTACAAGATGACACGTGGTCGTCTGACGGTAATAGGCAAGTCAAACCAAGGAGCCCAGCTTGTTGTTTTCAATGCAAAGAAATCATAGACAAACCAAAGGAGCACATAGGAACAAATTGAAAAGACCAACAGCAAAACCACGGGAAGGGAAAGTTCACTCACGTCCTCCTTCTTCTTCATATATACCATTCAAAAGCATTCAATATGCTTCAACCCAATGAAGCAGCATTTTACTGGCTTCACAGCATAGAATACCCATTCTAGAGAGTCCAAGTGTGTAACATCATGTGGAGGTACATCAATGGAAGAACTGCCAGAAGATTTCTGTCCACATCTGCCACTGCCCGTGGCTGGTGGGACCATGTTAGACCAGCACCAAAGGACCCCATTGTTAGTGTGACCGAAGCTTTTCTTGCGGACCCGTTTCCCCACAAGATCAATCTTGGAGTGGTAAACCTCCTCTCCCTTCACTTGTTTTCAGCTTGCTAGGAAAAATGCTTATAATCATATATATATATATATATATATATATATATATATATATATATATAGGGAGCAATTTGGGAATAAGAGTGTTTATCTTAAGATAAGAAGAGTTAAATAATGGATATTAAAATATAAATGTGTTGTTATTATTTAAGTAATAATATAACTTTTAATGTATAATTGAATGTTTATTTTTTTATTCTCTCAGTTTTACATTATATATATATATATATATATATATATATATTCATCTTCCATATTATTATTATTATTTTTTTTTTCATCTTGGTTTTTTTACTTTATAAGGGGACTTATAGGGATGATGATGGCAAACCATTTATTCCTCAATGCGTTCGTGATGCGGAAGCAAAGATTGAGAGATGTAAATTCGTGTGAGTCTTTAGATTTTCCTTCTCGTAACGCATGTTGACTGTTCGTCTGATTCTTCTATCGTGATATTCATTCCCTTGGAATATGATCTTAAAGTCGTGTGAAAAGTAAATGACCATTTCTTAATTCCAGAAATTGATTCTATCGTACTTGTAATTGCAATTGTCTTGCTTGTTCTTGTTGATGACAAATCATGATCAAGCAATGTACATTAGAATATTAGGCATGGTGCAGTGAAGTATTTTATTTGAAGCCGGATAAGTTGGGTTGTACATAGAACTTCAGATGACAGATCAGTTGTTTGAAAATATCTTGGACAAAACATCCTCTTAACAACCCAAGTATATAATAAGCTCAACTAAGTACTAACTTGGTTTTTTTTTTCTTTTATTTGTTACTATTATTATTTTAATCATTTTATTTTATTTTATTTTGCCTATAACAGCACTGGATACAAGACAAGCTGGTCTACTATCTTAAGCACAGGTCTTGGTCATAGGCTCATAGCTAATGTGTTGCTTGCATTAAAAGTGGAACAATTGAACAAGTACCACAGTGGGGTTTTGATTTTCCTGAAGTTGATCTCAATCTGTTGTATAAATAGAAATTCTGTCTGAAAGATCACCGTATCAAACTTACGGTTTCTAAAGGGAAAATGCTTATCACACATCTCATTCTCTATTACATCTCTCACATATGCATATGTGGCATAATCAGAGAGTGTATGTGTATAGAAAATGAGGTGGGTTAATAAGACGGTAAAAACTGTGAGTGTGTGTCAGTAGCATTGTTGTTTTAGAATGCTTGAATATAAGATAAAAACAACACCTTTTAATATATTAGTCCGAAGGATTTTTTATGCTTATCTGCACTGATATTGATAGCTTATAGATACCATAATTTGTGCCCTCTATATTACAAAACAATACATATCTGATTCATTGTGCTGAATATTGATTTCACTCACACATTTAGAACAATTTACATAATCTGTGTCATCTGTTGGTTCATCTAATGAAAATTAAGGTAGAGAAAGTTCCCCCAAAATGAATGGTGAAGCTCAATTTTCTTATTAATTGCAGATTTCTTGCATTGCTAATTTTGTAAAAGTCCTTTTCTCCCACAGATCATATTGTTCTTCATAAAGTATTGCATTATCTCTCCTGAATTTTTATAACATACTCTAGTAACAATAGTACTTCTAAGAATATTTTTGCCTTCTCAAAAGGAGTTTTAATATGAGTTATTGACAGGGAGTCAAACTCTTCTGCAGTCAGTTCAAAATTTGTTCTGGAGAGTGTAAAGTTGGCATATGGGAATGATTCTTATGTTGTCAGAGAAGGGTTGTTTGCTGGAGTTCCAGCTCTGTCTGGAACTGGTGCATGTCGGCTTTTTGCTGAATTCCAAAGGCATTTCTATCCTGATTCTCAAATTTATCTACCAGATCCTACCTGGTCAAAGTAGGTCATTTTCCCACTGGATTACTCTTTCAGATTTCTTCTTTCAATATCTAATATACAAAAGTTTGAATGCCATAGTCACCACAACATATGGGGACAGGCTGAGATTCCAGTCAAAACCTTCCACTACTACGATCCAGATACCAAAGGTTTAGATTTTGCTGCCCTCATAAATGATGTCAAGGTATCAGAATCTAATTATCAAGTATGCATGAATGCATGATGTTGAGGATCATACTAACTTTATTGTTTAGAATAGGAGAGAAGCTCTGGCATCCATTCCATGCTTCATGTCTCTTGGACAAATCTAATAAGCTATGTTATCATAGTATAACATAGACGCATTTAATGTACCAAAAAAAGTAAAAAATAGATGCATTTAGCATTAACATATGAAATATCTTTTTGGTTGCTTCAACGAACTGTGTTAAAGTGCAATTTAAGTTGATGATATTATTTTATCTAATGCAACCATGGTATAAAGCAACCCCTTAATTTTCTCTGTTTATTGTGTGTTGGTAAGTTCAGAATGCACCAGATGGTTGTTTCTTCTTGCTCCATCCATGCGCTCACAACCCAACTGGTGTTGACCCCACTGAGGAACAATGGAGAGAGATATCATACCAGATCAAGGTGATGACAAATGAGATGCTTTAATATTGCTTTGCACCATAAGTCTAAGTCAATTATAATATTCTTACATTAATTATTTTCCAGGTAAAAAATCATTTCCCCTTCTTTGACATGGCTTATCAAGGTTTTTCAAGTGGGGATCTTGACAAGGATGCTGTAGCACTTCGAATTTTCCTTGAAGATGGACATTTAATAGGTTGTGCTCAATCATTTGCGAAGAATATGGGATTATTTGGGCATAAAGTTGGTTGTCTTAGGTAAGAAAATTTTAAATGTGACTCCACAAAGTTGAGCTTTATATCCTACTATTTAGAAGCATATCATATGCAATGACTCTGTATCATAGAAGTTAGGTATATCAAATATGTGTCATGATGCATTTTTGTGGCAAAGCTCAAGTACATGATTTGATGATATGATTTAAAGCTCATATTGTAATAATGTTGCCTATATGTTTTATTATTTTGATTTTGATTCTTATGTTCTTTTCAGCTTAACTGATCTACATTAAATTAATATCATAATAGTGTTTTGTGCCGGGATATAAAGCAGGCAGCTGCAGTGAAAAGCCAACTGTTGCAGATTGCCCATTCAATGTATAGCAGCCCTCATATTCATGGTATCTTACTAGTTACTATGATCTTGAGTGACCCAGATATGGAAGCACTTTGGAGAAAAGAGATGAAGGTAATATAAAGCTTTTAAACTTTCTTTTATTTTTTTCTTTTCTTTTCTAAATTGATTCAGTCTCTAATTACATTTGATGGAAATGCCATGTTTGAAGGTCATGGCTAAACGGATTCAAACAATGCGAACTAATCTGCGTCAAAGTCTTGAGAACTTGGATTCATCTTTCAATTGGGAGCATATAACTACCCAGGTTTTGGCTGTTTGATTTTGTGATTTGTATATGCAGCTACCTTTTGCTTGAGGAAACATCTTATAACTTGAGCACACAGTTGTACACTTAAATGCATATACAAATGCAGGTTGGCATGTTCTGCTTTTCTGGATTAACCCCTGATCAGGTTAAACTCCTGGAGAGACTGTTCCACATATACATGACTCCTGATGGACGAATAAGGTATACTTCAAGGAAATATTAACAATTCAACCACAACTACTATAATGAAATCCTCATTTTGTTTTGTCTTTACTTGCTAATTAGATGATTATGGTTGCACTAGAAAATGCTCTTGCTATAACTCCATGGTGATACTTGCAGCATGGCAGGTGTGACAACAAGCAATGTGAATTATTTGGCAAAAGCAATACATCAGGTGACCAGAATTGATGAAGAATCCTTGAGCGCATGTAGCAATAAGTTCTGATCAAGATGCATTAACCATTTTGGCTTGACTTATGTAATTCTATCTATACCTGTCATACAACATAGTAACATACCAAATTGCTTAAAATATTCAAGTCAATATTATTGGACTATCATGGTAATTATTGTAAAGCTATTTTTGTTTTTATAAACACACCCAAATTAAGTGATGAATGAAATAGAAGCTTTCCTTTACTTACAGAAACACTATGCCTTATAAAACAGTTAATCATCTTAACTTACTATATTGCTTTTCTTCTTGTCCGAGTTGGCCTATTTTCCTTCCTTTGTCTCCTATAAAATATTCTGTTGGTAAGTCCAAAAGAATAAATGGATCTTAAGATGCTAAGTGAATATATATATATATATATATATATATATATATATATATATATATATATATTATAATGAGTACCAATCACATACTACAATGGAGCAGATAAACAGGGGAGCCGTATGCATAGCATTTTCACTGATCTAATCCAACAAAGGGGAAAGAAAAAACTAAAATTGAGGTCAGACTCTTCGTCAATCCCTGAAAAATCTAACTGGGACCATTTAACTATTTATTTTATTCCCTTTCCATTTTAAGAATTATTGAGTTAGCGTAACAAGGTTAATTGTTATATGTGTTTCTGATATACTATACACAATGTGGCCCGTATGCACATGGGAACTTGGGACAACCTAAAGTCACTAGCAGCTTCTCTGCCGACAAATTAGCTGAAGCAGGCACAAACAAATTTTAGGTTGTTCGGTATCCTTTAGTCCCTTGTTTCAGATAATGAGGGTCCCTCCTGCTGCTTTTGCATCATATTAAATGTCGGTACAGAGATGTTACTTAATTTTTTCAACTATTTGTACCATAATACACTGTAAAGTAGGTTAAGACCTGTCCTTTTACGTACACCTCTTTAAAGTAAACAGGCCCAAAAAGTAGTTACTGTTTGTTTATCTGATATATAATATAACAGGGAAATCAAAACAATTTTCCATCGGTACCCAATTTACTATGTACCTAGGCAAGTTTACTCTCCTTTGCAGAAAGAGTTAAGCCAATTTTATTAAGTCACTACTTAAGCTGAACTAACCATTACTTAGATGTGTATTTGATTAGAATTACACTTTCTGAGTAAGAAGTGGTGAAGATTTGTCCCTTTGAGTTGATAATTTGTATATGAATCCGTGACCGTGACACAAGGGAAATGTTGAACCCAAAGGTAACCAGAAGTATATATAATCTTCCTTTTACCTACACGACTCAGCAACAAGCCATTCTGGCCACTAGAAAAGGGAAATGAACTCTCAAATGATTCCAAATGTTGCAGCTTTCAGGCCAAATTAATAGCATGATAAGAAACTTAGTTAGTAGGTCATTTGTAAGCATCACTATAAGTTCTTACTGGCATTTGTGTTACGTCTTAACCTTGGATTTGGGCAATCTTTTCTCTTTATAAACTTTGGTTCACCAAAAAAAAATGTAATTTCCACTAGTTCTTGCTCTTTGCAATAAATAAAATACTTGAGAAAGACAAAGCGGACAACCCTAAAGAAAATCTATTGTGGGAAAAGATAAAGCACTAGTCAAAGATTCTGATTAAGGAGTTTCTTCTCCCCCTCCCCTCAAGTAAAAGGACAGTGTACTGTGTGCATGTCAACCAAATGCTTAAAGCACATCCAGCTGCAATAAAATATCCAAATTTTATGAAGAATTTTTTTTAACAAAAAATTACCACTAAATGCTCTCTTAATCTCCCTTGTTATGTGTGTGTCTATCAGTTTATCACCACCACTGCAATAACAAAAACCAATACCATATTTCTCTCTCAAAATGAAGCTACCCAACTCTCTTTTGCCACATTCTAAACACCAAAACAGAACTATATATATGATTTTAAAGCTGCATAAAATCTTTAAGATACACTCAATACACCTTAAAAGCAGGCTTGTTATTTGAGAGGAACAAACTCAAGACCAACTCAAGCATAGAAAAATTGATTGCCCTCTAAACATGAAGAAGAGCATAGCTAAAAAGATTTACAAGAGAAACTCTAATCAGCACATTGGCCGCGCCAGATCCAAGACCAAGCAACTATGACAAGTCTTAATTACCTTATGCTTTCCTCCTATAGGAACTTTGGAATCCACTGTAAGAGCTAGTAGTGGCACAAGGAATGCCAAAGCACAATGTTGAAGTGGGTGAACCAGCAGCATCTTCTTCATTGTCTCCCTTGAAATCAAAAGATGAGTCATAGCTTAAGAACCTCCTCCTTCCAAGCTTCCCCAATGGGACAACTTTGGAGGAATCTGACGATGATGATGATGACCATGAAGAGGATGAGGATGACAAAGAGGAAGGTGATGGTGATGATGATGATAGAATCATTTTCTTGAGATTCAGTTTTGAGATCAGTGCCAGCAAAAGATTAATGGATCTTGAGCGCTTCTTCACAGGCTTTTTGCAGGCATTGATAGTGTTGAGATGATAGGAAGGTGGAGGAGTTAGAGGAGGGAGAGTGTCCTCTGAGAATGTGTACTTTGGTTTGCCAGGCTGAGATTCCCACACAAATGGGATAGCAACCGTAACTCTAAAAGATGGGTTAGACATGGAACTTTCCTTTGAGAGTAGCCTGCAGAAGAACTTGTCATCTTGCTTGATTTGGAGGAAACTCTTCTGCGGAAGCTCAGCTTTTGCATTAAACATCTTTGTTTATTTGGAATCGTACTAGGTTTCAAGTTTGCAGAGGAGATAAAAAAAGGTTTAGGCTTGGTTTTTGGTTTAAACGAGTGCCAAACACAAATAAAGTCATCATAGCTTGCATATCTTTTTATATGCAACACTGTACGTCAACACATGCAACTTGATTGTTATAGCAATTGGTATATATTAATACTCACACTACTTTATATGGAAAAGCTTCCAATTTTCTGTGCCTAACCGTTTTGACCATTTCCCTCTGCTTATTTTACCGTCTTTTAGCAAAATTTTAGGCTATAAGCTTGTGCTGCTTCAGCAACATGTTGAATTTGAAGGCAAGCCATAATTTTAATTGAGAAATGCTAAATAAACCATCATGGTTATCCGACCTGACGTGTGGTGCATGTTAGCTCTTGATTTCTAGTATTAGACCCCACACATATACTAAAATATACACGAGAAATTTTTAAGTGCTTTTAGAGTAAAAAAATATTTTGCTCTGTTTTATTAAATGTGCGACACTTTAGCATTACGAATCATGAATTTCTTTCATTTTAACTATATTTTTAATTTCATAACTGATATGACACATAATTAATAATACATAACAAGTGATTTCTCATGCCGCGAGTGAATCTCTCAATATACACATTCTCAAGCATCACTTGATTTCGGGAAGTTGCTGTATATTCCATCGGTTTGTATAGCTTCTCTTGACACATGAGTAGGTTGATCTGGCATGGTATACCCAAAGGTGCTAAATTTATGGCTGCAGATCCTCTGGACTTTGTGAGCAGTCAAACTTGGAAGTAGCACTTGAAAATAGTCATTTTAAAGGCAACTAACACGGGGCATACGTGCCTCGTTAAGGGATACTACTCTTCTTTCCTCTTGCGTTGTAATTATCTTGTATTAAGTGATACGTTCACATGCAGCTTCCATTTATGAAGACTGAAGAAATTGATATGACCACATGGGTTTCTTTAATATCAAAAAGACGTTAGATATAAGGTCATGGTGCTATGATAATGAATGAGACTGAACTAAATAAATTAGAGGGAAGATGACCTACCCTGCGGTCCATATCCATCATTTATGACGTTATGTAAGGTTAGTGCATGGCACCTGGAGTTGGCCACGACACGATTATCTGTGTAGGGTTCAATAGAAGTATATGTGGGTGAATATATATAATATGCTAGATAAAATTTAGATAATAGTTAAAAGATTTAAGAAACCATCACTGCAAATTTTTACTTCTAATAACTAGTAACAATCCCTTGCACAATCTGATGGTGGCATCCATGATCTAACTATCAAATTGCTTTGTTCTACAATTCAAAATACTTCTTTGAATAGGAAAATGTGGAATTGTTTTTGTGTGAAATCACATTCCAAGAATGTATTTGGTTGGTTCAGGTAAAATGTTTTTTCATTGGATGTGTCAGTGTGATTAATTATAATTAAGATTATAATTGATCACGATTAATTTTAAGAATGATTGTAATTGATTTAATATAAAATTATATTAATTTAGTATATAATTATATTTTATTATTTTCTTTTTTGTACAATGAATATTCTTGTATAAATAAGAGATAACTCTACTATATTCATTTATTCATAAATATATACAAATTTATCAATATTTATGTCCTTATTTCTTTTCTATTTCTATCATGGTATTAGAACCATATGGTATCATTTCTTTAAGGTATGTTTAACTTGGTGTTAGAGCGTTTAGGCTCTCGTTCAATCTTCCAGACTCTAGACTTTAGACTTCAGACTCCGTCCTAGATTTCAGACTCTGTTTCAAAAATCATTCAAAACTTCCTCATATTTACATTAATATTGCTACTATGATCAAAACCCAATTCTCAAAATTAATTAAAATTTTTCATCGTGATAATGTTTCTAAATATCGTAATTCAAAACTTCTCACATTTTTTGCTGAACAGGGTACACTCTCTGAGTTTTCTTGTCCTGGTACCTCTAAGTAAAATGGTCGTGCTGAAAGAAAACGCCATCATATTCTTGACTCTATCCGAGCTATGCTCATCTCCTCCTCTTGTCTTGAACATGCTTGGGGTGAAGCCACTCTCAACGCTGTCTATGTCATCAATCATCTTCCTTCTTCTGTTTTGGGTAATGTATATCATTTTGAACGTCTCCACCATACTTCTCCATATTACAACTTTCTTAAAGTTTTTGGCTGTGTTTGTTTTGTTCTCCTTCAACCCCATGAGTACAATAAACTTGAGCCTCAAGCACGTCTTTGTTGCTTTTTTGGTTATGGCTTTAAACATAAGGGCTATTGCTGTTGGGATCCAATCTCTCAACGCATCTGTATCTCCCATCATGTTGTCTTCTGAGAAGACACCATGTTCTCCTCATTCTTGCAGTTCAAGTTTTTCCCTTCCACATTGACTCATCTTTTCACTAACCCCTTTGTTGATCTCTTTCCTAATGATTCTGATGCATGTTCCTTCAGTGAGCTTCTAGTTACTTCCAATGTTCCAGCTACTCTCAATGACGCTATTCTAGACATAGATCTTGCACCTGTCATTACAACTCATTTTCCTTCTAAGTGTCCAACTAGGGTAAGAACCTAGCCTACCTATCTTCGTGATTATCATTGTTTTTACCATCAGTTTTATCAAGAAGCCTCCACATATCCACATTAGCAACACGCTATGCAAGAAAAGTTACAGGCTTTGGAGAACAGTAATGCTTGGGACCTTATTGATTCTCCTTTTGATAAGGTACTTGTGGGATGTAAATGAGTGTTTAAGATCAAGACTCGTTCTGATGACTCTATTGAGCACTATAAGGCTTGTTTGGTTGCCAAAGATTTCACTCAAGAATATGACATTGATTATGAGGAGACCTTTGCACCTGTTGCTCACATCACTTTAGTTCATACTCTCCTTGCTATTGCAGCCACTCAGAAATAGACTCTAAATCAAATTGATATGAATAATGTCTTTCTTAATGGTGATATGGAAGAAGTTTATATGCGTCCACCTCCTGGTTACACTTGTCCACCAAATAAGGTTTGCCATCTTCAAAAGGCTTTATATGATCTTAAACATACTCCTTAAGCTTGGTTTGCTAAATTCAATTCC
Organism: Ormosia semicastrata; assembly: GCA_029884595.1. Taxonomy (NCBI): domain Eukaryota; kingdom Viridiplantae; phylum Streptophyta; class Magnoliopsida; order Fabales; family Fabaceae; genus Ormosia; species Ormosia semicastrata. Next base: position 5,593,069 of record JAQQTO010000022.1, on the reverse strand, counting down.
ACCATCAGTTAACCTGAATTCTCTTCTAGTTCTTATGATTCAGCAGTCTTTATTCGTAAGACTGATAGTGGCACTGTGTTACTGCTTCTTTATATTGATGACATGATTATTACAGGTGATGATACTTCTGATATTGATGATCTTAAAGCATTTTTGAGCTGTAATTTTGAGATGAAGGATATTGGCCCTCTCAGTTATTTTCTGGGTCTTAAGGTTCTTTTCTTTGTTGATGGTATTTATTTGTCCCAAGCTAAATATGTTTCAGATCTTATTTCTTGAGTCAGTCTCTCAGGTAGTTGTACTAACTCCACTCCTCTAGAACCTAACGTCAAGTTTACACCTCTAGATAGTACTATACTTGATGATCCTAACTCTTTATTGGCAGCTGATTGACAACTTGATTTATCTTACTGTTACTCATCCAGACATTTCATATGTTGTTTATCTAGTCAGTCAATTTATGTCAACTCCGCGCACTACTCATTACACTACAAGAAATTAGGAAAACAGCGAGGGAAATTTCCCTCGCTAATCCCTCTCTAATCCCTCGCTGATATTATCGTAGGATTAGAGAGGATTAGCGAGGAAAGTTTCTCGCTTTTTTTCATCGCTAATTAGCGAGGAAAGTATTCCCTCTCTAATCCATCTCTAGAAAATGTATATCCCTCGCTAATCCCTCTCTAATACCTCGCTAATATTCCTCGCAAAATGGCGACGAATTTCCTCGCACTATTCGTTCGCTAAATTAGTTACTAATTTTGTCAATTTCCTCGCTAATCCCTCTCTAATCCCTCTCTATTATTTCCGTCTCTATTCCCTCGCTAATCCCTCTCTAAATTCCCTCGCTAATGCCTCGCTAATCCTCTCTAATCCTCGCTAATGGTTTGTAGTATTCAGTCGCTATTTCCTCGCTAAGTCCTCGCTAAAATTGCCCTCGCCATTTACTCGCTATTCCCTCGCTATATTAACCCTCGCTATTTCCTCGCTATTCCGTCGCTATTTACAATGTGAGTTTTCTGTCGCTAATCCCTCGCTAATGAGGTAAATTTTTTTTAATAACCTGTTTATATATATAACTTTCCCTAAAACCTCGTATCAAACCACAATCCAACAAACAGTAAATCCAAAGAAACAACAATCCAATAATTATAAAATGCTATAACAAAAAACTTCTACAAAATAATCCAATAATATAGTTGAAAGTTATACAAATGTAACAATAAGAATAAAAAATAACAATCAGTCTAAATTATCTTCGTCTTCGTCTTCGTCTTCGTCTTCCTCTCGACCCTCCTTGCCTAAATCTTGTGATGGTGGTTGTGGAGCAACATTTGTTGATCCGATCGTAGATAGAAACGATTGGAAGGGCGCCAACATAGGGACAAGTTGACTCTGGACAAACGAAGCCATCGCTGCAGCCACTGCTGTGTTTACAACTTCAGATATGTCTTGTGTGGTGTAGAGTGGGAAGGACCCGCAACCGAGGAGGATGAAGTTGGCCTGGTGTTATTACCAATGTGCAAGCTGTTACCTATGCCATGCACACGTCCCTTCTTGTTGGGACCCGCCGCATCAACCAAACCTCCGGGTCAACCATAGGGTGAGAGGAAGAGTTTTCTCCATATTTTTCTCTCATTGCATGTGTCATATGACTCCTAAAAATAACAAAACAAGAAAAATATTAATAAAAAAATGAACAATCTATAAAATATATATGACTGGTGAATAGGAACAAGACACTTACAATAAAATTCCTCGAGCGCCGTAAACATAGCTTCCGTCTTTCTTTTTATGAACTTTTGCATACAGATCTCTGTAAGAAACCCGATGCTTTAACTCGCCTCCCGTAATCGCATATGGAAGAATATTATATAATAAAAATATATCAAAAGTAAGGTAATCCCTCTAAAATACTATGTCATACTCAAGATAGGCAAATAACTCAAGTAATTACAACATGTTCATACACGATGCTTATCATTAAAACTTTAATTGAGGAAGTTATATTACCATCTTGCTCTTGTGTTGACCAAAGCTTATCGACCCGCCCAGTATGCTTTAAGGCATCGTGCATGGTCGCCTGTTCCTTCGGGCAATGCTACACAGACCTCGTCATCCATTTATCTCGTCATCCAAATGTCGACTGTGCCATCCCACACTTCCGTCTCATTCCTCCGGGCCCATGCCCCTTAATATCGATAAGTTGTTTGAATTTGCCCGCTCAAAGGCCTTATCACGTGCTTTGTTCAAATGGTCCGGATAACGGTCTAAGATAGTCCGTTCCCGCATAGTTCGCCATACCATGCTGCGATCAAAGATCGATGTGAACCGATGCTTAGCCTACACAAAGGATAAGTATGTATATTTATTTTTCAATAAACGTATAATATATAATTCTATAGAAACACAATTACTTACTATGAAGTCAAGAAATAGTATGTCCTTCATCTCACCGGATAACCTCGCCACGTACTAGCTCTGAATGTGCATCCGTGTCATGACATTGTACATAATGTCACGTGTCACCCTCGACAAGAGAAACCTCCTCCTATAAGTACAATAAGATAATGTTAGTTATCTAAAAGTAAATACATGTAATAAAAGATAACGCAGTTGACTAGTACTTACGGTTCAGAACAGCGCCACATATATAAGTTCTCTCGCTATCTCGTTTCGCATTGGATTCTCCACACGAAGGCACCACATTCGGCCGCTAGTGGGTAGGTCGGCCAGAAGGTGGCATAGAAATCGCCGGGTCGGTAAGGGGTGGGACAGGTTGATGCGCCTCCAACGGCCAATGGACTAGATGCTTTGGTAGGCTCGCACTAGTCGATGGGCCAAGAGTCAAGTTACACCTAATATAATTATATATAAAAAACACGTATATATTACAGCTTATATAAATCACGAGTTAATAATAATTAAAAGATTATCCTACAGTATACCTGGAGAGGGTCGAGAATGTCAGACTGATGGAGAATCATAAGTAGATGCACCATTACGGCCTTTCTCCCACGATCAAGCCCAAGACCTCTACCTCGAATGGTCATGATGGATATCTCGCATAAAGAAACATAATGAAACATGATGAGACCTTGCAAGAAACTATATGTCAATAAAAATCTCAAAATATAATAATGATAATCCAGTGTAAATACCATTAACAAAAATTATTGAACAAGCTTCAATTTTAACCACTTGAGTCTGAAGCAACAGATTCCTCATCTTCATCTGAGAATTCATTAATTTCGTTATTTTCGTTGTCATCAATGAACTCATCATCAACCAGATCGTCAATTGGATAATGTATATCACGTATGTTAACTTCTTCCATTTGCGCACGTGTGCATCAAACAAGGGACTGGTTCATCATCTATCACAGGATTGTATGTTCCAATGGATCCATCATCTTGGTAATAATCAGTGGCAGTTAAGTCATTCAATTCATCACCTTCCTCATTCAATGTCTCAGCCACAAAGAGTTTTGCTCTGACCTTGTATGCTGCCCACCATTCACCACTAGCTCTATTCCCACTTTGTGGGTATCTTGTATAGTACACTTGTTGTGCTTGTTCGGCTAAGACGAATGACTCATTTGAGTGAAGTCTTGATTTATGCTTGATGTCAACCAAACCATATCTCTCATCAACATTGACTCCATTTATCGGGTCAAACCAATAACATTGTAAAAGAAATATTTTGTTCTGATTTCCTACATATGACAGTTCCAATATATCTTCAATGATGCCATAATAGTCGAAGTCATTCTCACCATATATACTACCTCTAACACATATGCCACTATTCATGGTAGCTTTATTTTGTCCGTACACCTTGGTATGAAATCTGTACCCATTAACTATTAAGCCACGTAAGAAGTCACGGACTTAGATGGACCGTAACTTATCCCTCGTATCATTTGATCCTCGACTTGACCTATATTAACCTGTATCATTACATAGACGGTAGATAGTTGTAACATCTAGCATAATGCACATTGAGTTTAATATGATTGATCACTATTATGGATAAAAAGACTCACTAGATGTTTTAGCCACCTACTCAAGTCCTTATCCCGAGCTTCCAATATTTGATCATCGCTATATTGGGATCTCGTATCCCTTAATGAATCCTCGAATTGTCTAATCAATACAATAATTAATATTTAGCACAAATTTAACACATTAATAACAAATTCATTAGATAGAGAGTAAACTTACTGGAGATAAGGTTCTACTTCTCCATAATTTACAAGCACATATGTCTCAGCAATCTGAAGTTCCACATCCGTCAAGAATCTATTTCGACCTCTCCCGATAGGACGACATGGATGCTTAAAAACAGACAATCGTTCATTAATTGTTTCTTCCCCACCGTCGTCATTCCGAGGAACTTGAGTGCGCCTGGTCTGTAGGTGGGGATCGAAATACATGGAAGCAAAATTGGAAATTTCTTCTAAAATATACGCTTCACAAATAGATCCTTCAACTTTCGCCTTATTTCGGACCTTTCTTTTCAAGTACAAGCATACACCTCTCAAAGGGGTACATCCACCGTAATGCACTCGGTCCTCCAACCTTAACTTCATAAGGGAGATGCACGACTAGATGTTCCATCACGTCAAAGAATGCTGGAGGGAAAATCTTCTCTAACTTGCAAATTGTTTCAATGATAGAAAGCTCTGCATTCTCCATGGTAGAAGCACGAATTTCGGATTGCAAACTTCTTTAAAGAACAAGCTTAGTTCTGTTAACGGTCCCCATATAGGCTTTGGCAAGATATCACGAAATGCTAGAGGAATTAACCTTTGCATAAAAACATGACAATCGTGACTTTTCATTCCATATATCTTCCCGCCGTCTACATTGATGCAACGTGCGATATTCGACGCATACCCATCGGGAAATTTTAACTGCTTTTATCCACTCACACACCATCCTTCTTTATTGGCATCCAAGACATACGTCGCTTTGATTTTTTACACTTGCCATTGTCAACTATTAGCTCCAAGGTAGGACGTTTGCATATTATCTTCAAATCTTCTCTTGCATTTGCATTGTCTTTTGCCTTGCCCTTTATGTCCATGACAGTGTTGAAGATATTATCAAATACGTTCTTCTCAACATGCATAACATCTAAATTATGTCGTATTAGATTAGTCAACCAATAAGGCAATTCCCAGAATATGCTCTTCTTCACCCAATTGTGGTGTATACCAAAGCCATCTTGTTTTTGTTTACCTGAATTCAAGCCGAAAATAATTTCATTAAGTTGAGTCACTCTATTCAAGACATCTCATTCCCACTCAAATTGCTATGTGGATTCGATTTTTTCACTGTTGATCTCTTAAAAGAGTTTCGATCACGGTGAAATGGATGATCAAAGGGCAAAAATTGGCGATGACAATCAAACCAACAACATTTTCTACCACGCTTCAACACAAATGACTTACTGTGATTTATACAAAGCGGACAAGAAAGTTTTCCATGAGTGCTCCACCCAGACAGCATTCCATAAGCTGGAAAGTCACTTATTGTCCACAACAAAGTCGCTTTCATATCAAAATTTTACTTCTTCCAAGCATCATAAGTTTGCACCCCATCATCCCACAATATCTTCAGATAGTCAATTAGGGGTCTGAGATAGACATCCAAACTTTTACCAAGTGACTTTGGTCCAGGAATCACAAGAGTGAGGAATATGTATTCCCTTCTCATACACATACTTGGAGGTAGATTGTACGGCAGTACAAAAAAAGCCAACATGAATATGGTGTAGCTGAACCGCTGAATGGATTAAAACCGTCTGTACACAGGCCAAGCCTAACATTTCGAGCGTCTAGGGCAAATGTAGGATGGGTAGCATCAAATCGTTTCCAAGCCTCAGCATCAACTGGATGCCTGATCACATTGTCATCTTGACGCACTCCATCCGCATGCCAAGTCATATACTGTGCAGTGTTTTTGGACATAAACAGACGTTGGAGTCTTGGCATAATGGGAAAATATCACAATACTGAGTGCGGCACATCCTTCTCATTCAATGAACGTCCCGCCTTCGGTTTGAATCGTGGGTGTCCACATACTAAGCAAACTGAGTAGAGTCTCTTGTCACTGTATTCTTTGTAATACAACATACATTGATTAAGACACGCATCTATCTTCTCATATCCTAATCCCAGCTCACGAACCATTCTCTTCAATTTGTAGAAGTTTTCGGGTAACCTTTCAGGCTCTGGAAGCATGCTCTTAATTATGACAATCATTCTATCATAACAACTCTCACTCATGTTAAACTCCGACTTCAAGTTCAAGAGTTGAGTTACAGCTGACAATTTTGTGTGCTTATGGCAACCATCCCATAAAGGTTCGTCAGCGTCTCTTAGCAAGTCATAAAACTTCGCAGCTGACGCATTTGGATCCTCTTCTAAATCTTGAGCCTCTGAATTTAATCTATCACCTGCGGCATCCATAACCATATCCACGTATGGATTCCTAGGCTCCACGTCATCATCATGGACAATGGATGTTGAGCCACTATCTCCCCACAAATTCTCACCATGAATGGTCCAATTTACATAACCATCCACAAATCCGTACTTATACAGATGTTGTTCTACCCCAAATACCTCCCTCCAAGCACGATTCTTACATCTAGCACATGGACAAAGGATGCGATTTAATGCATCACTAACTGTCGGGTCTCCTTGAGCAACCCTAATGAAATCATCAACTCCATCCTTGAATTCTTCACTTACATAGCCTAGGATCATTTCTTCATAACATCCAACTTCGATCGGGTCTCATGATTGCTTGAAATTGGTTTAGCACATTAATACAAATCCTTATATCAACTTATCCTTCTTAACATGGTATGGCCCTATCCCATTCGATAAGAAACTTTTTCAACACTTGGTTAATAGTTATTCCTTAAATCTCATATTTTATACTTGACGAAATTTTCGAAAGATTTCCCATTGGTCTCCAAATGCATGACTATAACGCAAGAAGATCTACCACGCTTTAAGTATACACCCGAGAACAAAAGGAAATGTAACAGATCGAAATTTCAACAAGTATAAAATATGAGATTTAAATAATAACTATTAAACAAGTGAAGGAAAAATTTCTTACCAAATTGTCCCACTTGGACAATTCAAGATTCAATACAATGAAAGCAAGATTTAACAATAAGTATGTGTGCTCATTCATATTGAATCTCAAACGGGAAACTAAGGTTTTTCTCAAATCGTTACTCGAATAAGAAAATAAAACCTTAAGCATATGATAAAGCACTATTCAAAAGTTAAATCAAACCAATATTCTTAACACATAAATCGTTAGAAATTCATAACTTTTATTTTCAACATTCAAGATTTGATGTCATATTTAGATAGTCCTAAATATACCTCATAGGAGAGAAAAGTATAAATAAAATCTAAGTTTTCACTGGCCACAATGATTGTTGCTATGCGGCTACCGACATAGACAACATTGATGAATATGTTAGGAACACTACTACTAGAGCTTTCAAGTGTTGTTGCCTCTCGCTTTGGTATACCTGCTGAGGGTGTGGAAACTGATTATATTAGAAATGATATTCTCCCTGACTTTTGAACAAGAACGTTTGGGTTAGGAGGATGACTTTGGATCGAAGAAACTATAAGTAACGTGCTCATTTCCTATTATAGAGATAGCAAATAAAGTTGGCATTGCCGATATTATCGGGAGAATTGTTGAGGATCTTAAAGATGAGAGTGAACCTTACAGGCGAATGGTTATGGAAACTATTGAGAAGGTGGTCACTAACTTAAGAGCATCTGACATAGATGCCCAGTTGGAAGATATTCTGATTGATGGTATTCTTTATGCCTTCCAAGAACAAGACTCAAAGGGCGCTAATGTGATGCTTAACGGGATTCTATCAATTTCTCTTAACCTGAGAATGTCAAGTAGTGGTGGAGAATCATGGCCAGATTCACTTTGATATGGTAGCACCACCTATTATCTTAATTAGAATATCATTAGTGAAGGGCTTCCCTAGTCTCCATTTCTATCTTCTCTTTTCCAAGGATACACTAGATTAGCTACCCAACTAGGGATACAACTGCAAGCCTAGCCACTCCAAGCTATTTATGACCATGAAGTTCCAGCAGGATGACGGGTAGAGTTCCAGCAGTCATTTTCATGCGGTGAATAATGAAATTTAAGAATTTGAAATTTTCAAGGAATAAGTTTTCCAAAAATTTAAAGGTCAATGAACAAGCCCACTCACCAAGAAATGGGGTAAAAAAGATGGATTTCATGACCACTAACCTATGATGCACCCAGACGGCCCTGTCATTGCAGTACACCGTGTCGGGTGCGTTTTCGTGCACGGTACCGTACTAAACGGAAGAAAACGTGTGCAATGCATGAGACAATGAGCAACGAGATCTAGCTTGCGAATTCACCGCGACGCCCGAGATGGTGAGCCGTGTGTCACCAGTATCGTTGCTCATCTTTACTCTTTTTGCTTTTGTTGCCCACGATAATTTACTGTGTGTATTATTTGAAATTACGAAGACGAGAAAGAGATTGGATACTGTTCACCCATTGAATATTAATATTATATAGATAACTTTTGTTTGTTAATGGGCAGCTTAGATCTTTTATTACATTATATAAGTGACTTTTATCTTATTTGGTAATTCGCATAATGTGATTTTTTTATTATATTATTCTATTTTTTGACTTATTCAAAGTTTTATTTGGCAATTGGCACTTTGGCAGCTACCCAGTTATTTCAAATAACATGTTTTATAATTTTTTATAATAATTTTATATGCTTTTTTATATTTTATGAAATTATGGGTATATATATATATATGTATATGTTTTGTCAGATCTTATCGTACTGATCCTAATCTTTTAAAAAATATTGTATCCCCGTACCATACCAGATCGCAATCGGATACTGCACTGATCCGTCCGACATCATAGCCACTAACTCATATCTTAAACTAAAATTCACTCTTGTTATTCAATTTGTTTGTCATACTCAAAAAAAAGACAAATGGAATTTTTTTTATTTGAAACAAAAGATATAATTTTACATTTGTGTTTTCTAAAATTAATGGTTTATTAAAGGCCATATGTGATATTATTAATGTTAACTTTGGGTTAAAGCTACTATTGTAAGTATTTTCTTTCATTTTATAGGTATATATTTTTATAGCATTTTTTAAATATATTTTACCATGATTCAATACGATTCACTATAGAAAATAGCATTGCTGGTTCAAAATACATATCTCGATCTCAGCCTTTTTGAATCAGAAAATTTAGAACAAGGTATTTGATTATGTTTCATTAACAATACATAATTACTATTCTAGAGATGTCATAAGCATATATCTTAGCTTTTCAAATGATTCAAACAGATATAGCTAGATAATTTATAGACCAAAAGTAACAAACATTAGAAACGTAAATTACAGATGCCCACAAAATTAACAAAATAAAACACTTGATGCATGACATGTGAACAAAATAAAGACCAAGACAGAAATGACAGATGCCCACAAAATGGACAAAATAAAACACTTGACAATGATATGTGAATCCTCCGTATCATGTGGTTCTATTTAATATAGGATTTCACAAAGAAAATTATCAGATTTTGGACTAGCAAAAATGAGGCCATAGGATCAAAGACACACGTTACAACCGTAAGGAGGGGAATGATATGTGATCGGAGGGTCTTTGAACCATTTTTCAAAGAAATTATTATGCAAACCGAGAGTAATATTCTTGTCCAAGAAAAATTAAAAGAGGAATGAAATATGCATACCCCAGAATCCTCTTTCCAATAATGGGGCACTTGGGTCCGGGGCTCAATTGGTTTGTGCAACCCGTTTACGAGCTTCCCACCTGCAATTTCAAACCCTATTAGAATCAATAATGCCATTCATGAGCGTGTAAGAGAAAGGGGTGGGATAACTTACTCCGCAGGTTGTCGCTGCTTGGGTGGCGCTACTGCCTGCGTGCTCGGGCGAGGGGAACAGAGTGGGCGAGCCCGCTATAAGCGTCGTCGTGTGGTCATCGTGCTTAGAAGGAGGGGGTGAGAGTGAAATTGAGAGTAAGAGGGAGAGGGAGACTAGAACAGAGAGAGGTAAGAGTGAGATTGAGAGGGAGAGGGAGATGGAGAGCAGCAGGGAGAGAGGTGAGAGCGAGATTGAGAGTGAGAGGGAGAGGGAGAGAGAGAGCAGAGAGAGGTGAGAGCGAGATTGAGAGTGAGAGCGAGATTGAGAGTGAGAGGGAAAGGTGAGCAGAGAGAGGTGAGAGTCGAGAGAGAAGAGAGGAGGTGATAGTGAGAGGTGAGCGCAGCTGTGAGGGACTTGTAATTAGGTTCAGTAGATTTTGCGAGGGATTTGAGACGAAATTTCCCTCGCTACATTTTTGCCAGTTAGCGAGGAAAATATTCCTCTCAATTCCCTCTCTAATATTCAGCGAGGGAAAATATCCCTCGTAATACCCTCGCTAATTTTAGCGAGGGATATTTTCCCTCTCAATTCCCTCGCTATTAACATGTTATTTTTCCCGATATTATATTTTTGAAATTTTGCGAGGGCTAGGATTTCCATCGCAGATCCCTCGCTGATCAGCGAGGGAACAGCGAGGGAAAATTATCCCTCGCAAAATTCCGTCGCCAGATCTCAAATTTCTTGTAGTGTATTGCTGTCATTTTACGTATTATTCGATATATAAAAGGAACTCTATTTCATGAGCTTCATTTCTCAGCCAACTCCTCCTTGGTTCTCCAAGCTTATTCTAATGCTGATTGGGATGGAGATCTCACTGATCGTCGATCCACCATTAGTTACTATATCTATCTTGGTGATGCACTTATTTCATGGCGAAGTAAGAAACAGGCTTTAACTGTAGGTTCCAGTACTGAAGCAGAATATTGAGCACTAGCTGACACCACATTTGAAATACTTTGTTTACGTTGGCTTCTTGACGACTTGGGTGTTTCTCAGTCCTCTCCCACTACTCTTTACTGTGATAATAGGAGTGTTATTTAGATTGCTCACAATGATGCTTTTTACAAGCGCACCAAGCATATTAAGATTGACCGCCACTTCATTTGTCAACACATTCTTCATAGTGCTCTTCATCTCCTTTCCATCGGTACTCTTGATCAGTCAGCTGATCTGATCACCAAAACTCATCATCCTAGTCGATTCCACACTCCAGTTTTCAAATTCAAGTTAGTTTTTTCTATACCCCCTTAAGTTTGAGAGGGGATGTTAGCGTGATTAATTATAATTAAGATTATGATTAATTACGATTAATTTTAAGAATAATTGTAATTGATTTAGTACAAAATTAGATTGATTTAGTACATAATTATATTTTTTTTATACAATAGTCTTCTTGTATAAATAAATGTTAACCATCATATATTTATTTATTCAAAAATATATACAAATTTATTAATATTTGTGTCTGTATTTTTGTTTTTATTGTGGTATCAGAGTCATAGTAATTACCTTGAGGAGAATTTCTAACTAAATGGATGTAGTGATTTGAGAGGTGAAGGTTAGTTTAGAAAGGAGACTTGCAAAAGAATTGACATTCAAAATTAGTTTATATGATTGGGATTAATTACGCAATTAAATTGAACTAAGTATATGTTTTATACTTGAACCTGGACCGATATATCGTCCATCAAAAATCATCACCATTGATAAGTCTCCTTTCTTTTGACAGAGCCATGACCATGAGTACTATTTAATAAATTCATCGAGCTGTAGCAATCACAAAACATATATCCTTAAAATGTAAAGTATTTACCAACATGTGTTCGTCTGAATAGAAAAAATTTGGGTCTCTTAAGTAAATAATTCTAAATTTGATCTCAAAATTTATGTATATAAAAATAATACCACTAAGAGAAGTATCCGCTTAAGTATTTAATTATATTTTAAGAAATTAATCTCTCACTTATTAAGTAAAAATAATCTAAAAAAAAAATGTACAGTATTTACTATTTAATAAATTAATCTATCTCATCAAGTAAGTTCAGAATTTATTTGACGTAAGCATATGGTTCTTCTATGCATGATCGAATATGATAAATATTCCCAATTATTACTTGCATAGTTTAACGATTTACTAGATTCTAAATTATTAAAACCCAAATGAATTAAATAGTTAGGGTGTACTTGAGAAGGTGAAAAATGGAAAGGGAAAAAATTGAAAAGATGTAAATAAAGTGGCCGGGATGAAATTGTTATATATATATATATATATATATATATATATATATATAAAGGATAGGGAAAATCACTTTCAATCGAGTGGCCAAAATTGTACAGTGGAGAGAAAATAAGTTACATTTTACTTTTTTATTCCATACTTTTGTTGTATAAATTAGTATAAAATTTTATTCTAAATTTTTCATCTCTTCAACTTTCACTTCCTCAAACACTTTTAATTAAAGTTTGGTATTATCTTAAAATTAAAGGTAAACAATTCAGATAATTCTAAAAATTCTCATTAACTCTACTAAGGTGTAGTTCTGTTAGGGTTTACCTAGCGTCGCAATTCTCCTTGGGTAGCTTCCACCCGTGCACGGCGATTTCAACTCCGCATTTGGCGATTCCTTCTCCACCATTGGAGTCATTGCCTTTTTGGTCTTTTGGCTTCCTTCTCATCATCTCTCTACCTCTAGTGGCGGCAACCCAAGGCTACACCATCAACACCACCACCTCTCTTCCCGGGTAGAATCTCCGCCGCATCCATCCTTCTTCCATTGGTAACCTTGCGAACCTGTTTCTTGAGAACCCACCACCATCCCTATGAGGCATGCGGCCTCATCCATTCCGATACATGTACTGTCTTCTTCCCCTCTCCACCTACGTCAAACCCTCGCGATGCACCGTAAACTCATCGCTCAGTACCATTGTGTTTGCACTGCTACTTCCCATCAAGACATATTTATTGCCCTCTTCGCCGTTCTCCAAATCTCGACCGAACCATGGTCTACCTCTCCACCTTAACCCCTGCAAATCCTTCTCTCCCACCTACGACTAGCCCTTGCAACCATTTTGATCTATGACCTGACCCACCCTATGACCACACTGATTTGTGATCCTAAGCCTTTGCTCTCCATACACTTGCTACTACTACTATCTAACTTGTTATGGCATCCTCTAGCAATCAACCTTCGGATTCCTATGCTGGTGACGACAAGGACAATGAGGTTGTTCATATTGCACTAGCGCGAGTAGCACTAGAGCTAGGTATGCAGGTAGCATTGCAAATTAAGTTCATGGGGTGAGCTCACTTCTGAATGCCTCTATGAACCAAGTCAGGAACACTATTTACCTAGTTACTAACAAAATTTCTAAGAGCAATACTTCTTTGCCCTAAATCATGTGCAACTTGGTCAATGATCCTGATAACAGATCACAAAAAACGGTGGCTATCTTCGAGAAATGATTGGTGAAGAAACATAGCCTAAAGCATAATGACATCGAAGAAAGCAAGTGAACTTGTATAGTTGATGTGTGTGAAACAACATCATATTTTATTCTTGTTTTGCATGCATTCTTGAGCATTTTAGGCATTTTAGTTTTCCTTTTTGGCTAGTTTTTCCCTTAGTTCGGATAACTGCGGTGTTTTTGGTATTCTTGTGCAGGATTGGTGCCAAATTGGCCTTGGAATGGATGGAAAGCTTGCATGATTGAAGTTGGAGCTTAATGGATAACAATAAAGGAAAGATAAGACAATTCTCTACTACTTTCATGCAGACCTCAAAGGCCCAATCACACGTTTGAATAACTCAAATTGGAGCTGAAGCAAGAACTAGGGTGCTGATCCTGACAGCTTGACCTTTGTGTAATGTTCATGACATATCTCAAGCTACAAGTTGTCAAATAAGCTGAAATTTTGATGGTTGATAGTTAAGATCCAAATCTACAACTTTCATGTTGAGCACTTTTCAAGATTTGGACGTCTAATAAGTCATTTTAGGCTTGGAAGTAAGTTATCAGAGGCAACCACAGCCTGGCCGTGTTCTACACCACGGCCATGTTTTGAAGCCTGCAGTGAAATCCCTCTAACTCAGAACCAACCACGGCCTGGCCGTGGTGGCCACCACTGCCGTGGTTCGAGCGCATGACAACAGACTATTGAAACTTCTATGCGAAGTTTGTGTTGGGGGCCTATTTATTGACATTCTTAGCACGTTTTGGGGGTGTTCGACCTGAGAGCAGCTACAACTCCTTGGAGGAGGAGCTAGTTCTAAAGGAGGCATAAAGGAGGCACAAAGGAGGCTTGGTTTCTTCATTCTTCTTCTTCTTCTTCCATTGTTTCTGGTTTGAGATGTTTTTAAGTTTGATTTCTGTTTTCTTCCTCTCTATGTTTGAGTAGTTTCTTTTGTTTCTAGGATTGGGCAATGCCCTTTGATACATTGATAATGATTAATTGACGTTGTTTCCCCTTTTATTGATCTTGAATGTTCTTTGATTTAATTCTTATTGCTCTTATTCATGTGAATTTGCTGGCCACTTATTTGCATCTCATAGGCATTTAGGAACGTATTTGAGAGGTGAACCTAAGTGTTGAACCATAAGAATTGAACTTAAGGTCTAAATCACGAGAGTAGTTTTAGCCTTTCGAGGAATCAATGAATTACCACAAAGCGTAATGGGTTCAATTTAAATTCAATTACCACGAGAGTAGGAATTGGTTTAATTGGGCACGGATCTTGTATCTTGAGAGAGAACATTAACTAATTTAGGGTAATTCACCTTCAATTGAATTTCAGATTTAATAAAAGGGTTGTCAATTAAGATTTATCTTGTATCATTGTGGTACCCCAATCTTGGAAGCTTTTTTGAATCTGAATACCATTCTTGATTACTTGCTGTTTTTGTTCTAAATTTTGTTTTCTTAATTTTTATTTAATTATTTTGTTACTAAGTTCTTATCAATCAACAATCATATTTTCTCTTGTTTAATTTAATTAAGTTAATTAATTAATTGATATTCATACACACAGTCCCTGTAGATTCGATCTTTTATTACTTGACGATGAAATCGTACACTTGCGGATTTCACGCAATCAATGGTCACCACCTAAATCACATCATCTTTTTTCCACCTGTCACACTTCCATACTTGTAATTTTAGGCTTATGCCCTATCTCTTGTTCTTGAAATCTGGCTTCCCTTTTCATTCCACTGATGAATTATATATCTTTGATAAATAAATAAAAAGGTGAACGACTCAGATATTAATTTTACAAAAAGATTATATAGAAAATTGATTCTTAGATTATTTACCTCATTTCTAATGAAATATTAAATTAACCTTTTAATTTTAATTTGTGTTTAAAAAGGAAAAAGAAAAAGAATATCAATAAGCTAGGAGAGAAAACACGTGCTCGTGCTTGATGCATACATTTCATCCACCCACACATTTTCACACTTGAATATATCCCCCACGAGTATCATCCCACTAATAATTATATCTTATATCAAAGCTTAGATGAATCGTTCAAACTCTCAAGTGACGACAGGTCTATGTCAATGTGTCACAATCATTTAATCCCCTTTAGTTACTTCTATTTAATAATTAAATTAATATCATGTTAACAGCTAACTATCTTGAAAATTCAAATTATTGGTAAGAGACATAAATAATTTGATATTTCTAACACAATACACTAGTTTACTACCTCTTCTATAACAATATTTGCACATTTTGCTCAAACCAAACTATTATAAAGGTGAACTTATAGTTGTTATGGAATCAGTGGAATCTCCTCCGTGTATGCCGTGCAAATTTACAAACAACAATTCCATACCCTTTTTTTTTAGTTTCTTTATTTGAGATGCGGGTGACGAGAGAATAAAATCGACATAGAATTATTAAGAAATTAACTAGAAATTGAAAAGTCAAACTATTAAAATTATGCTGGAACGCACTGGCTCAGACTCAGTACACAGTAGGGTGGAGGGGGTGTTGGGGGACCATTTTGAGCTAAACCGCACGTATGGGACACTGGGTAGTGGTTAATCAGCTGTAATTCTCATGTATATTGAATTTATTAAAAAGAAAAAAGAAGATGGATTTAATAATTTAAATTTATTAAACGTGATATACCTCACATAAAATTATTGAGTTTCATTACATAAAATAAAAAAAATAATTATTAAAAAAAAGGAAAAATCAGAACTTGCAGACCCACTATACAGAGTATACCAGTCCTGTGGTCATAATTAATCATGTTTTTGGAGACCCATGCCCATGCTACGATGTTATAGTGGCCTTCTCAGCCTTTTTGCAAATAGACGAGTTTGAATTCAGCATGTCCATAAAT
Source organism: Ormosia semicastrata (assembly GCA_029884595.1). Taxonomy (NCBI): domain Eukaryota; kingdom Viridiplantae; phylum Streptophyta; class Magnoliopsida; order Fabales; family Fabaceae; genus Ormosia; species Ormosia semicastrata. Next base: position 5,576,695 of record JAQQTO010000022.1, on the reverse strand, counting down.
CAAGCATGTCAATGGCTTAATGAGCAAGCACTTTTAAGTTTTTAAGAAAAATACTAGATGAAGTGGATCCATATGGCTTTTACAATGCAATGGTCAACTCTACCTTTGTTGGAGAGAAGAGAAATGAGTGAAAAGGAATCCGAAATTTTAATGAATGAGTGAAAGTGTGTGTAACAAGTTAATAGTATGGCTTATATAGAGCAATAGAGTGTAACTAACTAATAACTAACTTGTTGATTCAACATATTTATCTAACTAACTTCTAGTTAACACTAACCACACACTAACTATGGTAATAGCCCCTCATAAGTTGGAGGATGAGTACTAGCATCCCTAGCTTGGGATGAAGAGTAAAACAATGATCAATCAACAACAAAAAAGACTAATTGCAAAATACAAATCATACAGTAATCACATCGGTGAATCAAGAAATCTGGAAATATGAAAAGCTGGTGATTCTTGATAGGGCTGCACACGGGTCGGGTTGGCTCAGGTTTAGGATGAAAAAATTCAAACAAATTAGTTGAGGTCGGATTAGGTTTGGTCAGTTTCGAGAAAAAAAATCGGATAACCCGACCCGAACCAACCCGATTATAATCAAGTTGGTTCGGGTCGGGTAATCGAGTTGTTCAAATTCAATCTGACAAGGTGACCCTTCTCTCTCAATTCTCAAGAGTCTCTTTCTCTCTCTCCTCCCATAATCCCAAAATCACACACACAGACACAATACCTAGCAATCCAGTGAATCCACCATGTTGGTCGTCGGAGATGGCTAACACAAATCGGATTTGTCAAATCCCAAGGACATCAACGGAGTCCGAATGAGGTGGAACCTCTGGCCCCGCACCAAAGTCGAAGCCAGCAAGTGCTTGATCCTAGTCATCACCACACTATCCCTCCTCCGCCCTCCGCCCTCACCCCGACATCCCCACCCTCCCTTACCCACCACTCCGCTACAAGACTTGCTCCTCCGTTCTCAACCTATTCTCTAGCCTCGACTTCACCGGCAAGATTTGGATCTGCCCCTTATGCTTCCAATGCAACCACTTCCCCCCTCATTACTCCCAAATCTCTGAAACCAACCTCCCTGGTGAACTCTACCCTCACTGCACCACCATCCAATACATCCTCCCCACCCATAATCATAACCCTAATTCCTTCGTGTTCGTCTCGACACTTGCAATTTGGGAGTTAGGGTTAGGGATTTTGCAATTAAGGAAGAGAAGAAATCAGAAATGTGAGAATGAGAAATGGGGAGGACTCCCCAGATCTATGCCGTTGGTGCTCCCTAGATCTACACCGTTGTCATCCCCAATGGTCTACACTGCACCCATATCCTAGAGAGGGAGAGAGAAAGAAGGAGAAGGTGATAGGGTAAAGACAGAAGTGAAGTGAAACTGAAACTGAAATGGACTAGAGAGACAGAGGAAAATGTGATAAGTTTGGCTTTAATCAGGTAGTCGGGTCGGGTCATCGGGTTAGTTTCTTGAACCTGTTACCCAAACTAATAAATAGTTGGGTTGATTGGGTTTTACCCGAACGGACCTGATGACCCGAACCAACCCAAATATTTTATATTGGGTTAGGTCATATTGGTCGGGTTGTGCACCCTTAATGGTCGAGGTTCATAATTTTACTTTTGCCATCTCCACAGCTCTTGTCCCAAGCAAATGAATCATGCCATAATGATCATCGACGAAAATGAATATGCTAAATCTGAAATGAGTCGACTCGTCAGAATTAACATCGATAAAAAAATCACTCAAAATTAAGGCTCTACGGGCTCCAAAATATCAAGACATGCCAAATATGGGAACAATATCATCAGATGCCAAACTACGGCAAAGGCTTAACCACCAAGGCAAAAACAAACCAATATCAAGCTTAACAACCTTAAGCAGAAGCTAAAATCAAAGCCAATCTAGTGCTTAACCAAATCCAAAAACTGGAAAGCACACACATGCAAGAAGGCAAAAGAAAATGCCATGAAAACATAAAAAAAATGATCTAATCTAGCTCCCAATCTGGAGCTAATCTAAACTAAGGAGCACAGAACGAAAGGCAAATCTAAAGTGAACCACAAGGTAGTACAAACACCAACCACATCAACAGCACTAAACACGAATCTATATCAAAATTAGAGGAAAGGAAATCTGAAGTCCTTGATCTCAAATGCAAACTTTTTTTTAATTCAATATATAACAATCACAAACCGATTTTGGTTCAGCACCAACCAAATATAATGCACCATGTCTCCACCAACCACACTCGCAGCAGAGCATAAGAGAAAAAGACCAAAACCATGAATGAAATTTGAACAAGAATCAACCAAAGATCTGTAAGCTCTGAAGTCCTTTTGTGCCTAAGAATGCAAATTATGTTTTAATGATGACAACTATATTGAAAATCATGAATGATTGCTCTTAAGTATTTTAATTACACTAACATGATTATTGTGGAGTTTTCTTGTTAGTAATAAGTTTTTCAGGACTAAATTTAAAGTAAGGAAGCTTTCTGAATGATTAGAAAGGGATTAGAAGATCAAATTCTGACTTGAGAGAGTTCAAGTGCATCCTGAGAAATTTCTTGAAGAACATGAAAGAGTTCATCTAGAGAAGGTTGTGAGAAAGTTCAGAAATGTGAAGAATCTCCACAAGGACCAATCCAAGAGCAAATCAAATATCAAAATGAAGCTATCACCATCCAAGATATCAAGAAGAGACATGAAACTGATGATGGAATTAAAAGACAAGAAGATTTGTGAAAGACCAAGCTTAAGAGAGTTGTTGAGATGGTCATCTAAGATGAATTGTGAAAGAGTTCCTGAGCAAGAACTTAAGTGACATATGCTGACTCAACAAACAAAACAAAATAGCAGCTAACTGCCACACGAAGGACAAGTAATCAATGAAAGCCTTCAACGATTTTATTTCGAAGGCTATAAAAGGTCCTGATGCGGATTAAAAGTTGTAAACCCAAGTACAAGTTGTTTCAAGTAATAAATTCTCGGGAGTCTGAGGCCGATTCACAGGGAATTGATGAAGAAATAATTTTTGACATAAAGTAAATATTTTGTCACAACAATAAAAGTGATAAAACTTGGTCACAAAATAATAATAAAAAACTTACTTGGGTTAAGAAATCCACTCTTGATAAATAAATTAAGGACAAGATTAATTCTTTTTATAACTCAATTAGAATCCACACATAATGGAGGTTCCAATTGAAAAATACAACATTCAAAGTTCATTAAAAATTATATACATAATTATATTATGATTCCTTTAATCATCTATTAACACCATCACTTATAAATGGACTCAAGTATTCATTGTGTCAACCTCTTGTCTACAACGAATCAAGATCTCAACTTTACAAGGAAGGTTTCTAAATTGATTGAAAACAAAATACAACACGTATAATGATAACTTGAAAATATATCATTTAAACACAAGAAAGAAATTAATTTAACATTAACTTATTACCAAAAGCTTCACTCTTTCACCCAAGTAAAATGAAAATTAGTTACTCATAGACAAGAAGAAAGAAAGAGAGAAGAAGAATAAGAAGAAGATAACTTCAATTTAGAACAAAAGAAAACTACAACAAGATAATCAAACAACACAATAGCATGATATTGATACCTAACACCAAGATCCTTCAAATGATCAGCCAAGACTCCTTTTTATAGAGGATTAGTGATACAAAATAATAAGGGGTCTGATTCATGAGTGAGTGGATGATTGGAAAATGAGTGAAAAATGCCAAATGATTTTTGATAAGTGAAAAATTATTGAGATTCTTTGTCTCTGAAATCATTCAGTGCTAAACTCATTGAATGCGTTAGAGAATTTAAAAATAGTCTTCATAAAGGTTGTAAGCCTGGATCTTAGCTTTCAAATGATATTAGTTTGAGCCCAAAAGTATTCTTACAACTTGAGATATGGTCGGATTATTACACACTGCTCAGGCCTAGCTACGGTTCCTCTGTTCTGACTTGGAAGCTTAATATGACCTCTAAGACATCCGAAATGAGTCTTGTGTTCTTCATGAAAATTGTAGATATGGGTCTTAACTTGTAGATACCAAAATTTTAGCCTAATTAAGTTCTTACAGCCCGAGTTATGCTTTGATTATTATACACTGTTCAGGTTCCAATCACAAAACTTATGTTTTGACTTCCAAGCTCAATTAGTTCCATTAAATATCCGACTTTGACCTAAAGCTCTTCATGAAAGTTGTAGAGATTTCTCTTATATTTCGACAAAGTAAAATACATAATTGTTAGACATTTAGAACTTAAAATATGACCAAAATACAGAAATAGTGTAAGACGTAAATCATGCTGAAAACATCAATTAAGTCCAATTTGAGTTCAAACTTACAAAACATAACCAAACTTAATCAATTAAGTACATGGAGAGTATAAATGACTAAAAACGAGGGTTTATTAATGTATAAAATATGTGATTATCAAATTTCTCCATACTTAGCTTTTTGCACTCTTGGGTAAAATACATAAGATCAAAACTATGAAAAAAAATGACACAGACTCAAAAGCTAAACACTCTAAAAGACTCAATTTCTAATAATATTTAAGAATGAAGAGCAACCAATCATTCAAGGCATCAAAAATTTATGAAGTAACGTTTCTTCACATCTCAAACCAACAAATAATGAAACTTCAATTGAAAAGCATGAGTCAAGAATGATAGATCTTCACAAGATTCACTTTCAATCCCTCAAGTGTTTAAAAGGTAGGTTTTCCACTCAATTTATCCCGTGAAAATTGCACTACCATAAGCTTGTTTATCTTCTACTTCTCCACTACTCAGAACACATGTACACACAAATCATGAGAACTTTATTCAAGTTTGTAATGGGGTCAAGGTAAAGGATAAGGTAATATGGATATGACAAGTTAAATACCAAAGAGAATAAAAGAGCATGGGAGCTGAGTTCAATTAACAAGCATGAAAGTTCATCCCAACTCCACCAAATACAAATTCTCTTTACATATTCTTTTCATTTCCTTTATTGCCTTGTTGGCCCTTATTTACACATTTTTGATTTTTGATTTTTTGATTTTTTGATTTTTTTTAAAAGAAGAACATAATATATACATTTTTTTAAGTAAATATTTTTTTAACCATTCTGCACACACACCCCCACACTTGCTCAAAAACTCATTCAATGACAAAACTAATGTTCTCTTATTCCCTAAGGTCAGGTAAGAACATAGTTTTTCATTTAAGGCACATAATGAGTTCGAAACAAAGAATGGTCAAATAAGCTCAAAGGGGTTAAGTAAGGGGAAATAGGTCATTTCCAATGCCTTACATTGGTAGGAATCAGAGAATTTTTAAGAAGTCATAAGAGTGCTTGATATCATATTGAGATAATATGCTGCTGAACAAGGCTGCCTATTGGTGCACCAGTCATTCTTGGCTATTTGGTTAAAGTAGCTATTTCAAGAAAAATGTCTCAATCATATTTATGTATGCATATGAAAATGTAGTCTAAAAAAGAATCAAAGTAAGTTTTAGAGTAATAATTCCATGAGTGAAATTCATACAAGAAAGAAGAGAATGATATAAATGTTCAATCTATTCATCAATAGGCTCAAAATCTCACAAGGCATAATTCTATCATTCTCAGTCCACCAATTTCAACATCCATAACCGAGCATGTGATTTTTAAGAAAGAAGATAATTTACTCAATCATGCAAATTTTTCTAAATTTGAATTGCTACTTCCACACAAATTAGTTGTTTACCTTAACTAAGATGTGTCTCAAGAGTAAAATTTACTCTTTACTTTGCCATCCTTAACTGGTTTAGTAAGTTACTGACAATCATATCATACTTTCCAATTTTTTTTGAACAACTATCTTTCCCTCCAATCAGATCACAACATTGTCCACGATGTTAAAATATAGATGAGTAAAGGATAGAAGACATTACCTGTTGTAGCAATTACTGAAAAGAGAAACCTGACACAAATTTAAACAAAAACAAAGTACAATAAATAAAACCAAAGCTTATAATTATTTAAATAGTTTGAGTGTCTGATCTGGCTTACTTTTCATACTGCTTTCCTGACCGTTTCCTTCTGACTAATCTATCTGAGTTGTTACTAGATCAGGTTCATAAACAAAAGCTTCTAATTTATCAATTAACTCATCAACAGTGAAAGTAGAGATAATGAGTCGTCTTGCCGAAGGTGTAATAAATTTCTGCTCCACAGTATGGTCAACAAAAGATAACAAATTATCAAAGAAATTATTAACATTCAACAAACCTATGGGTTTATGGTGGATGTTCAGTTGGGCTCAAGAGATAATTTGAAAAACTTCTTCCAAAGTATCAAAACCACTTGGTAAGGCAATGAATGCATCAGAGTTTTCAAGCATTGCCTTCATTCGTCCATGCATAGATGATATTTAAAGTTCCAGCCCAATTGTCTTTCCAATGATGTTCCTTCAAGTTAAAGGTTTAGGAATGATACCTAAAATTTGACCACCTCTTAGATGTGCAGAAAGTGATATAGCCCCCATTAACCCAATGCTACCTCCCCCATATACTACACGAATGTTCCTCGCAGCAAGTGTTCTTCCAACAGTGTTTGTTATGTTTACAAACTCTAAACCCTTCCCATAACTTGTCCCACAAAATACATAGATACTGGTAAGTCTACGAATAGAAGAAGAAGATCCCTTCATTTCTACACTCACACTCCCTTTGAATTATTATGAGTTGGAGGAAAGTGAAGAAAATTGAGTATTTCAATAGGGAAAAGAATGGAAAAAAGTAATGATAGCACCTATATGGGTAGGTTGGTTGTTGTTAGAAAAGTTTGAAATTAAGAAACATAGTTTTTTTTATTTTTCTTTTTTTTTAACTTCAAGAAAACCATTAGGGTAAAAAAGTCTAGAAACCCCTGAAGGACCCCGCTTAAAGGATCGTCTGTCTAAAATCAAAATACAACAAAATCATATAAAGATGAAATTATAACAATAAATGATAGCATACCTTTATTTATAGTTTTCATGACGTATCTTTATACTGCGTGTCATGAGTGCAGTAGCCTTCACAATCTTACCGCCCCTTGAAAGAGACATCGAATTCCCTTAAGGAATTTTAGACTTAAGGCACTCCTCTCGCTTGTGGGATATCCTAGCCTATGCATCGTTCCTTTTGTTAAAGAGAGAAAATCTGAATACGACGACCAGTGACCACAGCCAGTGGAGTTACGCTTAGGAACCCAATAAATCAATACTAGGAATTAAGCTCAGAGGTATTGTCATACGAGAATGCAAACACGTGACGCTTCTATCTGTCCATCAGCAAGTAGAACCTACAGTTAAAACCTAGGAATACTTGTGCGACTCTCTACAGAACATGGTACACAAACCTTTTTTAAGGACCAGCGTGCAAAGGTCCACCCGAGTCAATGACGGGTCTACCACTAGCAGGGGTTCCACACTCAATTAAGAGCATGGTACTCTTTTGATCATCCTTTTTTTTAGGAGATGTACAAGATACTATATACATATTATTGTAATTGTAGCTCACATTTTCCTCTAGTTTTATGTCCAATAACGGCTTAAACGCCTTCTATGAGTCAAGGATAAGCTTCTCATCCAATTTTCTTATAAATTGGAAAATAGAGTCTTTTTGAGTCAGATTCCCAAGACTGTAACGCTTTTGCTCATCCCTGAAAAGATTTCACAAATTAAGAAGTTCACGATGCATAACTCCACAAGAATGCGTCTCAAGAGTCAATAAGATATCATCTAATGACTCCTTACTCAGTCCATTCTTAATGAAGGATATTTTATTTTCTCTATTTGTGAAAACCATTCCCAAAGAATGACATCGCGTGTTACAATTCTATCACGCACATTTGTAATAAACTTGCATTCTTTTTGCTCTTCTCTTTTTAGAATAAGAACGTTTACCGAGACTCGACATGTATAAAACAAATGAATTTGAAGATTCACTAGCTAAACGAACCTTTGCTTTAATTATCCAACGTATATCTTCTAGGATGCCCATGTGCATTAACAATCTCAGTCTTTCATGCCTGACTTTGTAGATTTTTGTTAAATCATTTTAAGGAAGAGAAGGGAAATATTTTCTTAGATTTGAGAGAATGACATTCATTTTAAAAAGGAGAAGGAATCAGTTATTATGAAAAATTGAAAAATAAACCGACTTAAGAGTCATAGAGTACCATTATCCACCACTTAACCGGGAACACAAAGAACTTCAAAAAGAAAAAATTAAAATTAAAATAAATTCTACTCATAACAAGGATTAGAAAAGGAAATGAATTCTACCTCAATAACTTGATGTTCCAGAAATGGTTTGAGTCTTTGTCCATTGACCTTAAATACATTATCATTCCTAGGGTTCTCAATGTCTATGGCCCCATGAGGAGACACATGTTTGACAATAAAAGGGTCACGTCACCTAAATCTCAATTTTCTAGGGAATAAGTGAAGACGAGAATTATAAATGAGAACTTTTTGACCAATTTCAAAAGTTTTTCTCAAAATTGATTTGTCATGAAAAGTTTTTACTCTAACTTTATAAATGTTTTGTATTTCATATGCATCGTTTCTTAATTCCTTAATAATAAAATTTTTTAATGACATTGATAGGGTTCAGAGACATCTTGTTTCACTTAGAAATGGACCCCTATTTTTGACAGTTTTCACAACTTTTTCAAAATTTATAGTTGTCTTTAAATAAAGTTGGTCAATAAAATCCACACTGCAAGATTTTTACGACTATTTTCTTTGAAGAAAAGTAACCTCCACATGCTTCTGAGTGACCAAATTTAATGACATTACCTATCTCACTGTTGGGCACATATCTCCGTATAATTTGATCAAGATAATTGAGGCAAGATTTTTCATATTGCAAGAAAATTGATTATATTAGCAAACCAAGCCTTGATATTGAAAGAAAATAAAAATTCATTGGAAAAAAATTATTGATAAGTGTGATGTCAAAAGGTGAGCCTGTTGTAAGTATAGACAAATGATATGCAACAACATTTTTTACTTCTTTCTGATCTTTTATTGTGATATTGAATTCTTAAAATAACAAAATCTACCGTATCAACTTAGGTTTGCAAAACTTGTTGAGAAAATCGACAAGTGCACCGAATTGTCAAAATAATAAAGTTGACGATTAAGAAGGAAAAAATAAAAAATAAAAATACTAAAACACACAAAATTAAGAGGGAAAAGAAATAATAAAGCACATGAATGCAAAACACATTAAGGATGTAAACACATGAAATTATAACATTAGGGATCTAACTTCACTTGATTCAATAATCTATCATAGACAATAGAGTAGCTTTGGAACCTTCATTCTAATTAATTTCTAATTATTCAATTGATGGGGAGAATCCCTTAATTAATTAAAACTCAATTCCTTAGTCTAAATCTTAACTCTTAAAGGCATGACCTTTACTCTATGGATTCTCATAGAAAATATTATAATTCTCTCACACAACCTATAACCTCTATTCTTAGATGATTATAAACTATGACACTTATTATTTATAGTTTAGGTCATATGCAAACCTTCCAATTCTACATACACCTCACTAGATCAATTTATGAGTGACCAATTCATAAAAGCATTAAGAATCATAATAAGCACTCAAATTGAATAAAAAAGAAATTAATTAAAATTCTAATCTTAATACATGTCAATTGAATCAAGTTACATCTTTATCCTAGAAGCACACGAATTTAACTACATAACAAAGAGAAGAATAAATAGGAAGAATAAAATAAAAATATATACAGAACTCAACCTTCTATAAAAAAAAAAATTAATAAGTAGGCGGTAAACCTGTCATGGTAAAAAAAAAAATATTAACAAGTATACGGTAAACCTGCCATGGTAAATATTAACAAGTAAGCAGTATAAACTAGCATTAAATATTAACAAGAGTGTGGTATAAACTAATCACCAAATATATATTAACACGTAGTAAATAAATATTAATAAGGGTGTGGTATAAATCGACCTCTAAATATATATTCACAAGGGTGTGGTATAAACCAACCACCAAATAAGTTAATAAACTGATAAATTAAAAAGTTAGTAAGCAGGTAAAGTAAAAAGTTAGATAGTTGATAAAGTAAAATGTTAGATAGTTAGTAAGAAAGTTAGATAGTTAGTAAGTTAATAGGCAAGAAAATTAAAAGGTTAGTAGGTTAGTAAGTTAGAAAGTTAGAAATAAAATACGAGAAAATAAAGTATAAAAAATAAAGTGTAAAATATAAAATACAAAAAATAAAGTACGAGAAAGTAAATATAAAATATAAAAATCGAAGAATCAAGAAACGATTTTTTGCTCCGTAAAAAGAGAAGAGAAGAAGAAAGATTATTTCATTAATGATTACATATTATAGAGGAGAAAGGAGAGTAGAAAAGAGTTAGTAAGTCAATAAATACAAAACAAAAAAAAATAAAAGAATAGAGAATATATATATATATATATATATATACAATCCACAGGGATAAAAAAATATATACAAAATATTTACACAATAAATTTGTTCTTCAAATTAAGTCCCAGGCAACGGCGCCAAAAACTTAATGCGAATTAAAAGTTACAAGCCCAAGTGCAGGTTGTTTCAAGTAATAATCTCTCAGGAGTCCGAGGTCGATCCACAGGGAATTGATGAAGAAAAATTCTTTGACATAAAGTAAATATTTTGTCACAACAATAAAAGTGATAAAACTTGGTCACAAAATAAATAAAAAACTTACTTGGGTTAAGAGATCCACTCTTGGTAAATAAATTAAGGACAAGATTAATTCTTTTTATAACTCAATTAGAATTCACACATAATTGAGGTTCCAATTGAAAAATACAATATTCAAAGTTTATTAAAAATTATATACATAATTATATTATGATTCATTTAATCATCTATTAACATCACCACTTATAAATGGGCTCAAGCATTCATTGTGCCAACCTTTTGTCTACAATGAATCAAGATCTCCACTTTACAAGGAGGGTTTCTAAATTGATTAAAAACAAAATACAACACGTATAATGACCACTTGAAAATATATTATTTAAGCACAAGAAAGAAATTAATCTAACATTAACTTATTATCAAAAGCTTCACCTTTCACTCAAGTAAAATAAAAATTAGTTACTCATAGACAAAAAAGAAAGAAAGAGAAGAAGAAAAAAGAAGAAGAAGAAGAAGAAGAAGAAGAAGAAGAAGAAGAAGAAGAAGAAGAAGAAGAAGAAGAAGAAGAAGAAGAAGAAGAAGAAGAAGAAGAAGAAGAAGAAGATAACTTCAATTTAGAACAAAAGAAAATTACAACAAGATAATCAAACAACACAATAGCATGATCTTGATATCTAACACTAAGATCCTTCAAATGATCAGTCAAGGCTCCCTTTTATAGAGGATTAGGGATACAAAATGACACGGGGGCTGATTCATGAGTAAGTGGATGAGTGAAAAATGCCAAATGACTTTCGATGAGTGGAAAATTATTGAGATTCTTTGTCTCCGAAATCATTCAGTACTGAACTCATTGAATGCGTCAGAGAATTGAAAAATGGTCTTCATAATAATTGTAGGCCTGAATCTTAACTTTCAAATGCCATTAGTTTGAGCCCAAAAGCATTCCTACAACTCAAGATATGGTCTGATTACTGCACACTACTCAGGCCTAGCTACGAATCCTCTGTTCTGACTTGGAAGCCCAATATGACCTCTAAGCAATCCGAAATAAGTCTTGTGTTCTCATAAAAGTTGTAGATATGGGTCTTAACTTGTAGATGCCAAAATTTCAGCCCAATTAAGTTCTTACAGCCTGAGTTATGCTCTGATTACTTTACATTGTTCAGGTTCCAATCACAAAACCCGTGTTCTGACTTCCAAGTCCAATTAGTTCCACTAGATATCCGACTTTGACCTATAGCTCTTCATGAAAGTTGTAGAGTTTTCTCTTATATTTCTAACAAGGTAAAATACATAATTGTTAGACATCTAAAACTCAAGATATGGTCGAAATACAAAAATAGTGTAAGATGTAAATCATGCTAAAAAAATTAATTAAGTCCAATTTGAGTTCAAACTTACAAAACATAATCAAACTCAATCAATTAAGTACATGAAGAGTGTAAATGACTAAAAATAAGGGTTTATTAATGTATAAAATATGTTATTATCAGGTCCCAAGCTTGAAAAATAAAGGGTTAATGATCTGAGTAAGATTTAAGCTAAGCACATAAAGAACAACTCTATCACATTTACCTACTTTATTCTTAAAGTTCTCAAATCTTCAGTAGATGTATCGTAGGCCTTGCTAAACTATGTTTATACACTCTTTGAGTAATTTTGAGACCTATGCACTTGTATTAAACACCTCAAACCTGACTTTGATTCTTTAGTGTTGGTAGTGAGCTTGTGGGTTGTACAAGTTAGGTAGAAGCTTAGTTAAACTTGTTGTTCATTCCTGGAGAGGCTGAGAGAAAAGAATACTCAATGTAAGAGCTTAAAAAGGCTTAATAAGAAAGAATACTTATTGATAGTGAAAATCCAAGTATTTGCTAGGTACTAGACATAGCCCTAAGTGGTTTAGGAGTGAACCAATATAAACCTTTGTTTCTTGCTTCTCTTCCCTTACTTTAACTCATTTCATTCACTTTTATTTTGAACTTAAGAAAAGCTAAGTTTTACTCTAAGAACTAAGGTGGTTTTTCGAGTTAAAGTGAAATCAACAAGAACATCATTTTCTAAGGTTTAATTCTATGTCCAGGTAGTTATTCTTGGTGTTAAGAAATGGTTTTTCAAAGATAACGTATTGGTGTTTTGAGAGATTAACTTGAGAAGCATTTTATGTTAAATACTAAAACTGTAAGAGAGTTCAGCTCAACTCAACCAATAAACTCTCTTATGAACTCTCTCACCCTATATTATCTAATCTTGTCATCATATATTAACGAACTCTCTCACCTAACCATTGTGCTTTAAAGTAACCTTCTCACCTCCAAGTTTGATAAGATTGAGAAAAGTGTGAAAAGTTTGAAATAACACAATTCAATCCCCTTCTTGTATTACTTCCAACTTCAATATCTCACCAAAATCCATAGCACTAAGCAAAGAGCGCACCAAATTGCAAAATCATTGAAGTGATGCAAAATTGCACACATCTTTGGGTTTAATTATTAATTTTTTATTTAATTCTATTTAGTCTTTATTTGATTTTTGTTATTTCATTTAAGTTTTAAGTAATTATCTTTTTCCCTAGTCTTTCATTCTTTTACTTGAATTTTCAAGTAAAATCAAAAGGATTTTGGATTAAATTAGGAGATTTTGAATATAAAGCTTAAAAAGGGATTTTATCCAAATTCTAATTCTCATCCAAAGCCTAAATTGTTGGGGAAAGACTCAAAATTGGTTCTAGTTTAAGATTGGATAAGAAACCTTGAAGAAACTAAATTCTGTTACAAATTCAAATTCAAATTTGTGGAATTTCTAACTTTGCAGTTGTATTTTGAGCATATCTTGAGCTATACATATCATATTGACATGGTTTTTGCAGCATTGGAAAGCTAACAACAATGCAACAAGTTTTATGTTAATTACAAAAGCTAGTTTTATCATCTGAAGAATGAAAAACAGCATAGAAGATATGGCTATGCTTTTCCTATGGCTGCCATGCGATCATATCTGATTTTAAGTGCTTTAAGACCTTCTCAACAGCAATTGGGGTTAACTCTTGGCACTCATTTCAAATATAAACCCTAAAAGTCCACTACTCTATTTAAACAACATTAAGAGAAAAACAAGAAGATGAGATTGAGTTTTAGAAAGGAAGAAAACAAGTGAAAAAGGAGAGGGCTTGATGAGGAAAAGCATGGACTTTGGGAGGCTAAGAGAAGATCACCATTGAAGACATCCAAAATTCTCTATTCTATGATTGATTCGTGATGTTTGTTCTTCATCTTCTTAAATTGTCTTGTATTTCTATTATTATGAATAGCTAGATTCTTTCTATGCTAGGATGAAGATGTAACTTGATTTGGATTATTATGTATTTGGATTTCTTTTAATTTAATTTAAGATTCTCTTTACTTAATTGAGTGTTTATCATTGCTTTTAATATTTTCATGACTTAATCACCCAAAAATTGATATTGTGGGTTGTGTAAGAAATTAAAAAATTTGTGCATGACCTAGACTATGTGCTAAATGTCATAATCTTGATTATCTTGGAATAGACGTTATTGATTGTGTGAGTTTTTCTTGAGACTCCATAGATCATATAATGCCTTTAATTCTTGGACTTAAATTAAGGGATTAATTGTATTTCTAGGATTAAAGAGAATTGATACAACAAGGAATTAGGTATTAGTTAAATTAGAGACTCTCCCCATCAATTGATAAATTAGAACTTAATTAGATTGAAATCCTAAATACTAGTTAGAAAAATCAAGTGAAATCGGATCCTTAATGCCCTCATGGTTGAAGTTGGCAACAACACAAGAAGGGGAGGTTTTGCACCTGATAAATTGTGTTGTGTTTCACCTGAAAATTTTAGTCTTCTCACACCTTTCTTAAGTTTAACAAACTTGGAGGTGAGAAGATTGCTTTAAAGTATAAGGGTTAGGTGAGAAACTTCACAATAAGAGAGAACAAGAAGAAACATTACAGGGTAACAGAGTTCATGAGAGAGTTAACTAGTTAACTAAAATTAAACTCTCACAGTTTCAGACTACAACAGATAATTCTTTTCTAATTAAAAAGTTAATGTAGTAAAACTTAAACTTTGAAAAACCTTTCTTAGTAGTAAGAATCAATTCGAGAAACATAGATTCATACTTTATAAAGAGAGATTCTTGTTAAGTTCACTTTAACTCAAAAACACTAGGATTTTCGCTATACAAAAGTATTCTTTCTTACCAAACCTCTTCAGGCTCTTACAAACGAGTATTATTTTCTCTCAGCCTCTCTAGGCACATTTCAATAAGTACTCTTTCTTACCAAGTCTCTCCAGACTTTTACAACCAGCTTAGCTAAGCTTCTAAGGCCAACACTCAACAATCAAAAATAATATTTAAGTGTTTAATACAAATGAGTAGGTCTCTAAATCACTCAAGGAGTTTATAAACACAGTTTTACAGAACCAACAACACACCTACTATAGATTTCAGAATTTTTCATAATAGAGTAGGTAGAGGTGAGAGAGTTGTTCTTCATGTATGAGTTTTAATCTTTCTCAGATCGCTTAACCTTCATCTATTCAAGCTTAGAGCCTTCTATAGCTTGTAAAAAGTAACTGTCGAAGGCTCCCAACGGTTATTTGTCCTTTTTGTGGCAGGTAGTTGTTATTTTGTTGTGTTATGCTGAGTCAGGGCACTTACTTAAGTTCCTACCTAGAAACTCTCTCAAGCTTCAAACTCTCTCAAGCTTGATATTTCACAATACTTCTTATTCTTTGATTCCACCATCATATTTATGATTCATCTTGATAACTTGGATGATGAAAAATTCTTTTTGAACTTTGATTTGTTCATGATCTTATCCTTGTGAAGAATCCTCACATTCTTGAACTTTCTCACAAACTTCTCAAGATAAAGTCTTTCAAGTTCTTCAGGAACTTTCTCAGGATGTACCTTGAACTCTCTTAAGTCAGAAATTGATCTTCTTGGCCTTCTTTAATCATCCAAAAAGCTTCCTTATAATTGTTTTAGTCCTAAAAAAATTATTACTAATAAGAAAACTCCACAAATATCATGTTAGCACAATCAACATACTTAAGAGCAAATGTTCACAATGTAGCTGTTATCATCAAAACACAACTTGCAATCTTAGCCACCAAAGGGCTTTGGAGCTTACAATCATTGCAAGTTACCCTTTAATTTGTCATTGTGGTCTTTTTTGCTATTTTTAAATTAATTAGTTGTTTTCCTTTTAATTACTTGTTTTCTTTTGGAATTTGTCTTGAATAAAGTCTTTGCCTAAATAGTAGTTGGAGTAGTGAAGTGGTAGTTGACAACTTAATTTCTATGGGAATGATACTCTCTCATCATTTTATTACTTTTTCGATTTAGTGTACTTGTCATATTTTTCAACAAATTTTTGGCACCATTGTCGAGGATTGAGTGAATTAGTCAATATAATTAGCACCTAGGAAGAAACTAATTTTGGCATCATTTTATTTTTCTTATTTCTTTTGTTCTGTTTTAGTTTTTTTAATTCCTATTTTAAGTATTTATTATGCTTTGCTATATGTGAGGTATTGTTGATCCAAGATCATTTCTTTTTTATCTTGAGATTGAAAAGACAACAAGAGTAAACAAAAAGACTAGCTAGAATGAGAAAAAAAGCTAAAAAGGAAGCCATGGCAGAAGCGAATAGAGCATCTATTTGGCGTACTTTGGGTGAATACTCTACACTTATTGCTCAAGAGAACACTTCAAGTATAGTGAATCCTCCTATCCAAGAAAACAATTTTGAGCTCAAACTAGCTCTTATTTAGTTGGTTCAACATGAGCAACACAGTGGAAATGATGAAGAAGATCTAAATCTGCATATTTTCAATTTTCTACAATTGTGTTACATCATCAAGATTAATGGGATAAGTGTCAATGCCAATAGAGTCAAGCTCTTCAGATATTCCTTAGTGGATAAAGCTAAAATTTGGCTTTAGTCTCTACTTAACGAGAGCATAACCACATGGGATGACTTGGCTCACAAATTCTTTGCCTAATTTTTTCCTTTATCCAAGTATATAAAGATGAGATGTGAGATGACTTATTTTGATCAAAAGGATGTAGAGTCATTATATGAATCATAGGAGAGATATAAAGAAGTGCTAAAAAGATGCCCAACTCATGGTTTTGATGAATTCCAACAAATTCATTTTTTTTACAACCATTTGAATCTCTCTACTAGAGCTATGGTTGATGCATCGGCCACTTGTATCTTCTTGAATACTAAAACTCTCGAAGAGGCTCAATAATTGTTAGAGACAATGGCTAAAATGAATATCAAATGTCTAATGAGAGATCTACGGTGAAGAGAAGAGTAATGGAATTGGATCTTTTGGATGTCATCCTTGCTCAAAGCAAGACCTTATATCATCAAATGGCTAGTCTCATCAAGCAAATTGAAGTATTCAAGTTAATGTAATGAATTTTCAACAAATGGTGTGTGATTTTTGTGAAGGCAATCATCCTAATAAGACTTGCGAAGCTAATAGTCTAGGTGTGACATCCCAAGAGCAAGTTAATTATATAGGGCAACCTCCAATATTCCAAAATAATCCCTATTCCAACACATATAATTCGGGATAGAGAAATCACCCTAACATTTCATGGAGCAATCAAGGAGCACAATAAAATAGCCAATAGGGCACCTCTTTCGAAGCTACTATAGAAAAACTCTCTCAACACACCTTAGATTTCATACAAGAAATAAAGGCATCTATCCTAAACTTAGAGACACATGTTGGAAAACTCTCAAAGTAAATAGTAGAAAGGACAAAAGGTACCCCACCAAGTGATATTGTGATTAACCCGAAGGAATAATGTATGGCAATTACTCCAAGTAGTTGAAAGATAATTGATCAATAGCAAGTAAAAAGAGAACTTCCTCAGGCCAAATTTCATTCACGATTATTCCACATGATGAAAAGACTAAGGAGAAGAAGAAAAAAGAGATTGATTGGGATAAGCCCTATGTCCCATCACCACATGAATGAGTTTCTTATCCTTAGCTATTGAAGAAGCAGAACCAAAAGAAACAATTTCCTATAATCACTCAAAGTGGTACAAGCTTGAAGAGGAAGTTAAGAATCCTATAAAGAAGTTCATTCGTAAGAATGTGGGTAAAGAAAAAGAGAAAGACACAAAGAGGGTGGTAAGCATGTTACATGGAAAACCTAGTATACCTTCCCTTCCAGTCCCTAACCAAAGTGTCAAGGCCAAGCATGACCATGAATTTCATAAATTCTTAGATATGTTTTGGCAGCTACGTATCAACATTACATTTGCAGAAGCTCTAGAACAAATGTCTTGATGTCTCAAATTTATGAAAGAGCTTTTATCTAGGAATAGGAAGCTAGAGAATGGCATCACTGTGACACTTATTAAAGAACGCAATGCTATTTTAGAAATGAAGTTGGCACCGAAGCTTAAGAACCCCGATAGTTTCATCATTCCTTGTAATATTTGTGCACAATTTTCAGAAAAGTACTTTGTGATTTGGGTGCTAGTGTAAACTTGATGCTATTATCCATTTATGAACAACTAGATTTAGGAGATCCAAAACCCACCTTCACCATGTTGCAACTTGTCAATAGGCCATATTTATATCCTTAAGGTGTAGTACAGGATGTACTTGTAAAGGTGTATAAATTCATTTTTCCCATGGATTTCTTCATTGTAGATATGGATAAGGACCACCATATTCCATTGATCTTTGGGAGGCCATTTTTCGCAACATTCAGAGAATTGATTGATGTACCCGAGTTGAAGTCATTTTGAGGTTGAGTGGAGATCAAATGACTATCAATGCTTTTGCTAAGTCTACGCCAACATCATATCTCTATGCCGCCTATCAATTTCATTAAAGATAAAAATCACATGGATTTAGCTAGTAAGGGTTCCCCACCATTAATTGATGTTGAAATAGAGAAAGTTCCTCCCACTATGCTTGATTCATTGAAAATTTGACCCTCATCTTTTGATTAATTAAAACCACCATAGTCTGTTGGAATCTCTCATGCTAAAGAGTATTCAAAATAGCCAATACCATTTGGAGTTCAAAATGCTCTTGGAGGCACCTCTAGTTATTGACCAAGGATCAAAGTATTACTTTGGAAAAGGGAAGAAGTCATCCTTTTTCTCTTACTTTAAGCCACCTTGGTAAGCTTAACTAGTATAATCGAGCTAAGGACTATAAACAAGCGCTTCTTGAGAGGCAACCCAAGTCTATTACTTTCTTTTGTTTTAATTTCCTTGCTTTTATTTATTTTCATTAATTCATTTTACCTCTTTTATGTGGGCACCCTTCAAGCTTAATTCAAATATTCAGAGCAATTAGGGAGATGAATTTGTGGTTACAAGCAACATGAGTTAAAGCATACTACAAAAGAAGAATACCCATAACTTTTATAGGCTTTTCTCTCATAATTTTGTGTGAATTTGGGATGTTAATTTGATGAACTTATATGTCTATTTCTTATATAGATTGTAATTCTTACATGTGATCAATGGTTTTGGTGAAAATTTCAATGAGCCGAGATGAATGGGTATAAAGAATTGTGTTTTTAAGTGCTTAATAATGTTTTTTTTACAAGTCTTAACATGTAGAAAAATTCTTAGCTTGGAGTCATATGAATGATTTTAGGATCCTTGGCAAAATGATCCACACCATGGGTGTGGAATAGGCCACAACGGTGTTGGAGACAAGGTTCAATAAGTGTGGAAATAGAACGATCCACGCCCATGGCATGGTACACAGTACAGGCATGGCTTGGAATGCATAAATTTTTAGAAACCTCTAGCAGAATGATCCATGACCAAGGCGTGGTACACACCACAAGTGTGATATAATTTTAAAGAATGGGCAAAATGAACCACGACCAAGGCATGGTGTACCACGGCTGTAGAGCCAAACACATAAAAAAAAAGAGGGTAAAGCCATGGGGATAGTCACATCCGTGGACGAGAGAGTCTTTTCTCACAAATTCACCTGGAGTTGCATGCTTGTGTAGGATGCCTAGGCGACGATTTAACTTATAATTGCATACTATATGCTCTTCTTATAAAAATGCGAAGTACGTTTCTTTATCCAAGTAGATGTGTTGGTGATGGTCCAATTCATACCTAAAAACTTACCATGAAGTTATATGGATGTAAATTGATTCAAGAGTTAAGACTTAACATGAGGGTCAAAGGGCACGATTACATTTATTTTCTCAAGTGGGATTTGGTAGTATGGTTATGATAGGCATTAAAGTTTGATCAATGTAG
Source organism: Ormosia semicastrata (assembly GCA_029884595.1). Lineage (NCBI taxonomy): Eukaryota > Viridiplantae > Streptophyta > Magnoliopsida > Fabales > Fabaceae > Ormosia > Ormosia semicastrata. Next base: position 5,556,650 of record JAQQTO010000022.1, on the reverse strand, counting down.
GCATTGCACCCAATTCTTTTAAGAGCTTTAAAGTTTTCATCCATCAAACACTTATAGTTTTTGCTTTACGATTTGGACATCATGTTATGCTTAGTATGGATTTGGATAGTTGGCTATCATGAAAATCAATCTTGATTCTATAATTATTGTCTTGGTTTGTTTAGGGTGGCCAACTAGATAGATCTTGATAATTAATTATATGATAAGCTCTTATTATATTGGATGCGACTATTGTGCCTTTTATCTTTTGCTTTCATGGGTGTCTATTATTATTATTTCTGTCCTTCATTTGTTATTACTTGATTATTAATGTATATTCTTGTTGCTTTTCTATTTGAGCTTTGTGGTGCAAGCATAGTAACATTGAGGACAGTGTCAGTTTTAAGTTTGGGGGGATTAATTAGTGCACATTTTTTTTGCTTTATTTATGTTTTCGTTAATAGTTTAGTCATTGAGTCAGCTTAAGTGCCTTCCTGAATTCAAAACATTTACAAGGAGATGTAAATAGTGTAGGCTAACCAAAAAATTAAAAATTTAAAAAACTAAAAAAATAGATAAATAAAACCCCTTTGAGATTATACAATTTGCATTGAAAGATGATTAAAATAGCTAATACCAGTGCAATTATTAATAGTTGAGAGAAGTGTGGATGAAATAAAATTTATTATTGTTATTTGTGTTCACTCAATGCATTTTTATCAACTTTTGCTTGTGATCAACAAACTTGTTTTATTGGATTTATGAGTTATTGAGTTGGCATGTGTATATGAAGTGATTTACTAGTTTCCTCCCTAGTCTTTTGATAACAATATATTTTATATATTTTATAATCTTCTCATTGGGTTTCTTAAGGTTCAATTAGGCTTAATTATGTTAGTTTTGTCACATTCTATGATATTGAGCTTTATTGGATCATTGAAAGAATTATTGCATGAAATAGCCTTAATTTATCTTTTTGGCAGTATTCAGTAAACTGGCTATAATTTGAGTTGCAAATATCTAGTTTATGTGATTCTAGTTTTGTAGGAAATCTAAGACAATTCCCTACAACTTTCATGAAGACCTCAAAGGCCTAATCACACGATTGGATAACTCAAATTGGAGTTGAAGCAAGAACTAGGGTGTTGATCCTGACAACTTGACCTATGCATACTGTTCATGACATATCTCAGGCTATATAATTCTAAATAGGCTGATATTTTGATGGTTGATATTTAAGACCAAAATCTACAACTTTCATGTTGAACACTTTTCCAGATTCTGAGGTCTAATAGGTCATATTGGGCTTTAAAATCAGAACAAAGGAACAGAACCTGGGCCTAAATAGTATGTAGTAATTGGGCCATATCTCGGGTTATAGTTGGTCTTTGGAGCTAAAATTTTACCAAAAAATATTTAAGATTCATATCTACAACTTTCATGAAGACCATTTGTTGAAAAAATAACGTATTCAATTACTTCAGAACTAAATAATTTCAGAAATAAAGAATCTCCATAATTTTTCACTCATCAAAAGTCATTTGGAATTTTCCACTCATTTTCCACTCATCCACTCACCATGAATCAGCCCCTTTGTCATTTTGTATCCCTAATCCTCTATAAAAGGCACCATTCGCAGATCATTTAAGGGGTCTTGGTCGTAGAGGCCAAGATCATGTTATTATATTATTTGTTTATCTTATTGTAATTTTCTTTTGTTCTAAATTGAAATTATGTTCTTCTTCTTCTTCTTCTCTCTTCATTTCTTCTTGTCTATGAGTAACTAAGTTTCATTTTACTTAGTTGAAAGGGTGAAGCTCTTGGTAATGAAATAAGGTTAGATTCATTTCTTTCTTGTGCTTAAATGATATATTTTCAAGTAGTCATTATACGTGTTATATTTTGTTTTCAATCAATTTAGAAATCCTCCTTGTAAAGTGGAGATCTTGATTTGTTGTAGACAAGATTTTGACACAATGAATTTTTGATCCCATTTATGAGTGGTGGTGTTAATAGATGATTAAAGAAATCATAATATAATTACGTATATAATTTTTAATGAACTTTGAACGTTGTATTTTCTAATTGGAACCTCCATTATGTGTAGATTCTAATTGAGTTATAAAAAGAATTAATCTTATTCTTATTTTATTTACCAAGAGTGGATCTCCTAACCCAAGTAAGTCTTTTTTATCTGTGATCAAGTTTTATCACTTTTATTGTTGTGACAAAATGTTTACTTTACGTCAAAGAATTTTTCTTCATCAATTCCCTATGGATCAACCTCGGACTCCCGAGAATTTATTACTTGAAATGACCTGCACTTGGATTTACAACTTTTAATCCGCATCAAATTTTTGGCACTGTTGCTGGGAACTTGATTTGAAGAATAAATTTATGGTGTAAATATTTTGTATATATATTTATATTTTTTTCTGTGGATCTTGTACATATATATGTATATATTTTCTTCTACTCTTTTAATTTTTTTCTTTGTACTTACTAATGTACTAACTTAGTAGGGGAAACTCTCCCTTAACCCTCGATAATCTACAATCATTAATGAAATAATCTTTCTTCTTCTCTTCTCTCTTGTTAGAGCAAAAAATCGGCTTGCCGATTTTTTGATTTTCATATTTTAAATTTACTTTCTGTAATTTACTTTCTACACTTTATTTTTTATACTTTATTTCTAACTTTCTAACTTACTAACCTACTAACCTTTTAATTTTCTTGCTTACTAACTTACTAACTTACTAACTCTCTTACTAACTATCAAACTTTTTACTTTATTAGCTATCTAACTTTTTACTTTACCTGCTAACTAACATTTTAATTTATCTGCTTACTAACTTTTTAATTTATCTGCTTACTAACTTATTTGGTGGTTAGTTTATACCATACCTTTGTTAATATTTATTTGGTGATCGGTTTATATCACACCCTTGTTAATTTTTATTTACTATGTGTTAATATTTATTTGGTAGTTGATTTATACCACACCCTTGTTAATATATTTTTTTTTATGGTTGATTTATACCACACCCTTGTGAATATATATTTGGTGGTCGGTTTATACCACATTCATGTTAATATATTTAATGGCAGGTTTATACCGCCTACTTGTTAATATATTTTTTTTACCATAGTAGGTTTACCGCCTACTTTTTTATATTATTTTTTTTACCATGGCAAGTTTATTGCCTATTTGTTAATATATTTTTTTGGAAGGTTGACCTTTGTATATATTTTTATTTTATTCTTCTTATTTCTTATTCTCTTTTGTCATGTGTAGTTAAATTCGTGTGTTTCTAGGGTGAAGATGTAACTTGATTCAATCGACATGTACTAAAATTGGAATTTTAATTAATTTCTTTTTTATTCAATTTGAATGCTTATTATGATTCTTAATGGTTTTATGAATTGGCCACTCATAAATTGATCTAGTGAGGTGTATGTCGAATCGGAAGGTTTGTATATGACCTAGATCATAAATAATAAGTGTCATGATTTATAATCATCTAGGAATGAAGGTTATAGGTTGTGTGGGAGAATTGTGATATTTTCCATGAGAGTCCATAGAGTAAAGGTCATGCCTTTAAGAGTTAAGTTTTGACCAAGGAATTGAGTTTTAATTAATTACTGGATTCTCCCCATCAATTGAATGATTAGAAATTAATTAGAATGAAGGTCCCAAAACTACTTATGTCTATGATAGATTATTGAATTAAGTGAAGTCAGATCCCTAGTGTTTTAATTTCATATGTTTACATCCTTAATATGTTTTACATTCATGTGTGTTGTTCTCTCTTTTCCCTCTTAATTTTGTGCATTTTAGTATTTTTTTCCCTCTTAATCAACTACTTTATTTCTTTGACTATTCGATGCACTTGTCGATTTTCTCAACAAGTTTTTGTAAACCGGTGAATTTTATTGCTTCTAGAATTCAACATCATAATAAAAGATAAGAAAGAACCCAAAAATATTATTGCAGATCATTTGTCCACACTTACAACAGACTTATATTTTGATATCACACCTATTAATGATTATTTTCTTGATGAATTTTTATTTCTGTCAATTTCATATCTTGGTTTGCTAATATTATCAATTTGCTTGTAACAAGCGATGTCGTTCTTTGGGGATGATTTTCGTAAATAGAAAAGATAAAATATTCTTCATTAAGAATAGATTGAGTAAGGAGTCATTAGATGATATCTTATTAACTCTTGAGATGCATTCTTGTAGAGTTGTGCATTGCGAACTTCTTATTTTGTGGAATATCTTCAGAGATGAGCAAAAGCGTTAAAGTCTTGGGAATCTGACTCAAAAAGACCATATTTGCTAATTTATAAGAAAATTGGATGGGAAGCTTATCCTCAACTCATAGAAGGCGTTTAAACTGTTACTGGACATAAAATTAGAGGAAAATGTGAGCCACAATCACAACAATATGTATATATTATCTTGTTCTTCTTCTAAAAAAAAGAAAAAAAAAAGAAAAAAAGGGTGACCTTTTGTGTACTCTGTCCTTAAATGGATGGAGAACCCCTAACATTAGGGCTTCAAATCAAATGGAGAGCCCCTAACCTTAAGGCTTCAAATCAAATGGAGAGCACTTAACCTTAGGGCCTCAGATCAATTCCCTAAGGGTTAGACCTGTCATTGACTCGGGTGGACCTTTGCACGCCAGTCCGTAAATAAGGTTCGTGTGTCATGCTCTGTAGAGAGCCACGCAAGCATTCTTAGGTTTTAACTGTAGGCTCTGCTTATTAATGGACAGATAGAAGCGTTCTGTGTTTGCATTCTTGTATGACAATGCCTCTGAGCTCAATTCCTGGTATTGATTTATTGGGTTCCTGAGCGGACCTCTCACTGGTTGTGGTTGTTGGTGGTAGCTGTTAGATTTATGCACTTTAATTAGTTGTGTCGTAGCTCAATCCAAAATATCCCACAAGCAGGAGGGAGAAGAATTCTAAGATTGGCTGAGCTGTCTTAGTATTACTACACTCATGACACGCAATATAAAGATACGCCTTAAAAACTGTACATAAAGGTATGTCATCATTTGTTATTATAATTTTATCTTTGTATGATTTTGTTGTATTTTGATTTTGGACAGATGATCCTTTAAGTGGGGTCCTTTAGGGGTTTCTAGACTTCTTTACCTTGATGGTTTTCTTGAAGTAAAAAAAAAACAAAAACAAAAAAAACAACAAAAAAATATTTGTGTTTCTTAATTTCAAACTTTTCTAACAACAGCCAACCTACCTATATAGGTGCTATCATTACCTTTTTCCATTCTCTTCCCTATTTAAACACTTCATTTTCTTCACTTTCCTCCAACTCATAATCATTCAAAGGGAGTGAGTGTAGAAATGGAGGGTCTTCTTCTTCTGTTCGTAGATTTACAAATATCTGTGTATTTTGTGGGTCAAGTTATGGGAAGGGTTTAGAGTATGTAAATGCAGCAAGCACTCTTGGTCGAACACTTACTGCAAGAAAAATTCATGTAGTATATGGGGGAGGTAACATTGGGTTAATGGGGGCTGTATCACTTTCTGCACATATAAGAGGTGGTCAAGTTTTTGGTGTCATTCCTGAACCTTTAACTCGAATGAACATCATTGGAAAGACAATTGGGTTGGAACTTTAAGTATCATCTATGTATGGATGAATGAAGGCAATGCTTGAAAACTCTGATGCATTCATTACCTTATCGGGTGGTTTTGGTACTTTAAAAGAAGTTTTTCAAATTTTTTCTTGGGCCCAACTGAACATCCACCATAAACCCATAGGTTTGTTGAATGTTAATAATTTCTTTGATCTTTTGTTATTTTTTCTTGACCATGCTATGAAACAGAAATTTATCATATCTTCGGCAAGATGACTCCTTATTTCTGCTTCCATTGTTAATGAGTTGATTGATAAATTAGAAGTTTTTGTTTATGAACCTGAACCAGTAACAGCTCAGATAGATTGGTCAGAAGGAAGTGATGAGGGAAGTAGTATGAAAAGCAAGTCAGATCAAACACTCTAACTATTTAAATAATTACAAGCTTTAGTTTTATTCATCGTACTTTGTTTCTGTTTATATTTATGTAAGGTTTCGCTTTTCAGTAATTGTAACAACAGGTAATATCTTTTATCCTTTACCTAACTATATTTTGACATTGAGGACAATTTTGTGATCTGGTTGGGGGGAATGATGGTTGAGAAAAGTAAAAAAAAAACCCAAAAAAAAATTAAGAAATGTGTTTATTAATATATTTGTCATGTTTATATATTTGTCATCAATTTGCTAATAGCTAAACCAATTAAGGATGGCAGAGTAAGGAGTAAATTTTGCTCTAGAGGTAATTTTACTCTTGAGACGCATCTAAATTGGGGTAGTAACTATTTTGTGTAGAAGTAGCAAATGAATTCAGGGATCATGGCATGGTTGAATAAATTGTCGTCTTTCTTAAATTTCACATGTTTGGTTATGGATTTTGAATTGATAAATTAAGAATGATAGATATATGTCTTGTGAGATTTTGAGCCTATCGATGAATGGATTGAATATCTGTACCATTCTCTTCTTTCTTGTGTTATTTTTTTTCACTCATGGAATTGTTACTCTAGAACTTGCTTTGATTCTTTTTGAGGCTACATTTTCACATGCATACATAAATGTGATTGAGACATTTTCTTGAAATAGCTACTTTGACCAAATAGTCAACCTTGCATATTTTTCCTTGTGTACCCCCTTTGAGCTTATTTGACCATTCCTTATTTCTAACTCATAACGTGCCTTAAAAAAAATTATATTCTTACCTAACCTTAGGGAATAAGAGGGCATTGACTTCGTTATTGGTTGAGTTTTTTAATAAGAGTGGGGGTGTGTGTGCAAAATGTTCCAAAAAAAAAAGAAAAAAAAAAGGAGAGCTGACCACCGTTGTAATCAAAGAATGCACCTTGTGACATATTCATACCTAGAATGAGAGTGGATGCTTGGAAACTGTTAGTCATGGCAACCATTACCCAAGAGGGGGGGTGAATTGGGTATTAAAAACTTTTCACAAAAGCTCTTAAAATAAATACAAATATTTAAGTTATTAAATAAAAGAGAAAGAATTGCAAGATGAAGAATAAAAGCTTTAAGAATAGCAAATAAATAAATGTGCAATAATATAAAATTACGTAAAATAAAGATTGCATAAAATAAAGAGATAAAGAGAAGAAGAGCAGGCACGATATTTATCCTGATTCGACCACCAACCACTTGTGGTCTACGTCTAGTCCCCGAAACACAGTTCGAGATTTTCCACTATATGTACAAGCTTCAATAGGTGCTTGCAACCGTTACATAAAAGAGCACTTTTCACACACAGAAAAACTCTACCCCTGTGCTAAAGTCTCAGCCTGCAAGGATACCTCACCCTTATACAAACCTTAGAAGGATATCTCACCCCCTTTACAAACTTTGAAGGATACCTCACCCTCAATACAGAAGAATAGAAATTATAGATGGATAGAAACTCTCACTCAGAGCAAATTATACAATTTGAAGTGCTAAGAGGCTCTCAAAGGATATCTCAAAGTTTTAGCAAAAAGAGCACAGAAAATAGGCGTAAAATATAAATCACATTTTTCAGAGCAAGCGCAAAGTAAACAAATACCTGGGGTATTTCAGATGAGACCCACGGTCTCTATTTATAGAGCCAGATAGAAAATAGTCGTTGGGTGTAACTAAATCCATGATTATTACGAGAATATGTCTGTTAGTTTCTATATCAGTATTCGTAAAAGCCCGAGGTTATTCGAATAGCATAAACCATTATTCGAATAACACTGTTCATAAAACCATCGTAAAAAGCAAACTGACATGGGTTATTCGAATGACCTTAAATTTATTCGAATAACTCTTTAACAAACAGAGTTCTGAAAAACTAGGATTATTCGAATAACTACTGAGTTATTCGAATAATTCATTTGAGAGAAACCTTTCTGGAAGTCCATTTATTCGAATAAACATTTGGTTATTCGAATACACGTTTAATTATTCGAATAAAACGTTAAAAACACGTTCAGTAACATTTTTTAAGTCATGTTATTCGAATAACCCTTTGGTTATTCGAATAAACCATTAAAAACTCGGTCTGATATGATTTTTGTGGTGTGTTATTCGAATAACATATGCTTTATTCGAATAAACCACTCAGATTTCGAAAACTGACTTTAAATTGTCATAACTTCTTCATTTCTTATCCATTTAAAGCAAATGACCAGCCATTGGAAAGATCTTTGAGTCTATTTTCAAATGAAAGATTTCAAAACAAAACTCAAAGTATTTTAAAAGATATGATTAAAAGAGTGACCAAAGGTCAGTTTTGTAAAACTCAAACTTGGCTATTTTTCATAAATTTGAGCTACCGCCATAAATAACTTTTCAAAAATTATTTGTTGTGTATTTTAGCATAGGAAAATCATTTGTAAAAACATATTTGAGATATCCATAAGGCTTCATATATAAAGACACTAAGTCCTATAAGCTATACCATTTAATCTTCCTTTGGACTTGGTCTTTGACATGACTTTGATGTTTATCAATACCTTCATGAAATAGGCATTCACATTCTCCTTTGTGTTGAGCTTAATTGAGATCTTTTACTTTCTTGTTGCAAGCTCACTCTTGGTACTTAGACTATCCTACAAAGTATCACTCACTCAAACAAGCATAGTTAGTCCAAAAACATAATTTAATATCTTCATATGCATGAATCATAAATATATAGCTTTAGTTAGTTTAACATGCATATAAGACATTCATAGACACATCCAAATAAGATATTTATTAAATATTAATGGATATGCTCTATATAGAATGCAACAAAGAGTATAAGCAAGATATTCTTTTTGTCTTGTATTTGTCATCATCAAAACTTAACATATAAAACCATTTAGGGCAAACTTATTTCCACAATCTCCCCTTTTTTGATGATGACAAATCACCAAAGAAAAATATGTTGAGCAATATACAAGAATTGATATTTATGTAAGCATATCAAGCAATTGAGCACAAGAACATATTTTTCTTTCTAATTTTCTCTCCCCCTATTTGACATCAACAAAAAGGCTTAGGAAGGAAAGATAATAATTTTCTCTCCCCTTATAGATAAAACTCATGTTGTCAAATAGATGAAACGATCATGCTTTCAAGATATATAAGATTATTCATACAATGCTTGTCATATTTTTGTATGTCAACATTTTGCATATGATAACAATAAAACACTTTATGTAATCAAACAAAGATGTAAGATAAGAGATATAAACAACTCAAGAGCTGGACTCCCCCTCAAAATATGCATAATATCAAAAGTATTTTAGAAGGAAAAACATATATTCATTGAAAAGCATCTAATCATTTAAGATTAATTTATCAACAAGTATCATACAATCCATATCATATAAAATACCACAATAACTTAGGCATAGAGATACTTATTGAGATAGATGAAGAGTGATGCTTCTTTAGAATGTTCTTCATTTATTTGTCCTTTGAGTTTGAGCTTTCTTCCATTGAGTTTTCATCCCATTGCACTAGAAGAAAGCCTTCTTTATCTTCCTCTTCATTTGAATTCCATTCAACTTTTCTCGTTTATCCACATATGCTTGTATGTAAAAATCTGATAGCTTTATTTGAAACACATAGAGAGACTTGCAAATCTAACTTTAAAAGTCTTCTAAAACATAGGTTAACATCAAATATCATGTAAGTCCATTTATAAGCATAATTTTGATTGATATATAATTTAAAACATGTGTCACATTATCAACCATGCAATATTAACTTTAACAAGAATGTATGAAGTACATATGAACTTGAATAAAATATTTAAGCATTTTAAGGCATGATTCAAGAAACATATGATTATCATCAAAACTTATTTAGGAATTTTTAGGCAAATAATGATCATGTTAGGCATGTAATATTAAGTATGGAATTTTAGTGCTCACACATGCCAAGAACAAAAAGTCCCTTATTGTAATGAAAGAATTGAAAAGCCATGGAGCTATAACTTTTGAAATCATTTACTTGTTTTCAAAATTTAACATATCTCAGAACACCTAATTTTGACCTAGGGCTAAAAAAAAAAAAAAAGACAAAAAAAAGAAAAAAAAAACAAAACAAAAAAAATAAAAAAAATAAAAAAAAAAAAAAAAAAAAAAAAGAAAAGAAAAGAAAAAAAATCAAAAAATTGTTGTTCACCTTTTTGGCCCAAATACATAAGCCCCAAAAAAAATCATCAAAAAAATAAAATAAAAAAATTACTCATCCACATTTTTGGCATTGTTCTAACCCAAAGGTATAAGCCCACATAAATAATAATAATAATAATAATAATAATAATAAAATATAAAAATAAAAAAATAAAAAAAAAATAATTAAAAAAAAGATTTGTTGCTGATTTGTCCTTCTTATTTTGGTAAAAAAAATTAGTTTGTCTCTTCTTTGCATTTGTTTTTTTTCCTTTCTAGGGCATGCAATTTCAGAGGCTCACTCACGTAGCTCAAGCAAGCACACACTGTTGCAGGGGACAAGGCAGCTTTATCCCACTCACTCACGTCCTCACCTGCACGTAGCACACACCACTCACATACTCACCTGACACTGCTGTGCACTCCCGCTCACTCACGTACTCACCTGCACTGCAGCACACACACACCCACTCACATATACTCACAGGAACATAGCAGAAAGAAGGGAGACAGATGATATAAAAACTGAGGGGTGTTGTGAAGAAAAGGACTTTTTTTTTTTTGGTTTTCTTTCATTCGACCACCCTCTTTGATCTTCCCCAAACCAGCCAAATCCTAACCCTCCATAATCACCATTACACCAGCAGCTGCCCTACCATCATCAGGGGCATAAAGAGAGGAAAGCTTAACAAAATCAGAGGAGAGCAGAGAAGGTGAAAAGGGGGAAGAGAGTTGCTTCAGCAAAGGAAAGAAGATTGATGACTTTGAGCTGATCTCTGGTGGTAGTTAAAAAAAAGGGGACAGAAATACTGGGGAGGCTTCTGGGAATGAAAGGGATTTTTGATTCTTTTTTGAGTTGAGTTTGCTATTGGTAGCACAGAAGAGGTAAGCCCTTCCTTACCACTATCCTTGCACTGTTGTGAGTAAATATGTAGTGTTCAAATGCATGCTTTGATCCTGGCTGTTTAATTATGTTGCCCATCTTCTTTTCCTATTCATTTTTTTTAAAGACATGAGCACCATACACACACTGGCATTCCTCCCTTTCTGCAACACAGTTCTCAAACCACCATGAACTCATCTTCACCTCCAGAAAACCGTAACCACCACCTTCAATATCCACATGAAATCACCCCTCATACCTTCTCCACCGACCATCGAATTCCCCTAAATCATGAACCCAACCACCATATCCTCACCACCGACCGTCGGATCGCACCGAAACTCCATCACCATCTCTTTCAACCAACTACCATGCAATCGGAAACCATCATACCCTCTCCACCGACCGTCGAATCCCCCCTAAACTATGAACCCAACCACCATAAGCTCTCCATCATCACACCGTAACCACCACCTTCAATATCCACATGAAATCACCTCTCAAACCCAACCTATACCCGACCGTCGAACCCCAACCGTGACCCTAACTCTTTCACCATCCTTTTCACCGACCGTCGAACCTCAAATCGATCACTACCCTCTCACCTCCAATACACCTACCATCTTCAAAGCCTCCATAATCCCCCCTCACCCAAGCAACTTCCATAACCTCTCCAAACACTACCGAACCCAACCGAACCGACCATCGAATCGTAACCCTTCAAACTAAATCCTCTCTCACTCGACGGTCGAACCGTGAACTCTACTCCCTCACCGATGACTCATCTAAAACTTCACCAACCAACTTCACAAACACCATCATACCCCCACCGACCGTTGAACTACACCACTATGACCTTCAACCAACTTCACAAACACCATCATATTCTCCCCACCCGACCGTCGAACTACACCACCGTGACCTTCAACCAACTTCACAAAACACCATCATACCCTCTCTACCGACCGTCGAATCACACCACTGTGACATTCATCGACCAACTTCACCGACACCTTCACCATCCCCTCACCGACCGTCTAACCTCAAGAATCAGATCCCTCCTCCCAACCGACCGTCGGACCCCAAAACAGAACCACCCCATCTTCACCTCCAACCGATTGTCGAACCCTAAAACAGAACCATCCCATCTCCTCAAACCGACCGTCGGACCCCAAAACAGAACCACCCTATCTTCACCTCTAACCGATTGTCGAACCCCAAAACAGAACCATCCCATCTCCTTAAACCGACCGTCGAACCTCAGGGTCCAAATCCCTCACCAAACATCCCCTGGGGTGTGCTCTGTTATTGTTATCCAAGTCTCCAAACTCTTTTTTTCCTGTAAATTGATTTGTTGACTGTCTTTTGGGGTTTGAGTTTGAATCACATGGGCTGCTATCCATTTCATATTAAAGCAATAATGATATACTTTTGGTAAAAAAAAAAAAGAAGGGTAAAAGAATATAAAAATAAAAATCTTTTAATCCATGCAATGACCGATGATGATGATTGAATAACGAATGCTATCTTCATTATCTTTTGGATCATAAGGGTTTATTGAGTAGCCTAGTGCTAACTTGAATCCTGTGCAAAGAAAAAAATAAAATAAAACAAATAAAATAAAAATAAAAAGCTTTTAATCCATGCAATGATCGATGATGATGATTGAATAGCGAATGCTATCTTCATTATCTTTTGGATCATAAGGGTTTATTGAGTAGCTTAGTGCTAACTTGAATCCTGTGCAAAGAAAAAATAAAATAAAATAAAAAAATAAAAATAAAAATCTTTTAATCCATGCAATGACCGATGATGATGATTGAATAGCGAATGCTATCTTCATTATTTTTTGGATCATAAGGGTTTATTGAGTAGCCTAGTGCTAACTTGAATCTTGTGCAAGAATGGATTCGCTTTCATTTTTTTATTAAAACCAATCAACTCACACTTATTTTATAAAGAACTAGGTAACTTTGAGTTCCCCATTGCACCAGGGGATACGTAGGAGCAGAATTTCATTTCTGTCAAGCCAAAATTAAATTTTCATAATTTTGTGGTTTCATTTTTATAAATAGTTACAATGTTTTGTAAAAAGGGGTAAAATAAATATTTTCAAGGATTATTAAGAATTTGCACATTTAACTTAAGGTACCGTCTTAGGACGGGTGTGTTAGGGGTGCAGTGGGATTAAGTTTCCACCATTCCCTAAGCATAACCGACTCCCGAATCCAAGCTGGTTTCAAAGACCGTTTTCAAAGAAAGGTTTTCTAATTTTTCCTAAGTTAAAATAAAATTGGTGGCGACTCCATTTGCCATTTTCATATTTTAAAATTCTTTCGAGTTGCTATGTTTCGCCGCGATTCCCGGTCGCGACAGATGGCGACTCCACTGGGGATTTGATGAGTCAAGCCTGTTGTTGTTAGCTGTACAAATTGTTAATAGTTTTTATTTATTTATTTTACCCTTTTTATCCTTGTTTTTGTTTTCTTTTTGTTTGTAAATGGATTTTATTTATTTTGTTCTATGTAAATATCTGGTAGCGTTATTCTTGTGTTTGTTTTGACATGATATACTTGTATATATTTTGTACTTAATTGTGCATAATTGTTAAAATCGTAGGGTAGATGATTGCTGCCTGCCTATTGTATATATGTTTTTGCAGGTTGGGGGGTAGTTTCTTTTTAAATTTTTGTACAGGTTTGTATGCTCCCTCACACACATCACCGTCACTTACCTCACACACTTTTTGGGCTCTATACCCGAGTCTGTGCGAAGCCAAGGAATAGGAGGAGTCTCGACTTTTGTTATTGAGGGGCTTTATGCTCACTTGACATTTGTTGAGACACCACTCAGATTGTTACTAATATCATGAACTAATCATATTGAGAGGGTTTATCCCTACTTGTGATTAATTCATGATTTGGGACCTTGTTTTTATAGATAAGGGCAATCTGGGAACCGTGACTTTTAGAAGTTTAGACCATCCTGAAAAATCTTGCACTGATAGGTTGAAAATAGTGACTGTCAAATCTTAAGTTCCACTTGACTAGGGCACAAAAGGGAGTGTACTTCTTTTCCTTCTTTATTTATCTGTTTCTCATATCATTCATTTTTGCATAAAAAAAAGAGAAAAAATATATAAAAAGAAAAAAAGAAAAAAGCTATTCATTGCTTGCATTTCATGACATTGCATTTCAAAAAAAATAACTTGCATTTCATGACATTGCATTTCAAAAAAATGATACCTTGCATCCTTATGACATTCATTGCATAAGAAGAAAAAAGAGAGGGGATATCTCATCTTGCATTGTCATAACCCTTTTAAAAAAAAATGTATTTGCATGTCATGCATTATCCTTTGGGTTTACAACCCTATAAGGGTTTCTCCATGTAGATTGTTAGGATACATTCTTTAGAGTTACCTCGATAAGAGGTACCCTTAGAATGCACCATTCTTTTTCTGGCATGCTTACACTTTTTTAGTATTGTAGGGTGAGTTTGCTTGGTAAAGTGGAAAGATTGGTACTTATCCATAGCAAAGGATGGAAGAAAGGTGTCATGGGCAAAACACAAGCAATGCAAATTGACCACAAGAGGAACATGAAGATTGCGCTTAATGGCGTTGATCTGAGGCATGTGAGAGACATTACTCAACAGATGACTCCTGAATCTCGATCAGAGTTTTCGAGTAGGTATGGGCAGATCCTGGATTTATTGCGCATCACAGTTGAGGAGCCTATTTTGAGTGGCCTAGCTCAATTTTGGAACCAGTCGCTGAAATATTTCGAGTTGCCCGACCTAGATATTGCACCGACCATTGAAGAGTACGCTATCATGTTAAGACTCCCAATGAGCAAGCACCCAAATGTTTATCTTTACGGAGGGTATTATGTATCAGTAGGGAAGATAGCAGAACTGATAGGGGCTCAAACAAGTCAATTGGGCATGGAAAAAAGGGGAGGAACAGA
This sequence comes from Ormosia semicastrata, assembly GCA_029884595.1. Lineage (NCBI taxonomy): Eukaryota > Viridiplantae > Streptophyta > Magnoliopsida > Fabales > Fabaceae > Ormosia > Ormosia semicastrata. The sequence continues at coordinate 5,541,575 of JAQQTO010000022.1, read as the reverse complement.
AGGCTTGAAGAAAAGCTACCTTGAAGCACATCTTCAGTATCTAGCGCAACAAGGGAAGTGGGATTTCTTCAACAAAACACTGGCCTTAACCATCTTTGGGTTAGTGTTATTCCCATTTACCTCAGATATGGTAGATCAAGCAGTAATGGATGTATTCTTCAAGTTTGAGAGGCATAAAGCAAATCCAGTCCCTGCTATTCTTGCTGATACTTTCTTGACGACAGAAATCTATCATCAAAAGGGTGGTGGAAAGATTCGATGTTGTACACATATGTTGTACGTTTGGATCATAACAAACATGGATGTGCACAATCGCCTGGGACTCCTACCTGACCCGTTAAGGAATTTTGGTCGCATACCAGTGAAGCAACAAAAAGCTTATGAATGGAAAAATAAGTTCATGAGGAGGGGGCCAGATGCTTTCAAATGGGTATGCCCGTGGTATCATGGAGAAGAGATAGTTTTTAGCTGTGGTGACTTCCCTAATGTTCCTTTGATGAGCCCTAGAGGTGGTGTATCATACTCGCCAATCCTTGTGCTTAGACAACTCCGATGGACTCAATATGTGCCCAATGAAAAGCAACTTGAAGGGTTCAGCTTCTTATACCAGCAAGACGGAAGCACTACTAAGCGAGAAAAAGATATTAGAGATGCTTGGAAGAATATTCATATGGCAGGAAGAAAGGAATTAGGGAAGCATGTGGTGGTCTGTACCCCTGAATACTTGCAATTGAGAGAGGTAAGAAGGGTGCAAAATAGCATCCCTCAGACAGTTTCAGAGGATAAAGGTCATCCTCAGATCATACCTCAAATGGCCACCGAGATGGAAAGATTGAAAGCACAGATGAAAGCCTTGGAACAAGAAAAGGAAGCCGTTGAGCTAAAAGTAGTCATCCACCAGAGTCGATGCCAGAAGCTAGCTGATGAAGTTGAATATTTAAAAGACACATGTGCAGATATGGCTGAGACCCCAAGCTGAATAAAAAGGGCAAGGAAAGGAAAGGAGATAGAATTTGAAAAGGCCGCAACAGAAGTTCGTGAATTGCGAGCAAAGATAAGCGCTCAGGAAGAGACAATGGTGTTAGTTTTGCAAGAGAAAGGAAAGTTGGAGGCAAATGCTAGGGTACAAGATCGTAGAATGCAAGCCTTACAAGAAGCTCTGGCTGAAGCAAAGTGCCACTCTGACCAAGGACGGGCATTAGCTACCAAATATCGTGATGCACTCATGGAAGCAAACCTAGAGAATGAGCATTTGAAGCTGCAAATTCAAGAGTTGCGGCGAGACCATGAGCAGTGGAGACTCGAGGCCCAAAGACTAGTGAGGCAAAAAAAAGAATGGGCAGAAATATGGCAATCAGTAGCACAAGATCAAAGGGCTGAAAAAGAAGAATGGAAGAAGAAATATGAGAGCATGTCTGATAGTATGCAATATCATGCTGCATAACTGGTTGATCATTTTGAAGAGGCAGACCTTCAGATTCGACTGAATCCATTGTTACGGCTACCACAAAAAATAGCCGAGTTCATGAAATATTGTCGAGGTCTTGCTAAAGGTCTTAGGAAGAAACAAACAAAGTTGTTAATGTAATGTTGTTTATGTTACCTTTCGAGGAGTCTGAGACCTTGTACTGATTAAATTTTAAAATGAATATGAATGATCAATTGCGGTGTTTTGTTCCAAACATTGATTTTATTGTTTTGCACCTGGACATTATTCATTGAAGGGTGAATACCCTCTTGAATAGGCTGTCAATTGCGCTCTCGACCTGAGACAATTCATCCTTCAACGAAAGTATAGGAAGCCTAGTATTCAATGAAAGAATAACTGCATTGCCTGTAAAGATCCAAGAAGATAGCACCCATTGAGGAGAGAATACTCCCTTGGGATCGCTGTCAACCATATTCTTGCCTAAGGGATGATGAACCCGAAGTGCAGAATTTGGGATCCTGCATTGCTATTGAATGTCCGTGCAAATCTTTCCACAATCACCAAGCATCCTCACAATAGCGCTAACTTCTTCTTTCCTTTTCTTTGTTTAATGTTATTTTGTGTTAATAAATCAATTTGATTCAGGAATCATTGCGCGGCCTAGGAAAGAAGATATTAATCAAACCTGAGTTCACAATACCAGATCTTGGACCAGAATGGCTGCTAATAATCCTGAGGCGGGGAGAAATTTGAGCAGAGAAGTCGATGAAATGACAGGGAGGATAAATGAGGTGTCAGAAGCCCAAGTACGGTTGGAAGCGATATTACAAGACATGAGGGAGTCTCTTCACTTAATCAACGGGAATAGATGAACAAATGGGGTTGAAGCATATGTAAATGTGCCATCAATGACCGCCCCGACCTTCCCGGCTATTACCTCAGGCATCACTGAGGGGATCCATGAGCTGCCACCTCAAACGACACCGGTTGTCATACCTATTGGGGAGGGGTATCGCACTTTGGAAGGTGCCCATAATGAAGTTCCTGGTTATGCTGGCCCTACCTGGGAACAGCCTCATGTGTCCATTACAGGGCAAGCAACAATACCTCACTCTGGGAATAGCCACGTCATGACTGAGAAAGACAGGATGAGGGAAGAGTGGATGGAGAAAGCGGAGGAACAGATCAAGGCAATCAAGGGACCCAGTGCTTATGGGCCTCTGAGAATAGAAGAACTGTGTCCTACCACTGATGTCATAATCCCTAAAGACTTCAAGATTCCCGATTTTGCCAAGTATGATGGAAGTGGCAACCTTCGGTTTCATTTGATCAGTTATGGAACCAAGATGGCTGTTTGGTCCAAGGATGATAAGTTCCTCATTAGCTTTTTCCACGAGAGTCTTACAGGTCCTGCTTTAGAGTGGTATCTTCAATTAAACCATTCTAAGATTTCTCGTTAGACAGAATTGGCCGACCTATTCATGGACTAATACAAGTTTAATCTGGATGCAACTCTGACCCAGGAACAATTGAGCTCGATGCAGAAAGGAAGTGATGAACCTTTTAGACAATACGCACAAAGGTGGAGAGCTTTGGCAGCCCAAGTTCAGCCCCCATTGACACTATCTGAGATGTGTTAATATTTCCTGGGAACCTTGGGAAATCCTTTTATCGGGGCAATGGTCGGGGCAGCCTATAAGGATTTTGCAGACTTGATAATGGCAGGAGAAAGGATAGAGATTATGGCCAAAGCTGGGAAGTTGCCGGTGAGCAATACGGAGAATGCTGCCTTCAAGAAAGGATTCCAGCCGAAAAAGAAGGAACCCGAGGTGAGTTATGTCCAACGCCAGCAGACTTTCAGACCTCGATATTCCCCACAAAACCCAAGCCACCAACTACCATATAACCTTAACCCTCACCTTCCATATCAAACACCTACACTTCCTTATTACCTGCCCCACCAAGCTATGCTTGTCGCAAACATCACCCCAACTCCACAATTCCAAATCAATAATGTCCCCATACCACAACCATATATGCCAGCTCGCCCAACCTATACTCGATACTCACCTGCACCTCCGCAAGCCTACCCAAATCACCCACAACTTCGGCCAAACTTTTAAAATTAAGGTCGCTTTCGTCCTCAAAACCTACCCCTTTCCCAAGACTGTCCATTTCAAATGCGGATCTATTCCAAAAGTTGTTCGATACTCACCTCATTTCAGGAAATCCTGTACGTCCGTTAGAACCACCATTCCCAACGTGGTATAACCAGAATTTGACTTGCAAATATCATATGGATATCCCAGGACATTCAATTGAAGATTGTGAGGCTTTCAAGACTGCAGTAAGGAAGCTTATTACTTATGGGAAGCTTGACATTCAAGAAGAGGCTGGACCTAGTATCATTAACAACCCAATCCCTAACCATGGTGGAAGGAATGAGGTGAATGCTATGGAGATGGAAGGACCTCCAATAAAAGAAGTCATGAGCCTGCATACGCCGATGATTCGAATATTTGAGGGACTGAAGATAGCAGGTTATGTTATCACTTCACCAGCTTCATCAGTGAAAGAAGAAGGGAGGCATGATGAGGAGTCCAGGTGCGTTTACCACTGCAGGGCAACAGGACACGATATTGAGAACTATTGGGACTTTAAGGATCGAGTCCAGAGGTTGCTCACATTGGGAGTAATACAAGCAAGACCAGGGGTAACTTCCTCTAAAGAGGTCCATGTGATTGAACGATTTGTACTTAAGGTACCACCTCTCAACCAAGCTTCGGCGTCAGGGAAAGTAGTATTGACAGTCAAGAAGCCAACGCCATTTACTTGTAATGACACCCGCGCAGTGCCCTGGAGCTATGAAACAAGGGTGGAGATAAAGGGAGTCGGGGAAGGGACTTCGAATGCCCGAGTGGCAGAAATACATCAAGAGGGAGACCCAGTGACTAACATAGTCGGGGTAGGAGGAATAACAAGGAGTGGGCGATGCTATGGCCCAATAGAGGTAGAGAAGAAAAAGAACGATAAAGAATGGAGAAAGGAGGAAAATGCAAGAGAAGAGGAGAGAGGGAAAGAAGAGGAAGAAGAGTTCCTAAAGATAATGAAGCATAGCGAGTACGATGTGGTTGAGCAGTTGAAGAAGACTCCAGCCCGAATATCCCTCCTGTCACTCATTTTGACATCTGAGTTACATCGAAAGGCGTTGCTAAGAGTACTAAATGAGGCTTATGTCAAACCCGATGTTACTCCTGAGAATGTTGTCAACATGGTGGACCCGGTAAAGCACGTCAACATGATCACATTCATGGATGAAGAGATCACCTCTCGGTCTGAGAAAAACCCACGGGCCTTACACATAACTCTTAAATGCAAAGGGTATATGGTTGCAAAGGTCTTGATTGATGGGGGGTCTGGGCTAAACATCCTACCGAAGTCGACTCTAACCTCATTATCAATAAGTGAGGATGAAGTGTTACCTCAAGAAATGGTGGTGCAGGCCTTTGATGGAAATAGGAGAAGTATTTTAGGAGAGGTGACATTGCCATTAGACATTGGTCCAAGCAATTTTCAGGTATTGTTCCAAGTTATGAACATTGAGCCTGGTTACACAATGCTCTTGGGGAGATCATGGATTCATGCTGCCGGTGCTGTTCCCTCAACCCTGCATCAAAGTGTTAAATATATTGAAAATAGGTCAATCATTACCATACATGGGGAGGAAGAGATCATGCTGTCAAAACCAGTTTTAGTGCCGTATGTGGAAAGTGCAGAGAAAGATGAAGAGAATTTGTGGCATAGTTTTGAAATAATTGAGACTGGAGTTAGTAAGGATGAATCCCCGACACAAAGTGTGGATCAAGTGGTGGCCCGGATTATGGCAAGTAATGGTTACGAGGAAGGAAAAGGCTTGGGCTCACAATTGCAAGGTACTCGGTCACCGGTGTCCTTCCCGAAAAAGTGGGACAAGTTCGGGTTAGGGTATGAGGCATCCCTGGAAGAGAGAACAAGGAGCATGACCCTCGGGAAGAAAAATGACAGGGGCAATGTGATGAATATTCCCCACCTGAAGGAAACATTCCCAGTTCCAGCCGAGGTAATCATGTCTGGAGAAGTCATTTGCTCCCAATACCATCCCACTATTAATGCGTTGCATGAAGAAGGCCCAGAAGAAAGCAAGGCAATCCGTCCCTCTGCTGATGAGGAGCCGCATTGGAAGAACCGGCATCCGAACCAAGATTGATGTGATTGTGTCCAAGTAATTGTCTGGTCATATTTGTACTAAGCTGATGTTTAAGATTGGCTGTGTTTTGAGCTTATATTTATGCTGTTTGAGACATCAACTTAATGAATTTGCATGATTATTCAACATCCCTCCTCGTTGCACTTTAACTTGTCCACTTGCATTTATCATTTTTTTTCTTTTTTCCTTTCGCATACTATTTTGTTTTTTTTCTCTTCCTTTTATCATTCCCGCTCTATTCTGCTTTTCCAACTCCACGAAAATTACCTTCCAGGGATCTGAGTCTCATAGAAAGTTTGCCTCACGAAAGGAACCTTGAAAACTCTTCAATTGTTTCCCATGCGATGTTCGAGGAAAAAGACCCTGGATCTGATGAAGAGGGAGAAGTCGTCGAAAGTTTTGAAAAATTACTGGAGTATTCCAAGAAGAAATTTGACTTGAATAGTGAGGAAGCCGAGGTGATTAACATGGGGACAGAAGAAGAGAAAAAGGAGTTGAAAATGGTGAAACATGCTGAATGTGAAGAAATGATTGCACTCTTCAAAGAGTATGTGGATGTCTTTGCTTGGTCTTATCGGGATATGCCTGGATTAGATCCGGAGATAGCATCTCATAAAATCCCACTATATCCAGATGTTGAGGTAAAGAAGCAGAAGTTAAGGAGGATGCATCCTGATATGTCCCTGAAGATTAAGGAAGAGGTGACTAAGCAGCTAGAAGCAGGATTTGTAGAAGTATCAAGACACCCAGAATGGGTAGCCAATGTTGTGCCTGTGCCTAAGAAGGATGGGAAAGTCTGAATATGTGTGGACTACAGGGATCTGAATAAGGCTAGTCTGAAGGATAATTTCCCACTCCCTCATATCGATGTGTTGGTTGATAACGCCGCTAAGAACCACATGTTTTCATTCATGGACGGATACTCAGGGTACAATCAAATCCCCATGGATGTCAATGACAAAGAAAAAACCATTTTTATCACTCTTTGGGGGACATTTTGCTACACAGTGATGCCGTTTGGATTAAAGAATGCTGGGGCTACTTACCAACGCGCTATGGTTGCATTGTTCCACGACATGATGCACAAGGAAATTGAGGTATACGTGGATGATATAGTTGCCAAGTCTAGAGAAGGAGAAAGTCATGTGGCAGTTTTGCGTAAGCTGTTTGAAAGACTCAGAAAGTACAAACTGAGGTTGAACCCTGCTAAATGTGTTTTTGGAGCATCCACGGGAAAGCTACTCGGGTTCATTGTTAGTAGAGAAGGAATAAAGGTGGATCCAGATAAAGTGAAAGCAATACAGGAGATGCCTGCTCCTAAGACAGAGCGTGAAGTGAGAAGTTTCCTCGGAAGACTTAACTACATTGCTCAATTCATCGCCAACTTGACCAGTACTTGTGAGCCTATATTCAAACTGTTGAAGAAACACCAGCTAGGAAAATGGGATGAGGAATGTCAAGAAGCTTTTGACAAAATAAAGGCTTATCTAGTGAATTCTCCTGTTTTGGTACCACCTACCTCTGGTCGGCCTCTGATATTGTACTTAACCGTACTGCCAACCTCAATGGGAGCAATGTTAGGGCAGCATGATGAGTCAGAGAAAAGGGAACAGGTAATTTATTATCTGAGTAAGAAGTTCAATGACTGTGAAGCCCGTTACATGGCTGTTGAAAAGACTTGTTGTGCTCTGGTATGGACCTCAAAACGGTTGAGGCAATACATGTTGTATTACACCACTTGGTTGATCTGCTAAATGGACCCCCTGAAGTATATATTCGAAAGCCCTCATGTTTCATTAAGGGTTTCAAAATAGCAGGTGATACTATCAGAATTCGACATCAAATACATGACTCAGAAATCCGTCAAAGGAAGTGCAATTGCTGATCATTTAGCTGAAAACCCTATTGAGGGTAGGCAACTAGTAACATTCGAATTCCCTGATGGAGAAATTTTGACAGTAGAAGGAGAAGAGGAGAAGGAGGATGAGTCCATTTGGAATATGTATTTTGATGGAGCAGTCAACATGCATGGTAATGGCATAGGAGCCATGGTTGTTTCACCAACTGGAAAGCAATATCCAGTCGCTATTAAGCTTGATTTTGAATGCACCAATAATGTTGCAGAATATGAGGCCTGTGCTAATGGTTTACAAGTTGTAATTGACTTGGGGATCAAACAGCTAAATGTATTTGGAGATTCAGCACTCATCATTTATCAGGTGAACGGTGAATGGCAAACTAAAGATCCGAAGTTGGTGCCTTATCAAAAGTATTTGACCCAGCTGATCGAGAAGTTTGAGGAGGTGACCTTCTCCCATTTGACTCGAGATAAAAACCAGTTCGCAGATGCCTTGGCCACTTTAGCTGTAATGACTAAATTGGATGTTCACAGTAATGTTCAACCTATCCAAGTAAAGATGCACAGTGAGCCTGCATATTGTGCTAATGTGGAGGATGAGCCAGATGGTAAGCCATGGTACTATGACATCAAGCAGTATATTCAACATAGAGAATACCCAACTGGGGCAAGTGAGGTGAACAAGAAGACTATTCGTCGTCTGGCGATGGCCTTTTTCTTGAATGGAGAGATTTTGTACAAGAGAAACCATGATAGCACTTTGCTTAGATGCGTGGATGCTCGTGAAGCTCGCATAATTATGTCCGAAGTCCATGAAGGGATTTGTGGAACTCATGCCAATGGTCATATGATGGCACGAAAAATTCTCAGAAGTGGTTATTATTGGTCCTCCATGGAAACAGACTGCATAGAATATGTGCGAAAGTGCCAGACATGCCAGATATATGCAGATCGAGTAATTACACCTCCATTTCCCTTGCACAATCTGGTATCTCCATGGCCTTTCTCAATGTGGGGAATAGATATCATTGGACCCATTAATCCTAAAGCTTCCAATGGTCATCGTTTTATTTTAGTGGCGATTAATTATTTCACCGAGTGGGTAGAAGCTTCCTCGTATGCCAATATCACTCAAAAGGTGTTTTTGAGATTCCTTAAAAGGGATATCATCTGCAGATATGGAATTCCAGAAAGGATAATAACAGATAATGGCACTAACCTCAACGGTGCTGAGATTCAAAAGTTTTGTGAGAGTTTCAAAGTCAAGCATCATAATTCAGCTCCTTACAGGCCCCAGATGAATGGTGCAGTTGAAGCCGCAAATAAGAATGTCAAGAAAATTATTGCCAAGTTGGTGGTGAATTACAAAGATTGGCATGAAATGTTGCCCTATGCTCTGAACGCGTATCGTACCAATATACGATCGAGCACTGGGGCAACGCCTTTCTCTTTGGTATATGGGATGGAGGCCGTTTCTCCTATAGAAATTGAGATTCCTTCTCTAAGGGTCTTGACGGAGGCAGAGTTGGAAGAATCCGAATGGGTGAAGACTCGACATGAGCAGTTGAATATGATAGAAGAGAAAAGACTGACAGCTATTTGTCATGGGCAATTATATCAAAGCAGAATGGTCAGAGCCTTTAACAAGAAAGTTCATCCCAGAGATTTTTGTTCAGGAGATTTGGTTTTGAAGAAGATTCTCCCTAATCAAGAGGATAGCAGAGGAAAATGGGCGCCGAATTACGAAGGCCCGTATATAGTCAAGCAGGCATTTTCAAGAGGAGCATTAATCTTGCAGAATATGGATGGAGAAGAATTGCCAAGGCCCGTAAATACTGATGTTGTCAAGAGATTCTATGCCTAAAAAAAAAAAAGGGGCCCGTTAGGCTGAAAACCCGAAAGGGCGGTCTAAGCAAAAGTTAGGGCAAACAAATAGGTAAGAACTCAAAGAAACTTTGCATGAAACTCCTGGAAGGGCTCACCAAACTGGGGAAATTCTTATCGGCATTTGACTAAATACACTGGGGCAATTTTGGTCATTGGGGCAATTATTTTTGAAGGAATGAGGAGAAGATGTATTGAAGGAAGTGACCACATAAAGGCAATAGTTGAGTTATCAGGCCATTGCAGGGAATCAATTGAATAAGGAACAAGGAACCTATACTGGGGCAAATTTTTCTTGTCCTTTGTAACCTCCTTTAGTTTTTAGGATTTCATCTTTCAAGTGTGTGTCTTGCTAAAAGTTCATGTATGATCAGATCACCAAAGCAATAAAAAGAAGTTTGTTCTTTTAACGAATTTCTGTCCCTTCATGAATGCATGCTTATTTATTAAGTTATGTCTCAAATAGGATAAATTTATGGTTAACGTCTTGATTTGACGATTCTATAGCAATCCTTCAATGATTGATTTGGACTAAAAGATCTCAGTAGCTCAAAGTGCAGATTGCAATGCAATTTTTATTGGGTCAAAAAAAAAGAAGAAAGAGAAGAAAAAGAAAGATAGAGAAGTGAAAAGGGAAGTAAGCAAGTCAAGAGGACTTCTAGCCAAATAAAGAGTCTGATGAAGGAAGACGCGTAAACGAAGGGTTTGATTGGTCAGAGCTTTCCAGAGTCGTCATTGGTTCAAATAATTTTTAATAAATAAAAGAGAAAAAAATAATAATAATAAATAAATAAAAATGGAGAAAAAATGGAAAAAATGAAAAAAATGAGAAAAAGAAGAAAAATCTTTTTGGATTGAGATGCCTATTGCCTTTTTAATTTTCTATTTTTTGGGAGCACAGTTGCCCGTTGTCTTCTAAATTTCGGGACTCAGTTGTCCATTGTCATTTATTTTTTGGGACTCAGTTGCCCATTGTCATTTTACTTTCGGTTGAGCGCATCGGCTCCATGCATTCCATGCATTTTAATTTTTGTCAATTCTTTTGAGCGCATCGGCTCCACACATTCCATGCATTTTTACTTTCTGTTGAGCGCATCGGCTCCATGCATTTTACTTTCTGTTGAGCGCATCGGCTCCATGCATTCCATGCATTTTAATTTTTGTCAATTCTTTTGAGCGCATCGGCTCCTTGCATTTTAAATTCCGTTGAGCGCATCGGCTCCATGCATTTTACTTTCTTTTGAGCGCATCGGCTCCATGTATTCCATGCATTTTACTTTCTGTTGAGCGCATCGGCTCCATGCACTCCTTGCATTTTACTTTCTGGTGAGCGCATCGGCTCCTTGCATTTTAAATTCTGTTGAGCGCATCGGCTCCTTGCATTTTACTTTCTTTTGAGCGCATCGGCTCCACGCATTCCATGCATTCTAATTTTTGTCAATTCTTTTGAGCGCATCAGCTCCATGCATTTTAATTTTCTGTTGAGTGCATCGGCTCCTTGCATTTTACTTTCTTTTGAGCGCATTGGCTCTATGCATGTTAGCTTCCTATCTTTGTTTTCATTTTGTTTGGCACTTATCCTCTTATGCTTTGCGGACAAAATTGGAGTTCATGTCTTTACTCGTTTCCTACGACGATAAAATGAAAAAAAACACAGTTTTTCTTTTTATCTAATAAGAAACAAGTAAAGAGGGACAACTGTGAACACCTAATTTTGACCGGGCTAAAAAAAAGAACAAAAAAAAAAGAAAAAAAAAACAAAACAAAAAAAAGAAAAAAAAGAAAAGAAAAGAAAACAAAACAAAAAAAAATCAAAAAATTGTTGTTCACCTTTTTGGCCCAAATACATAAGCCTAAAAAAAAAATCATCAAAAAAAATATAAAATAAAAAATTATTACTCCACATTTTTGGCATTGTTCTAACCCAAAGGTATAATCCCACATAAAAAATAATAATAATAATAATAAAATATAAAAATAAAAAAAAAAAAAATAATTAAAAAAAAGATTTGTTGCTTGATTTGTCCTTCTTATTTTGGTAAAAAAATTGGTTTGTCTCTTCTTCGCATTTGTTTTTTTTTTTCCTTTCTGGGGCATGCAATTTCAGAGGCTCACTCACATAGCTCAAGCAAGCACACACTGCTGTAGGGGACAAGGTAGCTTTATCCTACTCTCTCACGTCCTCACCTGCACGTAGCACACACCACTCACATACTCACCTGACACTGATGCGCACTCCCACTCACTCACGTGCTCACCTGCACTGCAGCACACACATACCCACTCACATATACTCACGGCAACATAGCAGAAAGAAGGGAGACAGAGGATATAAAAACTAAGGGGTGTTGTGAAGAAAATGACTTTTTTTTTGTTTTCTCTCATTCGACCACTGATAATCACATATTTTATTTATTAAGAAACCCTTATGTTTAGTCATTTACACTCTCCATATTTTTAATTGATTGAGTTTGGTATGATTTTGTGAGTTTGAGCTCAAATTGGTCCTAATTGAATATTTTCAGCATTATTGAGATTTTACACTATTTCTGTATTTTGGCCATAACTTGAGTTCCTGATATCTGATAATCATGAATTTTATCTTGTAGGAAAGCTAAGAGGAAGCTCTACAACTTTGATGAAGAGCTCGAAGTCCTAAACAGATGTCTAAGGGACCTAAGTTTACATGGAAGCCAGAATACGGGTTCTGTCACTAGAATCCGAACGGTGTGCACTCATAAAATCATATCTCAAGCTGTAATAATGGAGATGGGCTGAAATTTGGATAGTTGATAGTCAAGACCCAAATAAACAACTTTCATGAAGAACACCTTTTGAAAGAATGAAGTCTAATGGGTCAGTTTGGGCTTGCAAGTCGGAACAGAGGTGCTGAAGTTGGGTTTGAGCAACCTGTGGTATTTGGGTCATATCTTGGGCTGTAGGAAGCCAAATTGGACGATCCAGATATGCATGTTATAGCCAAGACAAAGATCTACAACTTTCATGAAGAGTACTTTTCATGAATCTGAAGTATAATTAGTCGTTTTTGGCTTCCAAGTCAGACCAAGGAATTTTCGCACTCAACCACTCCACTTCACTCACCCACTCAACCAAACCACTCAACCACTCCACTCAACCACTCCACTCCACTCCACTCATCCATCAACCACTCAACCACTCCACTCCACTCATCCACTCAACTAACCCACTCAACCAATATTTAAACCAATCCACTCAACCACTCCAATCACTAACCCACTCATCCATCCACTCACCTTTGTCATTTTGTTACCCTAGACTTCTATAAAAGGGCACCATTGGTTATCATGGGGGGGTTGGACTCTCCTTCATTTCTCTCAGTTTTTCTTGTGATTTCCTTCTAGCTATGTGTAACTAAACCTCCCTTGGTTAAGGGGGTGATGAAACCGCTAGTATTGATATTGTAAACTTTGCATATTTGATTATTTCAACACAATTGTGTTTTTATTCATATATTTCTGAATCTATTGTTGGTATGAAGGTTTTTATACTTGTTTCCACTTTCAAAGTGGTAGATCTGGGTTTATTATGCGCGGTTGTGGTAGTAGATCTAGTGGAATGTATAATGTTCATGTGGGTATAATTATCTTTGTGCTATTTGCCAGTTATAAAAGTGGTAGATCTGGGTTTATTATGCGCGGTTGCGGTAGTAGATCTAGAGAAATATATGTTCTAAGTAATTTAATCCCGGTGTGTGATTAGATCTTAGTGTAATTGGTTTTCTAAATCTTAATGCAATTGTTGGATAGTTGTAAGAGCGGTTGCTTTATGACTAATCAGTGATTAAGAGTTGATTTGAGCGATTGCTAAATTGGCCAACACGTAAGGAAAACAGAGATTTACTCTCACAATTGCATAAAGACATAATTGAGCATGTTGAAATAAAAGGATATGTGGATTTATATCATCATATAAATCTAGTGGTAGATTCAATCTCTTAACCAATTTTCTTATATTTTTGATTTTTAGTTTATTTATTGTTATTGTTTTTGAAACTGGTCATTGTTCATCAAAACTCCAAAACCCCCCTATTTACTGTTTACTGTTAATTAGAGTTTAAATTGGGAATTGTTTAATAGTGTTGATTGAATTGGTTCTCTGTGGATCGACCCTTACTAACTACAACTAGTTGTAAGGTTTTTATCTTCTGGTGGGCCTGACAACTGATTTCTATCTGAATTTTAATCACTATATCCGCACGCATCAGAATTTTGGCGCCGTTGCCGGGGAACCAATTTTCCAATTATGCTATTAATTTATTTCTTATTTTTACTCTGTTTTTATTTTTGTTTTTATTTTATTTTTAATTTTTGATGCTTTCTTTCGAGTGTCTTATAGGTGTTGATGTCCATTGATCATGGATGCTTGTGGGATTTGCTTATCACCTGGACATATCACTGATTTGTGTCCTACTTTCCTAGTGGACACAAATGAGGAGGTAGAGGCAGTATGGGGATATTCTGAACCTTCTGATAACTACAACGTGACTCCAATACATATTATCCAGAGTGGTGGGACTATCCTAACTTGAGTTATGGACAGCAACCTCATAATCAACCTCCAGCCTATGAACTTCCAGAATTTCAAAGAGGCAAACATATTTCCCTCGAGACAAAGAAGAAGTTCAAGATCCTTGGCAGCCTGAACCTTCGTTGGAGGAACTAATAAGACAATTTGCCATTAATACTATACAGTTCCAACAAGAAACAAAGGCCAATTTACAGAGTTTCCAGCAAGAAACTAGGGCCGCAATCAATGACATACAAAACTCTTTGGAGCAGTTAGCCATACAACTCAGCAATATGCAGAGCCTAAATTCTGAAAGACTTCCTTCATAACCCGAAGAGGATGTGATGGAAAATCCTAGTGCTGTCATATTGCAGAGTGAGAAGATGTTGGATGAACCCACCTCTCCTCTACAAACCACTACAGAGGAAGACCAAGAGCCTAAACAGGTAAATGAGGAAGGGAAAAACTCTGAAGCCCCCAAGGTAAGTAATCTTGAACCCCTTCTTAATGTAGTGGAGGAGCAACATGATGAGTTGTGTGATGAATTTCCTAATTTTATTGGTTTCAATAATTATATTCATTGCCACTCATGCACTAATTGTCAAGGTGATATGATATGTGCTAGTTGTGCTGAGATTTTTGCAGACTTGAAAGTTGATGATTCTGTTTGCAAAACTGAATCTAAGACCCAAAGGGAGGAGGAATTGCAGGTCATGGAAGAATTTGTAGAAAAGGAAAAAGAGCACCCGATGACAGTCACTATTGAAGTGGACTTTGTTTTTGGGCCATTATTCAGTAAAAGCAATGCACATGAAGCTGATCAAGTGCACATATTGCTTTTTAGAGGTGAAATCAAGAAAAATAAAGGCCAATGGGACCCTGGTGGAAGCCCTTATGCTGCAAGCTTAATTTGGTCATCACACCTCAATCAATGGGATCCTGCTGAAAGCTCTCATATTATTTCACCTACAGTTTGGTCATCATACTTCAACCAATGGGACCCCGGTGAAAGCTATCATGTTGTCTTAACTATAGCTTGGTCATCATGTTTCAAACAATGGGATTCTAGTGGAGTCTTTTCACCTATCTCACTTGATAAGGCCAATAAACACCGCCTCAAACAATATCATAAACTTCCAGAGAATGCAGAAGTGGAGGTGATGAACCTTCTCCATCCGCATTATGAATAAAAAAAATACGAAAATAAAAAAAAAAAAAAAAAAAAGATAACCAAAAAAAAAAATTAGCCTTTTATTTTTATCTTTATTTTTATTTTTTATTTTCTATTTTTTTTTACATATTAATTCCGTGGGGTAATTCTCCATTTTCTTTTCTTGTACATATTAATAGTGGGGTTAATTCTCCTTTTTATTTTATTTTATTTTTCTTTTTGAGCAATGGGGATAATTCTCCTTTTATTTTTTTTTAATTACTAACAAATGGGGGGGAATCTCTCCCTTTTATTTTTTTTTTACATACTAACAGTGGGGGAACCTCTCCTTTTACTTTCTGTAATTTTTTTTATTTATTATTTTTGTCATTTATTTATTTTCTGTCATTTATTTTTTTATTTATTTTTATTTATTATTTTTTATTTTTGTCGTTTATTTATTTCCTGTCATTTATTTTCTCATTTATTTTTGTTATTTATTTATTTATTTATTATTATTATTTTTTGCTTATTAATTTATTTGGTGGTTGGTTTCTACCACACCATTTTTGAATTTTTTTTTATTTGGTGGTTGGTTTATTACACCACCTTTGTTATTTTATTTTATTTTATTTATTTGGTGGTTGGTTTATTACCCCACCTTTGTTATTTTTATTTTATTTATTTGGTGGTTGGTTTATTACCCCACCTTTGTTATTTTTTTTCTATTACCCCACCTTTGTTATTTTTTATTTGGTGGTTGGTTTATTACCCCACCTTTGTTATTTTTTATTTGGTGGTTGGTTTATTACCTCACCTTTGTTATATATATAAAAAAAACCAAAAAAAAAAAAAAAGCTGTGTGCCCGACAATGAGGTAGGTAGTGCCATTAAATTTTGTCACTCGGAAGCATGTGGAGGTCATTTTTCTTCAACGACAACAACTGTGAAAATCTTGCAGTATGGATTTTATTGGCCTACTTTATTCAATGTCTACTACACCTTTTGCAAAAGCTGCAGAATTTGGTCACAAAAAAAAAAAGTTCTGCTTTGAGATTATCATCTGCACCTATATTTCCTTCACTTTCATCTGCTTTGAGTAATCTCATAGTGCTTTGAGATTACTGCACTCATGACGTGCAGTATAAAGATCTGCCATGAAATCTGTACATAAAGGTATGTAATCATTTGTTTTTATCTCCTTAATCTTTGTATGATTTTGTTAAATTTTGGTTTTGGACAGACGATCCTTTGATGGGATCCTTCGGGGGTTTCTAGACTTCTTTACCCTGATGGTTTTCTTGAAGTCAAAAAAAAAATTCAAACTTTTCTGACAACAGCCAACCTACCCATATAGGTGCTATCATTACTTTTTCTATTCTCTTCCCTATTTAAACATTACATTTCCTTCACTTTCCTTCAACTTAAAATCATTCAAAGGGAGTGTGAGTGTAAAATGGAGGGAGCTTCTTCTTCTTCTGTTCGAAGACTTACCAATATCTGTGTATTTTGTGGATCAACTTATGGGAAGGGTTTAGAGTATGTAGACGCAGCAATCACTCTTGGTCGAACACTTGCTGTGAGGAATATTCATCTTGTATATGGGGGAGGTTGTCGTGGGTTAATGAAGGTCAGATCACTTGCTTTGCTCATTTAAAAGGCAAAATCAAGGTTTTAGGTATCATTCCTAGACCTTTAGCTCAACGAATATCATTGGAAAAACAATTGGGGAGGAGCTTCAAGTATCATCTATGGATGAACGAATGAAGACAATGCTTGCAAATTCTGATGCATTCATAGCCTTACCAGGTGGTTTTGGTACTTTGGAAGAAATTTTTCAAATTGTCTCTTGGGCCCAATTGAACATCCACCATAAACCCATAGGTTTGTTGAATGTTAATAATTTCTTTGATAATTTGTTATCTTTTGTTGACCATGTCATGTGGAACAAAATTTGTCACACCTTCAAGAAGACAACTCCTTATCTCTGCTTCTACTGTTGATGAATTGATTGATAAATTAGAAGCATTTGTTTATGAACCTGATCCAGTAACAGCTCAGATAGATTGGTCCAAAGGAAGCGGTGAAGGAAGTGGTGAAGGAAGCAAAATGAAAAGAAAGCCAGCCAAGACACTCCAACTATTTAAATAATTACAAGCTTTGGTTTTATTTATCGTACTTTGTTTCTGTTTAAATTTGTGTGAGATTTTTTTTTCTTTTCAGTAATTGCAGCAACAGGTAATATCTTCTATCCTTTACTCATCTATATTTTAACATTGGGGACAATGTTGTGATCTAGTTGGGGGGAAAGGATAGTTGACCTAAAAAAAAAAGTTTGTTGTTTTGTTTGGAAAGTATGATATGATTGTGATGGACTTATTAAACCAATTAGTGATGGCAGAGTAAGGAGTAATTTTACTCTTGAGACGCATCTTAATTGGTGGCAGAGTAAGGAGTTTATTTTTAGGTAGTAATTAATTAGTATTAAATTGTAGAAGTACTAAAGTTTTATGATTTGATTTCTTTTCAGGGTGTGATGCGGCACTGACAGTGTGCTTCTTTTCTGCTTGGCGTTGATTCACTTCTTATCAGGTTGTGTTGCTCTTTTCTATATCTCTCTTTCGCATTGAGGACAATGCTTATATTAAGTGTGGGGGAGAGATTTTAGCATTTTAAAAAAAAATTTAATTTAAAAAAAAAATTTCATTGCATGATTGAATAACTTTTCTCCCTTCTTGAACTGATATGCTTGGTGATGGATGATTAAATTGATGAATTGAGTTTGATGGATGCATACCTTGTGAGATTTTGAGCCTAATGGATGGATTTAACATTTATGCCATTCTCTTCTTTCTTGTGTGATTTTCACTCATGTTAATGACCACTCTAGAACTTGCTTTGATTCTTTTTAAGGCTACATTTCACTTGCATGCATGAACATGATTGAGGCCCTCTTTCTTAATTAGCTAGTTTAACCAAATAGCCAACCTTATTTTCAATATGATATCAAGCACTCTTTTGACTTCTTGGAAATTCTCTGATTTCTGCCAACCTTGTATATTTTCCTTTGCTTAACCCCTTTGAGCTTATTTGACCATTCCTTGTTTCTAGTTCATTATGTACCTTAAATGAAAAATCGTGTTCTTATTTTACCTTAGGGAATAAAAGAACATTAGCTTTGTTAATGGATGAATTTTTGAACAAGTGTGGGGGTGTGTGTACAAAATGATTGTTGAAAAAGGAAAGAGTGCCTAAAAAAAACAAAAAACAAAAAAAAAAGAAAAAGAAAAAAAAAATATATGTATATAGTTATGTTTATATATATATATATATATATATATATATAAAAAGAAAAGAAAAAAAAAGGATTGAGAAATGAATATGTAAAGGGTTATACATTAGAGTTGGGATGAACTTTTATGCTTGTTATTTGAACTCAACTCTCATTTGCTTTTATTCTCTTTGGTATTTATCCTCTCATATCCATTTTACCCTCTTCTGTTACCTTGACCTCACTACAACCTTGAATAAAGTCCTCATGATTTGTGTGTGCATGTGTTTTGAGTAGTGGAGAAGTAGAAGATAAGCAAGCTTATGGTAGTGTAATTTTCATGGGTTGAATTGAGTGAAATACCTACCTTTTAAACACTTGAGAGATTGAGAGGGAATTTTGTGAAGATCTATCATTCTCGATTCATGTTGAAGATACATTGCTTGTTGGTTTGAGATGTGGAGAATTGTTAACTCATGAATGTTTTGATCCCTTGAACCTTTGGTTGTTCTTCTTGATTGTAAAATTTTGGGCTCTTGAATATCGTTGGAATTTAAAATTTTGTTAATCTCTTATGTCCTTGTTTTGGTCTTGAGTTTTGCCCAGGAGTGCAAAAAGTTAAGTGTGGGGGAATTTGATAATCACATATTTTATTTATTAAGAAACCCTTATGTTTAGTCATTTACACTCTCCATATTCTTAATTGATTGAGTTTGGTATGATTTTGTGAGTTTGAGCTCAAATTGGTCCTAATTGAATATTTTCAGCATTATTGAGATTTTACACTGTTTCTGTATTTTGGCCATAACTTGAGTTCTTGATATCTGATAATCATGAATTTTATCTTGTAGGAAAGCTAAGAGGAAGCTCTACAACTTTGATGAAGAGCTTGAAGTCCTAAACAGATGTCTAAGGGACCTAAGTTTACATGGAAGTCAGAATACGGGTTCTGTCACTAGAATCCGAACGGTGTGCACTCATAAAATCATATCTCAAGCTGTAATAATGGAGATGGGCTGAAATTTGGATAGTTGATAGTCAAGACCCAAATAAACAACTTTCATGCAGAACACCTTTTGAAAGAATGAAGTCTAATGGGTCAGTTTGGGCTTACAAGTCAGAACAGAGGTGCTGAAGTTGGGTTTGAGCAACCTGTGGTATTTGGGTCATATCTTGGGCTGTAGGAAGCCAAATTGGACGATCCAGATATGCATGTTATAGCCAAGACAAAGATCTACAACTTTCATGAAGAGTACTTTTCATGAATCTGAAGTATAATTAGTCATTTTTGGCTTCCAAGTCAGACCAAGGAATTTTCGCACTCAACCACTCCACTTCACTCACTCTACTCAACCACTCCACTCCACTCCACTCATCCATCAACCACTCAACCACTCCACTCCACTCATCCACTCAACTAACCCACTCAACCAAACCACTTAATCACTCCACTCATCCACTCAACTACTCAACCACTCCACTCCACTTACCTACTCAACCACTCCACTCCACTCATCCACTAAATTAATCCACTCCACTCAACCACTCATCCACTCATCCACTCAACTAACCCACTCAACCAATATTTAAACCAATCCACTCAACCACTCCAATCCACTAACCCACTCATCCATCCACTCACTTTTGTCATTTTGTTACCCTAGACTTCTATAAAAGGGCACCATTGGTTATCATGGGAGGGTTGGACTCTCCTTCATTTCTCTCAGTTTTTCTTGTGATTTCCTTCTAGCTATGTGTAACTAAACCTCCCTTGGTTAGGGGGGTGGTGAAACCGCTAGTATTGATGTTGTAAACTTTGCATATTTGATTATTTCAACACAGTTATGTTTTTATTCATATATTTCTGAATCTATTGTTGGTATGAAGGTTTTTATACTTGTTTTCACTTTCAAAGTGGTAGATCTGGGTTTATTATGCGTGGTTGCGGTAGTAGATCTAGTGGAATGTATAATGTTCATGTGGGTATAATTATCTTTGTGCTATTTGCCAGTTATAAAAGTGGTAGATCTGGGTTTATTATGCGCGGTTGCGGTAGTAGATCTAGAGAAATATATGTTCTAAGTAATTTAATCCCGGTGTGTGATTAGATCTTAGTGTAATTGGTTTTCTAAATCTTAATGCAATTGTTGGATAGTTGTAAGAGTGGTTGCTTTATGACTAATCAGTGATTAGGAGTTGATTTGAGCGATTGCTAAATTGGCCAACACGTAAGGAAAACAGAGATTTACTCTCACAATTGCATAAAAACATAATTGAGCATGTTGAAATAAAAGGATATGCGGATTTACATCATCATATAAATCTAGTGGTGGATTCAATCTCTTAACCAATTTTCTTATATTGTTGATTTTTAGTTTATTTATTGTTATTGTTTTTGAAACTGTTCATTGTTCATCAAAACTCCAAAACCCCCCTATTTACTGTTTACTGTTAATTAGAGTTTAAATTGGGAATTATTTAATAGTGTTGATTGAATTGGTTCTCTGTGGATCGACCCTTACTAACTACAACTAGTTGTAAGGTTTTTATCTTCTGGTGGGCCTGACAACTGATTTCTATCTGAATTTTAATCACTATATCCGCACGCATCAACCACCCTCTTTGATCTTCCCCAAACCAGCCAAATCCTAACCCTCCATAATCACCATTACACCGGCAGCTGCCCTACCATCATCAGGGGCATAAGGAGAGGAAAGCTTAACAAAATCAGAGAAGAGCAGAGAAGGTGAAAAGGGGGAAGAGAGTTGCTTCAGCAAAGGAAAGAAGATTGATAACTTTGAGCTGATCTCTGGTGGTAGTTAAAAAAAAGGGGGACAGAAATACTGGGGAGGCTTCTAGGAACGAAAGGGATTTTTGATTCTTTTTTGAGTTGAGTTTGCTATTGGTAGCACAGAAGAGGTAAGCCCTTCCTTACCACTATCCTTGCACTGTTATGAGTAAATATATAGTGTTCAAATGCATGCTTTGATCCTGGCTGTTTAATTATGTTGCCCATCTTCTTTTCCTATTCATTTTTTTTTAAAGACATGAGCACCATACACACACTGGCGTTCCTCCCTTTCTACAACACAGTTCTCAAACCACCAGGAACTCATCTTCACCTCCAGAAAACTGTAACCATCACCTTTAATATCCACATGAAATCACCCTCATACCTTCTCCACCGACCGTCGAATTCCCCTAAATCATGAACCCAACCACCATATCCTCACCACCGACCATCAAATCGCACCGAAACTCCATCACCATCTCTTTCAACCAACCACCATGCAACTGGAAACCATCATACCCTCTCCACCGACCGTCGAATCCCCCCTAAACTATGAACCCAACCACCATAAGCTCTCCATCATCACACCAGTAACCACCACCTTCAATATCCACATGAAATCACCTCTCAAACCCAACCTATACCCGACCGTCGAACCCCAACCGTGACCCTAACTCTTTCACCATCCTTTTCACCGACCGTCGAACCTCAAATCGATCACTACCCTCTCACCTCCAATACACCTACCATCTTCAAAGCCTCCATAATCCCCTCACCCAAGCAACTTCCATAACCTCTCCAAACACTACCGAACCCAACCAGAACCGACCGTCGAATCGTAACCCTTCAAACCAAATCCTCTCCTCACTCGACGGTCGAACCGTGAACTCTACTCCTCACCGATGACCCATCTAAACCTTCACCAACCAACTTCACAAACACCATCATACCCCTCCGACCGTCGAACTACACCACTATGACTTTCAACCAACTTCACAAACACCATCATATTCTCCCCACCCGACCGTCGAACTACACCACCGTGACCTTCAACCAACTTCACAAAACACCATCATACCCTCTTTACCGACCGTCGAATCACACCACTTGTGACCTTCACCAACCAACTTCACCGACACCTTCACCATCCCCTCACCGACCGTCTAACCTCAAGAATCGATCCTTCCTCCCAACCGACCGTCGGACCCCAAAACAGAACCACCCCATCTTCACCTCCAACTGATTGTCGAACCCCAAAATAGAACCATCCCATCTCCTCAAATCGACCGTCGGACCCCAAAACAGAACCACCCCATCTTCACCTCCAACCGATTGTCGAACCCCAAAACAGAACCATCCCATCTCCTTAAACCGACCGTCGAACCTCAGGGTCCAAATCCCTCACCAAACATCCCCTGGGGTGTGCTCTGTTAAGTCTCCAAACTCTTTTTTCCTGTAAATTGATTTGTTGACTGTCTTTTGGGGTTTGAGTTTGAATCATGTGGGCTGCTATCCATTTCATATTAAGGCAATAATGATATACTTTTGGTAAAAAAAAAAGAAGGGTAAAAGAATATAAAAATAAAAATCTTTTAATCCATGCAATGACCAATGATGATGATTGAATAGCGAATGCTATCTTCATTATCTTTTGGATCATAAGGGTTTATTGAGTAGCCTAGTGTTAACTTAAATCCTGTGCAAAGAAAAAAAATAAAATAAAATAAAAAAAATAAAAATAAAAATAAAAAATCTTTTAATCCATGCAAATGATCGATGATGATGATTGAATAGCGAATGCTATCTTCATTATCTTTTGGATCATAAGGGTTTATTGAGTAGCCTAGTGCTAACTTGAATCCTGTGCAAAGAAAAAATAAAATAAAAAAAAAATAAAAATAAAAATCTTTTAATCCATGCAATGACCGATGATGATGATTGAATAGCGAATGCTATCTTCATTATTTTTTGGATCATAAGGGTTTATTGAGTAGCCTAGTGCTAACTTGAATCTTGTGCAAGAATGGATTCGCTTTCATTTTTTATTAAAATCAATCAACTCACACTTATTTTATAAAGAACTGCGTAACTTTGAGTTCCCCATTGCACCAGGGGATACGTAGGAGCAGAATTTCATTTCTGTCAAGCCAAAATTAAATTTTCATAATTTTGTGGTTTCGTTTTTATAAATAGTTACAATGTTTTGTAAAAAGGGGTAAAATAAATATTTTTAAGGATTATTAAGAATTTGCACATTTAACTTAAGGTACCGTCTTAGGACGGGTGTGTTAGGGGTGCAGTGGGATTAAGTTTCCACCCTTCCCTAAGCATAACCGACTCCCGAATCCAAGCTGGTTTCAAAGACCGTTTTCAAAGAAAGGTTTTCCAATTTTTCCTAAGTTAAAATAAAATTGGTGGCGACTCCATTTTCTATTTTCATATTTTAAAATTCTTTCGGGTTGCTATGTTTCGCCGCGATTCCCGGTCGCGACAATATCAAACAAGAAGACATGTAACATTTTACTTTCCAATCTCCAAGTGAGTATATGAGACAATTAGGCATCAAAGAGAAAGGATTAGAATGACTTCTGAGAATGTGAATTTACATATTTAAACAAATAGAATTGATTACAAGCTTAATAACAAGGATATTATCATAGCATGTCATTCCAAGCAAAAATGTATGCATATCTAGCATGTTAGCATATGTAGAGATACTTTCAAGACATAATGCTAGAAAAGCACAACTTAAAATATGTTAAGGCATAAAAACAAATTTCTACATATCCAAATATCACATGATATTCAATTTAAAGTATAAAAAAAGATAATAGTTTGATATCACCAAAAGTATACTCTTAGAGTTTTTGTAGATGACTTTCATTTCCACCAACTTCCAAGCTTCAAGCTTTTATAAGGTAATAGAAATTCTTTGCACCCCTTTAAAAGTTGGATCCTTTTCAACTTTACTATCCTCAAGTTGAATGAATTTATTCCATTTAAATGCTTGCTTTAGGTAGTTATCACCCTACAACATAATTCAAAGAATTTTCTTTGGTATCCATCAATTTTGGATCCATAGAGGTTAGTTATTATGCCAAACTCTTAAACAAATAAGCATTCAAAACAATAAATAAGTTCACAATGGCAAAAGATATTTCATAATCAATCAAGCCAATTATATATAAGCATCAAAAGAATTTAACATGTATTAATTGAAACGTAGCAGAACAGATTATGTTTAAAAATAAACCATGTTTATTCGAATAAGAAGAGGATCCTATTCGAATAAAGGATCTGGAGAGCCATGCATCTTGGCATTTTAACAAGTTTATTCGAATAACCTGGGAGTTATTCGAATAGACAGAAAAGCAAACAATCAATACTGATAAGCCAAGTCTCTGGTTATTCGAATAATATGAGTTCTATTCGAATAGACAGGGAGCAAACGTAAACAACTGATAAAACAAGTTTCAGGTTATTCGAATAAATCAGCTTTTATTCGAATAGACAACGCATGATACACACAGTTTGAACACAGAACTAGGTTTATTCGAATAAACTAAGTATTATTCGAATAAAGTCGATATTCAACACATTATTTAACAAGCTACAAAGGAGTTTATTCGAATAAAAACCTTATAAAACTAACAAGGAAACACAGAGATGAATACGTTCAAGAATTCAAAGCATATATATATATGTGATTTAAAGAGAGATAATCTTCAACAATAAAACATGCAATCATATATTGGATTGATCAAAAACTCAAGTTCAAGGATATTATTATTTCAAACAAGAAGTATATTTTCAGATTATAAGGCTAGAAAAGTATAATAAAAATTTTCACTTATCCCAAATTTGCAAGTCCAAACTTCACGTGGACAAGGATGAGAGCTTGAAATTATTTTTGGTCTTTGTACTTGGAGCAGCCACTTTTAAGATGTCAAAGTCAGTTCTTGGCCTTCAAGCACACCTACAACACACTTTAATTTTTATTTTTTCTTTACTTTTGGTACCCAAATTTTATTGGGTCCTTGTGTGTTAGTTTTCGAATATTAATTTATTATGCTCTCATAAAGATTAATTTTTCATAGTATGTAAATTGAGCACAATAAATTAAATAATTAAATATCATTAAGTACATAGTTGATAGCATGCTTACTTTCATGATATATAAACAGTTTTAAAGCATATAAAACATACATAGTCATAGATTATCTTATGATCAATAAATATACAAGACAGTGAGCAAAGGGTTTAACAGGAATATAATCATGTGCTATATTTAATATTCAATTTTTACCAAGTACACATGATTCTATTAATCACTTAAGGCCTACAAGGAATATACCTCATATTCATTATCATTTTTAAGTGCATCTGCATAAGAGGTAAAAACTTTTGATACCTTGGCCTTGGCAATCAAGGAAATGTTTTTTCTTACCCATTGCTTCTCTTTTGAAGTCTTGAGCTTTGCAAGCTCTACATTTTGTACTTGAGAAGCTTTGGTTGAAATCATCTTCCTTCTTTGACCAAGGTTTCTACCATTGGGCTTTGGAAGCGCTCTTCGTGATGATTCCTCTTTCCTTTGACCAATTTGTCCATCCTTTTGAGAAATATTCTGCAAAATTGAAACACTAGAAGGACACTTTGGTACCCAGTTCATTTTGGGTCCTTGAATGTTAGTATTAGGGCCTTTAGGATTTTTAGGAACCCATACCATATAATTTCTCGTATAAGGATTTCTTCTATAATTGCATAAATGAGAAATATGTCCTAAATGGCCACAAAAATTACATACAATTGAATTTAATGATGGCTTGGTCTTCTGAAGATCATTTTTGAAAAACTTAAGCCTTTTATTGTTATTATATTCTAAGTTAATTTTGCCATAAGTCTTGCATGCAATAACATTAATTTTATTCTTATTGACAAGCATAGAATTTAAGAAATTACAATCATTAACTTTGGCAAATTCAGAATATAAGTCTTCGACTCGGTTTTCTAAATCATTGCACTTTTCACAAGAAGTTGAGGTTTTACATTTTAAAGATATTTCCTCATCAAGAAAGGCATACTCATTTTTCAAAGTTTTAATTTCATTTTCAATAAAGGAAATGTTTTCCAAACACGATAAGTTTTTCTTTTCTAAATTTAATAAACCATCATACAATTCATTATATGCACTTTGCAACTCATCATACGAAGGACTATAATATAGTTTAGAATTATTTACCTCAAACTCCTTTTTAGCCATATAGGAAGTAGTCGCAATTTCTAGCACACTTGGCTCTTGAAGAGAATCACCTTCTTCCTCATCAATTTTATTTTGCTTTGCCTCTTCTTCAAATTGAGCACCATCATCACCAAGAGACATTTGACTCCCTTCAATAGTTTGAGTATCTCTTTGAGGATATTTTTCATGACAAGCTTCCTTCAATGGCATTTGCTCTTCTTGCTTTCTATATACAACTTTATATACAAAATCATTGTTAGCAAGATAAATAGCATCAAGAGCATCCCATATATCTTTAGCACTAGAGCAATTTTTAATTTTAGCATAAGTATCATCATTCAAACTACTTCTCAAAATTTGCATAGCTTTAATGTTCAAAGAAAAACATTTTTTGTCAAAACTATTCCACGTTTGTTTTGATTTGTAAATAAATCCATTTAGCACAACATCCCACAAATCTAAATCAATTGATTGCATATAAAACTCTATTCTAGCTTTCTAATAAACAAAATGCACACCATCAAAGAATGGTGGTTTATCAATTTCAAAACCTTCCATTTTGAAAAACTTTCAAGGTTGCTAACAAGCAAGGATCTTTAACTCTAAGCAGTTAAGCTTTCACCAGAGCACGAAACTCTGATACCACTTGTTAGTCATGGAAACCATTACCCAAGAGGGAGGTGAATTGGGTATTAAAAACTTTTACAAAAGCTCTTAAAATAAATACAAATATTTAAGTTATTAAATAAAAGAGAAAGAATTGCAAGATGAAGAATAAAAGCTTTAAGAATAGCAAATAAATAAATGTGTAATAATATAAAATTACGTAAAATAAAGATTGCATAAAATAAAGAGATAAAGAGAAAAAGAGCAGTCACGATATTTATCCTGGTTAGACCACCAACCACTTGTGGTCTACGTCCAAATCATAGAAACACAAGCTCGAGATTTTTCACTATATGTACAAGCTTCAATAGGTGCTTGCAAACCGTTACATAAAAGGGCATTTTTCACACACAGGAAACTCTACCCTTGTGCTAAAGTCTCAAATGCGGGGATACCTCACCCTTATACAAACCTTAGAGGGATACCTCACCCCCTTTACAAACCTTGAAGGATACCTCACCCTCAATACAGAAGAATAGAAATTATAGATGGATAGAAACTCTCATTCAGAGCAAATTATATAATTTGAAGTGCTAAGAGGCTCTCAAAGGATATCTCAAAATTTTAGCAAAAAGAGCACAGAAAATAGGCGTAAAATATAAATCACATTTTTCAGAGCAAGCGCAAATTAAACAAATAGCTGGGGTATTTCAGATGAGACCCACGGTCTCTATTTATAGAGCCAGATAGAAAATAGCCATTGGGTGTAATTAAATTCGTGATTATTACGAGAATATGTCTGTTAGTTTCCATACCAGTATTCGTAAAAGCCCGAGGTTATTCGAATAGCATAAACCATTATTTGAATAACACTGTTCATAAAACCATCATAAAAAGCAAACTGACATGGGTTATTCGAATAACCTTAAATTTATTCGAATAACTCTTTAACAAATAGAGTTATGAAAAACTAGGATTATTCGAATAACTACTGAGTTATTCGAATAATTCATTTGAGAGAAACCTTTCTGGAAGTCCATTTATTCGAATAAACATTTGGTTATTCGAATAAACGTTTAGTTATTCGAATAAAACGTTAAAAACACGTTTAGTAACATTTTTTGGGTCATGTTATTCGAATAACCCTTTGGTTATTCGAATAAACCATTAAAAACTCGGTCTTATATGATTTTTGTAGTGTGTTATTCGAATAACATATGCTTTATTCGAATAAACCACTCAGATTTCAAAAATTGACTTTAAATGGTCATAACTTCTTCGTTTCTTATCTATTTAAAGCAAATGACCAGTCATTAGAAAGATCTTTGAGTCTATTTTCAAATGAAAGAAGTTTCAAAACAAAACTCAAAGTATTTTGAAAGATATGATTAAAAGAGTGACCAAAGGTCAGTTTTGAAAAACTCAAACTTGGCTATTTTTCATAAATTTGAACTACCACCATAAATAATTTTTCAAAACTTATTTGTTGGGTATTTTAGCATAGGAAAACCATTTGTAAAAATATAGTTGAGATATCCATAAGGCTTCGTACATAAAGACACTAAGTCCTATAAGCTATACCATTTAATCTTCCTTTGGACTTGGTCTTTGACATGACACAATGAATGCTTGATCCCATTTATGAGTGGTGGTGTTAATAGATGATTAAAGGAATCATAATATAATTACATATATGATTTTTAATGAACTTTGAACTTTGTATTTTCCAATTGGAACCTCCATTATGTGTGAATTCTAATTGAGTTATAAAAAGAATTAATTTTATCCTTATTTTATTTACCAATAGTGGATCTCCTAACTCAAGTAAGTCTTTTTTTTATTTGTGACCATGTTTTATCACTTTTATTGTTGTGACAAAATATTTACTTTACGTCATTGAATTTTTCTTCATCAATTCCATATGGATCGACCTTGGACTCCCGAGAATTTATTACTTGAAATAACCTGCACCTGGGTTTGTAACTTTTAATCTGCATCATCTTTAGATAACTCTTTTACTCTTTTTGAAGTGACATTCTAGGAAGTACTAAGTTAAGGAGATTTAGATGTATAATATAAAATAAACTATTTTCACCACCCAAGTGCACAAAAGAAAACAAGTTTGGGGATGGTGGAAGTTGAAAGCAAATAGAATGAAGAGTAATTAGTATGGATTAGGCAGGGATAAGAGCTTTTGAAGTGTGGGTAAGGTGCATGGTCAAGAGTAAGTCCTTTAGTAAGAATTTGTGATTTGTGGTTAGGTGCACAATCAGTATTCGAACGTTTGCTGAGTCTATTTCTCCATATTAAAGAAAAAAAGAAAAAAAAAACTCAATGAATGATGCAAAGTACTTAAAGAAATCTTATTGGCACTTGATAAGGTGTGGACTTGAATTAGTGGAGAATCGAATAGCAGTTTTGCCTATTTGACTTTGGGGAGGTGTTTAGGAGTTTCTAAGTATGCATGTGTTCTTCAAGAGAGCAAGTGAATTCGTGGGACTTATTTTTGAAATCTGGCTTGAATTGATAATTTGTATTAGAATTGGATTTGGATGCATGATTGAAGAATTTTGATTAAATTGAGAGATCTTGAAGATAGAGCTTAAAAAAGGATTTTATCCAAATCCTAATTCTCATCCAAAGCCTAAATTGTTGGGGGAAGACTCCAAATTGATTCTAGTTTAAGATTGGATAAAGATATTTGAAGAGACAGATTTTTGCTACAAATTTGAATTCAAATTCAAATTTGTATAATTTTTGACCTTGCTACATTATTTTGAGTATATCTTGAGCTACTGATATTGGGTTAACATGATTATTACAGCGTTTGAAAGCTAAGTATGCATGTATTCTTCAAGAGAGCAAGTGAATTCATGAGACATGTTTTTGAAAACTAGCTTGAATTGATTATTTGTATTAGAATTGGACATGGATGCATGATTGAAGAATTTTGGATTAAATTGAGAGATCTTGAAGATAGAGCTTAAAAAGGGATTTTAACTAAATTCTAATTCTCATCCAAAGCCTAAATTGTTGGGGGAAGACTCAAAATTGATTCTGGTTTAAGATTGGATAAGGATCCTTGAAGAAATAGAATTTTGCTACAAATTTGAATTAAAATTTATAGAATTTCTAACCTTGTTGTAATATTTTGAGCATATCTTAAGCTACAGATATTAGATTGACATGATTATTGCAGTGTTGGAAAGCCAATAGAAAATGAAACAACTTTTATGTTTATCACAAAAGCTAATTCTATCATATAAAGGACAAAATAGCAGAGAAGACACGACAGTGCTTTTCCCAGGGCTGCCATGCATCCATATATGATTTTTTTAAGTGATTTGTAACCCTTCTCAACACCAATTAGGGCCATTATCATAACTCTCTTCATATCTAAACCCTCGAAGTTCACTACTCTATTTAAACAACATTAATAGAAAAACAAGAAGAGGAGAGGGATTTAGAAAGGAAGAAAACAAGCGAAAAATAAGAGAGCTTGAGGGGAAAATGCAGGGGCTTTTGAAGGATAAGAGAATATCACCATTGAAGAAATCCAAAATTCTCTATTCTAGGATTGATTCGTGATGTTTCTTCTTCTTAAATTGTCGTGTATTTCCATTGTTATAAATATCTAGATTCTCTCTATGGTTGATTGAAGATGTAACTTAGTTTGGATGATTATGTATTTGAATTTTTTTAATTTAATTTGAGTTTCTCTTTTCTTCATTAAGTGTTTATCATTACTCTTAGTGCTTTTATGACTTGATCACCCACAAATTGATCTTATGGATAGTGTAGGAAATTGGAAAATTTGTATAGACCATGAGATAAATACCATAATCTTGATTATCTATTAATAAAAGCTATTGATTATGTGAGTTTTGCTTGAGAATCAATAGATCGCATAATGCCTTTAATTATTAGACTTTAATTAAGGGACTGGTTGAGTTTCTATGATTAAAAAGAATTGATATTCCAACGAATTATGCATTAGTTAAATTAAGGAATTTCTCCATCAATTAATAAATTAGAACTTAATTAGATTAAAATCCTAAAAACTAATAAAAAAATCAAGTGAAATCAGATCTCTAATTTCCTCATCATTGCAAGTTACCCTCTAATTTGTCATGCTAATCTTTTTTATTATTTTTAAATTAATTATTTGTTTTTCTTTTAATTACTTGTTCTCTTTTAAGTCTTTGCCTAGATAGTAATTGAAATTGTGAAATAGTAGTTAAAAACTTAATCTCTATAAAAATGATATTTACTATCCCATCACTTTATTACTTTTACGATTTGATACAATTACCAAATTAATCAACAGTGAATGAAGGTCCACGCACTAAGTAGAGCCGATCATACCAGCAATACCCACAAATGGTTGTCAGATCCACTACGCTTACACAATGCTAGTGAGCAGGACCAAAGAGCCACCATCGGTAATAGCGGCTCCACTGCATCTGCTGAACGAAGGCTCTTGCAACAGAAGCCATCGGTAGAGAAAGGACACTCGACTTCAAAAAGAAACCACCTAAGCAGTAGATCTAATAACCAAAACAAGTGCATCGGTCTTCATCTCAGGCAACAATCGCCAAACAACCAATAGATCGAGGAAATGCAAAGGAAGAACACCAAAAGCAACAAAAATGAAGAAAAGAAACTGGAAGAACTGGTGGAGAGAAAAAAAGAAACCGAGCATAGAAAATTAGAAAGTGCCAAACGTAATTTTTTTTTAAATTCAATTCTTAGATACAAAGAAAAAGACAAAAGAAATGAACATTTGAAATGATTACTGAATGAAAAGTCAATAGAGAGAAAATAAGAGAAAGTACTTGAAAATGAAAAAAGAAAAGATAAAAGATAAAAAAAAATGCAACTTAAAGCTGATGGTATATGCCAACACTCTTATATCATGTTGAAAAATATAGTAGAAAAGAGAGGAGATAAATGGAATCTAAAATTTTATTAGATGAGTGAAAGTGTATACAATAAACTAATAATATGACTTATATAGAAAAATAGAATGTAATTAACTAATAATTAATTTGCTGACTCGATATACTCACCTATCTAACTTCTAACTAACACTAAATATGATAATGCCCTTGTTCCACCTAGCCATATGTATATGCTTACAATTAATTACAAGTCATAAACCATATGATTGATTGAATAACCCATGCCTTAAAGGACTCAACCACACTACAGCCACCTCATCCATTGATGGCAAAGAAAGAAAACAAAAAAAAAAAAAAATTGTAATTTAGGTTTCTTTAGCATATGTTGGATTTTTGTTCTCTTAATTTTAATTATATCTATTTTATTTTTTAAAGTAATTTATAAAATTGCTATAGTAAAAGCTTGGTTTTTTAAAAAAATAATGAAAATTTTAACTTTAATTCCCATTATACCGTTGTTGCAAGATTAATTCCTAAAATATGCTTATTTTGAGCAATGTTGAGAAGTTAGTTTCTCTCAAACCTACCTCTCAACGTGAAAACTTATTTTTTTTTTAATATGATATTGAGAAGTTAGTTTAGGAGAAACCGACTTCTCAACACCATGAAATAAACTTTTTTTTTTCCATTGGGATGTTGGTTCCTTAGAAATTGACTTCTCAAGATGGTCTTTTTTTTTTCTATTTACTATAATTTAAATTTAAAACTCTTCTTAATTTCTTTTTGTTAACATTTTCTTCTTCTTTTTTATTACTAACATTTTCATTTTTACACCTTAGTTTATAAATAATTTTTTCATCCATAGATTATAATAATATAATTTATTTATTTATATTATAATTTGATTGTGATTATAAATTCCATAGTATTTAGATTTAAGAAAATAAATTAAATAAATTATTTCAGATTAATTAAAATGAAAATCAATAAAATGATTATATACTTTAAAGTACACTAATAAATCTTAATTACAAAAATAAATCTCTTAGTTTTAGTTTCTTACTTATAAAATTTTAATTTACCTATGCATAACATTTAATTTTGTACATTTTATATAAATATAGGGTAAACCCTATCCCAGCCTGGTCATTAGTTGGGTTATGACCAATTCGTGTTCGAGTCTAAAGAAATAGATTGGTCAATATATTAGTTTCGGGTTCGAGTCAACATATTATTTTTTTAACATTTAGCATTTATTTAAAAAATAACTAATTGCATGAAATCTAAACAAAATTGTTTTTATTTATATTATTTTTAATTTATTTTTTCTTAACTTTTTTCATTAGTATTTATAGAAAAAAAAAGGTTTAAAAAACCTTAATATTTATTAAAATAAAAATTAAAAATATTTATATGATAATTTGCATGCATAATTAGAGAAGCATGTATATTAATGATGTATGTTTAACTTTAAAATAAATAGTAATTATAGGATGGTAATTGGCTCATTAAACTTGAACAAAACTTTATTACTTAATATCATACATGCTTTTTAATTATAATACAATATTACAAAAATTGCAAACATGGTAGTAGATGTTACTCTTGATGCGAGCTCTGTCTAAAGGTGTCACTATGATTAGGACACTATAGACGGGTATAACCTGCGTTTCTGGATAATCCACATTGATCTGGTTAACATGTCTTCCTAAGGTCCATCTCATTACGAATGCGACTAGATTGTGGCCGACCGTGAGGATCTCTTCACATTTCTAGATTTTGACACAAATCTGGATTATGATACTAAGGCCAATATCCTTCATTTCCCACTATTTGGAATATTGATGCCCGATAAATCAAGTAATCAGGTTCATCTAATGTATCTGTGCTTACTACAAGATTTTAAGCACGCTAGACAACATAGTTGGGGATAAGCTTGTCTAGCTACATCATATCAAAAGTTGTGTCACACTTCAAATTGTGGTGCTTCTTGTATAGGTGGATATTTATGGCATCTACAATCTTGGGTGTGGTATTGGCTACCTTTCATTGCTCCATGGTAAATCGGCAACCAATATACTCACTTGCAAAGAGGTAAATTAATTATTATATTTGTAACTACATTGCATGTAATTATTTAATTTAAATTATTCTAAACATATTTTCCTTGTAACATATGGAGTGGGAATCTAGTGCACCTAAACACTCCCCATAGAGACTTGAGAGGATATAGAGCACAACTAGATCTTATGGCAATTGACGAGGTAATAGTTGTGATGACTGCATTGTCTATTTAATTACACATAAATTGCCATATATTCTTAAAGATTTTTTATTTCTTTTTTGTAGTTTGTATGGATGTCATACATCGAGAGAAATATTCAAGTTTGCTTACACACGGATGCCTTCTGAGATGCGCATATGTGGAATACCTACACCGTTTTAATATACTTCTCAATTATCGAGTGACATCAAACAGATAGGGTTAAGCAGCAATTTGGGTTGCAACAAGTTATTCCACAAGACCTGACTATTCTTAACGACATTTATAAAGTGGACATGCGAGGTAATAATGACATTAACTGGTTTGAAAAGCATACAAAATGATTGCCATATTCGAGGCATCGTCGAGAAAGATTCCTGGTAGGTCCAAGTGTTGATGTCACCTGTTGTGAACCATGGAATACATGACTTGGTTTTTGAGTAATTCACGGCCACACTTATGTCGACCATAGGATCCATTTCTGAATAATTCAAGTTCTACGAATGTTATGTAAGAATTTGATTTTCATAGGCGAAGCTGTCAACGTGCAGCTCGTCAGACGATAGCCCAACCAACACCTGAAGTTGAGGACAATAGCATGCAGCAAGAATCCTTTGAGCCTTTTCGCATGTCATTTAGTCATCCACCATTACAACAAGATGGTGGTCAATCATAGTTCATAAGTGGCCATGACTCGTTTGTTGCCAGTGGGGACAAGTTTATCAGTTACCTGTTTGGTGTGAACATAGGGGTCCCAGATTCTACTATAGCGCCTACATGCATAATCTTTATGCATTTGGCCATCCTTTAAATTTTGCGGCTCTAGGTATGGGTTCTTCTAGCTAAGGCTGCCAATTCAGGCTAGCCCAGTCTCCTATGGACCAATGCATTTTTGGCTGGGTCGAGCTGGGCCAATTTAGTTGTTGGCTAACAAATTGCTAGCCCAGTCCAACCCTCAATGGGCCACAGGCTAAGCGAGCTAGCCCACTAGCCCAAATTTTTTTCACTTGAAACTTTTCTCTCCATTATATTACTATTAGTGATTACACTTACACATCACCTACTACAATATTTAAATCAATCATAAGTGTCAAAGAAAGCTTGCAATGCATACAAGAAACATCTTGCAGTAGTGTAATATATCAACACCAAATAGTTTGATACATTTATAACATCCTAGATCTTTATATATAATATATTAACATTAGCTGGTTTGATACATTCATACGTCACAACTTACAAATTGCAATGTAATGAAAGTATGACTATCACAAAAAAATATAGAAACCTATCACAAAAAAAATAGATGAGCTCATCATATCACAAAACAACATAGGAGCCCATCATAAAAATTATTAGAGTTAATCATAAAAGAGATTTGAATCTTCATTTTATTTCTTCCTCCTCAATGACATTCAAATCTTTGTCATTGTCATTAACTTTGGTTGTCTCTTCATTCACATCTCCAAATGGACTTGATCTATCTACATATTAAAATATACAATTAATCATAACCAATGATAAATAATAATAGTAACTAAGGACAAAGATGTTAGATAAAAGCTTCCAAAAAAAAAAACTTACCATTTAATGAAAACCCAAGTAACCAATTCTGAATGCATATGACAGCTTGTAAATTTTTTGAAAGCATATAACTTCTATATTTATTCAAGATATAGCCACCGATACTAAAAGTGGACTTAGATACCATCGTGGTGATTAGAATGCTCAACATGTCACTAGTCATCCTTCCTAAGTCACCAAATCTAAGACTACGATCCCTCCAATATTCCAAAACATTTAAATCCTTATGACCCACAAGTTTTGCCTCTTCTAGATAAAGATCAAGTTCACATTTTCTAATCAACAATGTTTCTTGGTTCTCTTCTTGTTCAAAATCTTATCACATTTCAAACAAATAAAAATAATATATTTAAGTGGAAATACATAAGAGAAAACATTCCAATAATTTAAAGAATTAATTAAATAAAAACTTACATCATAGTCGGTTGGTAAATTTGTTTTTACCCTCCCTCCATTAGTTGGAGTTGAAGTACTTGCATCCATCATATAAGAAAATTGTGCACTTTAGTTGACATAATGACTAAAAAGTGCATACAAAACAATCTTCACATTGCTCAACTTTTCATCAACTATGAGTTTGTTAGAATAAAGTTTAGAGTAAGCCTACTTCACAAATTGAAACTTCATCCTAGAGTCAAGAACACAACCGAAAGAAAGAATTGTACTATACTCATTCCAATAGTTATCAAACTTGTCCATCATCTTTGAAGCCATATCTCTTATCACATGATCTTCACTTAAAAATAAATTATTTGTTAAGCGAAGTTGACTTTTCAAAATATTTTGCATGCTATCATTAGATGAAGCATTATCCAAAGTAATTGAGAAAACCTTCTTTTCTATTCTCCATTCTTTCAAAAAGTTAAGCACCTTTCTTGATAGTTCATGACTGGTATATGGGATTCCAAATGATAAAAGTTCAACAACTTGCTATTTAATTTCTAATTCTCATCAATAAAATGAGCAATTAGAATGATATACCCATAGGTAGTGCAAATAGTCCAACAATCAGGGGACAAACACACTCTGCCCTTACTTCTAGCTAATTAATTTTTCAATTTCTCTTTCTGAAGCAAGTAAGTCTTCATCACATCAATAGTAATAGTATTTCTAGAAATAATAGTACTCTCACCAAAAGAAAGATATTGATATAATGATCTAAATTCAACCCACTCAACTCTGAAATGGAAGATTATGTAATACAATCATTTCAGCTATTAACTCACGAACAACCTTTTGGTCAAGCTTTCTAGACCTCATTTTAATTGCATAGTCAAGCATCATATTCCCCACATTATCAAATCTAGGAATCATTAAGCGCTTGGAAATATGATGATTTAGGTGAGATGTACCCCCTACTTGAACAAGTATATTCCTTCTCACAAGCCTTATATTTACACTTTTCTTTTCCATCTATGGTCAAACCAATTTTTCAAAGTATTTTCAAGCATTTGAGGTATGAGTTTCAACCCTTTTCTATTGTGGTTTAGAACCCTCATCAACTTTTATAGGTGCTTTTGAATTATGTTATTCCAGAATTTGACAATCATCTTCAACATTAACATTAAGACTACTCATATTCACAAATTGCAACATAAAATAAAAAGGAAGCAATCAAGACAAAAACTAATTTGCTATGACAAATCACAAATTTGAAGCATAAAGCCCAAGATAAATAAAAGGGAAAACTTCAAAAAAACTTCCCTGAACTATACGTAATGTACACTTTGGTCTATGGAAATAAGTTTGCCCCAAATGATTTTATATATTAAGTTTTGATGATGACAAATACAAGACAAAAAGAATATCTTGTTTATACTCTTTGTTGCATTCTATATAGAGCATATCCATTAATATTTAATAAATATCTTATTTGGATGTGTCTATAAATGTCTTATATGCATGTTAAACTAACTAAAGCTATATATTTATGATTCATGCATGTGAAGATATTAAATTATGTTTTTGGACTAACTATGCTTGTTTAAGTGAGTGATACTTTGTAGGATAGTCCAAGTACCAAGAGTGAGCTTGCAACAAGAAAGCAAAAGATCTCAATTAAGCTCAACACAAAGGAGAATGTGAATGCCTATTTCATGAAGGTATTGATAAACATCAAAGTCATGTGAAAGACCAAGTCCAAAGAAAGATTAAATGGTATAACTTATAGGACTTAGTGTCTTTATGTAAGAAGCCTTATGGATATCTCAAATATGTTTTTACAAATGGTTTTCCTATGCTAACATACCCAACAAATAAGTTTTGAAAAGTTATTTATGGTGGTAGTTCAAATTTATGAAAAATAGCCAAGTTTGAGTTTTGCAAAACTAACCTTTGGTCACTCTTTTAATCATATCTTTCAAAATACTTTGAATTTTGTTTTGAAACTTATTTCATTTGAAAATAGACTCAAAGATCTTTCCAATGACTAGTCATTTGCTTTAAACGGATAAGAAATGAAGAAGTTATGACCATTTAAAGTTAGTTTTCGAAATCTAAGTGGTTTGTTCGAATAAAGCATATGTTATTCGAATAACACACCACAAAAATCATATCAGACCGAGTTTTTAATGGTTTATTCGAATAACCAAAGGGTTATTCGAATAACATGACCCAAAAAATGTTACTGAACATGTTTTTAAAATTTTATTCGAATAACTAAACGTTTATTCGAATAACCAAATGTTTATTCGAATAAATAGACTTCCAGAAAGGTTTCTCTCAAATGAATTATTCGAATAACTCAGTAGTTATTCGAATAATCCTAGTTTTTCAGAACTCTGTTTGTTAAAGAATTATTCAAATAAATTTAAGGTTATTCGAAAAACCCATGTCAGTTTACTTTTTACGATGGTTTTATGAACAGTGTTATTCGAATAATGGTTTATGTTATTTGAATAACCTCGGGCTTTTACGAATACTGATATGGAAACTAACGGACATATTCTCGTAATAATCACGGATTTAATTACACCCAATGGCTATTTTCTATCTGGCTCTATAAATAGAGACCGTGGGTCTCATCTGAAATACCTCAGCTATTTGTTTAATTTGCGCTTGCTCTGAAAAATGTGATTTATATTTTACGCCTATTTTCTGTGCTCTTTTTACTAAAACTTTGAGATATCCTTTGAGAGCCTCTTAGCACTTCAAATTGTATAATTTGCTCGAGTGAGAGTTTCTATCCATCTATAATTTTTATTCTTACGTATTGAGGGTGAGGTATCCTTCAAGGTCTCAGAAAAGGGGTGAGGTATCCCTCTAAGGTTTGTATAAGGGTGAGGTATCTCTGCAGGCTGAGACTTTAACACAAGGGTAGAGTTTCCCTGTGTGTGAAAAGTGCTCTTTTATGTAACGGTTGCAAGCACCTATTGAAGCTTGTACCTATAGTGGAAAATCTCGAACTGTGTTTTGGGGACTAGACGTAGACTACAAGTGGTTGGTGGTCGAACCAGGATAAATGTCGTGCCTGCTCTTCTTCTCTTTATCTCTTTATTTTACGCAATCTTTATTTTACGTAATTTTATATTATTACACATTTATTTATTTGCTATTCTTAAAGCTTTTATTCTTCATCTTGCAATTCTTTCTCTTTTATTTAATAACTTAAATATTTGTATTTATTTTAAGAGCTTTTGTGAAAAGTTTTTAATACCCAATTCACCCCCTCTCTTGGGTAATGGTTGCCATGACTAACAAGTGGTATCAGAGTTTCGTGCTCTGGTGAAAGCTTAACCGCTTAGAGTTGAAGATCCTTGTTTATTAGCAACCTTGAAAGTTTTCAAAATGGAAGGTTTTGAAATTGATAAACCCCCATTCTTTGATGGTGTGCATTTTGTTTATTGAAAAGCTAGAATAGAGTTTTATATGCAATCAATTGATTTGGATTTGTGGGATATTGTACTAAATGGATTTATTTACAACTCAAAACAAACCTGGAATAGTTTTGACAAAAAATATTTTTCTTTGAATATTAAAGCTATGCAAATTTTGAGAAATAGTTTGAATGGTGATGCTTATGCTAAAATTAAAAATTGCTCTAGTGCTAAAGATATATGGGATGTTCTTGATGCTATTTATCTTGCTAATAATGATTTTGTACATGAAGTTATATATAGAAAGCAAGAAGAGCAAAAGCTGTTGAAGAAAGTTTATCATGAAAAATATCCTCAAAGAGATGCTCAAACTATTGAAGGGAGTCAAATGCCTCTTGGTGATGACGGTGCTCAATTTGAAGAAGAGGCAAAGCAAAACAAAATTGATGAGGAAGAATATGATTCTCTTCAAGAGCCAAGTATGCTAGAAATTGGGACTACTTCCTATATGGCTAAAAAGGATTTTGAGGTAAATAATTCTAAACTATATTGTAGTCCTTCGTATGATGAGTTTCAAAGTGCATATAATGAATTGTATGATGGTTTATTAAATTTAGAAAAGAAAAACTTATCGTGTTTAGAAAACATTTCTTTTATTGAAAATAAAATTGAAACTTTGAAAAATGAGTATACCTTTCTTGATGAGGAAATGTCTTTAAAATATAAAACCTCAACTTCTTGTGAAAAGTGCAGTAATTTAGAAAATCAAGTTGAGGACTTATATTCCGATTTTGCCAAAGCTAATGATTGTAATTGCTTAAATTCTATTCCTGTTAATGAGAATAAAATTAGTATTATTCCATGTGAAAATTCAAGCAAGACTTATGGCAAAAATAATTTAGAATATAAAAATAATAAAAGGCTTAAGTTTTTCAAAAATGATATTCAAATGATTAAGCCATCATTAAATTCAATTGTTTATAATTTTTGTGGTCATCTAGGACATATTTCTCATTTATGCAATTATAGAAGAAATCCTTATATGAGAAATTGTATGGTATGGGTTCCTAAAAATCCTAAAAGCCCTGATACTAACATTCAAGGACCCAAAATGAAGTGGGTACCAAAATATCCTCCTAGTATTTCAACTTTGCAGAATATTTCTCAAAAGGATGGACAGATTGATCAAAAGAAAGAGGAATCATCAAGGAGAACGCTTCCAAAGCCCAATGGTAGAAACTTTGGTCAAAGAAGGAAGATGATTTCAACCAAAGCTTCTCAAGTACAAAATGTAGAGCTTGCAAAGCTCAAGACTTCAAAAGAGAAGCAATGGGTAAGAAAAAGCATTTCCTTGATTGCCAAGGCCAAGGTATCTACCTCTTATGCACATGCACTTAAAAATGATAATAATGAATATGAGGTATATTTCTTGTAGGCCTTAGGTAGAGAATAGAATCATGTGTACCTGATAAAATTTAAAAATTATGTTTAGCACATGATTATGTTCATTTTTATTGTACCATTGTTCATTAATTTGTTATATATCTTGGTACATAAAGTTCTATAATGCTTATGTATGTTTTATATGCTTTAAAATTGTCTATATATCATGAAAGTAAGCATGCTATCAACTATGTACTTAATGGTATTTAATTATTTAATTTATTGTGCTCAATTTACAAACTATGAAAAATTAATCATTATGAGAGCATAATAGATTAATATTCGAAAACTAACACACAAGGACTCAATAAAATTTGGGTACCAAAAGTCAAAAATTTAAGTGTGTTGTAGGTGTGCTTGAAGGCCAAGAACTGACTTTGACATCTTGAAAGTGGCTGCTCCAAGTACAAAGACCAGAAATAATTTCAAGCTCTCATCCTTGTCCACGTGAAGTTTGGACTTGCAAATTTCGGATAAGTGAAAATTTTTATTATGCTTTTCTAGCCTTATAATCTGAAAATATACTTCTTGTTTGAAATAATAATATCCTTGAACTTGAGTTTTTGATCAATCCAATATATGATTGCATGTTTTATTGTTGAAGATTATCTCTCTTTAAATCACATATATATATATATGCTTTGAATTCTTGAACGTATTCATCTCTGTGTTTCCTTGTTAGTTTTATAAGGTTTTTATTCGAATAAACTCCTTTGCAGCTTGTTAAATAATATGTTGAATATCGACTTTATTCGAATAATACTTAGTTTATTCGAATAAATTGGTTCCCGTGTTCAAACTGTGTGTATCATGCGCTCATCTATTCGAATAAAAGCGATTTATTCGAATAACACTGAAACTTGTTTTATCAATTGTTTATGTTTGCTCTCTCTCTATTCGAATAGAACTCATATTATTCGAATAACCGAGACTTGGCTTATCGGTATTGATTGTTAGCTTTTACTATTCGAATAACTCCCAGGTTATTCGAATAAACCTGTTAAAATGCCAAGACGCTTGGCTCTCCAGATCCTTTATTCAAATAGGATCCTCTTCTTATTCGAATAAACACGGTTTGTTTTTAAACGTAATCTGTTCTGCTACGTTTCGATTAATACATGTTAAATTCTTTTGATGCTTATATATAATTGGCTTGATTGATCATGAAATATCTTTTGCCATTGTGAACTTATTTATTGTTTTGAATACTTATTTGTTTATGAGTTTGGCATAATAACTAACCTCTATGGATCCAAAATTGATGGATACCAAAGAAAATTCTTTGAATTGTGTTGTAGGGTGATAACTACCTCAAGCAAGCATTTAAATGGAATAAACTTATTCAAGTTGAGGATAGTAAAAGAATTCAACTTTTGAAAGGGGTGCAAAGAATCTCTATTCCTCGTGAAAACTTGAAGCTTGGAAGTGAGAGTCATCTACAAAAAATTCAAAGACTACACTTCTGGTGATATCAATCCTTATTTATGCTTTAAATTTGATATCATATGATATTTGGAGAAGTAGAAAGTTATGTTATACCTTCACATGTCTTACATGAAAATTATTTGCCTAAAAATGTCTAAATAAGTTTTGATGATAATTACATGCTTCTTGATAAACTTGAATCATGCCTTAAAATGCTTAAACAATTTTTTTTGATTCAAGTGCATATGCGCTTCATGCATTCTTGTTAGAACTAATATTGCATGGTTGATAATGTGATACATGCTTTAAATTATATATCAACCTAATTTATGCTTGTAAATGAGATTGAATGATATTTGATGTTAACCTATGTTTTAGAGGACTTTTAAAGTTAGCTTTGCAAGTCTCTCTATGTATTTCAAATATAGCCATTAGATTTTTTTTACATACAAGCATATGTGGATAAATGAGAAAAGCTGAATGGAATTCAAATGAAGAGGAAGATAAAGAATACTTTCTTCTAATGCAATGGAATGTAGAATTCAAAGGAAGAAAGTTCAAAGTTAAAGGACCAATAAAGAAAGAGCATCACTCTTTATATGATTCAATAAGTATCTCTATCCCTTAGCTTTTATGGTATTCTATATGTTATGAATTGTATGATACTTGTTGATAAATTAATCTTAAATAACTAGATGCTTCCAAGGAATATATGTTTTTTTTTTATAAAACATCTCTACCTTTCTAAAATGCTGCTCTTATAAAATTCTTTTTGAAAGGGGGAGAAGTCATAAAATTTTGGATTAAGAATAAATATCTTTGCCCTTGCTTTATTTTGATAATATGCATATTTTGAGGGGGAGTCTAGCTCTTAAGTTGTTTATATCTCTTGCCTTACATCCTTGGTTGATTACATAAAGTGTTTTATTGTTATCATATGCAAAATGTTGACATACAAAAATATGACAAGCATTGCAAGAATAATCTTATATATCTTGAAAGCATGATCGTTTCATCTCTTTGACAACATGAGTTTTATCTATAAGGAGAGAGAAAATTATTATCTTTCCTTCCTAAGCCTTTTTGTTGATGTCAAATAGAGGGAGAGAAAATTAGAAAGAAAAATATGTTCTTGTGCTAAATTGCTTGATATGCTTACATAAATATCAATTCTTGTATATTGCTCAACATATTTTTCTTTGGTGATTTGTCATCATCAAAAAGGGGGAGATTGTGGAAATAAGTTTGCCCCAAATGGTTTTATATGTTAAGTTTTGATGATGACAAATACAAGACAAAAAGAATATCTTGCTTATACTCTTTGTTGCATTCTATATAGAGCATATCCATTAATATTTAATAAATATATTATTTAGATGTGTCTATGAATGTCTTATATGCATGTTAAACTAACTAAAGCTATATATTTATGATTCATGCATATGAAGATATTAAATTATGTTTTTGGACTAACTATGCTTGTTTAAGTGAGTGATACTTTGTAGGATAGTTCAAGTACCAAGAGTGAGCTTGCAACAAGAAAGCAAAAAATCTCAATTAAGCTCAACACAAAGGAGAATGTGAATGCCTAT
The DNA here is from genome assembly GCA_029884595.1 of Ormosia semicastrata. Taxonomy (NCBI): domain Eukaryota; kingdom Viridiplantae; phylum Streptophyta; class Magnoliopsida; order Fabales; family Fabaceae; genus Ormosia; species Ormosia semicastrata. Next base: position 5,497,530 of record JAQQTO010000022.1, on the reverse strand, counting down.
TTCATGAAGGTATTGATAAACATCAAAGTCATGTCAAAGACCAAGTCCAAAGGAAGATTAAATGGTATAGCTTATAGGACTTAGTGTCTTTATGTAAGAAGCCTTATAAATATCTCAAATACGTTTTTACAAATGGTTTTCCTATGCTAAAATACCCAACAAATAAGTTTTGAAAAGTTATTTATGGTGGTAGTTCAAATTTATGAAAAATAACCAAGTTTAAGTTTTGCAAAACTGACCTTTAGTCACTCTTTTAATCATATCTTTCAAAATACTTTGAGTTTTGTTTTGAAACTTCTTTCATTTGAAAATAGACTCAAAGATCTTTCCAATGACTGGTCATTTGCTTTAAACGGATAAGAAATGAAGAAGTTATGACCATTTAAAGTTAGTTTTCAAAATCTGAGTGGTTTATTCGAATAAAGCATATGTTATTCGAATAACACACCACAAAAATCATATCAGACCGAGTTTTTAATGGTTTATTCGAATAACCAAAGGGTTATTCGAATAACATGACCCAAAAAATGTTACTGAACGTATTTTTAACGTTTTATTCGAATAACTAAACGTTTATTCGAATAACCAAATGTTTATTTGAATAAATGGACTTCCAGAAAGGTTTCTCTCAAATGAATTATTCGAATAACTCAGTAGTTATTCGAATAATCCTAGTTTTTCAGAACTCTGTTTGTTAAAGAGTTATTCGAATAAATTTAAGGTTATTCAAATAACTCATGTCAGTTTACTTTTTACGATGGTTTTATGAACAGTGTTATTCGAATAATGGTTTATGTTATTCGAATAACCTCGGGCTTTTACGAATACTGATATGGAAACTAACAGACATATTCTCGTAATAATCACGGATTTAATTACACCCAACAGCTATTTTCTATCTGGATCTATAAATAGAGACCGTGGGTCTCATCTGAAATACCTCAGTTATTTGTTTAATTTGCGCTTGCTCTGAAAAATGTGATTTATATTTTACGCTTATTTTCTATGCTCTTTTTGCTAAAACTTTGAGATATCCTTTGAGAGCCTCTTAGCACTTCAAATTGTATAATTTACTCTGAGTGAAAGTTTCTATCCATCTATAATTTCTATTCTTCTGTATTGAGGGTGAGGTATCCTTCAAGGTCTGTAAAGGGGGTGAGGTATCCCTCTAAGGTTTGTATAAGGGTGAAGTATCCCTGCAGGCTGAGACTTTAGCACAAGGGTAGAGTTTTCCTGTGTGTGAAAAGTGCTCTTTTATGTAACGGTTGCAAGCACCTATTGAAACTTGTACATATAGTGAAAAATCTCGAACTGTGTTTCGGGGACTAGACGTAGACCACAAGTGGTTGGTGGTCGAACCAGGATAAATATTGTGCCTGCTCTTCTTCTCTTTATCTCTTTATTTTATGCAATCTTTATTTTACGTAATTTTATATTATTGCATATTTATTTATTTGCTATTCTTAAAGATTTTATTCTTCATCTTGCAATTCTTTCTCTTTTATTTAATAACTTAAATATTTGTATTTATTTTAAGAGCTTTTGTGAAAAGTTTTTAATACCCAATTCACCCCCCTCTTGGGTAATGGTTGCCATGACTAACATGGTCATGTTACTTTAAAAATATGCAAAATGGGCTCTTTACTTTGCAAATTGTACACGTTGCTACAAAATGGTAACAAATGTTAAAATTTGGATGAAAATAACTATGTGCCACTCACGTTCACATCTAAAATGTCCCACTCACGTGCCATTCATATGCTCATTTCCATCCAGATTTTGACGTCTATCACCATTTTGTAGCAATGTGCACAATTCACAAAGTAACTGGCCCGTTTTGCACATTTTTAAAGTAACAGGAAAAAAGTGCAAATCACGTTAGTTCAAGGTTTTTTTTTTTTGAAGTTTTTCCTAAATAAAATCACTTAGCTTATTTTATCTTTAATTAAGCTGTAGTAATGTTGGTTTTTTTGGACAAAAAGCCCTAGCAAGTAGCAATAACAGAGTGTGTGAGAGGAAACTACTTATACCTTATGTGTCAATGAAAACAAAGTGCGTGAAGTTCGTTGGACCATGGTGGCGTGAAGCTCAGCGGATCATGTGGCGTGAAGCTCACTGGATCGTGGTGGCATGAAGCTCATGCGCTCGTAATCCTGGTCATTGGATTGTGGCAGCATAGTGATGCTGCTTGTTGGTCTGTTTTCGCTGGCCGAGTGCTCACCTTTGTCTAAGCCATTGTGGTCGTGGTGTTGGTGTGTTGTTACCTGCTTCTCTTCCATGGCTGTGCATCGCTCATCGCAGGAGCTTGTGTGCGTCGTTGAAGGATTAGGCTGATTTAGGTTGACATTTAGGGCACAACACAAGTGACACAAGTCGCACAACTTATACATACAAGACTTCAAGCTCGGTAGTTCACATTTCACAAGTGTTGTTTTACTGTTTCTTAGTTTTTTTATTTTTGGCTATTCTTTCCTTATTGACAGTGTGCACTGGCATTGGGTCTGGGCAGCTTTTCATGGATCATGGATTCATTGGATTGGACTTTGACTTTTCCTAATAACTATAGAAAAAAAAAGAATGTAAAATATTTAAAAAAAAATTAGAGCCTACAGGCCAACCTTTATCAGGCTAAATTATTTTTCGAGTCAGATTGAGTCAGGCCATAAAAAGTTCAAGTTATAATTTCCTTAGTGTAACCCTCATTTTTTGTTGGGTTAATTGGTTTTGACACCCCTACTTCTGGCAATGCAAATCCATCTCCAACTAGACCAGATGTTAACCCCTCTAGAATTGTCCAACCTTATTACCCCACTAGGCTTAATTTCAAGGAGACAATCGAACAAGAAGATGTGGCTCCAAATGTAGATGAACAGCAAAGATGATGAAGAGGACGTCAACGAGTTGCTGCACCTGCACCTGTCTAAGAAAAACGTGTCCAACCACCTCGCGCAAGGGAGGCTCCATGGTGTGGGACTAGAATTTGTTTAAAGAAATAAATGTCTTGTATATTATTTTTGTATTATAAATTAACCTTTTTAATAAATTAATTTTCATGTTAAACAAATAACACTAATGTGCAAATTTCTGAAATATGCATGAAAACCATCATATAAATATTACTAATTTTAAGTTTATATAATTAATCTTACATTTTTATTAAACTTTTTTATATAAATACTATACACCATTAAATATAATAACAATATAATTTTATAATAGTTTAATTAAAGTATAATAATAATATAATTTTATTTTAACATAATTAAGATTTATTGGTGTACTTAAAAATATATCATCAATTTATTAATTTTCATTTTAATTAATCTTAAATAATTTATTTAATTTAGTTTCTTAAATCTAAATACTATGCAATTTATTATCATAATCAAATCAAATTATAATATAAATAACTAAATTATATTATTATAAGCTATGGATGAAAAAATTATTTATAAACTACGGTGTAAAAATGAAAATGTTAGTAATAAAAAAAAAGAAGAAAATGTTAACAAAAAAATTAAGAAGAGTTTTAAATTTAAATTATCGTAAATAGCAAAAAAAAAAGGCCCTATTGAGAAGTCGGTTTCCCAACAGGGGATGAAAAAAAATTATTTTTATGGTATTGAGAAGTTCATTTCTCCCAAACCGACTTCTCTCAACACCATATTGAAAAAAAAGTTTTCATGTTGAGAAGTTGGTTTAGGAAAAATTAACTTCTCAACGTTACTCAAAACAAGTATATTTTGAGAATTAATCTTACAACAATGGTAGAATGGGAATCAAACTTAAGAACTACATTATTTAAAAAAAAAAGGCCTAAAAGCTAATAGAGGATTTTTTTTTTTGGTAGAATGTGTAGTACTATTTGTACTTTTATATGAATTATGACTACCATTTGTCTAATGTTCATTGTAGATGTATAAATAATATGACAAAATAGACCAAAAAATGTACTTTATTCGTTTGACTAATTTTTGTTTTTATTTTGGTCCCTTAAATTATTAAACATGAGAAAAAATTGTCTCATTTAACAATTCTATTAGAACAATTAACATATCTCTTCTACATGGCTTAAATAGTGCTGATTTGGAACTAATATGGCCATTAAGCATGTTGTTATTTAAGAAATTATGAAAACAGCGTCGTTTATTACTATTACTCTCCCTCCATCCCCCATCCTCTCTCCATAAAGCTTTAGCTATACAAGATTTATGGAAATAAGGGAAATGGATTCATGGTAAAGTGGTTTGGCCGCGTAGATGTGAGGTGCATCGATAAGGGCTAAGACACTTGGATCGCTAGCAGTGCATCTTGATCGCGTTTTAGTGTGATAAGGAAATAGAGGTAGTTTGTAGCTTATGTTGGTGCACAATGATGCATTCAATGGTGCAACAACGTTAGAGGTCTGATCGTGTTTGAAAATGTATGGTTTGAGGGTTATAATGGCTACAATAGTTCACAATGGTTTGTAGTGCAAGGGTTCTATATGGCTCGATGGTGGTTGTTTGAGGTGCATGGGTTGTTCAGTTTTTAGCAGTTCAAGAAGTGGTAGAGCTAAGGCAGTGGTTGTTTGGAATGCTAGTTATTTCATTTGGATGGGGGGAAATAGTTATTGAATGTTTGGATCTCCAATGTTGGTGATTTGCATGGTGTTTGCATAATATATATGTAAAGGGGATAAGGCAAGTTGCAGGAATATGTGCATTGGATTTGTCATTTATGGTGGTGCATTTGGGCAAGTTGATGTTTTGATGGGTTTCAAGGTTATTATATAGGTTAGTGATAATCGTGATTCATAATTTGTTGGGAATTTGATGGGGGATTTTAAATGGTTAAATGATGTTTGTTTGGGGATTTGATGTTGGTTCATTGGGAATTTTATTTTGGATTTGTGTGTTGATTCATGGTTGAATATGTATTTTTTAAAATTTTCAGTGACTATTGAATGTGGGATGTAAGGTGATAGGTAGGTGGATTAATTGTTGAAATGTTGCTATGATTTTCATTGTGAACTTGTGGAAGAGAAACATAACATTAAACTAGAACTAAATAACAACAAGAATGCATATCATATTATTGCCATATGACGACATAACCACATTAACAAATACTAGTAAAAATAAACACTTACGCATTAAAAGTGAAAGAAAACAAGATATCAGAATAAACAACCACATGAATTTCACCTAGTGTAAAGAAAGAGATGAAGAATAATCAGGAAAAGAAGGGAAAACAAGGGTAATAAATTTGGCACAAATGACAAACAATGTTGTTTCCTTAATTTTCTTAAGCAAATGCATGCTTAACAGTCATATTAGCACCAAATCAGCACCATTTGAGCAAATGTCAAACAATGTTCTTTCCCTAATTTCTTAAGTAAATGCATGCTTACAGCCACATTAACACCAAATCAACATCGTTTAAGCCACATAAGAGACACTACTAGAAAGAAACATATTTCTAACAGAATGTAGACCAAAGGTGAAACCCATGTCAGTAAAATATTACCGATAGATTTCATATTAGTCAAAGTATTACTAATGGCAAGTGTAGTCGGTAACTCAAACAAGCCTCGTCGTTAAAAGATATCAGGGTTGACTTGTGAAGTGCACTATTTTACATATGAAATTGTTTCATTTATCAATGACCACAGTCATCAAAAGTTATTGATGTATAAGACAATATGTTGTGGGAAAGTTTGTCGGAGATAGTAATGACAAATGTGGAACTTAGTTAGTAATCGATCGGTAGAGTTGTCAAAGTGAGTTTTAGCCCATGAGCCAACCTAGCCTACTAGGTTACTAAAAAAATGACCCACCAAAACTAGGGGTTGATATACCCAGCCCACTCAACCCATAGGTTAAACAGGTTCGAGTCGGGTTGAACACATGCCAACCATATTTTAATTTTAAAAAAAGGTAGGGGACGCGCGGGTCAAGACTCAAGAAAGGTGTGTTATGGATTGAAACTCAAAACTCAAACACTAACTTACCCCCAAATTAAAACCCTAGCTTAGTAATCTCTCACTTTTTGTTCCCTAACTAGCCACTACCCCTTCCCTTCACGGTTGTTTAAAGACTGTCAACCAGATCAGTTGCTGTGAAGACCACGACCAGACAACCTCCTTACAATAGTATGAACCACCACAAATTAGCACTCGGCACCACCTTGCTACCAAGAAAATGCAACTAACCAATCATGAACTAAAGTCATCTCACCAGATGATTGGAGATCACAAACTAGAAGATTGATGATTGGAAACAAGATGACCAACCCCTATTATATAGTTTCTGATTTTCTTGTTCTTCATTTAAAAAAAAATCTTTGTTTTCACTTGAGAGAAGACATAGGTTCTCAACCAGTTATGGATATTCATTTTACCCTTGTTTTGTGCATTTTTCTTTTTACTATTGGCATCAAATGCTGCAAAATGGTTCTATTCAATTTTATAATTTTCTGTTCATGATTTTTATTTGCTCTAAGATTATTTGATTTATGTGTAATTTTATGGATTCTATTGGCATCATTTATTCATAGCTGTTCATGGTTTTTATATGTAATTTGGTCTTGAGATTATGTATAGTTTCATTTGCTTTGAGATTGTTTTTCCCCTTTTTCAAAGAGTTTTGTTTTTTTTTCTATTTTTTAAAACTTTTTAAATTTTCAGTGGGTCAAGCCTTTTAACCCACCAACCCTGGTGGGTTAAGCCGTGTTGATGATTTTTCAACCCACTCCCAAAATAGGCCAACATGTCCCTACTCACTTTTAGAGCAAACTATGGTGAGTCAACCTAGGTAGGTTAAGTTGACTCATTTTGACAATTCTATCCGGCAGTAAATGAACCTACTTTTTTTTTTTAACTGTCACCCATGATATCTCCATTGGTAATATGATTTTGTTCAGTTTTATTTTAATCAACTTAAATCCTGAAAAGTGTATTAAATCTTTTTAAATTAAAAATAGTACATAATAATTAAAGAAAAAGTTTTTAATTAATTAAAATGTATTAAATGTATGCAAAAGTAAAATTGTAAAAATCAAGTACAATAAAAAAGAAATGCATAATGAAAAATTAAAAAAAAACCTACAAGGCTTCTAAATCATCCTCGATATCATCACCACCGGAGGATTGGTCGTCAACATCGTCATCAAGAAGATGTGGGTGAGCATTAGGAGAGGACAACCTTATATTAGACATGAGCCACACAATGGCCTATTTAAGTTGTTTGTTTACCTGCTATAGTGCTTGAAGTTTTTCGCTCCACTTGGTCAACAATTCTATAACAACCCACTACAACATTTCCTAAAATTGCTTCATTGCCATCATATCAGCCACCGATGAAGTGGATTGATATGATGACGAAGCGCTAGTGTCCAATAAAGCTAAGCTTGGGAACCCAACCCATATATGCATCCTTTCTTTGGCCCTTCAACCGACTTGATCCAGAGGAGCATCTTACCAATGGGCTCGTGAGTTCCCTGGCTCTCCTTATGAGTCTTCTTCTCGATGAATTTCTCCTGTAAACATATCAAAGATACATATAAATATAATTATTATTACAAACACCCACCCACCCACACACACACACACATACACACACACACATATATAAATATTTGAACATGCAAATTATGATACTAACGTATTCACACCTGAACCTAGTGTCAACAAAGTCTTCTGTAACCTTCTTTATGTGGGTATGCAAATAGACATCAATATATGAAGGCACACGACCCTCCTGCTCGTCCATCTAAAAATCATTTTGAAAATAACTTGTTACATATTCATGTTATTAAACTTGTTGAAAATGGGTCATAGAAGCGTAATAAATAATACTAGTAAAAAATTTCACTTACTATCTTCCTCTTATGCTGAAAAGTGTTGATGGAGTTGTTGTTGTGCACTGAACCTCCAACTGGGGATAACCATTTGTCCTTCACTTTTGCCAACTTGACCTTCCACCCCTCCTCACTCTAGTGAGCTACCATCCAATACTAGACGTCTTCTTGGATTCATTGAGGATGGCTAGTCAAGTCCTTCCAATAGTTGCCAAAAATGTCTCGGAGTCATTCGCTGGCTTTCTTGGCAAAGTTCTTCTCCATTTGTGCCTTATATTTAGGTAGATACTTATATTTTTTTGCAAGATGAGCAAGTAACTTATAAATTAAAGATATATTCTATATTGAGATAAGTAGTAAGTGACACTTATATGCGTATTGTTTATTTGATTACCTTAAACTTGGTCATCCAATGCTCATTTATCGACTTAGATGACTGTCTATATGAATTAGGACTCATCCAACTTGCTCTTTAGCACTACAATAATAAATCGAGCTATCCTTTGATAGGGAAAGAACTTGCAACAAGAGAAATAACAAGTTAAAAAATAATATACATCCAATAAAATAAATGAGAATTTTAAATTGATTAAATATGTCTAATAAATACTAATTCAATTAAAAATAATATATATAATTACGAGATATCCCCTTCAAGTCGTATCCAAATCTTCCCATCATCAGGATCTCAACTGATAGGCTCCTGGGGTCTTGTGGTTATGGTTGCGACTATGGTGATGGTGGTTGTATTGGACACTGACAACGACCACCAACACATCCTCCATGATGACTACCTAAATGACCATGACCTTTATATGCTCTTCTACCACACCCACACACACACACACACACACGCACATATGCATAAATAACATATATGGAGCTATCTTTGTGCATTGGTCAACAATTTATAACAAGCACACAATATAGATCGATGCATAAATATACAATAACCATGCCATCTTAAACATTGGTTAACAAGTTAGTGATTATATATATACAAACAAATAGAAACCAAGTCAATCATTAGATGACAATATAAAAAGTAAACCATCATCATTATTATATTCATCTAAAGTTCATTGCCTCCTCATTTAAGTTATAGTCAACAAACTCTCCCTTCTTTTCTTCTTATATTCATCTAAAGTTCATTGCCTCCTCATTTAAGTTATAGTCAACAAACTCTCCCTTCTTTTCTTCTTCTTCTTCTTTGTCCACAACTTCTAAACAAGAACCAACCGTGGGAGGCACAATGATTTTGTATGGAGCTTTATTATCTCAGAGGTCTAAATCTATGATATCATCATCTTCAATATAACTACGTAATTCATTTTGTCATCTTGGTATGGAGCTTGCTCTTCATTCAATGAATCTTGAGCTCATCAATCATCGACCTTGCCTTTATCTTAATAACATACCACCAATCCACCCTTTCAGGTTTCTTTCTGAGATGAGGTGCAAAATAGACTTGATGCACTTGTTGGGTAAGGACAAAAGGTTCATATTTTTCATACTTCCAATTTTTATGGACTTCAACAATGCCTAAATCAAGAGAGATTTTTGCTTCTCTATTGGGTATTGGATTGAGCCATTCATAATTGAAGAGGAAAATTATTCTTGTGTTCACTTTAGCATTTTGTATGGAACTTATATCCATTAACAAAATAAATCGACCATACAATAAATTTCGTCAATGACCCCCCTTAGATGTCACAGATGAATGGATCTTGCACATTATTAATTAGGTCTCTCACCTATATATACATATCAATCAATTGAATCAACCATGTCAACCATTAAATTAGGTAACAAACAAAAATGTTAGTAAATGAATTACAAATTCACGAAGCTGCTTAGGGAAATAATGTGCAATGCTCTGATCGATTTGGTCATCACTAATCCTAGGGTTGGTTGCCTTTAATAAATTGAAATATAGACTACATGATTCATGGAAAAACTCAAGTTTCATATAATTAGAAGTCATTACTATAAGTATTTAAATTACTTTGCAAATACTTACTTTTGATAAGGTTCAATTTCCTTATAATTTAAAAACATATACAAGGTTATTGTAACCATTTTTTTGTGTTCAAGTAGTGGTCATAAGATCTACCAACCAATCGGTCAATTGATTGATATAAATATGGGTTGTAATTAGGGGTCACCCCCATCGTCGTTTCAAAGGACTTTTCTACTCCTTGTACGAACATGAGGTTCAAAACAATGAGAACAGAATTTTTAAGTTTCCTCAATATGATATGCCTTAAAGATAGATCCTTAACCAATTTTTTGTTTCCTACTTTTAGATTTTAAGTGTGAAAACCCTAATGAAAGCATAGACAGACAGAAATTAGATGTATTAGAACAAATATTGAATATTAAATTGGAAAAGACCATAAGGGAAGGCTAATCTCTCAAATGAATACATCCAACGTTATTGAATAGGGCCAACCATCATTGCTTCATAGACTAAGTGAATAGGAAGTTGTTCCATTGAGTTAAAAAAAACTCGGACAAAAAACTTGCTCCAACTTGCAAAAGATCATTGTAATATTTTGTTCCATTTGACACAAATGTCCTTTGTGCTAGGTTGTGAAACAAAGATCTTGAAAGAATTGACTGAGCTTTAACAAAGCTTTCCAAATATGGTCCAACAATGCTCTAAAAGCTACAGGCAACAAACACTCCATAATACATGACAATAATGACTTTTCATGGGAGATAGTTTGCTAGCTTTTTGGTCAAGACACCTTGTCAAGTTGGTTATATATCCATCAGGAAGTTTTAGTTCATTCACCCAATGAAACGCTTCTTGTATTTACTCAATAGTCAAGGTGTGTTTAGCCTTGGATTTAAGTGGCCCCCCATTGCCCTGATCAATTAATTATAAGTCACACCACTTGCAGTACTCACGTAAATCCATTCTCAATTTCAACATGTCTTTGGTCCTACCAAGAATATCCATTATTATGTAAAACACATTGCTAAACACATTCCTCTCAATATGTATGACATCTAAGTTGTGATGAATGAGATTCGTGGACCAATATGACAATTCCCAAAAAATGCTCTGCTTGGTTCAATTGTGGAAAACCCCATACCCATATAATCTTTCTCCCCTATTATCGATGATTTTATCAAACTCCTACACTCTTCTAAAAACTTAGTCTCTAGTTAAACATGAAGGAGGAGCTGAATTATCGACTTTATTTTTTGTGAAAGATGTTTTGTTTGAGTGATACTAGTGGGTCATAGGAAGAAATTGACGATGATAATCAAAGATAAAAAAAACTTTTCAGGTATGTTTCATGTTGAATGCTTTGGATTTCTCCATACAATAAGAGCATGACAACTTTCCGGTCATCATCTAGCCAAATAACATCTCATATGCAGGAAAGTCATAGATAATCCACATAAAATCTACCCTCATGCAAAAAATTACTACTTTGAAATATTATACGTCTCAACAACATTATTCCACATCGTTCTTAACTCAAGGGTTACAAATAAACATTTATTTCACTCTTTGTATTGTGAGGACCAAGGTTGATTAGTGTAAAAAAAAACATGTATTTAGTTTTCATGCATTCATCAGACAAAAGTTTGTAAGGAATCACAATAATAGGACAACAGGATTAAGTTTTCCCTTACATTCCAAATGGCCTAAATCCATCTTCACATAAACTAAACCTGACATTTTGTGGTTTGCAAGCAAATTCCAAATAAATTTGGTCAAAGTATTTCCAAGCTTCACCATCAAATGGATGAGTCAGTACCCCCTACTCTCAAGGGTTCCAGCATGCCACCTCATTTTAGCCACCATAAACTTAGAAGAATATAGCCTTTAAAGTCTAGCAGTTAATGGCAAGTACCGCATTCTTTTCATGGGAACTTCTTTTTGCTTCCTTGTAGGAGTTTGTCTAGTTATATATCTTGAGACCTACAAAATTTGCAATATTTGTTGTTAATGGTTCTATGGTAATATAACATATAACTATTGACACAACAATCAATTTTTTTATACCCAAGCCTAAGTCATTTCACCATTTTCTTGGTTGTATAAAAGTAATTGGGAAGTGGACTATTATTCAGAAAAGCATCTTTTACAACACCAACAACTTCATTTTAACAATTTTCAAGCCAATGATATGTGATTTAATGTTTAGCAACCTTTGATAATTTTGACAGGCTAGACTGTTCATTAATCAAAACTGGTCCTTGCCACTTGTTAGCATCAACTAGCATGTTATTTAACCTTTATACATCACTATTCGAAGGCTCTAATGAGCTCGGTTCATAATATTGACTTGCAAAGATTGGCCCTGCTGCATGCATCTATAACCATCATTTCATAAGGATTAAACATCTATTGATTGAACATTTATTTATTATTAATCATTTGTTGTACATCCCTACTCTCTACTAGCATTGAATCTTGATACATGGGCTCGAGTTGTTCAGTCATAGTGTCTCCATGACATGTCCAATAGTAATAATTTGACATAAATCCCCTATTATATAAATATCTCTTCACGACATCAATGTGTTGAAAAGGGATGAATTGACATTTCAAACACAGACATGTTATTTCACACATGCATATTCTATAAACACTTCAACACCTCTCACAAATTCTATTGTTAATCCACCTTTAGAATGAAGAAGCTTGTTGTACATCCACCTACATGTTAAGGAATATCCATTTTCTATATCAAACACACAATATTTTGGCTAAACAAGGATAAACCCGCCTACATAATCTTATCAAGGAGCCTAATTTCTAAATTCAAGTTCAATCAACAATTCAGCAACATATATTGAAATAAATTTAGCAACAAACTAACATTCAACCAAACACACAAGGAATAGGGTAGTCCACAAGATAGGGGGTCATGCTAGGGTTTTTGAAATTAAATCATATATTTTTTTAAAATTCCTAATTGTTCTAAAATGCGCTCCCTTATTGCACAAACATGCAAACATTTGGACACCACAGAAAATAATATATAAGAAGTACTAGCATCTCCAGACTCGTTCTCCTTCTTCATTTTGACACTACCATAGGAAAAATTAAGTCTTATTGTATAAAACATAAATGAAGAGTGATCAAAATTAAACTGCTAAACAAAACCACAATCCTAATCACAAAATTAAACATAGATAGCAATTTAAAATTTTAAAATGACTTTAAAATTAACAAAAAAGTACTATAATTCATACAAACCCTACCAAAATTACCTTAAGCTTAAGACTAATTAATATTACTTAAGCAAAAGCCCTAACCTAATTTATAAAAGAATTCACTTATAAATCAATAATTTTAGAGCCAAACCTCACATACACAACTAACAACAACTTCAAACCCTAACACTGACCCCAAAAAAAAAAAACCTTAACACAACAAATATCAAACTCTAATTATAAAATTAATTTTTAACACCAACCTCAAGCCCTAATATAAATTTTACCAATTGATAATAGAACTAATACAACCTCAAACATTAACAATTTCTTTTTTTTCCAAATCTTTCATAAAATCCTAAATTCATATAATTTTCTCATTAATTATTGAACAAATTAACGAGAAAATCACTAAGCAAACTAAAATCATGACAAACACACTCACTCTCACACACACACACATTATATACATAAATGGACAAACGATGTGAATTACGAGCTTTTGAAGCTAGCGAATGGTCAAAAATCATTGTTGTGTTGAGTGATGGTGGGGGAATTGACATTACGAGACTGTTAGAGGCAAAGATCAAAATCGCGAAATGAGGAAAAAGACTTGATTGCACCAAAAGTTCCAGATTTACCAACAAATTGCCAATGGACAAATCCATCGCCGACCAATATGTATGTTTCATTAAAACATAATTACCAATGACATGATTTTCATTCCATCAACAACTCCATTGGTATATGAATTCTTCTATTCTCGCCGAACATGATCGACAAAATCACCAATGGACAATATAACTTAATTTTGAAAAAAAAAAAAAAAATCGCCCATTTATATCCCTGATGGATTTATCGATTGCAGACTTCACTGACACCAAAATTCGTCACTAATTTTGTCATTATGTTTTGGTGCTATCTAGCACCAACTCTACCACTGAAATTGCCAACGTCCTGAACGATGAAAACTAGTATTGACGATCGCTTCCATCGGTGATACTACTGGTAAGTACAAACTTAAGAAGCAATCAAGAGATTCCTTCATTTTAGTCAACGAGTCGCTATTAGCGACGGGTTTTAAGTCGTGGGTAATTGTCTTTAGTGTTCTAAACATTCTAGTAGTAAGATATCGATTAATTATTCTAACAAAATCATTAATTGGGGCGACTTTGCCTAAGATTTCATAAGTTAGGAGACCAAAAAAAAAAATTGAGACTAAAACGAAAAGAAAAAATATGCTAAAAGACCAAAGTACTTTATTTGCCTTAATATTATTACAATTAGAACTATACAGGCTAGAGCGAAACAAAATTTAAAATACCAAACTTGCACTTAAGTCGTAAATCTTATATTTTGCAACTTTTTCCATCTACATTATTTTTTTGGTTATAGGTTAAGGATGTTCTTGAGCCAACTTACATTTTGAAACTAAAGTATCAAATTAAGACAATAACTTTATGTGTGCGTCTATATATATACACATATTATATTTCTTAAATATTAGTCAATGAGAGCAATATTTCTTTTAGTTTTAGTTTATTTGTTAAAAATAGACATACGTCAACTTAATAAGTACTAATTATTACTGTTAAATTAGTATTGGTAAGTTAGCAAGAATGAGAAATCAAATAAAATTGTTTCTCTTTTGAAGATTTATACTAACTAGTATTTTGTATCTATGTAATGCACGAAATGGATAATTAGAGAAAAAATTAAAATAAATAACTTGTTTATATAATTTTAGATAATTTTAATTTTGGACTCTAGTTTTTTTTTTAAAATATTTTATGTCGTTTTTACTATATTTTTACTAATTTAGAAAATTGTTTGGATCACTCATTTAGATTTTAGTCCATACTTGTTAAGATATTAGTCCTTATATTTTTTATTCATTTGAGTTTTTATCACTATAAATTCTTTTCAATAAGATATTTGTCCATATTTTTCATAAAAAATTGATTGTTATAATTTTTAAGATTTGATGATATTAAATCTAATTTAGGAATATAAATCTTGTTTCCAACATGCTTATATGTTACTATTCTTGCTCTTATCACATTGGTCCTCTATTTATCTACAATTAATTTATCTCATTATACAATTCTACTTGCTTAATTAATATTTCTAAGTTGTACAATCGAAACTCTTTTCTTAAGGTTATACCAAAATGATCCATAATGTAAAAATTATATTATCATTTATAGTTATTTTAGTGTATCATCAAATAAAAAGATTTATAGATGAAATATAAATGAAATTATACTTAAATTCTTTCTTTAACTTTACACCCTTATTTTTAAAAAATATACTAGATTAAGGCTTAATGCAAAAAGTTTATCTTCTTGTATAATTATTATTGAATATTGTTAAATATTAACTATCTAAAGAAAATTTCATTTATGATATTTTGATATAAAATTATACTAAAAATTAAATCCTTAATTTTTTACTTTCTTTATCAAAGTTATATCAATCTAACCACTAATGCTAAATTTTATCCCAAAAAAATTCTTAAGTTGACAGATATTATAGTGACAATTAAAAAAAAATATCTCAAAAAATTATAATTTCCTATAACAATATTATTAAATAATGATCAATGTATTCTAATTCTTTAACACTCTCTAACCTATACATTTAGTTCATACAATTTAAGTAGGTTAAATAAAAATAACACATTAATTAAATCAATCATTTAACATATGACTTCTTAGGTTCTTTGACTTTTTTTAATTTATTTTCTTTGTAATTTCTATTATTTCTTTCTTTTTGTAATTTTCTATTTTTTCTTTTTTTTTTTCTTTTTTTGTGTGTTGTGGCATTTTTTTACATGTATTAATATTTCTTTTAAATAGCTACATCAGATGCCACATGGTATTAGGTTCTTTGACTTTTTTTAATTCATTTTCTTTGTAATTTCTGTTCTTTCTTTCTCTTTGTAATTTTTTTTTTTATGTATATGTGGCAATTTTTTTTTTACAAATATCAATATTTCTTTTAAGTTACTACATCAATTGACACATAGTAAACAATTAGATAATGTATTTTTCATATGTCAAAAATTTAATGTATTTATTAATTGACTTGAATGAAGTATGACAAAATTTTAGGTCATGTATTTTTTTTTATATATTAATTATAGTTATTATTAATTATATTGATTAATTAATTATATTTATTGATTGATTATATTGATGTATATGTGTCAATTTTTTTACATATGTCAATATTTTTTTTAAATTACTACATCAAATGACACATGATAAAAAATTAAGTAATATATATTTTACATATCAAAAATTTAATGTATTTATTAATTGACTTACATAACATATAATAAAGTTTTAAATCATGTATATTTATTTTCTATATTATATTGATCGTGCTCGCACCAAAAAAAATAGTATTTAGTTGTAGTTAATATTGCTTTTTAGCCGCAATTAAATAACTTACCAGCAATTACTACCGATGCGATTAATTAAGATATTAGAAATGCCCAACAACCCAGTATTTAGCCACAGTTTTTATGTTCATTAAACTGAAAATGCAAATATAGATAATGACATTCACATCGAAAGAGAAAGAGTCAACAAGATGAGAATTACCTCATGAACTCCAAAGTTTTAGAAAGGACCTTGCACCTCTTGTCGCACTAGAGAGAAGCACTTCAGCAGTAAAACGAACGTATTTCCTGTTAAGCGAAGCAGTAAGAGTGGGCATAGGTTGGGTTGGCGAGTTTTGGAGGGTTTCTTTATACCGGACCCACACATAACAACAATGGGTTGGGTTTGGGAAAAAAAAATCATCCTGAATCAACTCGACTCATACATTAGTAATGTATGTGAATTATGTTAAGTTGAACGTGTGAGTTTAACATACATTAAAAAATTAATTATGAAAATAAAAATAAAAATTTATTATGTATAACAAGTCTTAAATTTGTTAGTATAACAAGTGTCAAACAAATTAATCACAAGTCTCAAATGAAATAAACATAATTACATAAGTCTAAATTAAAATAGACGTAACAAAGTGAAACTCATGCACAGCACAAAACCTCTCACAATTAGGAGTGACAAATAGATGAATTAATTTGATTTTAGATTGGATCATAATAGATGAATATAAAATAAACTATTAATTCATTTAAGATTTATTACAAAATACTTAATATTTTTTAATTCATCTATGACTCAATTTAATGGATAAATATTCAATTCATCCATTAATTTATTTTAATAAAATTAGATAGATGAATATACAACTCACTTATTTAAAAAAAAATTATCTCTAAAAAATTTTATTCTCTCTCTAAAAAATATTTGTCCCCCTAAAAATTTACATTCTTTCTCTAAAAAAATTATTCTTTCTCTAAAATTTTTCATTCTCTTTCTAAATATTTTCATTGTCTCTCTAAAAATTTTCTTTCTCTCTCTAAAAAATGTTTCTCTCTCTAAAAATTTTTATTCTCTCTCAAAAATTTTATTCTCTCAAAAAAATTCTCTCTCTCGAAAAATTTTCTTATTATAACCATAATTTAATTATGATTCAACTACAAATATAATCAATTAAACCAATTAAATTATGATTTGGAAGCTTCACCGGTTCAATTTTCGATTTGATTTTTAAAACAATAGTTTTTTATAATAAAAAAAAACAGAATTAGTTTTAATAGATGCTGCATATTTAAGTACCAGAATAGCATGTCCAATATTATATTTCGTGTGTAATAAGTGGGTTTGAGAGATAATTGGCCCAACATAGTCATGGACTCAAGGTTTACCTCGCAGTCCAACTTCTATTTTTTCGAAAGTGGGCTCTTAATATTTTATACAAAAATACGATTTCGGTTTTTGTTTAGATGAAATTCCATTTCGTTTTTAAATGTTCAGT
The DNA here is from genome assembly GCA_029884595.1 of Ormosia semicastrata. Taxonomy (NCBI): domain Eukaryota; kingdom Viridiplantae; phylum Streptophyta; class Magnoliopsida; order Fabales; family Fabaceae; genus Ormosia; species Ormosia semicastrata. The sequence continues at coordinate 5,479,614 of JAQQTO010000022.1, read as the reverse complement.
ATAATAATCATATTTTGTTTTAGAAAATCATATGGTAGCAAAGTCATATCTCCCCAAGCATAGTGATCTAACTAAATTCAACTCAATTTTAGATGTTAATATTTGAATTAATAGTATAATGGTCATCTCACATCAAAATTTTATTCCTCTTGGCGTTTTTACTCAACAAAACTAAAAAAGAAAGTCTCATCTACTATTAGATATCTATTAGATTGATTTTTAGTTAGATATCCGTTATATATCTAATATATGTTTTAGTTGAATTATTAATCATCTATAACTAAATTTAATTTATTAGATTTAATCTAATAAAATATATTATTTTAATTAAATAAATTAAACTAATTTTAATATGAATAGATTAGATAAATTAAAAATTAATGAATATTATTATCAGTCCTAGTCACAACCATATAAATCGTAAACAACTGTAGTAATCAATAATTATAACCCAAAATCTCATTTTTAACAACTGACATATCTAACACATAAAAGAAAGAATTAGTGATTAAACTATTAGTAATTAACTAAACAAATAGAATAGATTCTATATAGCACGCTATCATATTCTATTAAATTTTGCGAACCCTTACCTTCTTTCTCTAAGCAGCTACTTTAGTGATGGTCGTTGAAACTGTAGTTACTAGCTTTTTTATTTTTATTTTTTAGTGTCATATATTTATGTGTTCTATTATTTTGCTGTTAAAAATATTCATTTAACAATAAGTTATTAGGAGTGAAATAATGATAAATGATTTGAATAATTTATAATTAATCATAGTTTAATCTTTTTCATATAATTGTATGCAAAAAATTTAATTAAGCAATTATTGTAAATGAGGTTTATCAATTTTTTTTTGGTAATTAAAAATTTAAGGTGAGGGAAGGCTCTCCTCATTCTAAACCTAGGACAAATTACTAATCTCAACTAGAATTTATAATAGAATTATAAATCACTTACTAATAAGAGATCTCAAATTTTGAATTCAAGTCATGTTGTTATGAGTAGAAAGTCGACTAATTAAGTAAACACCCCTTCGCAAATGAGGTTTTCAATTTATAAAAACATTATATAATCTCCTTTTTTTTGGTACATGATATCAATATTTCAAAAGTGAAAACATTTTATAAATTTTAACGCGGAATGATTCTCTAATTTTAACAATTCATATGTCTGAGTTTTAGGTCTTAGTCACTTAATTTTAGAGAATTTTAGCTCAGTAAAACCACAAAACAGTTAATTGACATTTCTGTTTTGGGTGGAAGGGGGCAGGGGGAAGCAACTTTCTTTCCTTGAGCAAAGAAAACGAAAAGAATATGATAGCTGGTACAGAGTTTTGAAATTCAAATACTGTCTTTAGTTCAGGGAGGGCCTAATTTTGGAACATTAGCAATTTCTGTGAAACGGTTATAACATAATTGCCATGATCCATTTATTTCACTAAAGCCCACATAATTATGGTCTTGTACTGTTATGGTTTAAACTTTTAAAGGCCGATGTAGCACTTGGCCTACTTTCCCTCTGCTACTTTTCCTTTTCGTTTCCCATGTAATCATAATCCCTTGCTGATCATAATCATATAACATAATTCCTTTTCACCTCCCGCCTATGAAGCCTGATCATAATCCCTTAATGCTTCAAATCCAAGGAAATGTGAAGTCTAATAGTGGCCAACGTCCCCTTCGGTTTATGGCAAGTTGGTTAGCTGATGGGACCTTCCCTATTGTGGTGAAAGATGCTTGACAAAAGAATGCTTCTTGGCTTGATGCTGTGCCGAGATTTTAGGGAGAGGGCGGAAGCCTGGAATAGGGACTGTTTTGGTAGTATTTTTCATAAGAAGAGCGTTGATGGCTCATCTGGAAGGAATTTAGAATAAGCTTAGTTTGTGATATAATGCTTATTTAGTTAGACTGCAAAAGCGTTTATGGGTTGAATATGATTCTATTCTCCTTTAAGAAGAAGTTTTCTGGATGCAAAAAGTGAAGATAGATTGGATTAAATTTGGTGACAAAAATACTAATTTTTTTCACTCTTCGACTATTGTAAGATGGAAGCGCAATAAAATTGAAGCTCTCCGGGATTCTAAGAATGGTTGGGTGACGGATCAACATTTGTTATGTAATATGGCTATCTCTTTCTTTAAAGATTTGTATACAAATCTAGGGGGGGGTGGTTTGCTCCCTTTGAGGGGCTGTTTTCCGCATCTTCAGGATACAGTTCTTCAAGAGCTATAGGCGCCTTTTTCTGAAGAGGAGGTGAAATTTGCAATTTTTAGTATGGGTGTTCTTAAGGCATCGGGTCCTGATGGGTTGCATTCGATTTTCTTTCAAAGCCAATGGGAAACGGTAGGCCATTCAGTGTGTGATATAGTGAAGCGTGTGTTCTTGGATCCTGATCAGGTGAAGCATGTAAACGAAACTTTGTTGGTATTGATTCCGAAAATTGATCATCCTGAATGAATGAAAGATTTTCGTCCTATTAGTCTTTGTAATGTAATTTACAAGATCATTACGAAGATTATTTCCTCTCGTTTGAAGTTTCATATGGACCATCTAGTGTCCCCAAATCAGTGCAGTTTTGTTCCGGGAACGCATAGCTCAAATAATATTGTTGTTGCCCAGGAAGCAATTCACTCAATGTGTAAGATGAAGGGTAAAAATAGTTTCTTGGCCATTAAAGTGGATCTAGAAAAGGCCTATGATAGGATCAGTTAGACTTTCCTTAAGGATACACTAGCCGAATTAGGTATGTCTACTCACTTTATTAGCATTACTATGAAGTGTGTTTCCCTCTCCTCCTTCTAGCTTTTGTGAAATGGTGAGAAGACTCCCTCCTTTAATCCCTCCAGAGGCATCCGTCAAGGTGATCCTCTCTTGCCATATTTATTTGTATTATGTATTGAAAGGCTATCATAGTGTTTTGAGTTAGCAGTAAGGGAAGGCTACTGGAAACCTATTAAGCTCTCAAAGGATGGTCCTCCGATCTCTCACTTGTTTTTTGCGGATGACTTTATTCTATTTGGGGAAGCTTCAATCAGACAAATGGATATTATTAATAAATGCTTGGATGTCTTTTGTAAAGCTTCTAGTCAAAAAGTCAACTATGAGAACTAGAATATTCTTTTCCAAGAATGTGAACCACAATAGAGTCTCTGAGTTATGTTCGATATTAGGTTTCACGTTAACTTTGGATCTTAGAAAATATTTGGGTGTGCCTCTTTTACATAGGCGAGTAAACAAGAACATGTATCATTACTTGGTGGATAAAACTCAACAGCGGCTAAGTTCTTAGAAGGAAATATTCCTAAATTTTCCTGGGAGAATTACTCTCACTCAGTATGTTTTGTCTCCTTTTCCTACATATACTATGCAGACAACTCTCCTGCCAAAAAGCACTTATGACGAGTTGGAAAAATTACTGAGGAGCTTTGTTTGGGGATCCATTAATGGAAATCGTAAATGTCATTTGGTGACTTGGCACGAGCTTTGTGTGCTCAAGCCCTTAGGTGGTGTGAGATTGAGGAACCTACAACTTTTTAATGAAGCCTTGGTCATGAAGTTGGGGTGGCAGTTGATTAGTAGAAATCAATACATACAACAGACTATTGGTTGGATTTTCCCACATAGTAACTAGACCAAAGCTAATGTTGATGGATCTTGTTTGCATGGTGGTCGTGTTAGTGGTTGTGGTGGAGTATTCCGTGATGCCAGTGAAACTTGGATTGGTGGCTTTGTGCGTAATCTTGGATCCTTGTCAGTCTTACAAGCTGAGCTTTGGGGTATATTGATTGGTATTGACTTAGCCAAGAAGAAGGAAATCACTCGCTTATGGTTGGAAGCAGATTCTCAAGTTGCTATAAAGATTGTTAAGGAAGGTTGCCTTCCTACTCATCCTTGCTCTGCTATTATGGCTTCTATTTGACTCCTGATGTTGGATCCAACTTGGACTTTTAGGATATCTCATGTCTATAGGGAGGGTAATCGTGTAGCGGACTTGCTAGCTAATCGCTCTCATGAGTTTGCCTTGGGTCTCCATGTCTTGGAAGCTCCCCTTCATAGTTGTGACAAGATTCTTCTTGAGGATATGGCTGATGTTTCTTTTCCTAGAGTTGTAGTTGATGTTTAGGGACGTTGGTCTCTCCTTTATACCAAAAAAAAATCTTTCTTTTTGACAAAAAACAATAATATATCAATTTTCCTTTTCTTTTTTTTATTAAGGATTTTCCTTTTCTTTTTTGGTTCCTCCATTTCGTCTTAACCTTTTTGAGTAGCCTTCCAAGCAATTTTGAGATAATATTATTTTAATAGAACAAATACTTTTTTTAACTGTTTAATAGAACAAATATACTTGGTTTACTTCTATGTGTAGCAACACTTAGTAATAGACAATACTTGTACTGACAATGGGTGGGTTAGGTGGATTTCGTGATATTTTTTTGGACTCAACTTACTTATTAAATTATTGTGTTGGATTTGGTCAAAAATTTTTTTCCTTCAACCCGATTTAAGGGTTAAACTCATAGGTTTGACATATATTAAAAGTTTTTTCTCTCCTACTAAAATAATTGTCAAAATATGAAATTAAAAATTTATTACACATAACACATTTTAATTAAAAATTACATATGTCTCAAATAAACTAAAAGTTTCATAACTAGTCTTATACAAACATAATAAATTTCAAACAAAATAAATAAACATAATAAGCCTTTAAGTTAACATAAGTCTGAAATAAATTAAAATAAGTTAACAAGTCTCAAAATTCACAAACAATAAATCATATTAATTAACTGAAGTCAATGTTATCATATAGTATATAAATTGACATAATTATTTACTTCATTCTTAATTTTCTCAACATACACTTTGTTTTGCAAGCGATTTATTATATTTTCATCACAATAGTCTGATAGATGCTCCATGAATTTCTTATCAATATTTTCATAGTCACACTCTCAATGTTACTACAATATCTATATCTAAACTTAATTAATACTATAAAAAAGTACGAGAAAAAGTAACTTGAAATGTCACAATGGCTAAATGACTTTTATAACAATAAAAAAAAAGTTACTTGGATAGGTTAGATTTGTACGGGTTAACACTTTTTAAACTCATTACCCAACTAGTACCTTCTGAGTCAGAGTGTTTTTCAACCTAACTCAACCACCAAACATAATCTAACCCATATTTTGTGAGTTGTATTAAGTCAAAACCTGAGAATTCTTTGATTAACCAAATTTGCTGACACCCTAATTGTACATGTGAATTGTACAATTTAGAGACCAAATTAAATCACATAGTTTACACTTGTTTGTTATAATAAGTTCTCATTTTGTATAGCCCCGAAAATGCATCAAATGAACATTTATTACATGACACAAATGTGAATGATATTGCACTAAAATTATACACGATCACACTTCCATGTTTTTGTTCAACTTTGTGTTGATTATGATTTGAATTAAATTCAACAAAGATTTATAATTTTTTCATTTTTATTGCTAAATTATTGAACAAATTAATGAGAAAAACACTAAGCAAACTAAAATCATGACAAACACCCACACTCACTCACACACACCCACACATTGTTGGCAGAATTTATTTATTTTTATTACTGAATTTATTTAAAATGAGTCAGTTGTTTAGTGTCCTAGAATTTAGGAGTATGTTGCTGTATGTTGTAGTGCAGTTATTTTTTCTGGTTTAGTCGACAGATTTAGTGGCAGACTTAGAGGCTAGTTATCGATATTTAGAGTAGTTGAGTTGTGGAGAATATGTTAGATGTGGGTCTTATTTCAGTTATGTATTGTTTCTATTTAAAGTGCCTCGGTCGTTTGAATAAAATGAAGTTCTGCCATTCCACTTCCTTATCCTTTGTTTTACTGATAAATTGATAACAATGGTATCAAGAGCTTGAAGAGCCCTGAGACCTGAGAGTGAAACACGTGAGGCAGCCATTCTCTACCTTCCAAACTATCATACTTAATGGCCACTGATTCCAATTTTGTTCAAGCCGCCATTCCTCGTTTCGATGGTCACTATGATCATTGGAGCATGCTCATGGAGAACTTTTTAAGGTCAAAAGAGTATTGGTCAGTTGTTGAATCTGGAATTCAGGAGCCACCAGCAGGTGCAGCAGTGACAAATGCACAACAAGCAGAATTTGAAGCGAGAAAACTCAAGGATCTGAAAGCGAAAAATTATCTTTTCCAGGCTATTGATCGTCCCATATTGGAAACTATTCTTTGCAAAGATACTTCCAAGGATATATGGGACTCAATGAAGAAAAAATATCAAGGCTCTTCTCGAGTGAGGCGTGCACAGCTTCAAACCTTGAGGAGGGATTTCGAAGTCTTGCAGATGAAGGATGGTGAATCTGTCACAAGCTTTTTTGGAAGGACTATGGAGATTGCAAATAAAATGCGATGCCATGGAGAAAAAATTGAAGATGTTATAGTAGTCGAAAAAATCTTGCGTTCTATGACGCGGGAATTTAACTATGTTGTTTGCTCAATTGAAGAGTCAAAAGACATAGATGACCTCTCTCTTGATGAATTGCAGAGCTCTCTGTTGGTCCATGAGCAGAAAATGAACTGAAGTTCAACAGCAGACGAACAAGCTTTGAAAGCTTCTACCAATACTCATTCCAGCAGCTTAAGAGGAAGAGGCAGAGGTCGAGGTAGAGGAAGGGGAGATCGAGGACACAGAGATGGCAGCAGAAACAAAGATGACAACAGAAATTTCAAAGCCAATAATGACCAGTTTCAAGTAAAAGGCAGAGGCAGAGACAAATCTAAGGTAGAGTGCTTTAGATGTCACAAATATGGTCATTATGCTTCGATTGTTACACTTACACTCGATTGCCTAATGATAAAGAAAAATGGGAGAATTCAAATTTTGTTGAAGACAAGAAGGAAGCAGAAACTTTGTTGATGGCTGTCCATGAAGGAGAGAAGACTGAGTCAAATATTTGGTATGTTGATACAGGTTGCAGCAACCACATGAGTGGAAGTAAGTCTTCTTTTTCTAATCTAGATGAAAACTTTCACTCTACTGTTAGTTTTGGTGATTCTTCTACTGTAAAAGTGATGGGAAAAGGTGATATTAAGATAAAGACTAAGAATGGTTCTGTGGAAACAATTTCTAATGTGTTGTATGTTCCTGACTTGAAGAATAATTTATTGAGTGCTAGTCAGTTACAAGAAAAAGGGTATGTTATTACAATTGAGAATGATGCTTGTAGAATTTATGATCCTTTTAAAAATGGTGTTATTGCAATTATCCAAATGAGTTCTAACAGGTTGTTTCCAATGAAGATTGAAAGCATTCAATCCTGTTTGGTGGCTAAAGTAAAAGACTCCTCATGGTTGTGGCATTTTCGTTATGGCCACTTAAGTTTTGGTGGATTAAAGGCTTTAGAACAGAAGAACATGGTGTTAGGCCTTCCACAAATTCTTGCTCCTTCTCAAGTCTGTGAAGAATGTGTTGTTAGCAAACAACATTGTTCTCAGTTTCCTAAAGGGAAGTCATGGAGAGCAAAGGATGTGTTGGAGCTGGTGCATTCAGATATTTGTGGCCCAATAAACCCATCTTCTAATGGAGGTAAAAAGTACTTAATTACCTTCATTGATGATTTTTCAAGAAAAACGTGGGTTTATTTTTTACAAGAGAAATCTGAAGCTTTTACCACATTTAAAAGCTTCAAGGCTCGTGTTGAAAATGAAGCAAGCAGGAACATTAAGTCTCTTCGTACAGACCGTGGTGGGGAGTATTGTTCAAAGGAATTTGAAGATTTTTGTATGCAACATGGCATTCGAAGAGAGCTCACAGCCGCATATACACAACAAAATGGTGTATCGGAGCGGAAAAACAGAACCATTCTCAACATGGTGAGAAGTTTGCTAGCAAAAGGACGAGTTCCAAAGACATTTTGGCCGGAAGCTGTAAACTGGAGTGTTCATGTGTTAAACAGAAGCCCAACTTTTGTTGTTAAAGATAGGACACCTGAAGAGGCTTGGAGCGGAAGAAAACCCATTGTGGATTACTTCCGAATCTTTGGTTGCATTGCTTACGCTCACATCCCAGATGAGAAAAGGAAGAAACTTGATGGAAAAGCTGAAAAATGCATCTTTCTCGGTGTAAGTGATGTTTCAAAAGCATATAAATTATTTAATCCACTAACAAAGAAGATTGTGACCAGCAGGGATGTTATTTTTGATGAAGAAAGCACCTAGGAGTGGAACGAACAGCAACCTAAACAAGTCTTATATGATAATGATGCTGAACAGGAGCAAGTTTTAGCACCTGTTATGCCCAGAAATTCATCAGATGAAGCTCAAACAGCCACTAGAACTTCATCATCAGTTGCTACAGTAAATGAAGAGGAAGCTCAAACAGTTGGACGAGTTAGAAGAAGGCCCGCTTGGATGGAAGATTATGAGATAACTGGCTTAAGTAATCCAGTTACTCATTTTGCTTTGTTTGCAGATTGTGACCCTACAACTTTTGAGATTGCTGTCAAAGAGGAAAAATGGCGAAAAGTAATGGATGATGAAATCAATTCCATTGAAAAGAATGATACTTGGGAGCTGTGTGACTTACCTAAGGGGCATAAAACCATTGGTGTAAAGTGGGTCTTCAAGACAAAGCTAAACAAAAATGGTGATGTTGACAAGTACAAAGCACGCTTGGTAGCCAAAGGATACAAGCAGGAGTACGGGGTTGATTATACAGAAGTATTTTCACCAGTTGCGAGACATGACTCAATCCGGTTGGTGGTTGCGTTAGCGGCACAAAATTCTTGGCCCATTTTCCAGCTAGATGTCAAATCGGCCTTCTTGCATGGGTATTTGGATGAGCAGGTATTTATTGATCAACCCCCAGGCTATATTATGGTTGGAAATGAAAATAAAGTCTATAGATTGAAGAAAGCTCTTTATGGACTAAAACAAGCCCCAAGAGCTTGGTATAATCGCATTGAAACTTACTTTCTTAAAGTTAGTTTTGTGAAATGTCCTTATGAGCATACAATGTTTGTCAAGGTTGGGGATAAAGGAAAAGTGCTTGTAGTTTGCTTGTATGTTGATGATCTTATATTTACTGGAAATTGTGCTACCATGTTTAGTGAATTCAAGGAGTCCATGATGAATGAATTTGAAATGACTGATCTTGGTTTGATGCATTATTTTTTGGGCATAGAAGTGATGCAATCAGATGATAGGATTTTTATCTCTCAAAAGAAATATGTGGGAGAAATTCTGGACAGGTTTCAAATGAAGGATTGTAATCTTGTAAGTACTCCAATTGACTGTGGCACAAAGCTACACAAAGATCTTGATGGGAAGAAGGTTGATAGCACACTTTACAAGCAAATTGTTGGCAGCTTAATGTACCTTACTGCAACAAGACCAGATTTAATGTATTCTGTGAGTTTGATCAGTAGATACATGGAGAATCCCACCGAGTTGCATCTGCTAGCTGCCAAGAGAATCCTCCGTTATTTGCAGGGAACTCGAAGCCTTGGGATATATTACAAGAAGGATGAAAAATCTGATTTGGTAGGATTTACTGACAGTGATTATGCAGGTGATCAAGATGATAGAAAGAGCACATCTGGTTATGTCTTTATGCTTGGAACAGGTGCTATTTCATGGTCATCTAAAAAACAACCAATTGTCACTTTGTCCAGCACAGAAGCTGAATTTGTTGCAGCTACAAGTTGTGCTTGCCAAGCCATATGGTTGAGAAAAATTCTTGAGGAGCTGCAGTTAAAACAAATTGGAGCTACTACAATTTTCTGTGACAATAGCTCAACAATCAAATTGTCCAGGAATCCAGTTCTACATGGGAGAAGTAAGCACATTGATGTGAGGTTTTATTTCTTGAGAGATCTATGCAAAGATGGAACAATTGATCTGACGCAATGCAAAAGTGAAGATCAAGTTGCTGATATATTCACCAAGGCTTTAAAGAGGGAGCTGTTTGTGAAGTTCAGAGAGTTGTTAGGCATCTGCTAGGCTAAGTTTTTAAACTGATATTAGCAAATGTCAGTTTAAGGGAGGAATTGTTGGCAGAATTTATTTATTTTTATTGCTGAATTTATTTAAAATGAGTCAGTTGTTTAGTGTCCTAGAATTTAGGAGTATGTTGCTGTATGTTGTAGTGCAGTTATTTTTTCTGGTTTAGTCGACAGATTTAGTGGCAGACTTAGAGGCTAGTTATCTGATATTTAGGAGTAGTTGAGTTGTGGAGAATATGTTAGATGTGGGTCTTATTTCAGTTATGTATTGTTGTCTATTTAAAATGCCTCGGTCATTTGAATAAAATGAAGTTCTGCCATTCCACTTCCTTATCCTTTGTTTTACTGATAAATTGATAACACACATTATATACATAAATGGACAAACGATGTGAATTACAAGCTTTTGAAGCTAGAGAATGGTCAAAAATCACTGTTGTGTTGAGTGATAGTGGGGGAACATTGCGAGATTGTTAGAGGCAAAGATCGAAATCACGAAATGAGGAAAAAGACTTGGTTGCACAAAAAGTTCTAGATTTACCAACGAGTTGCCAATGGACCAATACACATGTTTCATTAAAACATAATTACCAACGACATGATTTTCGTGTCATCGGTACCATACAGTTTGTACATATTTTCTGACCTTCCATCAACAACTCTATCGGTATCTAAATTCTTCTATACTCGCCAAACATGATCGACGAAATCGCCAATGGACAATATAACTTAATTTTGAAAATTAAAAAAAATCACCTAGTTATATCGATGATGGATTTATCGATCGTAGAATTCACTGACACCAAAATTCCTCACTAATTTTGTCATTATGTTTTGGTGCTATCTAGCACCAACTCTACCATTAAATTTGCCAACATCCTAAACGATGGAAACTAGTATTGACGACCGCTTCCATCAGTGATACTATTGGTAAGTACAAACTTAAAAAGCAATCAAGAGATTCATTCATTTCAATCAACGAGTCCGTCGCTATTAGTGACCGGTTTTAAGTCGTGGTTAATTGTCTTTAGTGTTCTACACATTCTAGTAGTAAGATATCGATTAGTTATTCTAACGAAATCATTAATTGGGGCGACTTTGCCTCAGATTTCATAAGTTAGGGGACCTAAAGAAAATATTACTAGACCAAAACGAAAAGAAAAAATATGCTAAGAGACCAAATTACTTTATTTGCCTTAATATTATTACAATTAGAACTATAAAAGCTAGAGCGAAACAAAATTTAAAATTCCAAACTTGTACTTAAATCGTAAATCTTATATTTTGCAACTTTTTCCTTCTACATTATTTTTTTAGTTATAGGGTAAGGATGTTCTTGAGCCAACATACATTTTGAAACTAAAGTATCAAATTAAGACAATAACTTTATGTGTGAGTCTATATATATATATATATACACATTATATTTCTTAAATATTAGTCAATGAGAGGAAGATTTCTTTTAGTTTTAGTTTTTTTGTTAAAAATAGACATACGTCGACTGAATAAGTACTAATTATTACTGTTAAATAAGTATTGGTTTAGCAAGAATGCGAAATCAAATAAAAAATTTTCTCTTTTCAATATTTATATTAACTAGTATTTTACATCCGTGCAATACACGAGCTGAATAATTAGAGAAAAACTTATAATAAATAACTTGTTTATATAGTTTTAGGTAATTTTAATTTTGGACTTTATAGTTTTTTATATTTTTTATATCATTTACTATATTTTTATTCATTTGAATTTTTTTAGATCATTCATTTATATTTTAGTTCATATTGTCAAGGTATCAACCCTTATATTTTTTACTCATTTGAGTTTTTATCACTATAGATTTTTTTAATAAGGTATTTGTCCATATTTTTCATAAAAGATTAATTGTTATAGTTTTTAAAATTTGATGGTATTAAATCTAATTTAGGAATATAAATCTTGTCACCAACATATTTTCATATTATTATTCTTAATCCTATCACATTGGCCCCATGTTTATCTACAATTCATGTATCTCATTATACAATCTTACTTGTTTAATTAATATTTCTAAATAGTACAATTTGAACACCTTTTTTAAGGTTATACTAAAATGATCCATAATGTAAAAATTATATTATTATTTATAGTCATTTTAATGTATCGTTAGATAAAAAAGATTCATAAATAGAATATAAATGAAATTATACTGAAATTCTTCCTTTAACTTTACACCTCTATTTTAAAAAATATACCACGCCAAGGCTTAATGCAAAAAGTTTATCCTCTTTTATAATTATTATTGAATAATATTAAATATTAAATATCTAAAGAAAAATTCATTTATGACATTTCATATAAAATTATATTACAAATTAAATCCTTAATTTTTCACTTATGTTATTAAAGTTATATCTATCTAACCACTAATGCTAAATTCTATCCCAAAAAAAAAAAAAAATCTCAAGTTGATAGATAATACAATGACAATTAAAATATATATATATCTGAAAAAAATTATAATAGTCTATAACAATATTGTCAAATAATACTCAATGTATTCTAATTCACTAACATTCTCTAACCTATATATTTTGTTCATACAATTTAAGTAGATTAAATAAAAATAACATATTAATTAAATCAATCATTTGATATTTGACTTCTTAGGTTATTTGACTTTTTGTAATTCATTTTCTGTGTAATTTCTATTCTTTCTTTCTCTTTGTAATTTTCTGTTTTATTTTTTTTTTTTATGTATATGTGACAATTTTTTTATATGTATTAATATTTCTTTTAAGTTGCTACATAATAATGATAAATGGTATTAGGTTCTTTCACTTTTTCTAAATTTATTTTCTTTGTAATTTCTATTCTTTCTTTCTATTTGTAATTTTCTATTTTTTATTTTATTTTTATTTTTATGTATATGTGACAATTTTTTTACATGTGTCAATATTTCTTTTAAGTTGCTACATCAAATGACACATGGTAAAAAATTAGATAATACATTTGCTACATGTCAAAAGTTTAATACATTTACAAATTGACTTGAATGAAGTATGACAAAATTTTAGGTCATGTATTTTTTTATATATTAATTATAATTATTATTAATTATATTGATTAATTAATTATATTTATTGATTGATTATATAAATGTATATGTGTCGGTTTTTTTTCGTGTGTTAATATTTCTTTTAAATTCCTACATCAGATGACACAAGACAAAAAATTAGGTAATATATTTGTCACATGTCAAAAACTTAGATTTGGATCCTCTGATGTCATTTTTCTCTCATGTGATCAAGTATAGGAGAGAGATAGACATAAAGATATTTATTAGTAGGACTCAGTCATAATTTGTGAAATTTTTTTTATAATCTTTATGTCTATCTCTCTTCTTCACATGATTACATGAGAGTAAAAATGACACGAGAGAATCTAAATCCCAAAAGCTTAATGCATTTACCAATTAATTTAGATGGCACATTACAAAATTTTAAATCATATATCTTTCTTTTCTATATTATATATTGATTGTGCTGGCCCTAAAAAAATAGTATTTAATTAGTTGTAGTTAATATTGCTTTTTAGCCGCAATTAAATAACTTACCAGCAATTACTACCAATGCGATTAATCAAGATATTAGAAATGCCCAACAACCCAGTATTTAGCCACAGTTTTTATGCTCATTAAACTGAAAATGCAATTAGAGATAATCACATTCACATCGAAAGAGAAAGAGTCAACAAGAAGAGAATTACCTCGTGAACTCCAGAGTTTTAGAAAGGACCTTGCACCTCTTGTCGAGAAGCACTTCAGCAGTAAAACAAACGTATTTCCTGTTAAGCGAAGCTGTAAGAGTGGGCATAGGTTGGGTTGGCGGGTTTTGGAGGGTTATTTCATACTGAACCCACTCATAACAGTAATGGGTTTGGCTGGGTTGAGTTTGAAAAAAAAATTCAACTTAAATCAACTCGACTCATACATCAATAGATTAGGTTAAATTGAATTTGTGAATTTAATATACATTAAAAAATCACCTATGAAAATAAAAATAAAAATTCATTATGTATAACAAGTCTCAAATTTGTTAATATAACAAGTGTCATACTAATTAATCATAAGCTTCAAATGAAATAAACATAATTACATAAGTCTAAATTAAAATAGACATAACAAGTGAAACTCATGCACAGCGATAAAACCTCCGTCTCAATCACATAAATCGTAAACAACTGTAGTAATCAATGATTATAACGCAAAATTTCATCTCTATAGCAGCTACATATCTAACACATAAAAGAAAGAATTAGTGATTAAACTATTAGTAATGAACTAAACAAATAGAATAGATTCTATGTAGCACACTATCATATTCTATTAAATTTTCCAAACTCTTACCTTCTCTAAGCAACTACTTTAGTAACGGTCATTGAAACTGCAGTTACTAGCTTTTTATTTTATTTTTTAGTGTCATATATTTATGTGTTCTATTATTTTGCTGTTAAAAATATTCATTTAACAATAAGTTCTTAGGAGTGAAATAATGATAAATGATTTGAATAATTTATAATTAATCATAGTTTAATCTTCTGTCATATAAGTGTACACAAAAAACTTCATTAAGCAATTATTGCCAATGCGGTTTCTAATTTTTTTTGGGTAATTAAAAATTTAGAGTGAGAGAAAACTCTCCTCATTCTAAACTTAGTACAAATTACTCATCTCAGAGAATTTATGATATGATTATAAATCACTTACTAATAAAAGATCTCAAGATTCGAATTCAAATAATGTTATTATGAGTAGAATGTCGACTAATTAAGTCAACACTACCTATTCGCAAATGAAGTTTTCAATTTATAAAAACATGATATAATCTCCTTTTTTTTACATGATATCAATATTTCAAAAGTGAAAACATTTAATAAATTTAACGTGAAATGATTCTCTAATTTTAACAATTCATAGGTCTGAGTTTTAGGTCTTAGTCACTTAATTTTAGAGAATTTTAGCTCAGTAAAACCACAAAACAGTTAACTGACATTTCTGTTTTGGGTGGAAGGGGGCAGGGGCAAGCAACTTTCTTTCCTTGAGCAAAGAAAATGAAAAGAATATGGTAGCTGGTACAGAGTTTTGAAATTCAAATAGTGTCTTTAGTTCCTTGTGGCCACTGGTGAGGGACTTAGAGAAGAACAAAACTTTGATTCTAGCTCTTATTTTTAATCTTATTTAATATTTATTATTTATTATTTTTTTTAATTTTATTTAATTAATTTAATACACACATAAAAAGAGATTAAATAAAATTAAAGATAAAAATTGACGCTAAAACTTGAGAGGAAAGTTTTATTCCTCAAGCCTAATTTTGAAACATTAGCAATTTCTGTGACTAAAGCCCACATAATTATAGTCTTGTACTGTTATGGTTTTACCTTTCATAGGTCGATTTAGCACTTGGCCTAATTTCCCTCTGTTACTTTTCCTTTTCGTTTCCCATGTAATCATCCTTCTTTTTGACAAAAACAATAATATATCAATTTTCCTTTTCTTTTTTTTAGTACGGATTTTCCTTTTCTTTTTTGGTTCCTCCGTTTCGTCTTAAGCTTTTTGAGGAGCCTTCCAAGCAATTTTGAGATAATATTATTTTAATAGAACAAAAACATTATTTTTGAACTATTTAATAGAACAAATATACTTGGTTTATTTCTATGTGTAGAAACACTTAGCAATAGACACAACTTGTCCTAACAATGGGTGGGTTAGATGAATTTTGTGACATTTTTAAACTCAACTTATTCATTAAATTATTGTGTTGCGTTAGGTTGGGAAAAAATTTTCTTCAACCTGACTTAAGGGTTAAATCTATAGGTCTGCATATATATTAGAAGATTTTTTCCCCTCCTGCTAAAATAATTATTAAAATATGAAATTAAAAATTCATTACACATAATATATTTTAATTAGAAACTACATATGTTTCAAATAAATGTAAAAGTTCCATAATTATTTTTACACAAATATAATAAGTTTCAAATTAAATATGATAAATAAATATAACAAATTTTTAAGTTAACATAAGTTTGAAATAAACTAAAATAAACTTACAAGTCCCAAATGTTATAAACAACAAATTACATTAATTAATTGAATTCAATGTCATCATATATAAAATATGGATATACATAGTCATTTATTTCATTTTAAATTTTCTCAACATACTTTTTGTTTTGAAAGTGATCTATTAGATTTTCAAAGCAATAATCCGATAGATATTTCATGAGTTTCTCATCAATATTTTCATAGTTACACTCTCAATGTGATCAGAATGTTTATACCTAAACTTAATTGACATTATAAAAAAGTATGAGGAAAAGCAACTTGAAATGCCACAATGACTAAATAACTTTTATAATAATAATAAAAAAAGTTACTTAGATGGGTTAGATTGGTACAAGTTAATACTTTTCAAACTTGTTACGCAATTAGTACTTTTTGAGTCATAGTATTTTTCAATCCAACTCAACCCTCAAATCCAATCAAACTCATATTTTATGAGTTAGATTAAGTCTAAACCTGTAAATTTGTAAATTAACCCAATTTGCTGCAAACCTTAGTTGTGCATGTGAATCGTACAATTTAAAGGCCAAATTAAATCACATAGTTTACACTTGTTTGTTATAATAAGTTCTCATTTTGTGTGGCCTCGAAAATGCATCAAATGAACATTTATCACATGACACAAATGTGAATGATATTGCACTAAAATTATACAAGATCACACTTTCATATTTTTTGTTCGACTTCGTGTTGATTATGATTTGAATGAAATTCAACAAAGATTTATAATTTTTTTCATTTTTATTGCTAATATTAATTTTTATTCAACATTAAGAGTTCTGACCATTTTAAATAATTACACGAAATATATGTGACATTTTTTTTCAATAAAATAAAAGTCAGTTGAAAAAATTGCTCAAGAAAAAAAAGTCTGTTGAAAAAAGAAAGATTTTTTGCTCATGTAATAAAATTTAAGGAGTCTTATGACATTTTTAAAACAAAACACAAATAGCATTTTAACCAAAGTTTAAAAAAAGAATTGCATTTTTTTTTTCTTGAGCAACAATGAGGAATAAGCAAAGATTCTCAAATGCTCATTCCTCACATTTCAAAGGTCCGAGCCCAAAAGAATTCAGAAGTCAGAAGCGGCGAGTAATCCTTTTCTAAGCTTTAACTTTACTTTGCTTTTCATTTTAGAAAACTAAACAAATTCAAATGCCCAATCTCTTCGTGCCTGATCGTTCCCCGCTCTAGGTAGAGAGCGTAGAGATGTTATGATGAGTTCTAGAGTGATTTCAGCAACAACAAAAAAATTTAAAGGGTGATTACAATTTTTTATAGGAGTTATGGAGATGAGAAAAGTGTGATATCATCTCTTAAATAATAATCATGAAGTAATTATGAAATGTTTTATTAAAAATATGCCACGTGATTTTTTTCTTTCATATTAAATGAGCTTTAAGATCCTTCTTTAAGTCTATTTTGTTAACTCATTTAAGAAGACAGATCCACTATCCATTATAATTTATAATTTATAATTAAATGTAAAGTTTCAGGGTGATTATACGATTTAAGAATTATTTTTAAACAATCACATTTTACTATTTATAAATTTCATAAATTAAATTGAAAATATTTAAAGATTTTACGTTCTCTCTTCCAGTCTTCCTTAGTCTTATTTGATGATCATAGGTGATTCTTTTTCTTTTAATATCTCGCACATGCTACTATTATTGCATTGATTGATATTAACGATTAGCCTAATTGTTTAGGCTTTCCAGTTCCAATCCAATTCAAATGAGAGTAAACGAAAAGGCAAAAGTTGATGGATTATTCGGTACAACTTTTTTAAAGATATAATATTTGAGATGAAATATTAATTATTTATTATTTATTATTTATATTTAATAAATTTTAAATATTTATAATAAAATTAATAACTAACAAATATTTAAAAATTTACCTTAGATATAATACCTTTATTCGTATCATAACAACTCCCAAAAACCGTCTTCTAGTAAAATGGCGTTTTGGTTTCTTTGGAAAAAGTACTACCATCACTTTTCTTTGACTGCTTATATAATTTCATATTAATATCTTTTTCATATTCAATCACATCATTAATTATAATAAATTTTAATAATTAATTATTAATTAATTATAATAATTAATTATTAATTAATTATAACAATTATTTATTAATTAATAATATAATTGATCTAATATATCAAATTTAAGTGTTATATATTTATACAAAAATTTCTTTCTTTTTCCTATAATTCCTTTAGATGGAACGTTATTATAGACTAAAGATATAATTGTTAGTGGGAATCAAATTTTTTATTTAAATTCTTCATCATCTAGTGTCATAATTTTTTTATATAAAAATAATAATAAGGATGAATTATTCTAATATTATCTTTTAGTCAAAGTGTCAATAATGTGGCTGGGATAAGATAGGTAGAGATCCTCAAAAGATTGCCCGTAAGCATCAAGGATCTCTTCGGCGAGAAATCACCACCAAGTGAAATTGGTAATTAGGAATTTGAATCCATACATTTAAGGAGGACAGAACCTAATAACCTATATTAGATTGCTGAACTGCAACTAACAAAAGCAATTGAATAACTCCCTAATCTTAAACCCGATGTTTTAGAAACTTGCTTATGAGCCGATCAAAAACCGATCAGCCATTCAACCCAATATCAGTTTTTTTTTTACTAAGCAGGTTCAATGTTTTGTTAAAATACAAAACATTAAAATGTTGATAGTTATCGCTTGTATACTTAGTGAAAAATTTTGACTTTCGAGGACTGGACGTAGACCACAAGTGGGTTAGTGGTCGAATCAGGATAAATACTGTACCTGCTTCTATGTTCCCTAATCTCTTTAATTTTATGCAATTTAATTTACTGCACATTTATTTTTCGCTTCTCTTTATTATTTCTTCTCTTCTTCCCGTTCCTTCTGTGCATTTATTTATTAAGCTTTTAATATTTGTCTTATGTAAAAAGAGGTTTTGCGAAAAAAATTTATACTCAATTCACCCCCCTCTTGAGTACTAGAAGCCACTTGGTAACAGAAGGGTTCAGCGGAGAAGTTCCAGCGACCTTATGAGGAAAAAACTGTCGCATGTAGAAATGAGGTTGGGCCTGAGTCGAGCCTTGTGGCCCTGAAGTAGATATTACCAATGATGAGCCGCTCTCAAGAGGGTTGGTAATTTGGGACGGCATAAAACCAGGGGGAAATGTCATAAGGTGGAATAGAAACAGGGTACTGAGGAATCTCACTGGTATTTAGTTGAGATCCTTGGGGAGGGTTTGAAGTCGTTGGGGTACATGCGATTGGTAAATCGCACCGCCTTAGGAATGTTGGTGGATAATGGTGGCACATAACCAGGTGGAAGGCCATATGGTGGGAATAAAGATGCCTGTGTTTCAGGATTATTTGAGTAGATGGTGAGTGGCATCATGGCCCCTTGAGAGGTGACGCTAGGATACTACCAAGGAACTGGCATAAAGTTGGGCGGGTGAGCTGGTGTGGTAGAAGGATCATCATTTGCCTTTGAAGGAGTCCCCTCTGTGTTCCTTGTTTTTTTCCAGAATTTCCAAGATCTTAGCCATTTGTTCCTTTAGCTGGCTTACTTCACTTCTCAACTCTTCTTGTAACTGACCCAGTTCATCCATGACTCTTGATTGAGAGCGAGTCCTATATGGGTGTCGTAGAGACAGTTTTCCTTTCTGTATTCATTATTTTTTTATTAGAAAATATGAAAAAGGAAAAGAAAATGCAAACAAAAATAAAACTATGCATGTAGAGACATGATCCAAAGCAGCAAACGATATCGATAAACCTCATTCATTCAAAGAGAAAAGCTCTATGGTCATAGAGAGTTTTACACATATTGATCCTTACTACTCCTCAAGTCAGATGGAGGAGTTAGCTTTACAAAACAAGATGGAAAGAGTCATGCTAACTCTAAATTACATCAGCATTCCTAGAACAAGAAACTAATTTTAGTGATCTTTTTCAGTGAAATTTTCCTAAGAAGTCAAGGTCCTTCCTAACCCGAGTCAGAATATCTTGGTTTTCTCCTGGTGCTAGCTTGGCTTCCACTTTGATGATTTCTTTTGCCCTCTTTCTTGAATGGTTGGAGATTTCCCTCATATTATCACTAACCGTTTCGGCTTTTCACTCTATTTCTTGGCTTGCATTAAGATAGAAATTCTTTTCATTAATCAAGAAAAGAACATCATCCTCCAATCGATTCTTCTTATTTTCCAAGAAAGTAGACCATTCAACATGCTTTTCCAAATGTTGATTCAAGATTTTAACTTCATTCTTGAATTCTTGAAGTTGACCATCTTTCCCCTGAATGAATGTTTCGAGGGCTTGACATGTTTTCCTTAACCTCTCTATTTCAATATCTTTAGAGGCTGTCTCCTGTTCTTGACTTTGTATTTTTCTTCTTGCAGTGCTAAGTTGATCTTTCAAGGACCTTCTCTCGGTGGTCCACTTTTAGATAAATGATTTCGTACCGCCCTCTCTCGCTTTCCTCACATAGTAGTCATTGGGTTTATTAAATTGGTGCATTGGTAACTCTGGACCCTGTACCTTGGGAGCAAGAAACCCCTTCCTCCTACTAGCCTGCCAAATTGGGTATTCTGGTGTCGTTTCAGACGATGGGAGACCGGGCTTAACACTTCTTGTGTGCTTCCAATCTTCAATGACTTCTTTTATTTTATGAATGGTTCCTTCATCGCCATACGAGAATCCAAATTTGGACAGTCCATGAGTCATCGAAATGAATTGCAGGGATGCCATTTGTCTTCGGACCATAGCTGGAGCATAGCCCACCACTCCCCATGGGCCAATAAGTGGAACCCAAGGTTTGCTTCCACATCTATATATGGTATAAGTGAGAGGAAACCATTTGGCCCTCCATACCACTTCTTTTATTTCCATAAAAAAACTGATCCATTGCCTCATCGTCGGAGTTCGAGGAGGCCAATTGTCACGACCATATAGAGAGAGCGGGTGCTTAGGTATGACATACTGTTTTAGATCAATTTCCGGATGGTTAAAGCACTTCAAGGTTGGCATATGACTAAGCATCCATACTGCAAGCAATGGTGCACATCCCCAAAATCTTCCTTTCTGATGGACTCGGTAATAATTCAGGGATCGAATTGTCTCGGCTAAAATTGGTGGGGCTGGGTGTACCCCATGCTCGATCTGTTCAAACAAATTGATCACATGTCCATCTATTTATTTTTCCATCTCGAGAAAATTACTAACCCATAAATAGCAAGGGCTAGTGCTACCAAACCAAACCTTTGATCAACTTGAGCTTCAACCATCCTAAGCAAGAACTCCAAATCTAGACTTCGTCCTCCATCCACCATGTACTTGTCCAATTCATTGGCATGAATCCCTATCAATTTGGATAGCATCCTTCTTGGCATCTTCTTAGGGTCATGTGAGTACACTTTGTCCTTTGGCATGTCGTCTCTATTAAGAAGCCTAGCATACTCCTCAATCGTTGGCACCAAGTCAAATTGTCGAAAAGTATAACACCGATATGAGGGGTCCAAAAAATGGAGCATAGCTTTCAACATTTGGAGGTCAGGGGTGATGAACATGAGAGCTGCAATATCTCCATACTTGTCATTGAACTCTTCTTGTCTTCTCATGCTACACCACACATTATGGAGCCTCCTAAGGTCATTTTGCTCAAAGTCATGGCTCCCCTTTAAGAGAGGTAAAGGAACATCCTTACGATGCAAACTATTTCCTTCCTTGGCTTAAATTCTTGCAGACTCTTCACCGACAGCCCTGATACTCTCTGCCACCTCAGACATTAAGGTCATCTTTCCCTTATTCATGCTCGAGGTTTATCGATATCTTCACGGGATTGGACCACATATACAAATGCAAGATAAAAGAAAACAACAAAAAGTTAGCAACTACAAAATAAAATACAAACAAAAATTCCTCATGTGTTAGAGGAAAATGGGTACCTAATCTTGGTACCCGTCCAGCAAGATGGGTTCTATGAACGATGGTAGCTCTAAGGTCATATCTACAAGTGATAGCTTTGGTTCTAGACCCCTATCAAACAAAACGTCCCCAAATTGTCCCTTGCTGTCACCAACACTTTAGCTAGCAAGAGTCCTCCATCCTCACCCATGATAGGTTACAAGCGAAAAGAGTTCAATTTGAGCGAGGGATTTTCATGTGTCTAATCGGAGACCAACGGTCCCACAAAGCAATGTAACACCCACCTTAGGATGCCACAATTATATTACATAATTACCAAATTAACCTCATGAATATAACGTAAGTTATAAGGAAAAATATGAAATTCAAAATTTCTTAATAACAAAAAATTAATCTTAGCAGAAAATAAAACATCACAGCATTATTACAAATAATTTACATCATTTATACATGTTCAAGTCCCTGGTTATACATATACAATTCTTTAACACTTGTCATACTATAAATATTACAACTAGTCACTCCAAAAAGTTTAAACACTATTTATATTGACATCTTTGCCCAAGTACAACTAGGCAATGAGCCCTCAAGTAGCCGGATCCTCAGATGGATCCTCCTCGGACCTTCCGGGTGGGGAATTCCAACCCGGCGTAAAGTCCGTGGAGCAAATGTCCGAGCGGACGATCGACGCTACTCTCTCGAGGGGTGCGATAGTACGCTCCCCAATGCTTTGATAGATATAGGAAATTCTAATCCGTACATATATAGTGACGAAAAAGTAGAGATTTTCTCACCCAATTTAACCTACTCGCCTAATATTTACATCACCCAAATAATAAATACTCTCTCTCTCTAGATCTTCATCCATGCATTGTCCCCGTCAATGAATGTCAGTCTCAAGTAACCCAAGAAGCTAGGAATCTCTACCGCCATCAGAACTCTAAGTTCTCAACAGAATCTGGATCTTTCTCTGCTTCTCGCTCTACGTCTGGCTCAGTATCTTACAATACATAAACATAATACAACATATACATGCAAGAGGTGAGATTACCTATGCCAATACCAGTATGGTAGCAATGAAGATAAACAGATCCCAAAATATCATACAGACATCATACTATAATTACAGTTATGCCATTAATCTTAAATATCATCATTATACCATAAATAAAAATAAGAAATACAACTATGCTATTTTCAATACTAAGATATTCATTAATTTAATTATCACAAACAAGAATTTACACATGATGTAAAATTACAATAATATATCCTTTATGAATGCAAATGTGAATGCAATGTACTCTGACTCGATATCCTACTCCATGGAGCTACAACTCATGTCGGAGAGAATGACTGAAAAGATCTGTCGGCACCAACGTGCTTCAGACCACGTGCTCATTTTCTCGCACATCTAGCACATGCACGACAGTCTTTATCAAATCATGATTAGGGATAGTGTCTCGGTCCCGATCATTGGTGTGTTGCATCGGTCTAACCCACGGTACGTAAGAGCTACCAACCGTCCATTGTAGGCAACCCGCACCCCAATGCCCCCAAGGTCAATCGAGACCTACACTACGCTTATCGCACCCACTCGGGAGGTGTAATCTCTCCTAGGCATCTTGCCTTACACAAATTTGGACCTTTCCAATGCATGTACTATGCACTTATTCATAATTTCTACTAATATCACATATACAGGGTTCATAAAATAATTTAACAAAGGTGGTATACTTGTAATTTAATCACGTAGTCATATTCTCATGTATTTTCATTCGCAACTCAATTGCCGCTTTTCAAATCACGTAGTGATTTTTCAATGTTTTCCAATCGCGTGAACATTTTTCGTACGTATTAAATCAGAATTACTGTTTTACTTATTTTAATATCAAATTTTACTATATTTCTCTCATATTTACAAAATAATCCCTCAAAACACAAAATTTACATTATAGTCCCTCAAAACCCATAATTTACATTTTCATCCTTCTAAACAGAATATTTCCACTTTAGTCCCTCAAAAATTTATATTTACATAATGACCCTATATTTCCATAATATTTCCAATTAAATCCCTTTCTCATAAATTTTACAGAAATTTACAGTATAAATTTCACACGCATACAGTTTAAGTTTCTCTACAGTACATACTCTACATACTCACATATTATCGGTTCCTTAAGCATTATAACATACGACAAGTATTGAAAGCAAAATCGTATCTCATAGGTACTACACATACAAACTTAGAAACACAATCGACACATATCAAATACAAATTCAAACGTATAGACACAATCAAGCACATCTCAATACAGTTTAATCAATTCAGTCCAATCAATTCAATCCAATCACAACAGTTCAATCAATACAGTTCAAGAACCTCAAACAATAGGTGAATAAATCCTTAGGGATTTTTCACTAAACACACCATCCTCATACTACCAGAACATGGGCGGTAAGGTAGAGTCTCCCTCTTACCTCTTGAAGACAAGCTTTGTAAGCTTTCCTCCCTTGCCTTGGAACTTTGTTAATCTTCTAACAAGCCCTTTTTAAAAAAGATTGAAGAAGCTTAGATTGATGAAGCTTTGAAGCTTTGAACAAAGTAGGATATTAGAGTGGAGTTTAAATTTAAACAAGCCAAAAGATAAGTGTTTAGAAAGGATGGATGGTGTAGTTTTGGAGATGGTGACCGGTTGTGAAGAAGAGAAATGGGAGAGAAGGATGCATGAGTTTCCGTGGTATTTTGGAAAGAAATAGATGGATGTTTTGAGAAATAGAAAGTGCGAGAATGAAGACGTATTTGGGGCTCAATACAAAGGGCCGTGTGAAGTTTTGAGAGACAAATGGCTTATGTTTTGGGAAATAACAAGTGAAGATGAGAGTGTGAAAGTCTCTCTGTCCAGCCGTGTATTAACACGTGAAAGGTGAGTGATTTACTTGAGAAAATTATCTCATTTTGAGTGTAAAATCCAGCTGCCCATCGTGAATGATTGTGGTGATAAAATAAGGATTTTATTGCATCCTTATCCACCCATTCCAGCTGCTCCTTGCTATTGCCGTGCTGCTGCCTTTGGTGATGGACGTGAGTGACATTTGCTTGAGCAAATGGCCATGCATTAATTGCATAACAACTCTCTCTTCTCATTGGTTGGTCGCTTGACTTTTGCATGGTGTTTGAAGCTTCAAATATCACTTGAATCTTCACAAATCTTAAAAATGGCTTTTGGGATAAGTGGTTTGCGCTTATTAAGAATGCAATATTAATATTTCATCATCAAGAAAAAATATTCCTTTTCCTGCTTTTGCCCTTTGGACGTCTTCTCACTCTTACTTCTGGGCCGTTTTAACTTCTTTGTTTGGGCCGTGAATTGCTTTGACGTGGAGCTCATTTCTCGCTGCTCCAAATCAGCTGCTGGTCCATGCCCTTTTAGGTAAGTTTATGTCCGTTAATTTATGGTTAATTCAAGCTAAATTACTGTCATATTGGGCCACAAATTCTTGAACTTTATTTGGGCCCAAAATTACTATTGCTCAAAAACGTCTATTGGACCATGAGTTTAGGGGTGCTGTCCATAGTAGTTTAGGTGGGTTTTAAATCCTCAATTCATCATTAGTTCAAGTCTAATTACTAGTTAATTGGTTAGCCAATTAATTGGGTTTAATCTCCTAACCATTCTTACTTAATTCTTTAAGTACATAACTAATTTAATTTAACATATTTAGTTTGTATCTAATACTTTTTAATCATACATCATCACTTCTAATTAAATTAGAATTAAGATATTTAGAGTGAGGACTAAGTTATAACTAATCCCTAATCAAGTTAGTTTATTTAATTTCTCAATTAAGTAATTAGGATAACTAAATTAAAGTTAATGAGTTTTCTAAATAAAAGTCAAGCTATTAATGTTGACTCAATCTTATTCATTAATCTTGTCTATGGTATATACTACTTGATAGTTTTAGTAAGCTTTGTTTTACACCATTGATTGAATCAATGGTGAAGGTCAAAGCTCCTAAGTCAAGCTTCAAATCTAATGGTCTACAAGGAAGTCTAAACTTCTTTCCTTGACCAATTCTCATCTGTTAGAAAAGTTCAACCAATTGTTTTGACTATATCCTATTAGTTCACTTTAATTTTACTTACAAGAAATGTTCTAAACACTTTTTCTATTAATTATAACTTATCGGGTCCAACGTTCATAGCAACGACTGCTATGTATGCAATTACAGATATTTATTAGTACAATATTATTTATTTTCATAGATGGATTCTAAAAATTAAAAGATTCTTTTCTGAATCACTCAGAGTCGGGTTTAGTAAGATCCCCCCGTCTCCAAATGAGGCAGATCAGAATTTCCCCGGCCTGAAAAATATTATTTTTCCTAGCCAGGAGCAAACACACAGAGTGATCAATTATGATCTCAGAACAATCAAATTGTTTTTATACCACACAGAAAATACAAAACAGTGTAATTCTGCTATTACGATTCATATAGTCAGAATTTGGGGTGTTACAAGCAACACTACTTCACCCTCTATCTAACCCTACAAGGTACTGAGCTCGAGTATAGAGCTTGTGTGTGCAGGTGTACATGAGAGAACTTTATTTACAAAGCAGAAATATAATACATATAAAGCAAACAAAATGTACAATAATATGAAACAAATAACAAATAAACAAATAAAACAAAAATGGATCAATATAATTAAAGAGCAAATCACATGAGATTAAAATAATGTTTAACCCTCTAGCTGTCCCTAGTGGAGTCGCCAGCTGTCGCAACCGTCCCGAAGGGCGTCGCGAAAATAAGAAGAATAAGGAGGAAAGGATCTCGAGGTGTTGGGAGTCGCCACCAATCGCTTTATCCATTAAATGGAATGGTGCAATTGGACACCTAAAAGATGGTCTACGTTTCAGAGTTTGAGGTTCGGGGGTTGATTACGGGTAGGGAAGGTGTTAGCACCTTACACCGTCCGTTCTAAGAACGGTTACCTATTTAATCCAATGTTATTTGCAAGATTAATTAAATTGGTCCTTTTTTTAAAAAAAATTATTTTTGTTTTTATTTTGATATGTCTCATTTTGTCATGCATGTTATCAATGATGATAAATGACTAAGATATAGAATGGGTGGCTAAATAGCCATTATTTTAGAACAAATTCTAAGTCTACAACATATTATATAAAAGTGATGAATCAAAATTTTATTTTTTGAAGAGAAGTAATTTTTAAAATAAATGGCCAAATAAAACATTATTTCAATCAATAAATTTTAATTCAAAGAAATTTATTTAAGGTAGGAAAATGTTTCTTTAAGTAAATGGCCAAATAAAATCTCATTTATAATCAAGAAAAATATTTTTTGGCACAATGAGATTTTTGTAGTAATTTCAAAAAAAAAAAGTCTTCACAAAAAAATAGAACTTTAATTCACCATAATCATGATGCTGAACTGTATGAAATTGTTCACTTTTATTTAAGGATTTTTATTTTACAAAATGATTTTTATTTTGTGTTTTTTTAAATGTAATTTAATTTAAAAAATTATTTAATTTAGTGTGAGAATTAGACATCTCACAAAGACTTTTGGCAAAATCCAATATAAAGCCTCGAGATTATCGGGAAGAGTGTATCGATCTTGTATGTCTTGATCATTTCTATATATAATCCTCTCCCAATTTTTCCGTCATCGGCAAGTTAAAAAATATAAAATGAAAAAAAAATTGATTAATTCATTAATAATAAAAAAAATTAGTGAGTTAAATCAAAATACATGTACAAATGTATAATTATATTATTGCAAGGAGTAATATGAAATAAGATTATTTAATGTTATTTTGTGCAAATAAAAAAAAATCTTATACGCTGGCCCAAATAAAACACCTAACTTAATAAGCCCAAGGCAATAAGTTAAAAAAAATAGCAAAAATAAAGAGGCTAAAAGCTCATTTCGCAAATACAAACTCAAAACAGAAACGAAAAGAAGAAATAAGGGGTTTCAATTTTGCTCACAAATTGGGAGGTGGCTCCCAAATGTATATATTGATCATAGGTGCTACGCAATGGGAAATAGGCCAGGATAATTGTTAATCTTGAAAATTGGATCTTGACAAAGCCAAGGATCAAGGCGGGCAAGGCCAATAGTTTAATATATTAAGTTTTGCGGCGCGCAGAGAGCTTGAAGTGGTGCGTTCGTGGGAGGCACGCCAAAGAATGTTCGAACGAGATGGGGGACTCGACAGCGCCTGATGCCCTGCGAGTGGTGGCGGGTCGACATTCGACGGCCTTGCGGATCCGGTTGCTGGGGAGTAAAGCGACGCGAGTCGAGGTGTCTTGGGTTCGATCGAGCTTAGGTCTTATATGTATGGGTCCGGTCGCGTGGCTGGGGCGCAGAATTTGGATTCGTTCGAAGTGAGTAATACTTTGTAGGTGGGTGGTCGCGGTCTGGTCGGAGCGCACACGAATGGTCGGCGAGCTCGAATCCTAGTGAAGTTTCGGTGGGGCACGGAGATGGTAATGGACCTGGTGGTGTGGTGGAAGGTTAAAGATGGGTGGTTGATATGGTGAAAGATAATGGTGGGAGATGGTGATTGTTCAAAAGTTGACTCGATTGGCTTGCTAATGGTGGTAGTTGTTATGGTGGAGGGTGATTTGTGGTGGTTTGTTGAAGATGATGAAGGTCAAGGGGTGGAGGTTCGGTTATGGTGGCTTTGGAAGCTAGGAATGAAGTATTTGATGGTTGAAAGTGATGGTTGCGAGAAATGGGTCAAGATGATGGTGAGAATGGGTGAAGAATAATGGTAAGAATAGGCAGTAAAACGTGCATGAGATGGAAAGAAAGTAGATGGTAAGTGAAGAAGGCTTTTGGTAATGCTTGGTATGTGGATGATGGTGGTTTATTTAACACGGTTTCGAATGAACATTGTTAATTTTCGTGTGATGAATTTGTGTATAAACGGCTGTTGGGAATTTTTCTACCAACGACTGTGATTTTTTGCTTGTTATTTTTGAAGCATTTAACGATCCTCCACTTGGTTTGATCCTTGAATCATCAAAATCATATTTTGAGCTTTAACGTATGATTCTTATAAGGAAAATAAAATTTGACATGCCAAAACAAAACTCTTCAATCTTGTTTAATCTGATGATCATGCGGCGGAATGCAAAAAACCAATGATTAAAACGGGAAAACATTAGAACCTTGAATTTCTTTTGAATGAATGCAAATAAAGAAACTTTCTAGTCGTTCCAACTTGATGATTGGTACCTTATGAAAAGAAAATGATCTCAAATATATTTTTAATCCAATTCAATGCAAAAGACTTTGATAAATATTTTATTTTTCATTTTCTTATCTTTTGTTTTTGTATTTAAAAAAAGAAAAGAAAGAAGTTGGGTTGAGAAGAGAATGAATTTCTGTCATACGTTCCCCTAGTACAAAAAAACTCAAAGTCACGTATTTTTTATTTTGTTTTTTTTTGGATTTTTTTTTTATTTTTTTATTTTTTTATTTTTTCTTTTAAAAAAGAAAGAAATTAAATTAAATTAAATAAAAACGAAAATAAAAGAAAATGAATAAAATTGGATATCAACAATATCAATAATGATAAATGACTAAGATAAGAAATGGTGGCTAAATAGCCATTATTTTTAGAATAAATTCTAAGCCTCGCAACATATTATATAAAAGTGATGAATTAAAATTATTAATTTCAAGAAAAAATAAATTTTTAAAAAAACGAAAGGAAAAGGAAAAGAAAAAAAGTTTTCAAAATATTTTTTTTTTTATTAGAGATTTTGAATAAAATTATTTAAAAGGAATTTTGCAAAGAAAAATTTATTTTGAAAAGTAAAAAAAAAAATTAATTCCATAAATCATAATGTTGAGTTTATGTGAAATTATTTGCTTTTATTTGAGGGTTTTTTTATTTTTATAAAAATGATTTTATTTTGGTTTATATATAAAAATGTTGTATTTTAGTTTGTAAAATATTTTAATTTTAATGTGGAATTAAACCTCACCAGCGCTTCCGGCAAGATCCAATATAAAGTCTTAAGAGTATTGAGAAGAGTGTATTTGATCGGTGCTCCAATCCTCTCCCAATTTTTTCATCGTCGACCAATTTTAAATTATTGATTAATACATTAATACAAAAAAATGTGTTAGATTAAAATACAGATAATATAAACTCCAAATTAGTAACTACATATTAATCCAAATAAATAGACAACTAAATAATAAATAATATAGAAAAAAATAAAAGGAACAAAAGTCAAGCAAGAAAAAAAATGTGAAGGAAAACGAAACAGGAGACTTTTAGTCTTTTCAAAACAAAGAGGCTTTTTAGCCTCTGGAAATGGAGAAACAGAACAGAGGAAGAAATGAGACAAAAGGGGGAGCTCACGGACAGGGAGGCGGCTCGCGGCAGTTCCGGCAGAAGGATATGAGTTCGCGCGGCCTAGCTGCGGTGGAGATGGTTCACGGTACGACGTGGAGGAGGTGCAGTTGATGCGCGTGGAGCGACGACGCGGCTGCGGCGGAGATCCAGGAGCGACAAGCTCGGGCTTGAGTGCGGCAGCGATTGACAGGGTTCGAGGCAGCTAGGTGGCGTCACCGGTCTGATCCGTGTGTGGCGGTGGTGGAGATCTACAAGGATGGAGGTTGAAGGGTAGTGAGGTGATGGTGAGTGAGGATGGTCACGGTTTTGGTTGGAAATGGGTAGCTGCAGGGATGTTTGGTAGTAATGGAGGTGAAGTGGTTTTGATGGTGGTTTTGGTGGGTGGTGGATGTTTGGAGGTTGAGGATGATGGGTTTGAAGAGTGGGTTGAAGATGGTGGAGAGGATAATTATGGATGGATGATGAAGGTGAAGGTGGGGTCACGGTGGTTTTCGTAGGTTGATGGAGATGGAAATTTTTTGTTTGCCTCTGTCTGTGGAAATTGCCTCCTTTTGTAAATTTTTTTTTTGTGTTTTTTGCAGGAAGATATTTAAGATGGTGAAACCGTGTGTGTGAGTGAGGGAATTTTTTTTATGATTGCCTTCGCCTTTAAGAATTTTTCTCTGTGTTTTTTTGGTATCTGTTTGGGGGAATTTCTCTTTGTGATTCTTGATCTCTCCTTATCCTCTGTGATCTCTTTGAGATTTATAGGATTTCATCTCCAAAATTTTCTCCGAATTTCTTGGTGAGTGGGAGACAATGGGAGAAGATTTTTCTTCTCCTTTACAGTTGAAAGTACAAACTGACATTTCGATTAGGTCGTGCAGTTCCTCTTTTTTTCTTTTCTTCTGCAATGATCAAATACATGCAATCTCTTCTTTTTGACTTTAAATCTACCTCTCTTTATGTTTTTGGCCTTTTTCTGCACTATATCACTATTATCCTTTCTCGAACGGCATGCCCATTTGTTTCTTATCCTTCCATGTTGTGTTTTTTCTTCTTTTTATTCCTCAAACAACGCAATGCACTAAACCGTGTCTTTTTTTTTTTTTTTTTTTTTTTTTTTGGTTTTTGCTAACACATTCTAAACTTTTTTTATTATTTTATTTAAATAAAGGGTATTTTATTATATATTTCTTTGTAAACAATAAAAAAGTAGTCTAAAATAGATGGAAGTGAATAAAATAAAAAAATGTTCAAAACATTACAATTAAACATCAATTAAGATAAACTCATCCTTGATTAAGCAGTGAAAATAAAAAAAAAAAATTTAGGGACAAAATTGGGTATCAACATCTGTAAAGAGGGTGAGGTATCCCTCAAGAATTGTAAATGGTGAGGCATCCCTTGAAAGTAGAGGCTCAAGCACAAAGGGTGAGGTATCCCAAGGTGTTGAGTACTCAAGTTTGTAAAAGTTTTTCAAGTACCTGTGAAACTTGAAGAGTTGGAGGCTCTAGCACAAGGGTAAGGTATCCTAAGATGTGAGGAGTGCTCTTGTTTGTACAAAGATTTTCCTAGCACCCGTGAAGTCTAAGAGATAGTGAAGAAAATCTTAAGTTAAGATTGGGGAGTAGATGTAGGCCACAAGTGGTTGGTGGCTGAACCAGAATAAATTCTTGAGTTTGATTCTTTCTTCCCTACACTCTTTAATTTCAGTATTTAGTATAGTATATTTATCTATTGCATATCTTGTTATCTTGATGTTTTGATTCTAAGAACTTGATATCTAGCTTGTTATCTAGCTTATTCACTTGATTCATCATATATCCCAAGTTGTATTTGAGTAATCTATAATAATTATATCTTTGTTAGACTTATTTCGCTGCATGTGATAATTGAAAATATCAAAATGCATAATTGATCAAAGTTGTAATAAAATTTGTAATCACCAAATTCACTCCCCTCTTGGGTGATAGTTGTCATTGCTAACAAGTGGTATCAGAACTTCGTGCTCTGTTAAAAGTTTAACCTTTTGGAGATAAAGATCCTTGTTTGTTTGGCAACCTTTAAAAGTTTTTCAAAATAGAAAGTTTTAAAATTGATAAACCACAATTCTTTGATGGTGTGCATTTTGTTTATTGGAAAGCTAGAATGGAATTTTATATGCAATCTATTGATATTGATTTATGGGATATTATGCTTAATGGATTTACATGCAAATCAAAATAAACTTGGAATGCTTATGATAAGAAATGTTTTTCCTTGAATATTAGAGCAATGCAAATCTTAAGAAGTAGTTTAAATGATGATACTTATGCTAGAATTAAGAAATGCTCTAGTGCCAAAGAAATTTTGGACACCTTTGATGCTTTTTATCTGACTAATAATGATTTCTTACATAAAGTTGTATATAGAGAACAAGAATAGCTAAAGTTATTGAAGGAATCTTGTTGTGAAAATATCT
Source organism: Ormosia semicastrata (assembly GCA_029884595.1). NCBI lineage: Eukaryota > Viridiplantae > Streptophyta > Magnoliopsida > Fabales > Fabaceae > Ormosia > Ormosia semicastrata. The sequence goes on along the minus strand of JAQQTO010000022.1, from coordinate 5,446,691 downwards.
TCAAGAAGATGCTCTTGAATCCTTGAAGGATAATAATAAGGAAGATGGTGATTCCCTTAAAGAGCAAAGAATGCTAGAAATTGAGACTACTTCATATATGACTAAAAAGGATTTCAAGGTAAATAATGCTAAATCATAATATGGTCCTTCCTATGATGAGCTACAATTTGAATTTAGAAAAGAAAAATTTATCTTGTTTAGAAAATATTTTCTCTATTAAAAATAAAATTGAGATTTTGAAAAATGAATATATTTTTCTTGAAAAGGAAATGCCTTTGAAATTTGAAACCTCAACTTCTTGTGAAAAGTGCATTGATTTAGAAAATCAAGTTGATGACTTATCTTTCAAATTTGCCAAAGCAAATGATTCTAATTGTTCACAATCCATGATTGTTAATAAGAATGAAATTAATGTTATTTCACATGGAAATTCAAGTAAGGCTTGTGGCAAAAGTAACATAGAATGTAATAAAAACCAAAGGCTCAAGTTTTTCAAAAATGATCTTCAAAGGACCAAGCCATCATTGAATTCACTTATTTGTAATTTTTGTAGTCATCTAGGACTTATTTCTCATTTATGCAATTATTGAAGAAATTCTTATATGAGAAATATATGGTATGGATTCTTAAAGATCCTAAATGTCTTAGTACTAACATTCAAGGACCCAAGATGAAGTAGGTACCAAAATGTCTACCTAGTATTTCAATTATGCAGAAAATTTCTCAAAATGATGGATAAATTGGTCAAGTGAAAAAGGAATCATCAAGGGAAATGCTTCCAAAGCCTATTGGTAGAAGTTTTAATCAAAGAAGGAAGATGACTTCAACCAAAGCTTCTCAAGTACAAAATATGGAACTTGCAAAGTTCAAAATACCAAAAGAGAAGTAATGAGTAAGAAAAAGAGTTTCCTTGATTACCAAGGTCAAGGTATCAAATATTTTTACCTCTTATACACATTTACATGTAAAGTCAATAAATTTAAAGTATATTCCTTGTAGGCCTTAAGTGATTAATTGAATCATGTGTGCTTGGTAAAATTTGAAATATTATATAGCACATGATTATATTCTTGTTACACTCTTTATTCACTACCTTGCATATTTCTTGATAATAGGGTATTCTATGACTATGGATGTTTTCTATGCTTTAAATTTTTTATATATCTCTACATGTCTTGAATATGTCAAGTAAATATGTTCCTTGTTTGAAATGAAATATTTGATGACAATATCCTTGAGCTTGAGTTGTTTTTTATCAATCATACATATAATTGAATAATTATGTTTATTGCTTTATCATTGATTTATTAATCTTGAATTATTACTGACTTAAGCGTTGGAGGTATCCCAAAATTTATTTTGCACGTACTCCATGATTGGGTAAGTTTTCTCTTCTCAAACTGATGTTTTAAACATGCTTAATGGTGTTTTTAAGTTAGTTTTATTTGAATAATACTTCTCTTATTCGAATAACGTTTTCCAGTAACACCTCATAGTTGTTGTTTAGTATACTTTATTCAAATAAAGCATATCTTATTCGAATAATGCTTAACAGAAGCATTCTCAAAATCTATTCTTCGCTGGTGTTATTTGAATAACCAAATGGTTATTCGAATAAAGCTTGACAGTAAGCCAAGTCTGAATGCTTTGTTATTCGAATAACAACATTGTTATTTGAATAATGCTTGACAGAAAGTCAAGTTTAGTTATTTTTCATAAGTTTATTCAAATAAAGAACATCCTATTCGAATAAACACACATTAAATGACTGTTTTCCCCTTCATTTCTCAAGAATTTGTTGTACATGTTAAACTCTTTTTAATTGGACTGAAAATGTAAATGTTTAACCAAATATAATTGGCTATTCTTTTGATAAATATATGTACTTAGCTAAATTGATCAATGAAATAAAATATTTTTTGTTCTTATGAACTCATTTGTTATTTTATTATTTTGAATGCTTATTTGCTTATGAGTTTGACATAATGACTAACCTCTATGGATCCAAAATTAATGGATGCCAAAGAAAGTACTTTGAATTGTATTGTAGGGTGATAACTACCTCAAACAAGTATTTAAATGGAATAAGTTTATTCAACTTGAGGATAGTAAAGTTTAAAAGGATTTAATTTTTAAGGAGTGCAAAGAATCTCTATTCTCTCATGAAAACTTGAAGCTTGGAAGTTGGAGTCACCTATAAAAACTCAAATAGTACACTTTTAGTGATATCAATTTCTTATCCTCATCTATGCTTTGAATTGAATATCATGTGATATTTTGAGAAGTTTAGAATTGTTTTTATGTCTTGTCTTAAATTGTGTTCTTCTAGCATTGTGTCTTGAAAATGTCTTTACATATGCTAACATGCTAGATATGTACATACTTATTTAGAATTGTGGTAATATCCTTGTGCCTTGAACTTGTCTTTGAACTTTAATGATTCCTACATTGAAGTATATCTTGAAATAAATCACAAATGTTTTCAAAACTTATAATTCCATGGCTTTTTAATTTTTGCATTACAATAAGATTTTTCTTCTTGATTGGCATGTGTGCATACTAGAATTCCTTACTTGATATTACATACCTTACATGATCAATGTTTGCCCTAAAATGCTTATATAAGTTTTGATATTGATCATGTGTTTCTTGATAAACTTGAATCATACCTTAAATTGCTTAAACTATATTTTTGGATTCAAGTGCATATGTCTTTCTTTTGTTCTCGTTAGAGCTAACATTGCATGGTTGATAGTGTGATACATGTTTTACATTATATATCAACCTAAATTATGCTTGTAAATGAGATTAAATGATATTTGATGTTAACCTATGTTTTAGAGAATTTTTAGAGTTAGCTTTGCAAGTGTCTCTATATGCTTCAAATATAGCCGTCACATATTAAAATGTCAAGCATAAATGAATAAAGAGAAGATTTGAATGAAGAGGGACATTATGAGGCTTTCTTCAAGTGCAATGGAAGAAAACTCAAACTCAAAGGACCAATAGATGAAGAACATTCTAAACAAGCATCACTCTCTCAATAAGTATCTTTATCCCTAAGTTATTGTGGTATTTTATATGCTATGAATTACATGATACGTATTGATAAATTGATCTTAAATGATTAGATGCTTTCCTTACATGCGAAGTATGCTTAACATTGACAAAGTACTTAATTGGATATTAACTTGCTAATTTTATCATTGCATATAGAATGGATGATATTAGTTTTATACATGTTTTGATCCGTATAACATATTTCATCAAGGTGAATGTTTGATATATATAATTCTCTTGATCTATGGTTTCTTAATAGTATAACACCTATGAGAATCATACTCTTCTTTTGAAAAGATTTTCTTGGTTGATTAAAAAGTTTTTTTAAGGTAAAATCTCCTATCATATTTGAAAGAAGCTTTTAAAGTTCCATATCCTTGAGAATCTTTTGAACTTGTCTTAAGACCTTGAAAGTATTATCATCTTCTAATTGTCTTAAAAATTTAAAAATCATTGGATATGTGTTATAAATGTAGTATTCTCTTCATTTGCTTTGAAAAAGTCTTACTAAATCTTAAGAAAATACTTACAAAAGTTTCCAAATAAATCTTTTGAAATACTCTATAGAGCTCATCTTAATACTTCAAAAGATAAGTCTTGTTCTTCAAAAGTGTTTTATCTTTTCAAGACTTTTGTTCAATAAAAAAGAGAGAAGATGTACTTTCAAATGTTCCTTTGACTTGAGTTTGATCACTTTCAAGGAATATATGGTTTTAATATAAAACTTCTCTACCTTTCTATAATGCTTTTGAAAATATAACGTGCTCTTGAAAAATTCTTTTTAGGGGGAGAAAGTTTTAAAAACGTTTTTTGTTTGATAGATTAAGAATATGTACCTTTTGCCTTACTTTACTTTATGATAATGTGCTTACATAGTTTTGGCATACATATTTCTCTTTATCTATCTTGTACTTGAATAAGGGGGAGCTTATCTTCTTTTAATTTCTTATAATTATTTGTTAATTTATAATAATTGTTTATCTTACTTATCTTACATATATTTCTTCCATATCCTTGTTAACTAAAAATATATACATGACTATGTTAAACTATTATGTTTTATATTTTGATAATATGCATATTTTGAGGGGGAGCCTAGTTCTTAAATTGTTACTTATATCTCTTGGCTTACATCCTTGCTTGACATAAAGTGTTTTATTATTAATACTATCAATATGTCAACAAAGATCATCTCCTATTGTCTTTCCCTCTATCAATGAAAGAAAGTAAACATTCTTAAACTTCAATATCTCTTGACTCTTTCATTGAGAAATGCTTGATATGTGGCAAGTTATATGATCTTTCATTTGAAAACCTTAATTCCATGATCTTACATAGATATTTTGTAACTCCTAATAAGTGATATCAAGTGGTACTTATTTATCATGTGGTATGCAATATATTATATACTAGACATAATTTCTTAAACTTATTGCTATCATATGCTAAATGTTGATGTACCAAAATATGACAAGTATTACATGAATAATCTTTTATATATTGAAAGCATACTTGTTTCATCTCTCTATTCTTGAATCATGTGTAGAATCAAATAAGGAGAGATAGTTATGATTTAAATAACTTGAAGAAGTTTATGAATTTTGATGATCCTACTCTTTTTGACAACACGAATTTTATTTATAAACGAAGTGAAAATATTATATTCCTAAGTCTTTTTGTTGATGTCAAATAGGAGGAGTGAAAATTGAAAAGAAAAATATATTCTTGTACTTATTATTTGAAATGCGTACATGAATATTTATTCTTCTATATTACTAAACATATTTTTCTTTGGTGGTTTGTCATCATCAAAAAGGGAGAGATTGTAGAATTGTCTTGGCCCTAATGGTTTAATATGTTAAGTTTTGATGATGACAAATATAAGATAAAAAGAATGATGCTTATGCTTGATAGATGTACTTTATAGATGATAAATGCATCACAAAAGAATATTGATCGTGTTACATAGATGTGCTTAATGTGATATATTATATCATGCATGATTATGTACCTTATCTAGTTATATTTCACTTAAAAATCATGCAATGAGATATATGTAACATTCTTCATATAATATATCCAATAGTGCTTTATATAAGTTATAATGAATTAATATTGAATTTGGCTCTATCTAAATGAAAATGTGTAAAGTGTTGTTTGTTGCATCCTATATAGAGCATATCTATTAGTAATTGATAAATATCTTCTTTAGATGTGTCTATGAAAGTCTTACATGCATGTTAGACTAACTAGAGTTATACATTTATGAATCATGCATATAAAGATATTGAACTATGAATTTGGACTAACTATATTTGTTTAAGTGAGCAATACTTTGTAGGATGATCCAAATACCAAGAATGAGCATTGTAACAAGAAAGCAAAAGATTACAACTATGCTCAACTCAAGAAGAATGAAAATGATAAAGATGTTCCAAACATTTGCAAGTTTTGAAGAGAAGATTTTCTTTGGAAGATTGGATTACATTAAGAATTGATGGTAGTAAAAGATCAAGTCCAATATCTTCAAGAATAGCTTATAGGACTTAGATCTTATGTAAAAGTAAATGGGAATCACACTAAACTCAAAATATGTTTTAACATCTTTAAAAGTGTTTCTTACTTGTTTAAATGCCCAACAAACTATTTTTGGAAAGCTAGTCTTGATGGTAGTTCAAACCTTTGAAAAATAGTCAAGTTTGACCTTTAATTACTATTTTAATCATATCTTTCAAAATACTTTGAGTTTTGTTCTAAAACTTCTTTCATATGAAAATAGACTCAAAGATATTTCCAGTGAGTGGTCATTTGCTTTAACGGATAAGAAATGAAGAAGTTATGATTATTTAAAGTCAATTTTTAAAATCAGAGTAATTTATTCGAATAAGCATGTATTTATTCGAATAACACACCCCAGAAAACGTTCCAGAACATATTTTTAAACATTTATTCAAATAAAAAATGTTTTATTCAAATAACACGACCCAGAAAATGCTCCAGAACGTATTTTTTAAGCTTTATTCGAATAATAATGTTATTATTCGAATAAAAATGCCCAAAAACGTTCCCAACGGCTATAAATGGCTAGTTTTCATAGAAAATCATTTTTAAACACTACCAACGGCTATTTTATCATTTGGGCTCTATAAATAAGTGTAGATTGAAGCATTTACACTTGGAGAAACTCTTGAACACTTGGTTTGATCCTTAAATCATCAAAATCATATTTTGAGCTTTAAAGTGTGAATCCTTGATACCCATTGAGCTTCAATTTGTATTATCCACTCTAAAGAGAGAGAGTTTCAATTCTTCCATATCTTGTTTAATATGTAAAGAGGGTGAGATATCCCTCAAGAATTGTAAAGGGTGAGGCATCCCTTGAAAGTAGAGGCTCAAGCACAAAGGGTGAGGTATCCTAATGTGTTGAGTGCTTAAGTTTTTAAAGGTTTTTAAAGTACCTGTGAAGTTTGAAAAGTTGGAGGCTCTAGCATAAGGGTGAAGTATCCCAATGTGTGAGGAATGCTCTTGTTTGTACAAAGGTTTTCCTAACACCTGTGAAGTCTAGGAGATAGTAAAGAAAATCTCAAGTTAAGCTTGGGGACTTGATGTAGGCCACAAGTGGTTGGTAGCTGAATCAGTATAAATTCTTGAGTTTGATTCTCTCTTCCCTACACTCTTTAATTTCAGTATTTAATGTAGTATATTTATCTATTGCATATCTTGTTATCTTGATGTTTTGATTCTAAGAACTTGATATCTAACTTGATATCTAGTTTATTCACTTGATTTATCATATATCCCAAGTTGTATGTAAGTAATCTATAATAATTGTATCTTTATTAAACTTATTCCGCTGCATGTGATAATTGAAAATATCAAAATGCATAATTTCTCAAAGTTGCAATAAAATTTATAATTACCCAATTCACCCCCTCTTGGGTGATGGTTGTCATGGCTAACATAAGAGACCACCTTACTTAATCAAAACACTACCGTAGAAATTTGAAGAATCAATCATATACAATTCACTAAAGAATGCATGTAGTTTTAAATTGGAAGTATTTTTATGTAATAAAAGAAATTAAAGGAATGTATCAGCATAATAAACATTTTCAGAGGTAAGATGACTTCTTTCTTGTAAACAACATAAAGTTTGAGACATACCATTAGCTAGAATACAAACATTTCCAGATCCAACACAATTATTCTCCTTTGATCCCATTTTTTATGATTCCTTTATTAATAGAGGAGTTTGGCACAACTTAAAAGTAGGAGTGTGCATAGAAATCCCACCTAACAAAAATTAAAATAAAATAAAGTATACAATTGATAAAAATGATCAATCCAACACTAATGTAAACAATTGCAAATTACCTTTTCCATGAGAACCATCAATTGGTTGCTTGAAACCCTTGAGCCTCGACTCTCACTTTCATTCACAAAGGAAAAATTCCGAAATGCAAAATCTGGCTCTCTTTTTATCTCATATTTGATATTGACTTCCAACATGTACCAAATCCATTAACCTCCCATAAAAGACTTAATATTAACCAAGATCTTCATCTCCATCTCAAGTAGCTAGATTTATATGGGACTTCTTCTTACACTCATCAGAACATTGCTTTAGAAGATTAATAAAGATACATTTTGAAGAATAAGATGTCCAACTTAATGGCAACACTTCATAAGTACTAATGACAATATAAATACTATATAGCATACTAATTTTTTATCCATATAAGCTAAGAGAAAAGGAAAGAAATACCAAGCTAAGAGATCAAGCTAATAGAAAGGAAAGAGATAAACCATTAAAATAACATAATATAAGTAACTCACAAAATAATATAAAACTGGATAAAATAGCAATTGGAGTGTTCATAAAAGAGATATTTACTAAGTGATATCACCAAATTCCTTACCACAAGAAATAACTCAACAAATGAAAATACTTTTCTATTCCAATAACAATATTCAACTTTGCTTCTCAGAGGATAAGTAACAAATGGAATTGTGTTATCTAGATACAAAAGACTTAAATAGAGGATAAAAAAAATTAGCATCAAAACACATTCCCCAATCTGTTACCAAGAGTGATATGATAGCTAAGTCTATTTTCAACACAATAAAATATCACAACAATAAAATAATATTATTTTACACATGTACTAACTCTAATATGTGTAATAAACACCTAAAATCTATATTTTCTTTTATAACCATAAGATAGTCAGCTTTAAGCCTACACATATAACAGGGTCATTCTTAAACCAAAAATTCAAAATCTCTGTGCATGCAAAAAAAAAAGAGGAAAAATTATTGACCTAAAATGCAACAAAAAAATTACTAGCACAATAAATTTTTGAACCCAACTCATATTTCAAATGAAAAAATTATAATTATAATATTTATAATATACCATTAAAACAAATTACATGTATTGTTGCTTCAAATAGCCACCTTCAACACATATAATTCAGGAAACAATGGTCATGCAACGTTGAATAAAAACCCCAAAAAATCATCAACCAAAAAATAAAAATTTTTGATAATGCTGAAATTGTAAGAATTCCTAGCAAATGAAATGCCTCGATAATGTCCAAAAAATAGAAAACATGGAGCCAAAGTCTATATTGCCAACAACCAAAATGAACTTTTACTACTTCACTCTTTGAAGACATGATGAAATATGATTATTTCACAGAAACAGTTCTTTTTGTTAGAAAATGAGAAATGAATGAAATGAAGAAAAAAAATAAATAATAATAATAATAATAATAATAATAATAATAATAATAAAAGGAGAAAAAAGTATATAATGAAAAAAAATAAAAAAATAAAAACATATATTTAATGTGATCAAACATAAAAAATGATAAAAAAAAAATTTCTCTTTTTTCACTTTCACTTTTTTAATTGACAGACAAGTGTTAATTATCAGATTATCCATAAAAGTTAAAATAAAATAAAATAAATCAATTAAAGTCTCTTATTATAATTCACATAAAAGAAAAAAAAAAAATACTTGAAGATATTTATCTGAAAGTGATATTACACTGACATTTGGGCGAGAGAAATTATTAAATAATGTGTTGACAGTTTTTATGAATTAAATAGACTACCGTATCAATTTTCATATCCTTAATTTGTATAACTTTTTTTTTTTCATCTGTAGATTGTACAACAATATTTTACTTTTTTTTTTTAAATGTGATTAACTTATGGTGTTGTTTGTTACCGTTGACACGAGCCTATGGCTCCGGGGCCCACACCCCGGAGCCACTAAGTTTCGAAAATCAAGGCAATGACTCCGGTTTCAGCACGGAACGACACGACACGACACGACTCGACTAGACTAGACCGTTTACGTTTTATTATTATGTTTACTTTATGTTCTACTTCTCCAAACTACAAACACCAACTTTTTTTGTCGTTTTACTATGTTGCTTTTTGTCTTTGCATCCTTCAAATTCTCCAACACCTACTACCTACTTAACTGAACCCTCTCTCTGTCACTGTCATTGGTTTTGCATCGCCTTCGTAATCGTTCTCTCTTCTGATCCCATGGAATTTGCTGCTGCTCACGGTGTTGTTGGGATCTCGGATATGACGTTGAACCGGGTCGAACCTGGTTCGGACCGCAGTGGTGGTGGCGTGGTGAAGAAGGAGAAAGAGGAGAGTTTTTTCAGAGCTGAGATTGATACATCGGCGCCGTTTGAATCGGTGAAGGAGGCCGTCACCCGATTCGGTGGTGTTGGTTACTGGAAACCCATTCACAACAACAATAAGCTCATGGTTGCTGAGGTAACTTCACTCTCTCTAGAAAATGACACAATTTCATTGCTTTCTACTCTTCAATTGAAAAGGTTGGGCCTTTACTTGTGTGAACTCTTTATTGTGTGTTCTGTGAAGAAATGTTATGGGAGGAAATGGGATTACGTTTTTATTTTTATTTTATTATTATTATTATTTTGTTCTTTTCATGACTAATTTAATAGTGATTTGTTGCACTGCAATCCAAAGTTATTATTATTATTATTATTGGTGATTGTAATTTGTTTCTCCATATTTGGCTCGTGGGTTAAGATTCAAGTGTCTGTTTGTATTCTACTGGAGTACTATATATTGAGGCTTGGATCTGAAGAGCTATAGTCTAAAAAAATCATATAAATTGTGAATCCTATCAAAATCTAGGATGTATCTTCAAAATCATTTATTTAAAAAAAAAAAAAATTGGCTGCTAAAAACCGTGCACCATGATAACAGGTAACAACAGCCCTCTATTTCTTCAATGAAGGCCATGTATATCAATATCAATGTTTTAAAAACCAAATCAAAGATTGAATCAGCAAGAGCCCTGGGGTATGGTTCGATTCATTCAATCGGCTAGATTGATGGACAACACAATAAGGAATTATTGGAAGGGAATCATGGTTGGTTCACAGCTTAACTAGTTGAACTGGCCGGTCTAGTTTTTAAAACATTGTTATATATATTTTCAGGCTAATATCATCAGGCTAGATTATATATTTTCAGGCTAATATCTTGCTAGGTCTTTTTTTAAAGAGAATCCTTAAGACGAGAAGGAGTTACTTTTGTTTATAACTCTAGCGCAGAGCTAAGTAGTAAATTGTAAATAGTGTTGTTGTTTTAGCTTGGATATTTTAAAAGTCTATGTCTCACATTGCTTAACCTTCAAAGTTTTAAAGAGTTTATAAATTAACATGTGTTTTGGGCTTTGTAAGAAACAAATGAGGTGGTGGTGGCTTTCATGTAGACAAAATGGACTTGAGGCTCATGGCTAGTGCAAATCATCGATTTGCCTCCCCTACACGTGATATCATGAGGCCCGAATCTTTTTGTGAAATATTTAATTAATTTTTCGAGCTTACAGGAAAAATGATGTTTTTGTAGAAGTCAAAACTGACTTGGTAAACGGGTAGATTTTGTTGCTAACGTTCCAATTAGTTTTCAACAACCAAATCCATTTTCTAACGTTATTATTCCAACAGTCATATTTTCTAACGTTATTTTCTGTTTTTTCTGAACGGCTCTTTCTTACCTTCTTTAAATACTTTTTTCTGACGGTGTTTTTAGATATGTATACGTTTCTTCTACCTCTTCTGAAAAATAACGTTTTCTTCCTGGGTTAACTACAAATTTCTGTGCTGTTCTGCTATCTCGGTCTCGGCCGGGACGAACCTGTTGAATCCTGGGAGATTCGCACACCCGTGCGATAAAATTCTTGAGAATAGTGTCTTCTCACACGCCTCAGGCTATTGTTTGATCGTCATTTTCTGTTGTCTCCTAATCAAATCTACAACTCTAGCGCAGAGCTAAATAGTAAATTGTAAATAGTTCTCCTACATCTCCATTTAAGACCAACAGGAATGAAAGTTTGTTAATATTCATTTTGAATTGTACTTCTTTTTAAGCATCTGCTTTGAGTTAAATAGTGAAAGTTTCTCTCTTCTTCTTATGGCAGCACCACTTGGAAGAGCTTGACACTGGAAAACTGGAGGACCAAGCAGCTGTATTGGAGAAAGAACTGATTCTGAAAGAAAGGGAAACTCTTGATGTCTTAAAGGAGCTGGAAAGTACCAAAAGGCTTGTGGGAAATTTGAAATCAAAGCTGCAGAAGGAAGAATCTGAAGCAAATTTTAATCTTCAGATGAGTGTATGTGATAATATATCTTCTGTCAAGGAGAAAGAAGAAGATAAGGAAAACCAAATGAGTCATGTTCTTCAGTATTCGAAGGAAGGTTGTATCCCCTACCCTTCATCGACTCCAGGTTTAATATTAATGGAATTGAAGCAGGCCAAATTGAATCTGAATAGAACTACAAATGATATTGCTGATGTCCGAGCTTCTGTTGAATCGCTCAATAAGAAGTTAGAGAAGGAAAGGATGTCACTTGAGAAAACCCGTGAGAGGTTAACTCAGAATTCTTCAAAAATATCTTCTCTTGAGGAAGAGCTAAACCAGACAAGACTAAAACTGCAAGTGGCGAAAGATGCTGAAATTAAAGGTGACTTAGATGATCCTTCGGATATTACAAGAGAGCTCCAGCAATTGAGTTCTGAGGCAGAGCATTTCAGAAAAATGGGAGAAGCTGCGAAGTCAGAAGTGTTGAGAGCGATTTCTGAGATTGAACAGACAAAAGCTATGATAAGAACTGCTGAAATCAGGTTGGTTGCTGCCAGAAAAATGAAGGAAGCTGCTAGAGCAGCAGAAGCTGCTGCCCTTGCAGAAATCAAAGCTTTATCTCATCATGACAGTTCACCTGGAGATTTTATGCAAAAGCATGATGCTGTCACTCTTTCCTTCGAAGAGTATACTGCTCTGACTGGCAAAGCTCGAGATGCAGAGGAACATTCTAAGAAGAGAGTTGTAGATGCTATGCTTCAAGTTGATGAAGCAAATTTATCAAAAATGGACATTTTAAAAAGGGTAGAGGAAGCTACAGAAGAAGTTAAAACCAGCAAGAAGTCCCTAGAAGAAGCTCTGGAAAGGGTGGAGGCTGCAAATAGAGGAAAGCTAGCAGTTGAAGAGGCTTTAAGGAAGTGGCGGTCTGAGGGTCACAAAAGACGTTCTTCTATACATAACTCTACCAAGTTTAAAAATTCTTCTTACCCATCTCACCATCGGAGAGATTCTCGGTTACTTGATGTAAATGGGCTGAATCTGGTAAATGATGAAGCCATGCCAGTTCTAAAGCCGACTCTATCGATAGGACAAATATTGAGCCAGAAGCTGATGTTGCCAGAAGAGTTTGAAGCCAGGATGCATAGAGAAAGAAGCTCGGTGAAACGGAAGGTTTCACTGGGTCAGATGCTTGGCAAACAAAATGATGATCCATCCTTTGACAGGCAAGTTGAGAAAGAAAATGGTCAGAAGCAGTTTTCTGCAAAGAGAAAGAAATTTGGATTTGCTCGATTTTCCCTTCTTTTGACAAAACAACAAAAGAAGAAGAAGCCAACGCTGAACTTGAGGTGATGGCTTGTTTGATCAATTTGCTCTTCATCTAGTGCTGACAAGAATGAGGCTATAATTACATCTTCTATCAGTTCCCATCCCTCCTTCCTCTTATTGTGGCTGCTTGACTAGATTCTTGTTTGTCGTTTACCTTATTTGGGTTGCAGTCCTTGCTTGTATGACTAACTAATGTTATTCTATCGCTTGGTATGCTTGTAGAGATTATTTATATGAATTTTAACTCTTGTAAGCTGGTGTTATAATTTTCATATGCCTAAGGTTGTTTTATTCTGTCTATATTTATACATATATTGGCATCAACTGACTTACACCAGTCTAATCGTGATACTTTTGCACAAGTACGTTCCTATGCAATGTGCTATTTAGTTAGCAGGTAGTGTAAATAAACGAAAAAAAATATGGGAGCAGATACCATTTGTATGTGTTTTGGTATTATGAATTGCATTAAATGAGGTGAAAATGTTGATAAAAATTTAGTCTTAAAGAGGTTGAGCGTGGGGATAGAATTATAGAAAACCATATTGTTTTAGATTTTTCAGGGTTCTGAAAACTGGTTAGACCTACCGGTCTGGTCATTTTAGTTAAACCGGTGCTTTTTAAAAACCGCTTCTAGAACCATTGGACCGGCCAAGAACCGGTGAACTGCACGAACCAACCCGGTTTAACTACGGTCCGGTTAGCACCAAAACAAAAAAAAAAAACTACGGTCTGGTTCCCTGTTTAATGTTGTAAAATGCTTATTGTGGTACAAGCAAAAATCGAGCACAGGTCACCAATTGCTTATGACAAATCCATCTATAGACCAGTACACATCTTATACCAATGTATGCTTTAGTTATAGATATATAGAATAAACTTTTTGCAATGTAATTAAAAACTTAATACTTACTATGTCATTTGTTAATATATATGCGTCAGTTACATATACATACACATAAAATTGTCTTCTGTTTTTAAACAAATATGTACAGATAAAAAAAATTTAATATATATAATATAGGGTTTGCTAATATTTTATTGAATACCAAGTAAAAAAATTAGAATACATTTATGAGAATTCATTGTCACTATGAGAATCACTTATGACACTCACGTAACGATTCATATAGCGTTCTCATGGCGAGTCAGTCTAGTACATCATTACTCTAACATGTATCCATGTAAAGACTTGATATCTCATATCTATGATCCGTGAGATGTGGTGTGGTCATCATCCTACGCACATACTAGTCTCAATGCATTATTATTATTCTAATTAACAATAATACTTGACTAATGATATTTAAGAATAGTATTCTAATTTTATTCAATAGGATCTCACGATCAAGTCAACCACTTGATGTCCTATGACATCAAACTTACTATTCTAAGAACTTTATTATGTTTATCATAAATAACACAATAAAAGAAATGTCTCATATATTAAAGAATATCATAATACAATATATATAAGTACTGTCAAAATATATCAACCTCTAGGGTATACACCAACAAATAAGACTATATTGATATTGGTATGATAATTATGTGATATAAAAGACAAACTCAGTGGTCCTATTTATACTAATTCTAGACTCCTAATCCTAATTAAATAAGGAAATATAATAAATAAGAAATAAATCCAAAGAGACCATTTATAATACTCTAAAATATTTCAAGATACAATAAAGATATTTTCAGATGTTTTTTAGATATTCTAACACTCTTCCTCAAGCTAAAGCTTCCTAAGCTTGAGCTTGTAACAATTAAATAATTTGATAGTGAGATAGTCACTAGAACGAACAGAGACGGTGGCTGGCAACTACTTCTGGGATAAAGATGGAGACGAGACCAATGCATCTGGGACAAAAAACTGGGGCCAGAGCATCTGGGACAAAGAGTTAGGCTAGTATGAGTCATAATCAACATAAGTTATCATTAAAATGATTATCAATGGAAAGAGAAGTCACCACTAATATGATTCATCTGTGGAGAGGAGTCACCACTGGAATGATCGTCGGTGGAAAGAGAAGCCACGAGTATGATCCATTAGTGGGAAAAGAATGACATGACAAATATCAGCATTGAAGTATATGTTAAGATGAATTTATTCTCATTCTCTTGCTCAATACTATGCTAGCATTGGAAAAGAATCAAACAGTAGTCAAAATCAGAGATAACCACAAAAAAGAATGCCAAACAACCACATAAAGGTCATAGATGGTGTGGTGAGGCAAACAAACAACAGAGGAGCCCGGGAATAGGGTGAAATAGCATGGGTCAGTGTACAATGGCCAAAAATAGAAACCCCAATACAACTGAATGTCTTTGTGCGAGTGTACAAGTTTGCACAGATGTCGGATGATGGAGGTTCCGTGTAGAGGAGGCTGAGGTGAGTTAAACGGGACCAGTGACTACCGGAAAGGTGGACGAACTCTCCATCATGCGTTGGAGGAATGGGTGGCGCTTGGGTCTGAGCATAGAGAGAAGAGGGCGCTCGTGGAAGCTCGTTGGACGGCCATTGGAGCTACGCCTTTGGGGGTTGGCCGAACTCAGGTTGGTGGTGTGACTAGTGAGATCGTTGACCAAAAAAACTGACGATAGAAAGCAGTGGTGGTGGAAGGTGGTAGCAACAGGAAGAAACCAGAGGAGAGAGTATGCGTGGAGGAGATGGTGTTTGCCAATAAACCAGAGTGGAAATATGGTTGGCCAGAAAAGATATAGAAAGAGGGTACTGAAAGAAGAACTCGGCAACCATTAGGCAGCTAATCGGAGTTCTAGATTTTTGGGAACTTGACAGCGAAAGTGACAGGACAAGTCATAGAGGATGATACTGTTCTGATACCATGTTGAATTGGAGGGTTTTATGTAGGGAAGGAGGAAAAAAAAGAAAATGAATATTCAAAATAATAAGATTATATTGATATTAGTGTGATGATGATGTGATACGAAATACAAACTCAATGGTCCTATTTATACTAATTCTATATTCCTAATCCTAATTAAATAAGGAAACAAATCAGGAAATATAATAAATAAGAAATAAGTCCTAAGAGATCATCTATGATACTCTAAAATATTTCAAAAGATAAAAAAATATATTTTGAGATATTTTTTAAATATTCTAACATATATGCTACGAAAGTATCTGTTAGATGAGACTCATGTTCCTTATCCACAATTGATTGAAGTGGATCCGCATTAAAATTATGAAGAACAACCTATCGTGGACCAATAAGTACAAAAGCTATGTTAGAAGGAAATACCCTCAGTAAAAGTTTTGTGGCAGCATCATAGAGGATAAAAAGCTACTTGGGAGCTGGAGGAAGCAATGAAACTACACTACCCTTAATTGTTTTCAGTTTAGGTATGTACATACATAAATATGTATTGGTTACATGATTAGTAATTGAAATTCGAGGATGAGTTTCTTTAAAGGGGAAAAGAATTGTGATATCCATATTTTCTTAGCAAAGAGGAAAAACTATAGTTGTCTTGACTTTTACTTTGCAAAGTTGTAAGACGTGATAAGTGAATAGTAGTGCATGATTTTACAAATTTTGGGCAACAAATTAATGAAGATCTGAAGCATGCAAGACATGCACTTATCCAACCACTTACCAACTTTTACTCCTCATTTATTATGATTTGAAATTATATACCAAGTGCAGCCACCCACCAAGAATTCACCATGTAAGCATGCTTTCATCTCTGTTCCTTCTCCTTGCTATGTGTTAAAAAAAGACAGAGAATGATAGAGAGAGAGACAAGATCCTATAATCAAGAAAAATAGTAAATGGACAATTTACTACTCAACGGCAAATAGTTGCTGGTTATAATAGTTGAAGGAATTTGATGCTTCAAAGGCTATATATAAACATATTGCTAGAAGTTGAAATAAGACAATCGGCCAACCTTTTTGCAAATGTTCACGTAGCCATTATAATCTCCTTTCTTTGTTGGTCTTTGCACATATAAACAAAGTCCTTCTTTTATTTTTTTAGTGAAGATATTGATAAATTAAGTTTATAAGGTTTAAATTGCTTTTACTTGATCATATTAGTCTTCTTAAAGCTTTGATTAAGAATCATCAATCTAGATTATATCATTTTTGATATTTTCATTAGATAAAAATATTAACCAATATCAGAAAAAAAATACTTTGATACCATACTAACATTTTTTCAAGTAAGGATCTTCTTAGTGTAAATACCTAAAATACTCTTGGGTTACTGTCCTAGTATCACACTGCTTTAATTAATTTTTATTGGAAGCTTATAATAATGATTCTATCATGGTTTATATTATGAAATATCAAAGGCACTGGGAAGAACCCTTGGTATATCATGGTATGATAATAATCAAATAATGAGATTGTTATATGATTATGAGACTTATGTGTGTCTAATGCTCGGGCAGAAATACTTGGGGCTATAGAGATGGTTACCTAATGCCCGAATGAAAATATTTAGGGCTTTATGGAAATGGTTGGCCGATGTCTGGTAAAAAATATTTAGGGTTAAAGATTTGAGGTATGTATTTGTGGATAAATGTTGTTCTTCCACTAGAGCCTAAGAATATTCCTTTAAGAAAGTGATATTTAAAAGGAAAAGATTTCCAAAAATGGGATTCCTTACAAACATAAGATTTCTTGAAGAAGGAATTCCTTAAAGAAAATATTTCCAATTAGAGTTTGGATTCGCTAATATTTTATGGAAAACCAAGTAAAAGTGTTGGAATACATTTATGATATTTAATACTTATTATTTATATAAAATTACTTGTATTATTTTTTGTTAGTGGCACTTGAGTGCCCTTGTATCCACTGAGTTATAAAGCTCACTCCGTTATATTTTATTTTTTAGAGTCTGAACAAACATTTTCTGCCAACATAGAGAACCTGCTCACTTCTAAAGTGAGATAGGTTTATTATTTGGAGATGACTTGAAGACATGGATACCATGATTTGCAATCATAGAATTAGGTCTAATCATCTTGCATAATGGCTAACATATGTGGTGTTTGTAAATAGATAAATATTGATGAAGTCTGATCTACTTATGGGTGCTTAAGATATTATAACTGTATTGTCATGTCGTGTTGAATAATGGGAAGTCTCCCATCTTTAGGAATACTTTACCCATGACATGTATGTGGTTATGTTCAAGTGATGTGGATTTTATCATAAGCAGTATTGACTTTGAATATGATAGTTAAGCTTCAAGGGTTAGAAGTATCTAATCCTTGGCCTATCACTTATCCTAGAATTGGGTTATGACATACAAGGTCGTGCTTTTGATTCGAATCTCTGATGGGGTGTGACTAGAGCATAGAAAGTTATTGAAGATAATATCATCTAGAGAATCCCTAATAGTAACACTGTCAAATTTTGGATGGACTGATGGGTCCCCACTTTGAATCTAGATGCTAAAGTAGCAGAATTTGTGTCACATAATGGCAACTAGGACTGGAATAGACTCAAAAGTGTGCTCCCTCCTGGACCCTATAGTAAAATTGCTTGTAGTAAACCCCCTTGTGCCTTGGTTGGTGAGGACATTCCTACTTGGGCACTCAGCCATGATGGGGAGTTTTCTATCAAATCTACCCATGACTTTATTGCTCATAATCACACCATTTCAGACCAACCCCTTATGAAGAAAATATGGTGTTGGAATGGCATTGAAAGGATTAAAGCCTTTCTCTAGTTGCTATCCAACGATGGTCTTCTTACAAATGAAAAGCACTTTAAATGTCATCTTACTCACAACCCATATTGTCATAGATGAATGGATGGCTATATAGAGTCTGCCTTGCATGCTCTTCGTGACTGCAGTAGTATACGTGATTTTTGGAGGAATGGTTTGGGGTATAACCTGAGTTCATCCTTTTTTAGATTCCTCTTCATGAATGGTTGTCAGATAACTTGAGTAATAACGATCTGATTGCTAGTGTAGAATGGAATCGTCTTTTTTGAATTGGGGTGCATTTGTTATGGCAGATTCACAATGAAGTTGTCTTTGGGTGTGACAATGTTGATGCTAGGCCTATTCTTGACCATCGTCTTTTTGGAATTGGGGTGCATTTGTTATGGAAGATTCGCAATGAAGCTGTCTTTGGGCATGACAATTTGATGTCAGGCATATTCTTGACCGTTTCTGGACCAAGACGCAAGGGTTATCTTTAGTTACCAAGGTCACATTTTTAGGTTCTCGTACTTCTGCGAATCAACCAACTTTGATAGCCTAGAGATGTCCCCCTCCCGGTTGATATTGCCTAAACTCCATTGGTTCTGTTATTGATGATCAACAAATAGGATGTGGTGGAATTATTAGAGACTCTTCTGGTGGCTTTGTGCAGTGTTTTGCTATTAATCTTGGGGTGTCTTCCATTACAATTGTGAATTATGGGGTATCTTTCATGGCCTTTGTTTGGCATAGGACTTAGGCTATGTTTAGGAGTTTCATAGAGAAGGGAAGAGAGTGGCTCATAATGGAATGGAATGGAATGACAAGGAATAGAATAAAATACAATGTGTCACTCCATTGTTTAGATGTTTAATAAGTTTAATGAGGGAAGGAAGAAGAATCTATGCTATTCCCTCCTTGATCCCCTAATTGTTGGGTTTGACCCAAATTCCATTACAGATTGTTATCGCCAGTTTTCTATTTTGTGAATATATTAAAGATTTGTTAAAAGATTTAAAAAATATGTAACATATGTATAAGATTTGTAATAGATTTATTTACAATAGGAAACTAGGAATGATGAGCTATAAATACTTGTATTTGAAAATTGATATGGTTATGAGAATAAGAGTATGAGATTGTCTTGTAAGGCCTACATGCTTTACTTATTTTGACAGTGAATTTTACTCTTCTCATCCGTGGATGTAGGCATGTTAGGCCGAACCACGTTAAACCTTGTGCATGATATGTTTTTGATGCTTTTCCCAATTACTAGCATTTATGCATGTTCGTGAAGAATGAGAGATGGTATTCCCTAATAAGATTGACAGGGATGTAGTATTTTCTAAAAAGATTGAAGGGAGATACGGTATTCTCCCCAACACCAATTTAGGGGACAAATTTGTGAGACTTTGAGTGGCAAATGAGAGATTAGAAGCCATTCCACTTCTTTCTATTAAATAATTCTCAAACACACTTTTAGGTTTGAGGATAATGAAGGTGGATGTTGACTCACAATGTGCTATCGATCTAATAAATAACAAGTCATTGCCTTTCCATTCGGCTTCGGTACTTGTTGCTGGTATCAAGCCATTGTTGCTTTGTGATTTGGGGTGGGGGGATTCATGTATCTCATATTTATAGAGAAGGGAATCGAACATCAAATACTCTTGCTTCCATGGGTCATATGATTGATTTTCATGTTCAGCGTTTCAATGCGCCTCTAGGCTACTTATCTGATGTTCTTTGGGATGATCTAGCTAGGGTGTCTCTCCAGCTTGGTTTTGGTTAGTCTTTGTTATTGTCTTTGGGTGGCTTGGCCACCCCATTATCTACCAAAAAATAATTAATTCAGGTAGAATCTAAAAAATATAGATTGAAAGAGAAAAATGTTTAAAATTATAAAGAAGAGATATGCATAATTAATTTAAAAGAATTTAAATTAAAAATTTTGTTAACAATGACATGGGTCATTCTTTAAGAAAGAGTAGAATAAGAAATAAGTTACTCTCAAGAGAGTGTACTCTAATTTAATAAATAGATAAATAAATAGAAGTAGATTGTTATATCATTTAATGAGTTTAACATCTTATGTAATTGTTAACATAGTTAAACTCATTTAATAAAATATCAACGCAACATTAAATAACTGTGTAAAAAAAATTATACTATTGTTTGTGAATAAAAATACTCAACTCAGCTAGCCGAAGTGGATTGGCTAATTCTCGCAACTTCTTGATTCTTATCAACAAGCGATTAATCTCAAGGAAGGGATTTTGTCCCTCAATTGTAAGTACCTAAGACAACTAAAGAAAGCTCTTAGATAGGCAATGACACAGAAAAACTTTTAGCAATTTGATTAGAGCAAATTACAAGATTCTAGTAACATGAAAAGACAAAAAGCAATAAATGGCTGAAAATAAATTAAAAATGCAGTAAATTAACACTTGCTAAAGCTCAAAATAGAGAAAAGTTAACTTTGCATTGATCAATCTATATTTGATGTCATGTATTTATAATTGAAACTCTCTAATTACTTATAGATAAAAAAAAATTAGTGGTTACTAGTTCAAGCACATTATCTACCACTAACACTAACCATGACTCACGTTCTAACAAGTGGCTAACAACATACTTGCCTACTAACCTATCCTCGGCTAAACTTAGCACAATACTTGTCTAGATTCAATGAATATGTTAGCCGAGGGATCATCTAACATCCCAAAAATTAGGAGATTGGTCGTTGCCAATGATTTGGTACTTATCTTCACAAAAACATATTCAATGTTCACCTCAAACCATAGAAACTGCCCTTATTTTCTAGGGATCTTGTCATTTTAGCTAAAACTACTTGTTTTGCTTTTGGTTACAAAAACTGAAATGATCTTGATTCAATACTCTTAGGCCCAATTTGTTAAATTCAAATCAGTCGTGTCTAATATGAACATCAACCAATTATCAACCTTTAGCAGATTTTATTGGCTACCTCCTACATCGGCTAAACCAACTGAGCTCATATTTTTTAGTGTTAACAACTATACAACAAAATTAAACTCTTAAAATATATATCTAAAATAATTTAATTTTTTTAATCCGAATAAGATAGAAATAAAAGCACCAAACTTTTTCTTATATTTGTTTTTTTTTTTCATAATCTCCTTGTTCAATTAGATGAGTAATTAATTCGGCACAATTTATTACTCAAATCGTTATTTAACATGTATAAGGTTATGTGGGCTATAGTAAAATTGTACCTTTCTTTGAAAATGTTTTAACACATATCAAATAATAATTTAAATGCTTAAAAAATAATATAATAGACAGTGTCTGTTTTGGATTAGAATTTTGAGCCTAGGTCCATTATCGCTGGGCCCATGGGTTCCACGAGCTCAGCCAAGATCCCTTCTAGACCCCCTCAATAGTAACTATATTTCCATAATAAAAGGGATAGGATCAAATCTCTAATAGGAAATAGATAAGGGTGTTCTTGTATTAGATTGGAACCAATTCAATCTAATTGATTTTCTTCTATTATCATCTGATTGGTTTAATTCAAAATTTAAATCCGATCAAATTCAATCTAATCTAAATCAATTTGAATTAGATCAATTTTTCAATTTTTGTTAGAATTTTTTTAATATATAAATTCATCAAATTCATCAAAATATGAAAAATTCAAATTCATTAAAATACATAAAATATAAGTCTAAATTAATTCATCAAAATATAACAAATATAAGTTTAAACTAATTCATCAAAATTCAAATTCAAATTAATTGTTAATTTCACAATAGATGTCTAAATCCAATAAAGAGAATTAAGTTTGATTTAGGGTATAGTAGAAAAATTCTAAATATGTATTGGTAACATAAAAAATTCCTAAGTAAAATATTATTTTGATATATATATATGTATATAGGGGAGAGATCAAGTTAATATATAAATTCATTCTTAAATTGAATATCTTTTTATTGAATAATTTTCTCAAATTATATATATATATATATATAAGAGATCAAGTTACACTGTAGGTGTAAGTCAAAGTCATTCTTACACCATTGAATATCTTTTTATTGAATAATTTTCTCATAAATCTATCAATTAAAAGTTTCATCATATAATATCTATAAAATTTTACATTAATTCAAAATCATTTAGTATTTCATTGATATATGTCATATTTCAAAAGTATGTATTACGTTAATCTTGGCGTATATCAATGAAGTATTAAACGATTTTTGATTAACGTAAAATTTTAATATGATCATATGATAAGAATTTTTAATTCAATGGTAATTTATTGAAAAATTATTCAATAAAAATATATTTAATGGTGTAAAAATGACTTTGACTCACCAAATCCAATATATATATATATATATATAGAGAGAATTAAGTATTTTGAAAATTTCACTTTTATCTAAAAATTATTTCATTAAAGTAACTACTAGATAAAAGTGAAACTAACGGTCAAAAATGGTAAGAGAAAAAAGACATAAAAATTCCTAATATATATATATATATATATATATATATATATATATTCAATTTGGTTTGAATTAGATCAATTTTAAATTTGGAATTGAAATTCAATCTAATTCAATTAATTTTTTTTAATTTTTCATCTTTTTAGTTTATTCGATTTTTTATTTTTCGATTTAGTTGTTTCAAGCTTTAATTATATTGATTTAGAGTTTGGATTAAATCAGTTTTAAAATTTAAAACCGAAATCCAATCTAATTAATTTTTTAATTTTCCATTCTTTTAGTTTAATCGTTTTTCAATTTTTTAATTCAATTTTTTCAAGCTTTAATTGGATTGATTCCATTTAAAACACCCTTATAACAATAAAATCCCCATCCCAACTCCTATCTCAAGAGATTGGATTCTCGTAGGTTACTTTAAGGCTAAATTCCCTCACACTATATAAAGGGCTCAACACCATTAAGTACCAGTTTAGATATTTTTATTATTAATATATATATATATATATATATATATATTTTTAATATTATTTATTATTATTATTTTTTATTATTTTTTATTAAATTTAATATTTTTAAAAATAATATTAATAATGTATATATCCTTAAAAAAAAGTATGGAAGGATCTTTTTCCATCACGTACACATCTTTATCTGACTCTAGCTTTCAGGTACAAATCCTAACTGCGTCTGACACGTCTTTGAGAAAGAGGGAGCACATCCATCGCTTCTGTGGGGCTCCCCGCACCATAGTCTACCACCATCGAAAAATCAATAAAAAAAAGAACAGAACAAAACAACAATTCCGCGCTCCAGTACGACATTCGAAGGAATCACAACCATCTTTCTCTGTCACCCTTCCCTTCTCTTCTCCAGCGCCTCTTCATAGTTATTTACACCAAACACACATTCCCTACACATTGCCCTATCTTCTTCCCCAAAAGGTAACCTTTCTTCTTTCTCCTTATTCCTGTGTCGTTTGTTTCTCGAAAAAACAAAACAAAACACTCAGAAAAATATATAGCATAACCTTTTTCTCTTATTATAGTTGTCACCATTCTAATTCACTAGTCCTCAAAATTAATCATTCCCGATTTCCCTTTATTTTCCCCTTGTTGCCTCTTTTTCGTCTTTGGTATTCATCTCTATATCTGAATTCAATATGCACATATATCCTCGTTTTCAACATAATATGGACGAGTATATGGATATAATACAAAAATACGACTTTTGTTAAAAAATTAAATCAATATTTATAAAATATCTGAATATCTAGTACAGATACATATACACAATTGTATAACGTTATTCTCCAACATCATAAAGAATATTTAATTGATAACGTTATTCTATCATATATATATATATTTATATATATTGATATTGCATGTATTCAGTTGTTAACTCTCCAAAAGGCGTCAAAATTTCATTATACACGTCATTGGAATAATATCTCACCTCAGCCTAAATGTTTTTCTTTTATAATAATGGCCCTTAAAATTTTTATTGATTTATAGCTTTCCTAAGATGGAATTTAACATAGTTTTTTTTTTCGGAGTGGTTACAGGCACCATGGAGAAAAGAATGGGGCTCCTATTTCTGATTGTGTTGGGTGCTGCATGGGCTTGTGATGCAAGGGAGCTGGCAAACCCTGACCAATGGAGCAGTAACACATCAAAATCTGGTAACATTGTTGACTGATATCAGTTTCATCTTTCTTGCTTTTTGATGTCCTCCTTAGTGAGACAGATAGAGTGTGAACCTTGTGTTATTGACTCTCCCATTTATTCATCAATATCATAGAAGGTGCAAAGTTTAAGGAGTGACAAGGTTTTTTTTTTTTTTTTTGGGTAACAGGAGTGACATGTTGTTCTTAACTTTTAACCATCAATGGAAACAAAAAAAGGAAAAAGTGCTGGCATCGATAACCAATTATTTTTCAAAAGTAAGCTCGAATGGAATTGAAGAGTGGTGTGGAAAGTTTATAGTTTGTAATTATTGAGATATGCCATTTCAGTTTAGTAGGGTATCTGTGTGTTTGAATTAGCATATTTTGGGTTAAAAACATATTATAATCAAAATCTGACTGAAAGAGCTTTTGAATAAAAAAATGATTTTTCTCTAAAAATTAATCCAAACCAAATAATAAAATAAGAGAAGTGGCCAAAAGAATGGGATGAAGACATAAAGTAATATTATTGTGGTTAACCTCTATAAACTAATAGAAACCTCCTCAAATGAGCCATTCTGAAAGACCAAAAAGTCCAGTGATAACATGATATCTGATTATCTGCTAGTTCCCTCCTTTACTTGAGAAAAAACATATAATGGCCAATGCTTTGGAATAGAAGCAGATTGCTAATGTTGTCACATATATCTATTTCGATGTTGTTTTTAAAATTTTTGGGTGTAGTCTGTCGCCCCAGTATTCCTCTTAATCTGGATTCTATTTCTGGTTGTATAGAACATTTATGTTCATCAAATGTATTTGATTGAATTGTTCTGATCGATTTGCATAGGCTCTTATGTTCACTTTATGGGAAAGGAAGACCAGTCCTTACATGGCATTTCTTTCTTTAAGCTTGACTAATGAGTATCAATTTTATAAATTTCCTTTTCCTTTAGACAAAATGCTATACTATAGATGAAATATGGATGAAGTTTTCAAATTCAAGCACTTTTCATAAGTTCAGTACTAAAGGTGCCTGCCAGTTTGTCAAAAATGTGGCTTGACTGAACATCATGTGTAAAATCTTTACACTTCTACTTAAGAGAATAATTTCTGTGAAAAATAGTTAAAATTTTGAAATACAAATGCAGCCTGAGTAATTCATCTTGTTGACATATCTTGCATATGCAGAACTAAACAGAAAACCAGATGTGTGTGCACTTTGTGAGGAATATACTGCTGAGGCACTTGATTATCTAAATGATAATAAGACCAAGAATGAGATCATTGATGCCCTTCACAATACTTGCTACCAGCTGCTCTCTTTCAAGAAGCAGGTTGGTCTCCTTTCCTGGATCTGTATTGTTTTTGTTTAGATGCTGTAGTTGTTATCAATTGTTGCAAAAACTGGCTTTAACTTCCTGTCATGCTCTTTAATATTCTACCAACATTCTGGGCTCAGTTTTGATATTGTTTATGATAATTGTTTTGATATAAGTTACATATAGTTGTTAATATTTGTGGAGGAGGTTTTCCTATAAATCAAGGATTTTCCATAATTTAATCATCCCAAAAATTCTATCATTCTTTAAATATAGTTTCTTTGTAATTACAAAGAAGTTGTATTATTCTAATAAAAATTTTCAGCCATCATAACTTGGTTTCAAGAGCATTAAAGGAGATTTTCCACGTTAAATAATATTCTCCGTGCGATCTTTCTCTTTTCTCAACTCTATTTTCCGTTGTGTGTTACTATTTCTATAACTCGGCCACCGTCTCCGATCACCATCGAGAGTAAGGTGACCGGATAATTCGAAAGAAAATTCTTAGTATGCCTGTGGTTCCAGTATTGAAGACCTTCCACATCGCCGAATTATTCTTGTCGTCCAAATAAAGCGTGGCCAGTGTCCGGAGTGGTCTCCGAAGAGTTCGCGTGAGGAAAGACTTGCCTTTAAGTGTCGTTTAGTGACGCGTCTTCTCTTTCTTGTGAACTTGCCGGCGTACCTGCTCACGGCCTACTTTTGACCATCAATATCCACTTTCAAACACTTATGGTACTCCTTCTCACCATGTCCGATTCTATTCATGGTGACTATTCATATGGTTCCTATACTTTTATGGTGATTGTTAACGGGTCTTGGATTTGTTCTAGGAAGGGTCTACATCTCTTTTGCCTTCTCTGGAAGTCCCATTATCACATCGGAAAAAGATTCAATGGTAAGAATTTTATGGATTGGTATAATGCGGAGTAAGTTTGGTTTTAGGTCAAGGGCTTTATGAACATCTCACCACGAAGGAAGCGAGAGATTGATGAGAAGATTCGTGATGAATGGAAAAGGAAGGAGATTATCACTTGGTCTCTCTTTTATGGCGGATATTCTATTGATCCGAAGTTGATGGTACACTTTCACCCATTTTCAAAACTTGTTATGAAATATGGAAGAAAGCTCAAAATGTCTATTCCAATGATCTACAACGTCTCTATGCTTCACATAACAAATAACAATTTGGCCACTCTTCGATGACGTTCATGATCTTCCCTCTTGATCCGAACAAAGCACAAGGAAGGTCATTGATGACATTAAACGCATTATAACTTTGTCGATGATGATCTTACGAAGGTACTAGCCAAACTTGATAATATGTATATGGTCTTTGTTCTTCACGGTTTACATAAGGACTTTGAATCTGTCCTCAATCAAGCTCTAACTAATTCGACATCCCCATGGTGGAGGAACTCATTGGAGAAATCGCCTTCTACGAGTTGGTTCACCGGAAAACAACTGGAGACATTTGATATTGGCTCCCGAAGCAACATGGCACATGACTTCACAACGAGTCCTTTAGCTCTTTGTCTCTATCTCAAATTTGTGTTAATGTGGAGGACGATCATGCCGTGGGCGTGGTGGAAAAGTGGCCGTGGTAGAGGTCATCGTCCTCGGTGCTCTTATTGCAAGCGCGTGGGTCATACCCAAGACAAGTGTTATTCTCTTCATGGTTTCCCGAGAAAACCCATCGAAGGTGGGATCTAATGTGGTGCGCGTGGTGATGATCGAAAAATTGAGGTTGTGTATGATACTCGAGACGGTCATAATCGAACAAATTTTCAATTGATGAATATAAGGAGTACCTTCGGCGTGGTTAAGGAGCCCAACAAGCCTCATCTTCACAACTATAGCGCATTTTGGTAATTCTACGGTTTGTTTCTCTCATTCATCTCCTGATGGTTCAATCGGATTTTGATTTAATTCTTCGATCATATTGCTGGTAACTCTTCTCTCTTTATCTACTTTATCTTCTACTAAAACACCACATCACATCACCCTTAGCTAATGGCTCTAAAACTCAAGCCACTGTATTGGTCATGCTTCACCTCTTCCCTCTCAAACTTTAAATTATGTCTTATTTGTACACGGATGTCCTTTTAATTTAATTTCTATTAGTCAACTTACTCGATCTCTCAATTGTTCCAAACCTTCACTTCTACTTCCTTTTCTATCCATATTGGACTTCTTGTACGGGAAGACAATTGGAGCAGGATCGAGTCACGCGGTCTCTTTGCTACTTACAACCTCTATCCTCCACCATATTCAAGTCCCACCTTCAATATGGGTTTTGCATCCCTAGTCTTCTTCTCGTCGTTTTGGTCATCCGAGTTTGCATAAATTAAAGAAAATGGTCCCTCATCTCTCTAATTTACCGACTTTGGAGTGTGAGGCATGATCATTTCCCAAAACATGTTCGGGATCCTTTCATAAGCAACGTTACAGGTCGTGTTGAGTCTCCTTTTAGTCTTGTTCATTCGATGTTTGGGGTCCTAGTCGCTTTCTTCTTTCTTAGGATATAGATATTTTGTTACTTTTATCGATGATTTCTCTCCTTGTACACATCCTTGGCTATTTTTAATGAAAGAACGTTACAGTTATTCACTATTTTTCAAAATTTTTGTCTTGCCCTCTCATGAAATATATAATCAATTTGGACAAACTATTCATATCTTGATCTTCCCATGATAATGCCAAAGAATATTTTTCTGCCCTTTTAATTCTTTCATGGCATCACACGGATTAGTTCATCAATCGAGTTGTCCTCACACACCTCAACAAAATGGTGTGGTTGATGATGACATCGTCATATCATTTTGAAGTAAAAAGTTCATTCATACCACTCATGTTACATTCTAATGTTCTGTTAAATTTTGGGGTGATTGTTGATGTTCTCACTGCGTGTTATTTAATAAATCGGATGCCTTCTTTTTTAAGAATATCTCAATAACTTGACCTCGTTAATTTGGTGATCATCCAAATCTCCTCACTCTTTCTATATCCTCGAGACCCCTTTATATTGTCCCCCTCGTGTTTTCTAATTTTCAAGGACTTTGTCTACAATGTTGCTCCAGTCTCAATCAAACTTGAGGACGTGCCATTGGAGTGTATCTTTTTGGTTATTCTCGAGGTTTCAAAGGCGGTACGATGTTATTCTCCATCAACAAAATCGTTCTTATATCTCTAGAAAGAACAAGATATGTTACATTTTTCGAGGAAACACCTTTTTTTGCCTCACAAGTCTTGTCGAGTCTGTTTCTCGTGTCTAAACCTATTCCTGTCTTCGATTCTCTCGTTTTAAAGTCCACCAATCCCAGATGTGGAATGGCAAGCTGCCCCTGTTGCTTCTAAGTACCCCATGGAGCCATTTCCTGTCATATGTGATTTATCCCGAAAGAACGAAATCGATCATCCTACTACTGCATATTCTTGGGTTATGCACTGGTATTAAGGGTACACCGGGACTCTCCTCCCGCTCCTCCGTCTTTGTCGATTCCGATGTCCAATTTGCGAGAACCTAGTAAACAAGAAGATTCCCATTTTGCAAGAGACTAAAGGTAATCGTTGGAAAAGCTTCTTGAAATCCTCATCCGTAACAAGAACCGTTTATAATTTTCTAAGTTATCATCGTTTATCTTCAACCATTATGCCTTTGTATGTTATGCTTTGTCGATGCATATTTCTTTCTAAAAAAAGAAGGAGAGCGTTCCTTTCGGGAGCACTATCCCATCCGGGATGGCGACATGGATGGCTATGATTGATGAGATGAGGCTTGGAATAAACCACACTTGGGCTCTTGTTCCTTCTCCTCCAGGGAAAGTCTACTATTGGTTGTCGTTGGGTTTTTACTATAAGATCAAACGGATGGTCAACGATCAATCGAACGAAGGCTCGTCAAGGCCAGTGGCAAAAGGATATACTCGAAAGATGGTCTTGACTATGGTGATATTCTCTCCTGTTGTAAAATGGCATTTGTTTGTCTCTTTTTATCCATGGTAGTTTTGGCTATCTCTTGCTTTGATTTATATCTTGAACAATTATTAAAAAACAGCTTTTCTTCATGGTGAGTTGGAGGAGGAGATTTATATGGAGCAACCACAAGGCTTTATTGCTCAAGTCGAAAAGAAAACTTGTTTGCCAACTTGACCAAATCATTGTATGGGTTGAAATTGGTACCCCGAGATTGGTTTGAGGTTTAGTTCATTATTAGCCTTGGCATGATTCGTAGTGAGTTGATCACTCATTGTGTTCTATAAACATTCACCGTGTAATAAAGTCATTTATCTTGTGGTCTATGTGGATGATATTGTAATTACGGTAGGCCTGATCATGAAGGGATCACTAGACTAAAGCGAGTTGGCAACATCAGTTTGATTTCCAAACCAAAGATTTGGGCACCCGAAACTTCCTTGATTGAGGTTGCTCAATCAAAAAAAGATAAGAAGATTTCCATTTGTCAAAGAATATGCCCTTGATATTTTGGAAGAGACTTCAACATGCTAAATTGTAAGTGGATACTCTATGGATCCTATTAATGTTAAATTATGCCTCAACTATCGAGGGAGCCGTATTCAATCCAAGCGGAGAGGATGGTGGGAAAGTGAATTATCTCACTATGATGCATCAGAGACGGGATATAGCCTTTCTGTATGTTGTGATCATTTCTTAACTCTCCTTGTGACAATCATTGGGATGCGGTCGGTGACTCGCATTTTAAAGTATATTAAGGGATCTCCGGAAAAGGGATCTAATATATGAAAGGGACCTAACGACGCATTATGTTTTGCCTATCGAGTTTGTCTGTCGGGGGATATGTTGATTCGATTTTGCGGGATCTCCATGATAGAAAATCAACTTATGGGTATTGTGTTTTTATTGGAGGTAATCTCATCTCTTGGAAGAGTAAGACAGAGTGTTGTTGCTCTGATCAACTGCGAAGCTAAATACATGGCTATGGCTCTTACAACATTGTAAGAACTTATATGGTTAAAATGTTAATACTTCAAGAGTTAAAGTTTTGCAAATATGGGTTCACTTTGCAAAGAATCTAGTTTTAATCAAGGACAAACACATAGCTTCCAATACCACTTTTTCATGAGAAGTAAGCATATAGAGATCGATTGTGGATATCATTCGAGACAAGATTCTTTCACCAAAGAGAACCTAGTACTTCATTTGTCAATTCTAATGATCAACTTGATATGTTTTTTAGTGTCGATCCTCTATGGCTCACGAATAACACATGGAATGTAAGATAGAAAGAGTGGTGTGAAGATATGATTGACTCAATCAAATCTTCAAGTGGGAGAATTGTTGATATTGTTTAATTACGTTGTTGATATTGTTTGATAGGAGTTTTGATAAATAGTTAGATTAGTTGTTAATCATCCCAAAAATCTCTCCTTCTTTTATATAGGGATTTTGTATTTAATTATTGTAATCTTCTTCTTTAAATAGAAAATTTTCTAGAACATTTTTCTCATTAAAGGGATTTTCAGCCATCATAACTCTCTTTAATATTCTACCAACATTCTGGGCTCAGTTTTTGTTGCAAATATGATAATTATACATATGTTACTTCTCATAAACAGAATAACACAGCACAATTTTTGTTGAACCATGAACTTTCTTTGGTGAAACTTATAAAAAAATAGAAGTGATTTAAGATATAATAGTCTGACACAAATTTATCAACACTTTTTAGGAATTTATAGGGTGAATGTGCGGATGAATCAGAACTTATCAGATCCTATATTTTACTCATCTCTGTTTCTTCTGTATTGCACAGTGCATCGAATTGGTGGATTATTATGCTCCTTTTTTCTTCTTACAAATAGCTTCAGTTCAGCCTGGAGATTTATGCAAAAAGGTCAACCTCTGTCCATACAGCGCGAAGATTTCTTCACAAGTTCAAAAAAATAGCTGTGGCTTTTGCAAAGATACTGTTTCAGCCTTGGTGGTTAAGTTGAAAGATCCTGACACTGAGGTTAGTAATTTCAAATTTGACCAGTTGATGTGATAGTTTACCTTATCCATACTTGATATGCGGAGAATTTTTCTTCATTTTCAAGTTTTACACCTGACTTTCATCTACCACAAAATTTGATGGTTGTTGCATACTTATACTTGCAAATTAGACTTTCTTTTTTTGGTTTTTGGGAAAGCCTATGGTTTGCTGCCAAGCAGAAAAAGGAATTTGGTTATGGTATGGATGTACCATATAGAATTATATACAAAACATTTTCATATGTAATATGTAATGTAGATTTCCCCCATCTTTTGTTATGAAAATGGTGATTTGCCAAAATAACAAGAGACCTATTATCAATGTTTGAAATTGAAAATATAGTAAAGATCTTCTGTGAACTATTTACTAGTATTTGTAATTATCGTTTTTATAGAAGGATGTGGCTTGCAGCTTGCTTGTGTACCAGGGCGGACCTACATTACCCCATTAAACTTTTTTAAGTCTGAATTTTTCACGGGTTTTAGTTTCATTCTTGTATTATATACACTTGGCACCCTCCGAATTTTCAGTTTAGCTTAAAAGCCTTCTACTATTTTTGTTTTGGCCCCACCCTCCAATGTTTTAATCCTAGTTCCTCCCCTGCTTGGTTTTGGTCACCTTTTGTTGAATATACAACTAACAATTTATTAAAAAATGTCAGCTAGGGATAATGGAGACACTTTTGAAGGCGTGCAATTCTATGGAGAAGTTAGCGAAGACGGTAAGAAAAATCCAAGAAATTCCAGTGTTTCTTGTTCTCTCTCATTTATTGAATTACCCTTACATTTTTAAACACCATGTGGCATGGAATCTATCCTTTGATTCCATAAAATGAAGTTTAAGATTTTTATCCAGTTGACTAAATTACCATAGTTGGATCGACTGTAATTTTTTCATGTAATGATAATTTCACGGGCACGGCAGGCTCCTTTCCTAATCAATAATTGAGCTCTAGTGTGAAAATTTGTGACTGTTCTCTCTGCACCATCTAGAGGACAAACTCTACTATTACAATTATACGCAGATTCTAGGAGAGCATAGTCCAACCAAATAATAGTGCATTGTAGGAACTGGATAAGCTTTTTTTTTGGGGTTACAATGGAGGTCTAAGATCTTGTGTGCGGAGGGATAAGATAGGCTACAGTGCAGGCAAAGTGACCTCTAGGATTTGATCCCTAGAGTAGTCTCCTAAGAGACTTGGCTCCACTTGAGCTACTTTTTTCCTACTAGGCAAATACACCTGTACAGCAAAGAGAAATTTTGCAGTGCTATATAGAAAGTGCACAAGAACATAATTTTCATAATCAAGTTTTCCTGTTTATCTATACTTGGATTTTTGTTTCTTAATCGTAAAATTGTTTGCAGTGCAAGAGGGTGGTTTTAGAGTATGGACCTTTGGTCCTTGTCAATGCAGAGAAGTTCCTGAAGACAGAAGATATATGCACTGCATTACATGCTTGCCCATCTTCGACAGTAGTTAGCCAGGAAGCCTCAATCATGGAAGAAATACCCTTGGTTTCTGACTCTTAATCTTGGGAAAAGAGTTCCACCGGATTTATGGAGCGTTTATTGCTGTAGTTGTGCTACTACTATATATACATTAAAAATCCGTGTGCTTGTATCTAAATGTGCTTTTGCCGTACAATATATATCTACTCTCATTAGTTGGCAAAGTTTATGACAATGCGTGTCAACGTTTATGACAATGTGTCAAAGTTTATAACAAGCCCGTTCATCTTACTATAAACATTACTATCTGATTTAGACTAAAATATATTAAAAGTAAAGCGATGATTACGCGCTCCAAAGACACCAAGCCTCTACAGCGCACCAGTGAAGGACTTCGCCATGTACTCCCAAAGGATGTCGTGCTCCCTATAGTACCACACTCTATAGGGAAGCAGTGTTCCTCTAGAGAACTATACTTTTGTGGATTAGTAAGCTTTTAGATGTGAAATACTCCATCAAAGCCTCGGTGCCTTGGTAAGGAGTCTTCATTAATATTGTGTTTGAATATTTTTTTATTAATGGAATGTAACGGAATAAGTGAAGATGGACTGAAAATAAAATGGAAGAAATAGAACATAATAACCTTTCTCTTTATTTGGAAGATTAATAAAAGAACAGAATAGAACTTCATTAATCTTATTTGGAAGTTATATTTTTAAAAGAACGAAATGGAACGATTATATTGTCAAGTACTTATTTTTAATAAAAAAAATTTAATTTTTTTTATTTCACCTCAATTTTGGGAGAACAAAAGTTGGGTCTTTGAGAGAAAGAAAGGAAAAATGATTCTCCATGTGTTTCTTTCACTTCTCTTATATTTTAAAAATTCCAAACAATGAAAATTATTTTTCTTCTCTTCATTTTTTTTCTTTTTTTCTCATTATCTTCATCTAAATATAAGATTAAACAACGGAAAAAAATAAAACATGGGCCTATAAATGACTTTGGGCTTATCCCAATAGTGAGTTTCATGATTTAATCAAGCCAACTTTATTTATGACAAAAAAAAAACTTTTTCTGCCCTTTTTTATATTTTATTTATTTTTTGCATTTAAAATATATTTTTATTTTCCGAATTAAGAAAATAATCATTCTATTAACCATATATGACCCAAAAAAAATCATTT
Source organism: Ormosia semicastrata (assembly GCA_029884595.1). Taxonomy (NCBI): domain Eukaryota; kingdom Viridiplantae; phylum Streptophyta; class Magnoliopsida; order Fabales; family Fabaceae; genus Ormosia; species Ormosia semicastrata. Next base: position 5,411,853 of record JAQQTO010000022.1, on the reverse strand, counting down.
ACTCAAATCATCACCTTAATCTCACAACTATCCTAAAGCTTCATCAGTGTTGAAACTGTAGGCTTTGTCAGCCTCGAGGAGATATCATCATTTCATCAACAATTTATAGAATGTTTGAATTATAATTTGTAAATTACGTTTTGACTCAGAAAATATTTTTTTTCATTTACACTTAAACTATTATTTATGAATAAAACTCAATTTATACACCCCACCAAACTAAGATTTGAGATGTGCAAATTATAATACAAAGTTGCTATTACTTGCGGACGGGAAGTTAAGCGGTTAGCTTTAGGAGCCCTAATAAATGTATTAAGGTAAGAAATGTGGTGCATATTGCAAATCAATCTGACTTTAGTTATCTTCAGATATTGTGTATGCTTTATAGTTTATGGATTGTAGCTACTAGGAAAAACTTAAAAGTAAGTTTGTATGTTGATTGAGTAAATAATAATGTATTTATAATTAATTTAATCTAAAGTGTATGATTATTGTAACTATTAAATAATTTAAGAGTGAATATAATATGTACTATAGTATAAATATATTATTAGTTAATAAGACTTGTATAAATAGTAAAATAATAGTTTTGTAATGTCATAGTTAAAAGTAAATTAATATTCAAGAGTTACTATAACCCAAATAGAGAAATTATAATTTTTTTCCTAATTCGAAAAGGAAAGTTTTAACATTGGTGCTTTCGTTGAGATATTATAAGAGTGTCAAGAACTCAATTGGAAAGCTATAAACAAGTTGATATTCTTTGATGGAGAAAGAGTTGAAGAATGGCTCACCAAAGTTAGAGAATATTATGAAGTCTATGATTTTGTAATAGAGAGGAAACAAATTATATAGGCGCCAATCAACCTACACGAACCTGCTTGGGATTAGTGGTATGATTGGAAAGTCAGTAAAAATAGCTACTTCACATGGGAAGAATTTTTAGAAGCCATCCAACTTAGATTTGGAGCTAACTCTTTGGAGCTTCATGGAGCAAATTTAGTGGTGACACAGGATAAGAACCACCTATTCTTGATTTGATTCTATTGGTGAAGAAAACATTACTTTGGAGGAGCATGAAGAAACTCTATTAGTAGCTCCAAGTGAAGAAGCCCAAGAATCGGAGATGGGGCTTTTGGAAGAATCTGTTCTTGTTGATGTGACTCGAGAATGAGAAATGTACCCCTGGAGAAGAGGGAATGCCTTCTTGGGTTCTTTAGAGGAGAAGCTGATTGAAGGTGAATCAGGATTTTCCCATTCTGGGTGTGATGCAGAGACTAGAGGCGCATTCCCAAAATTTGTTCTCACCTTGCCCTCAAATCTAGCCTTAGCTTTAAAATGTGACAGGGAAATGAAACAAGCTGGACCTTGCTTTCGTCTAACATAAAATAATTGCATTTTTTTGCATCCTCCCTTAGTTGGGTATGCTTATTTACCGGGGCTGGATCAAATCCAACTCAACTGACTATCCAGGCACATCTATTGGGGTCTGATAACTTACTCAATTGTTTATGGATTAAGTCAAACCATCCAACTCCTATTTTTATATTTTACTTTTGCATTATCTATTTATTTATTTTTGTAAGAGCAACCATTTGAACAAATTTTAATGTGGCCTTATGTGGAGGACCCAAATATTATGTTCCCGCGAGACGAGGTGACATCTTTTTGTCGATAAATTGTAATGTTTACTATCAATCAAGGCATAACAGCAGAAGAAATGGTGACCCTTTTGGTTGGGTGCATATACAGTTGGTGTTGCGCACTGCAGTTTCTTTCTCTGTAGACTTTCAAGCTTGTGGGGAAACCTGATCCTACAATGGACCCTGCGTTAGATGCTAAGCTGGTCAAGTTGTGTAACTCAATAGGGAGGGATGAACCGGCAACATTTTTGGACCGAGAAAGACATGTTTTCTTGCAAAGATTAATCTCCAATTTAGACAAGGAAACGCAAGAAATGACGATTAAAGATTTGAAAATTGGCATAATTCCAAACAGAAATTCTTGAGCAGCCTCAACCAAATTAAAGATCATTACTCGTCCCTCCCTGGAATATAAATTAGCCTGAAAAGGACATGAACAAAATTCAAAACAAAATATAAATACATTTTCTTTTTTGGTTACATATATAAATACATTTTACTCTTTACAAAGTAAGTAACCTAGAGGCTAGGGAAGAGCGAAAAGACAGATGAAGTGGGAGAATAGAGTTATAGCAGCTGTCACAAAAATGTATCAATTTTTCCATAGAAAAGAAAATTTATTAGAGAGAAACGGAATATGTATCAATTGTTACCCTGGAAACTGCGGTCTCTTCTCAAACTAGTTCAGCAGAGAAACAATATCAGAAACATATGAACTTCAGACAAATATTTAAGAGATTCTTGGTTATAAGACATACTATAATTACTTTGAAATTATGTAAAATCAAGGTAAATAAAGAATGAGAAACGGAACATATATAATCAAAAACTAAGGCAATCGAGATAATAAGGTATATTTAATTCTATAATAGTAGTACCTATCATAAGAAAATAGTATATGTGTAATGGTTAAGGTCAATTTTTATATTTAGAAGTTGTATAGTTGGCACTATATTACCTCCAGTCCTCATAATGTTGATCTACCCTTGCAGGTAAGGGAATTGAAGAATGCTATTGCCACAAAGGATAAAGAGATAAACTTTTTACATCAGAATTTGACCTGTTTAGAAACAAATCCTTATGAAAGCCCTTACATTGAACAAACTATACAAAACTGAGTTTTTGTGGAGAAATTGTAACAAAAACTGACCACAGTTTGTTAGACATCTCTAGAGCTCCTTATCCAGCATATAGATGTTATTTGCTTCTCTCTTGGTTTTTAAACAACAACGGAAACACAATAATTGTACAAAATTAAGTACATGTTTGCATTAGAATTTATAAACTTAAATTTGAATCAACTTGATTTTGCAAATTTAAATTTGATTAAAAGTGAATTTATAGTAACGTGATTTATATTTAAAAACTTGTCTCAAAAGTGAATTTGACAAAATAAATTTTATTTGAATAAAAATAATCAAAATCATTTTTAAATGTGTAATTACTAAAAAGGGAATAAATTTATATTATAATATTAATATTACCTTTTATTTCATTTCATTATTTTTAAGTGTACATGAACAAATTATATAAATGTTGTCATTTATTTTTATCTTTAGTGGTAGAGTTAAATTATAATAAAAAAATTATAACAAAAATGCATAAATTATATGCATAGTTGAATAAATTATATAAACGCTTATTTTTTTTTTGTGGTGCTAGAGTTAAATTATAAATAAAAAAAATTTGCAACAAAAATAAATTATATGCATAAAACATTGTAATTTAAATTAAAATTTTAATTAGTGTAGTTAAATACTAGTCAATAAAATAAATGGGTTGAAATATAAATATAAATACACTACTAATTAAGTTGTAGTACTCAATAATTTGATTTCAAATTGAGTCTTGAACAATATCTATCCAAGTATGTTTGGATAGAATATTCAATTGTCTTTAGACCTCATTTAACCTTTGACTTATGAACTTAATTGTAGAGATTTTTACACTGTCTTTACTCTTGTTTTTACTCATTAACCTATTACAAAATAAAGACCAAGTGTATTTTTTTTCTTCTATTGAAGGGGCTTCATTGCATGACATATACAATCAATCTTGTTGATCATTACTTGACGATCATTGGAATTATTTAGCCTTAAATTTCTAAGCTCTTGCACAAATCCATCAAAGGAAAAGACAGTCCATGCCAATAAAAAAAATCAATAACTGACAAGAAACAGATAAAATTCCATTCAAATGGTAAAGATCCACAAACAGAAAGCAAAAAAGCAAGTTTAGATAATGACCCTCTTCTAAATAAATTCCATTCCTACAGAAACATCAATAACTAACCATAAACAGATAACAACCAGGGCACAATAGAGATCCACAAAAGCAATAAGCAAAATCAAAGTTCAAATAAAGTCCCTCCTCTTCCAAATAAATTCCCTGCAGCAAGCGTTTTTCCTTTAACATAATAGTCAACACTTTCAGTAACCTCGCTCAGAAGATCTGAGCACAGGATGAAAGAAAGCAACAAAGGCTATATCATATGGAACTGGGCGCCACAGCTGCTCTCATATTGGACCACCCTGCCATAGGAGAAATGGTGACTCACTGTGGTTGGAACTCCATACTTGAAAGCTTGAATGCTGGTTTGCCAATGATCACAGGGCCAATGTTTGGAGAGCAATTTTACAATGAGAAGTTGCTAGCTGATGTCTTGAAAATTGCAGTCCCAGTGGGAGCAAAAGAAAACAAGTTTTGGACAAGCTTGGAGGATGCAGCGGTGAGAAGGGAAGAGATTGGGAAGGCTGTGGTCCTGTTGATAGGAAGTGAAGAAAAGAGCAGAGAAATGAGGAGGAGAGCAAGAAAGCTTGGTGATGCTGCCAAGAGGACTACAGAGGAGGGTGGATCCTCTTACAGCAACTTGATGCAGTTGATGGATGAGCTAAAATCATTGAAGATATCAAGAGCACTTAGAAAACAAATTAGATAATTGAAATAGAGGACAGATCTTGGTGCTTCAGGAGGTGTAGTTGATGAAGGGTTATTTTTTGTAGGTACTATGATGAAGGTTTTGAATAAGATGGAACAACATCCAAGATTTTCTTTTTCCAGCTAATTTTTACAGGAATCTGGTGTTCAGCCAGCTTATTACTTGTCTTCTGTTCTGATATAAGAATATTTTAGTTTTTACCAAGCCATTTGCATAGTTTGAAGTTTGAGGAGATGCGTGACGCTTGAAACCATTGTTGCTAGTAGTTACTTTATTTGAAAGAAAGTCAGTTGGCTGCTCTAAACCTGTGGAACCAATTTTTTTTAAAGCATATTAGTTATGTGTGAAAGCACAAAATTTCATGTAGCTTCTTAGTAAATATAATGGCAAGAAAGGTAAACTGCTGTCAGAACAGAAATTCTGCACAATAACTTTATGGTTAATGTGAAGAAATAAATCTTTACTCATAGTTCTATATATGATAAAAATTCTATATATAGTAGATATTCTGGTAACAAGATGAACAAAGGGTTAACTGAGAGAGGGTAAAAATTCTGTTTAGGCCTAAAACTAACTTTAGAAATGAGTATACAGGCGTGGACAAATCCAAGAAAACATTAGCTAAAAACAGAATGAGTAGCAAGCAGTATTGGCAAAGTAGCCTTACTATCTCAGAAATGTCTAAGGAGGGAAATTTTTAGTATGAGTTTCTAAGTAAATATTAAGACAAACTTTATCACCAAATTAAAAAGCATTTCAATAGAAGACAAGTGCCAGGAGGATTCTAGTGAATATTCCCTTGCATTCTAAATTACGTAAGCCTCCAAATTTCCAGGTATGAAAAATCAGAATAATTATAGTTGCAGAATATATATGCATAAATTACAAAAAGAGAGCTCAATCAATTCTCAATGGATTTTAGCTCCCTAATCCTCCAAATCATTCAAATTGTGGGCCACTTATTTAATTTGATGTATTTGCTGGATTTTAACCTATCTCAAATAGGTCCAAGACCTTCAAGAAAAAGAAAGATTATTGATTGATGCATGAGAGATGCGACGCAAGATGTATTATATTAGTGGAATTTCAATTCTCCAGCAATTGTTTTCCTTCAAACTAGTCTTAAGCTTATATCAGTGAATGATTAGATGGAAAGTGTTCAATTATTATATAAATAAAAGTTGATCTAATAGTTCAATAAATCTTGCAAAATGAATGCACATAGCATGAGTTTAGCTTCTCATTGTTACTACTTTTCATTTTCTTTCATAGACTCGTTTGATTGCTATTTTTAATAAATAAGAAAAGGTTAATACTGTAATCCAAGGATAAAGAATCCTACATAATCTTATGGATTATGAATAGGTTTTAACTTGTTGAACCACGTAGGTCCTCCTAGCTATATAAATCGCAGACAATTAAAGGTCCTAACAGAAAGTACTTTTAATGGTTGTTTGGGTCTAATGCTTTTGTGGGATGGCAACAGAGGATTGATTTTTCTGGTTTGAACTGTGTTTGGTTTTGGGGTAGTTCATGATGATTTGATAAAGCTCTTAATTTTTCTTTCTGACATGAGATTCAAGCATTAACATGCACACCACATTCACAAATTTATAAATTGAAGCATCTCATAATAGTATAAAGCATGTTCATTGATCACCAGAGCTTCCATTCGCAATACTTTTTGTACACTAAAACAACAAAAAAGAAGAGAGGTGAGAGGATTTTCCTGTTATTGAAAACTATAAATTAAAAGAAAAATCAAAACGATTGGCAAATTGGTTCTTGAAAACTTTTCACTTTATCTCTTTCAAACAAGTAATTTTCACAAAGTAGAATATATATAATATAAATGTGAGTAAAAACTGGAAAGCATTACTCCTATATTTGCATACTGTGTAGTCAGACATCAGTTTCGTACTAGAGATTGCACAGAATCAGCTTATCAAATACATTGACTATGATTAGATCATTTGAGACATAAAGAACAAGAGCATACACTATTATATACATCAAAGATAGCTACCAAACCAGACCACATTGGTCACTGCATTGGCCATTCATGGATTTTATTTATATGTGTATATCCGAATTACTCAATCAAAAGCTGAATGCTAAATTACAAAACTTCATCCGCATAATTAGTACATAATGTGATTGATTCAGCCCAAAAACTAAAAGAATAGCAAATCTGCCCAAACAATCACACAATAAACAATCTGAAAATCTCTGTGATGTGATTTGCAACCTAAACCTGAGTCCAAATCCAATCCAATACAGAAACAAAACAAAAGCCAAAATTGGACCCCAAAAAAAAGTGAAAGTAAAATCCATAGCATGCTTTTTCACTCTATCAGATGTCCCTGACCAAAAGATATCGTCATCCACTTGAAAATAGCACATTACAAACCCCAAAAGCAAATCAGATTCAACTCTCCTTAAAGTACACATGATTTTCTTTTTAATTCATGAGTAGCTAATTAAGAATGTAATTAGACAATTAGAAGGGTCAATAGCAACACCCTCCCGTCAAATGTAGTTATTTAATAATTTTCTTAACTCTCGTGTAACTACCTTAAAAATATATATAAAAGAAAATAGATAGATATAAAATTACGAAAAAGAACATTAAAATTAATATAATTTAAATTTTAACTTGATATATATATGCATCGTATCTTTTGATAAAAGTGGAATGTATTGCAATTATTGACACTGGTGATGTTGCTGAAAGTAAAAGCTTCAAAATTATACTTTCAAAAGAATTTATTCTTGTCGGTTGTAGCACTATTTTCCCCTTTTTCTAGTGTAAAACAAAACCAATCAAGAAAAATACTGTACAAATCCATTATACTGAACACAAAGGAAAGTAGGCGTTGCAAAAAGTAAAACAAAAATACAGTAAGTCGTTGTAAAATGCAGAGATGAAAATTGAAAGGTTGAAATTTCAAAACAAAAACTAATTTCGAAACATGTTGAATAAAGAGAATCGCATAAGCAAAAGATATACATATATATATAGTAACTTTACATACTGGCATATTGCTGATTCGTACTTATAGCTTTGCACAAAGGGGCATTTGTTTTGAAATACCTTTGTCAAATATGATAGTGAACAAGTTCTCCAGTTTTCAGAACCAATCAACCCCTCATGTCATGGTTCTCTTCTGAAAAAGCGGGAGGTTAAAAAGAATTTTAGCAGTACTTGGAGGAGTACTTAAAATGCCCTAAATGAACCATATCTCTCATTCCCTCCTCTCCATCAAATATTTAGCAAAGCATAACTAACGCTTGGTGAAATTGGAAGCAAAGGCAAGTTACTATAAACAACCACAATTGGTTATGAATGAAAATCACTTCATATATGCATGTATAATGAATATTTGGGGTCATCATCATCCAGGAGGACACACCCAAACAGGGGAAAAGCGTGCTGTAACTGCTCCATTTACCTTTACTCTCTCATCATTTGACAGAATTGACGAGGTTAAACATCTAATTATGATGACAAAAATGCAAACTAGAGTCATAATGTGCATTGGCTTGCTGTGTATTCTATCTCTAACTGGGCAGCATTGACAAATCACCTGATCAGAAGGGGGGCAGCAGCAGGAAGTCTTAGATTGGAGACTGCCACTGCAACTAAGAAATGAGAACAAAGCATAAAACTTCCAACTCCAGAAGACTTGAAAGCTTTCACAGATGCTGTTGAAGGCAAAGCTGGGAAGACCAGAGGGGTTTCTCTATGTCCATATTTTCAAGTAATTTGTAGTTAACGGCACATTCTCTTGGTTGCAAAACCTTCCTTCGAACTTTGTATCTTATATATCATATGTGCAGTGCCAATTCAACGAGTGAAAAGACTTCTATCTTCTTCATGTCATATGCCATCTCACAATATAGGAAACAAGTAATCAATCTTCCAGGGCATAGATTCAAAGATGTATCATTCTCATCCTGAGTCCAGAAAGGAACTTGAAAACTTGGTTCCTTTTATCCTTCACTAGACTTGAAGCCTGTATATATCACATTGCTGTTACTGCTATCCATGGTTTTGAATTGCGGTTGTGATCATTTACCGCAATTGCGGAGAATTGCGGAAAAATGCGACTGATGCGGCCGCAATTGCGGTCGCGATGCGGTTGCGGAGACTACAAAAACCGCAATTTAAAACCATGCTGCTACCATTACCATTACAGACAACAATTGCTCTTTCCTCTTTTTCAAAACCTGCCCCACCACTACTAGAACCTGCCACTTTGCAACATGCATGTCGAGAAAGTCTTGATATTGAACTGTCTTGGAGATAATCCCTACTTCTTTGCGTCTCCTTTCTGTCTAGATATCCAGAGGCATATGCTTCCAGCACTTTTGTTGTCGGTGGCCGGTTTCTTGTGCTCTGCCTCCTGCATGTCAGGCTGATGGTCAGAGTGCTCCACAGGTTTGAAGATTGTCCCTACACTGAGCTCATCTGACTCCTTGCTTGTGTTATTTTGCTGTATCTCAGTCACAAAAGGTTCATCAGCTTGAACTTCTGGTGAAACAGGTAAGTTAAGGTCAATCATAGTCCGCGGCTGGGGTTTCTCACGTTGATCCCTAGTACCAGAAGAACTAGTAGCAGGAACAGCTTCTCTGCTGATGATTGAGCTGGAATTTGACAGAGGATCTGCTAATGTTTTGTTCTCCTGGGTTGGAAGACCTGCTAATGAGTTATTCTCCTGGGAGGGAATTTCTCGTGAAAGAACATTCTCACTAAATTCTGCATTGTCAATACAGTAAGTGGCCTTCTCTTGTTTTACTCTGGGAGCCACAAAGAAGTTAGCAGTTACATTCCCACTAGACTTTGAATTGTTGTGACAGAAACTGGCCTCCTCTTGTTTTACTCTGGGAACCACAAAGATATTAGCAGTGTTACTATTTTGCTTTGCACGGCTACAAGAAGTTAATCTCCTCCATCTTTTTATAACGGGGACTAGATCATTTTTTTTATCAGATACCATTCCCTGAAGTGATTGGCACTTCATACCATCTCTTCTCTGTGTGTTACTCAAGAAGTCTGTCTTCTGGTCCTTGGAGGCAGCAGAAAGACTAGTAGAACCCATGCTGCTCATTGGAAGCTCCTCTTTTGAAGGATTGTTTTCTAAATCATTCAAGTCTGAAGAGACTCCCCCACCAATGTTAAATTTTCTGGCTTTAGTAATATCAGTCTTCCCCCTTTCAAAGCACATGGTATTGACAGACTCAGATTCATTTGTTTGCTCCTCTAAAGTATCCTCATCATCCGAATCATTTTCAAAAATAGAAGCTTTTAAAACTCCAACTGGTAAGCTTCTTAGTTCTCTCACCTTTGTCATCTTTTCACTAGCCAGACTTGTGTCCACAACAGTAAATTTCATTACATCTGTACTGCGAGTAGGAGTATTTACCTTGAGATAGCAATGGCGTGGCTGATCAGGGGAATTTTCCCAGTCCAATTTTGTTTCTTTTGTCCACCCATTTCCTTCGTTGCTTGTGCAAACATTATCTCCAACTGTCTCAAGCTCAATTAGCTCAGGATCTGAAGCAACTTTACCCAGGACATCACTAACAGATTCAAAATAGTGACTTCCCTTCACTAGTTTCCTCGAAAACCTTTTAACTCCAGGGACAAGGAAGACCAGAGGATGCTTAGAAGCAACAGCATAATTATAGCTACCCGGCTGCTCAGAGTGCCAAACTCTGGCAAGTAAACAAGGAAGACCAGAGTTTTTCTAGAGAAATTGTAACAGAAGCTGACCACGATTTGCTAGAAATTCTTAAAGATCCTTATCCAGCATATAGATGTTATTTGCTTCTCTCTTGGTTTTTAAACAACAACGGAAACGGAAACACAGTAATTGTACAGAACTAAAAAAATGGTTTTTAAACATGAATGGGAAATCAGAAACAATGACAAACTTTAAAGGCCGAGTTCATTAAGGTAGGTTCTAGCATGACATCAGAAGCCCATAGTAGCATGTTACTGAACCTATAATTCTACTCAATTATTATAAAGTAAAGAGTCCTCAAGACAGAAAATCACACCGATTCTCAGTCAGAAAATAAGAACTAAGAACCAGGCACAGCAGAGGAATATGATAATCCAAAGCAATCTCAATTCTCAAAGGCAAAAACATAATTATATAAAAAGTAAAATAACGTTGTAGGCAATGAGGGGTCACTGCAACATTTAACAAAAATTCATGAGATTCCAAGATGAATCAGAATCCAATTTGACAGTGACTCACTTACATAAACAAGAAGAAGCGAAAAAACCTTTCAAAGCTCATCCTCCATCCTCAAATACTCTCCGACATCGGCCTGGTGCAGCACCACGATCCCATTGGGGTCCAACTTCCTACAATCCTGCGTGGACTTGGCGGACACCCCAAAACCCAAGGGAACATCCGCCATGGAAAACACCACAACCCCATCACCGGGAGCGATGTTCTCGGTGATCCTGCCCAACGCGCTCTTCAAGACGTGATTCCCATACAAGAAGGACATCTCGGACTGTGGTTTGAGCCACACCTTGTGCTTGGCATTGGAGGCCAGCAAGGACAGGGCTTGAACGGTGAGGTGGAAGCTGCCGCCATGGGTGTATTTACCGATGCAGGTGCCGAGGGAAACGAGGTTGGGGCGGGCGATGTTGGTGGCTCGCTTGACGAGGGAGTCGCTGGTGTAGTACACCTTGCTCTTGTGGAGGCGGAAGCAGTAGCGACCGGGGTTTGAATCAGGGCCTTCGTGAGATGGGTTGTCGACGATGTTCTTCAGGTTGTTGCCCACGAATTTGAACAGCTTCTCGAACACCGCCGTCGTTTCCTTCTCGTCCAAAGGTCTCATCTTTCCTCGGCCTCTGCCTCTAGGGTTCTGCAGGGAGAGATGTCGTTTGGCTTTTAGGGTTTTTCGTTTTGCTTTTGTTTTATTGTCTTATTTATTTGTAAGAAAAGTCTAATATTATTATGTTTGGATGATAAATATCGGAGAGAAAAATGAATGATATGATTAAAAATAATTTTTTTTATTTAAAAATCTTTTTTTAAAATATATAAAAAAAACGTAAAATATATAAAGAATTATTTTTCTGTTCTTTTTTTAAATGCTTAACTTTATTCTTTTCCTGGTTGGCCTTAAAAAAAATAAAAAAAAATGTAAAATTTTATATCGTTAATAAAATTTTTAAATAAAAAACGTAAAAAATGTTCTATTATTTTTGTTTTCATTTTCGTAATAGTTTAATTTCGTTAATAAAAAAATAACAATTTGATAAATTGAAGAACGGAAAAAGTTAGTAAAAAATCTATTTATTTGTAAGAAAAGTCTAATATTATGTTTTGATAATAAGTCCCGATCAAAAAGAAGAGATATTAAAAATAATTTTTTTGAAAATTTTAAAATCAAACCAACTTTAAACATATGACAAAAAATTTTTATACTTTCTTCGGCTCTTTTTATTTCTATAAAATTAAAATAGAATAAGAAGAAGGGTTAAAATTTCTTTCCTGATAATAAAGGATTTTGAATATAAAGAATAAAAATTATGTTTTCGCCATTTATTTTTTTGTTTTATTTTTGTCTATTCAGTTTTATTTTATTAATAAAAAATATTCAAATATAGGATAACATTGAAGAACGGAAAAAGTAAAACATGGGCCTATAAATGACTGTGGGCTTTTTGGGCTCTATCCGGATCAGAGAAGTAGTGAGTTTCATGATTTAATCAAACCAACTTTATTTATGACAAAAAAAAAAACTTTCTTCGGCTCTTTTTTATATTTACATACAAAAATGGATGGTTTTCTGACCTGATAACTGACGTGCTGGAAGGATTTTGATGTGGACGTGGCCAATGTCCTTGTCGCCGGCGAGGGTGCGCTCGCACCGGAGCTTGATTTCACGGTGAACCGGTTCTGGCGCGCCAGCCATTACCAAAAATCATGGCTAATATTCATACCTAATAGCACTTAGAATAAAAAGTAAGAGGAGGATCGATCATCAAGAAGCAACAACAAAGACGCGGCTGCTGATTGCTAGAGTAGGAAGATGCAAAGAGGGAATACGAACAAATGACCTCTGGTAGACATGTTGGGTTTAGAGAGAAAAAAGAAAAGAAGATTGATAAAAGTTGATAAAAATTACGTGGATTCCACCGTGTTTTCACGCTTTCATGTTTCCAAAATTTTGAAAAGGAAACACTGATGTTTTCAGTTTTGGGCTTATTAATTAGAGGAATATTAATAATATATTTTTTAAATATTTTTTAATATTTATTTTATTATTAATTTAAAAGTATATATTATTAATAAATTTTTTAATAAATTTTTTAAATATATAAGATAAATTAATAATAAATTAAATGATAAAAAATGTATATTATATTGCTAATATTTTTCTTTAAAAAAACATTTTCTTCTTAAATTCAACCAATCATATTTTTAAGTCCATTTTCAATTTTTATTGAAAGTGAAAAGAGGAAATGGGTAACAACTCCCGGGCAGGAGTTTATGTAACAGTGAGTCTTTACACTGGTGAGGGAATTATAGGACAAGATATCGAAATTGGAATTGGAGAGCTGAAAGTTGATTTACTTTTGATGATGATGCTTATAAGGTGAGAAAGCTGGTAAAAGAATATCACTAAAGATGTATAGAAAGATCAATTTTCACAAATTACTTTTGATTTTATAATAATAATAATAATAATTTCCAGGGATTTGGGAAGATTCTACAGGAGGTTTGTCACACTTTTAATGCAATGATTGAAAAGATTATATGAGAACATGAAGAGGCAAAGAAGGAACAAACCCGAAAAGATGCTGCAAAGGACATACTTGAAGCTTTACCAAGTATATCAGAAGATGAAAACACAAATCAGAGGTGAAAATAACCAGAGAAAACATAAAGCCTTCGTCAAGGTAATTAGCCATTCACATCAGGTTACCCACGTCAATTTTTCAGGATTATGTTATCCAGCCATTTTGGGATATGTCATTTGGCTTTTAGGAATTTTCGTTTTGCTTTTGTTTTATTGCTTTATTTATTTGCAAGAAAAGTCTATGCCATAAGTAGCTTCATACTTTGGCTTCCCTGAAAAATAAGTAGCACTCATCTCAAAAGTGCAAGCGTGCCAGATCACAAACACCCCAGTATATGAGCGCGCCAATGCATGCGTACATTAACTCTTGACCCGATCAATTCATCACCATCAATTTCACCTACCATGCTAATATATTGCTATCACCTTCAGAACACGTGCTGCAACGACAACGACGTTGCAACGTGCCTTTTGTTACCTTGCATTTATTGCCCAACAAAGATGTCTCCTAATGAGACACAAGGCCAAGTTGTATTCCACCTACAACTACTTCTATAAAGGACCTTCTTCTTCCTCACTAGAAGAAAGAGAAGTAACCCATACGTAAAGACCCATATCAAGGGAACATCTTTATCCTCTCCTAGTATGAAACCTCCCATTATCTCTTCACCATCATCCCAAAACCAGGTTTTCATGCTACAACATTCTAAACACCAAAAATCAGAGACCAAACACCAGATCTACATAAAGAGGCTCGACACCATGGCTCCACCCTCTTTCTTCTCCATTACCTATGAACTTCCCCATTAATACCATCATCTCGCCTCGGTGATGCTTCCCATTATCGTCAACGACCCAGCAAGCGGGCTATAGAAACACAAGTAAACCCAGCGCGCATTGTAATGTCTTAAGCATCCAAAGAAGTTGCTTATAGCTTCCTTAAGAAACCCACTAAGTGCCTTATGTGATCCTACCTCAAGCTCTCAATGAGTGCCATACTTGTTCTCTCTGCCAACCACAGGGGGCTAAATTCCCATGATGTCACGTCTTATTGTGTTGAGAACCCCATCCCCAAAACACTATCATCATGATCTCTCATCTCTGTTTATGTGTGTGGTGGCAAACATACACATCCCAAATGGATAAGATATTAAAGTTGTAGCATTCCAATCGTGAGACTAATCAGAGGTCCACATGTATGCTATGATGTAATGGCCAACAAAACCTAAATTTACTTTGTGATGGGGTATGCAAAAGGTGGTGAGCTCTTCAACAAGGTAGCCAAAAGGAAATTTCCCAAAGATTGAATAGTTTAATTCTTGAAAATTACATAATTAAAAAAACATTATTTAAATTTATCAGCTTTTATTTATAGTAACATTCTATTATTGTTCATTATTTTTTCTAATATCAAGTTCAAGAGGCATAAATAAAATGGATAAATTATACAAAATCTCTCTATGTTTACACGTACTTGACTTCCTTAAATTTTTTTCGTGTCACTAAACCTCCTGAATTTTGGTGTAAAGTGAAACTTTTACATTTTCCATCAACTTTAACATTCCACAAGATAGCCATCGCCACTACCGCCACCTCTTCCATAACCACCACTACATGCACCAACCTACCTTGTACCCACCTTCTCCACCAGTGTCACTGCCTCTGACGCCACCATATGCACCACTACCTTTACCACCACTTCCATATCTACCTCCATGTGCTCCTCGGTCACCGTAACTTGCTCCACTCTAACCTCCACTTCCACCACCTATTCCATAGCCAATGCCAAGCTCTCCGCCAAATGAAACTAACCCCCAAAAACACAGTCCAAAACTCAAATTCAAAGGCCACCAAAATAGAGCCAGATTTTTCTTACTTATAAATCAAATGAAACTAACCCCCCGCCCAAAACTCCACACCACCCATAAATCTCCAAGTCACCGATTACTCACCTAATCTACAACAACTCGAAATAGAGACCTATCTGCAAGCCCCAACCACTGCACCTTGACTGCATGTTGTTGGGTTTGACCTAAATTCCATTAAAGATTGTTATTGCTAGTTTCCTATTTTGTGAAAATATGTTAAAGATATGTTAAAAGATCTGAAAGATATGCTAAAGGTTTGAAAGATATGTTAAAGATATGTTAGATATGTATAAGATTTTTAAGAGATTTGTTTATAATAGGAAACTAGGAAGGATAGTCTATAAATACTTGTATTTGGGAATTATAGTAGGGTTATGAGAGTGAGAATGAGAGTTGAAGAGAGATTGTCTTGTAAAGCTTGCAAGTTAGATTTGTTTTGATAGTGGATTTGATTCTTCTCATCCGTGAATGTAGATATGTTGGCCGAACCATGTTAAACCTTGTGTGTGACTTGTGTGATGTTTTTCCTAATTACTAATATTTATGCATGTTTGTGAAGACAAAGATGCAGTATTCCCCAAGATCGAAAAAGGGGATGTGGTATTCCCCAAAAAGATTGAAGAATGAGATGTGCTATTCTCCAAACTAGATTGAGAGTGGGGGGTGCAGTATTCCCCCAACAAATTGTATCATGGCCGATGCTTTGAGGATCTAGGCGATGGTATGGTCCTTTTGGGCCCTTGTGTCAAAATTCTTCTTGACAATGGAGGTTAGGTGACGTGTCTCATTATGATAGCGGTAGATGTCCCAGATGTGTCAAAAGTCTTCTTAACATGGAGGTCAAGCAATGTGTTCCTAGTGGTGCAATCACGAAGATTTGATCAAAAGTTTTTCTAGATTTCATTTGAAGATTTGTTTCGTTTTGAATGGCGGTAAGTGTGTTAAAAGTCATCTTGGGATGGAGGTCAAAGGGTGTATTCCATTAATAACGGTAAATTTGAAGGTTTGAAGATTTGAAGATTATTTGTTGGAGATGGAGATGGAATTTGGATCAAGGTGAAAATTGTTGGGTTTGACACATTCTATTAAAAATTGTTATCACTAATTTCCTATTTTGTAAAGATGTGAAAAATTTGTGAAGATATAAAGATATGCAAAGATTTGTTAAAAGATTTGAAAGATGTGATAGATATTTAAAAGATATGTATAAGATTTGTTGAGATTTGTTTACAATAAGAAACTAGGAAGGATGAGTTATAAATGCTTGTATTTGGAAAATAGTAGGATTATGAGAGTGAGAATGAAAGTCGGAGAGAGAATATCTTGTAAGGCTTGCAGGCTAGATTTGTTTTGATAGTAGATTTAATTCTCATCCATAGATGTAGACATGTTAGTCGAACCACGTTACACCTTGTGTGTGACTTGTGTGATGTTTTTTCCTATTACTAGTATTTATACTTGTTTGTGAAGACGGGGAAGTTCCCCAAAATTGAAAGAGGGGATGTGGTATTCCCCAAAAGATTGAAGGTGGAGGATGTGATATTCCCCTAACATAAGCCCCACCACCATGAACCATACCAAATCGAGACCCAAGCTGCCCAAGCCTCCACCTTGACCAAAATAGCAACACACACACAACCCAAACTAAGAAAACACCCTCTTTGTCACTGTCAACCTGCGGTGAAGTGAAGGCACCATATTAGGTTGTTGGGATTTTAGTGCTTCTTGTGTAGATGATGGCTAGAATAGGAAATGGTAGTGCAACTTGGAGCGCTCTAGCTGAAACGATGGGCAGTGAGGATCAATGGAATTCGACTAGGTTATAGGGCAAATGGTTGTTGGTACATCTATGGTTCCCTAAGTTAGCCATGGTTTTAGGCTAATTAGCCATGATTAAAACCATGGCTATTCTTTCTTTTTTTTGGTGAAGGCACATGCTTGTCAAATAGCTTATGGAACATTAGAGTTGACAAAAAATGTAAGGGTTTTACTTTACCCAAAAATTCAAAGGATTTAATGATACGACAAAAAAATTAGAGGAGTCAAGTGATATCACGTGTAAACGCATGGGAGTTTTGGGTAATTTACCCAAATAAAATTGTTGAAATAGGCAAAGTTATTCTAATTTAAAAACCATAATTATTCAATCACTAAAATGATACATTCATAATTTCATATGGTAAGAAATCTTAAGAATAGGTGCACCAAAAAAAAATCTTAAGAATTAAAAATTATTATTATTATTATTGAGAAAATAGTTATGTTACTCATCCAATATATTTATATGATTTTCTTTTTCTTTCATCTTTCTTAACAAAACATTATCTGTGAACACTCAATTTTGACCGGGCTAAAAAAAAAGTAAAAGAAAACAAGAGAAGAAAAATAAAAGAAAATAAAAATTCAATTAATTCAAGTTCACATTGTTACCCTTTTTGTTTTAGCCCAAACACATAGGTCCACCTTAGTAAAACAAAAAACAAAAAAAAAAAACCAAAGCAAAAAAAGAAAAAAAGTGAGAAAAAATGAATAACGTAAAAGCTCTTCTGCTACTTTTTTTTTTCTACCTTTGGAAAGAAACATTTTTTTTTTGCTCTGTTTCTTGTCTTGTTTTAGCCATACACTACCCATGCAGTACCACTACACTGTAGCACACTATTGCAGAGGGAACAATGTGCTTTGCCCCCACTCACTCTGACTTTTTCACGTTCTCACCTTACTTTCTAGCACACACACACAACATACTTTGTTTTTATTATCCCTCTAGCCATACCACACAGCACACAGGCACGACACTTTTTTTTATTGATTCTTTCTTGCCATACGCTGCACGACACTTTATATAGTGCACAGTTTTTGCTCCCCACTCATTATTACACACGGTACACACTCATTCCTGGCTGAGACTGAGGACCTGCTACACCCATTCCGGGTTCACATGGAAGACTTGCACGGAATCAGCCTCAGATAAGGACTCTACCCTTCACCTTTGGGGGGGACCTTCACTCGGAGAAAGGCAGAGGAGGAGAAATGGGGTAACCAAAAAAGGGGGACTCTCACGTTCAGGAGGAGGACGAGAAGAGTGCGACCATATACACCTCCCTCACCAACTAACCTTCATCCACCACCCAACCACCTTGCTGCCAGCAACCTCCACAACGTGACTCCACCCCTCACCATCTTTATTACCCATTTAACACATTACATTCACCTTCACAACCTTTCACCCTCACCCGTATACGATTACCCTCCAAAACATCTCACAAAAACCATTTCAACCTCATCAATTTTCTCCTAACCGTGACTCGCAAAGACTCTACCATCATCATTCTACCATTAAACCCATCTCCATTCACCTTCCATCAAACCACCTTCAACCTCTATCATCAACCTCCCATCACCACCTTCAACCAACCATTCACGGCCTCCCATCACCACCATCCAAACCCACACTTCATCACAAAGAACCCTTCACCTCCCAACCTCCACACCGACGTCACACACCCACACAACTCCTTCGTCTAAGCTAAAAAACGTAACCACCCATCCTCTCCAACCAAGCTCATAACCAATCATCACCATCCTTAAGCCTCCAAAATCAAGCTTCACCTTCAACCTTGTAGCCACCAACCACAACTCCCATAATCTCCTAAAACCTTCTACTTCACCATCTTCATCATCAACTTCAAACACCCACCACCTTTCTCACCATCAATATACATAAACCATCTTCAACCCATCAACCAAACAGCCAAACAGCCACCACACCTTGACTAACCTCACCACGTTAGCCACCTCCGAACTGCCGACTAAGCTTGTTCCATCGTCCACCTTCGATCCAGACCGGAACTCCTAGCCGCATCACCTCGTCACTGTTCGCGTAGCTCCGCGCGTCACCCTTCCCACACGTCGCTGCCGTTTCAGCCGCACTTACCAAGATCTCCGCTGCGCCGCTCCGACCACCGAACCAGCCAAACGCTATCATCCGTCCTTGTCCGTGATCCACACTCCTAACCGCTGTCCTCTCCGCTGCACCTCTCTGTTCACGTCGACGCGTACCACGCTGGGCCAGGCCAGCTCGCGCCACCGCCTCTCTGCTTTGGTTTCTTGCCCCTGCAAATTCCCCAAAGAAAATAAAACCCCTCCCCTTTTTCATCTTTCGTAAGCTAGTGTTCTTTCTTTTATTTTTTTCTTCTTTATTTTAAAATTCTACTAGTACTTTTTAGTTTTTAGTTTTTTTTATGGGCTTAGGCTAAGTTTTTTAGTTAATGGGTTTGAAACCTTTTTTTTTCTTTTCTTTATTTCTCGTTTTGTTTTGTTTTCTTAGGGAAGTTTTAAAAAAAAAAAATAAAAATAAAAATAAAAAGAGAATGATAAAAAATTAAAAAATAAAAATAAAATAATTGAATCTTTTCAAAAAGAATAAAATAGAATTAATTGAGTTGTACAACTTGTTAATTTTATTTTTTTATAATCACTGAGTTGTGACAACTTGATGATTCTTATTATTTATTTATTTATTATCTTCAAAATTTTATCTTTTCAAAATAAAACAAATCACTGATCGATAAAGACTCAACTTTTTTTAAAAAAAACTTGATGAGCAATGGGTGACATCTCTAGCGTGACGCCGAGTTTCACCTATTCGAATCTTAACTGGATTAACTGAGTCGCGACGACTTGTTAATTTATTTTTTTTAAAAGTCAATTTTTTTAATTAAAATCAACTAACTCACAATTATTTTCTTAGAGAACTACGTGACTTTGAGTTCCTCATTGCACCTTAGGATACGTAGGAATAGAATTTCATTTCTGTCAAGCCGAAAATTAAATTTTCATAAATTATTTAGTTTTTTTAGTGTTATTTTAATAAAAGGGGTAAAGTAAATATATTTGAGATTATCAAGAATTTGCACAATTGACTTAAGGTGCCGTCTTAGGATGGGTGCGTTAGGGGTGCTGTGAGATTAAGTTTCCACCATTCCCTAAGCATAACCGACTCCCGAATTCAATCTGGTTCTCAAAGACCATTTTCAAAGAAGGATTTTTCAATTTTTCCTAATTTAAATAAAATTGGTGGTGACTCCATATTCATTTTCTAAAATCTTATGAGTTGCTATTTTTCGCCGCGATCCCAGTCGCGACATTATCAAAATAAAAAAATTTCAAAAGAAAATAAAAATGACATACAATGACAAAATGGATTCACAAGATGTGCCCCTATTTATTCTTGCACATTAATTTTTATGTATTATCGAAAATTTTTTACATTATTAATTAATTATATATTATTATGTGTATAAGTTTTGATATAATTATTAGGAAAATCAAACACTTATAATAATATAATAATACATAATTAGATGATAGTATAAAAAAAATTATATTAATAATACATTCAAATTAAATCTTTATTTTTTTATACAGGGGGTTGAAAACAACAAAAAGAAGCAAATCTAGGAGTCAAAACTCCCATAACATGATGAAGAACCAATTCATGAACACCCACCGGAGAAACCTCCCAAATATTGAGGCCAGTCACGGATTGTAAGCCTAATTTGGCCATCAACTCTTATATTCTTACCGTAAATAGTGTATACACCTCTTTTCACACCTTCCTCGATATCATTCATTATACTTATTTTTTTATTATTTTCTCTCACTTAATCACAATCCTTAAAAGAGTGTGAATAGTGATACACTTATTTTTATGAGTGTAAGAGTATCATTATTCTTTGGCCATAAAATCAACAGTGAAATTTCTTTCACAGAGCGAGTACTCCACCTAGACCTCCCATTTACTGCTGTATAAGTAGTATGAGACTCTTAATCAATATTTTAAAAACATATTAATCTATTAAATTAATAAGACGAGTCATTTATGATTTAACTAGTTTAATTGATTTAATCAAGATAAACTAGATAATATTATATAATTATATAATATTATTGTAATAAATATTATTAATTTAAAATTTAAAATGAAATAAAAAAATGTATTTAAAAGGAAATAAAATTAAATTTAATGAAAGTATATATGAAATAAAATTATATTTAAATTGAATTAAATGAAATGAAATAAAGACAAAACGGATGTCATGATGTGATCAAAAAGTCAAAAATGTTTGCTTTTTTGCATATATAGCTTTATTTATGTTGTTTTTAAGTATTTGTAATGGCTTTTTATGTGTTTTTAACTTTTAGATTCTCTATTGACCTCTTTTTCTCGCTCAATTTTACTTTTGTTATTGGAGATTTCTCTTCTCTCTTGCTCTCATCTCTAATGTTATGTTTGGATTATGTGAAATGAAATAGAATATGATGAGATGAAATAAAATGATATAAAGTTTTTATACCGTTATTTATATATTTAATGATGGAATAGAATAGTAAGAATTATAAGTATTTCATTCCTATGTTATTCTATTCCATCACATTTTCCCTAATTTGAGAGGAAGAAAAAGTGAAGTTTAGGGAAGAATGGGATGTATTAGAGTAATTAATTATAAATGAGATTATAATTGATTACGATTGATTTTAGAGATGATTGTAATTGATTTAGTGCAGAATTAGATTGATTTAGTATATAATTATATTTTATTATTTTCCTTTTTTGTATAACAGTTTTCTTCTATAAATAGAGGCTAATTCTCCAGTATACATTCATTCAGAAATATACACAAATTATCATTACCTGTTTCTATATTTTTAACATGGTATCATTACCTGTTTCTATATGTAGAGTTCATGGAACTCGTTAGAATCGTTACTAATCACCATCAAATCCAGATTTAATTTTGTTGTTCTCTTCATCTTTGTCCACTTTGGTCCAATTACTCTGCTCTTCCGTTGCACATCTCCGCTGCGCTCCTCTGCTTCATTCAGACTTTGCTCTAATGTCAGACTCCATTTTAGACTCCGTCCTATATTCCAGACTTCGTTCTGGTGGCAGAACTTTGTTTCAGACTTCGTTCCCATTGTAGACTCTAGACTTCGATCTAGACTCCAAAATCCAAACTCTAAACTCAATTATCATCCTAGTCAATTCTGCATTCTGGTTTCCAAATTCAAGTTAATTTCTTCTATACCCACTTGAGTTTGAAGGGGGATGTTAGCGTAATTAATTATAATTGAGATTATAATTGATCACAATTGATTTTAGAGATAATTGTAATTGATTTAGTACAAAATTGGTTGATTTAGCAAATAATTATATTTTGTTATTTTTTTTCTATATAACAACTTTCTTCTATAAATAGAGGCTAATTCTTTTATATACATTCATTCATAAATATACACAAATTATCATGACCTGTTTCTATATTTTTAACAAGATGAAATGAATGTCATTCCATACCATTCCATTTCATCCTAGTTTTAAAAAATCAAACAATGGTACCTAAACCTATTCCATTACTTTCACTTCATTTCATCTCTTATCACTAATCAAAACATATTTTAACTTCGAAACAGAGATAAAGGATTGCCAGTACTTACCCTATGAATCAAGCGAACCAAGTTATGGGGGAGAAACAGAGCTTTGGGTTGGAGATATGTTGTTGCTTTTCTCTCCCCCCTTTCTTTGTTTCCTTTTAATTTTTTACTTGAACTTTTTTCTAGTTGGTGAACTGTTGCAGGCTGGCCGGTTTCTCAAAGCTGTATGGGTCACCAATTTTAGCAATTTTAGCCTTTTTTTGTTCTGATTTTCACTTTTCTGACTGCTTGAATGATTTTAGGATCATAGTTCAGCCGACGAGGTGGCCGATCGGCGATCCGATTGGTTGAACCAGTTTGGTAAGATTAGTTTTTAAAACACTACTCCTAACCCTATTTTGTTGCTTATGTTATGGTTATTCAGTAATTCTAGATTTGCCAATCTCATCTCGCTCCGCAGGTATCCAATATGCCCTAACCAACACTGGGATAATTTAAAACTTATTTTGCTGTGGGACAGTGCGAGTGTGGGTTTTGGTTAATCAACCTCGTCTCGCCTCACGCCCTGCATATAAATAAACATTATGTTTAATTTAGTTACTACTCAAATTAATTATAACTACTTTTTATTAGTTTAACACTTATTTTCAACATATTTTTTAGTTTATATTAAACAAATGATTTATGTTAAGAATGCAATAAATATTATATAGATCTAATGTGAGATATTCATAAGTGCGAAGTGAAATGAGCGTAAGTTTTAATATTTGGGTTTGTCTGATGATTAGGGCACTTGTTAAAGAATCAAAAATTAAAAAGTATTAAATGAAAATAAAATATTTAATACATTAGAAACTTTTAAAATTTAATTTTTCATTCAATACTTTCTATTTTTGATTCCTTAACAAGTGTCCTAAAGACACTTATTAACCAAACCCTTAATATTTTTTGTTAGAATATCTAGAATATATCTCAGAATTAAATTAGGCTTGATTTTGTGTTATCTTAGAGATCTGATTTCTATATAATTAGAGATATTATCTTAATTATATTTGATTGTATTTCTTTCTTTATATAGATACCATTTTCTATAAATAGGAAATCCTCTTGTACACACTGATTAATTTAAAAATATATACAAATTATCAATATTTGTCTCTCTATTTTTGTTTCTAACTTGATATCAGAGCGTCTAAGCTCTCGGTATAATCCTATATTCCAGACTCTAGATTTCGTCTTAGATTCTAAACTCTGTTCAGATTTTGTCCTAGATTTCAGACTCCATTCCAAACTCCAATTACTGTCCTAGATTCCAAACTTCGTTCTAGACTCTGGTTACTATCCTAGATTCTAGTCTACGATATGCATCTTTATTCAATTTCGCCAATCAGTTCTGTCTGATCCATCTTGAAAGATTGGCTTCGTCTTCGTTGCTCCAACCTCCAATCAGTTCTATCTGATAGATTGACTTCATTTCCGTTGCTTCAGCCAAATGTATATTGGTTCTATCCCATATGCAATTTGACTTCATTCCCATTATACATTTTTCCAAAAGTAGATGGTTTCATCTCAAATGCAGTTTTGACCTCTTAACTTCTCCAAGATATCGACGTTGTATTTTTTTTAATATTTTTAGTTTATTTTATTTTTATGTATCTAATTGTAACAAGCTAACGCTACTTGAGGGAGAGTGTTAGAATATCTAGAACATATCTCAAAATTAAATTAGACTTGATTTTGTGTTATCTTAAGAATCTGATTTCTACATAATTAGAGATACTATTTTGATTTTATTTGATTGCATTTTCTTCTTTATATAAGCTCTCTCTCCTATAAATACGAAATTCTCTTATACATACTGAATAATTTAGAAATATATATAAATTATCAATATTTGTCTTTTCTATTTTTGTTTCTAACTTTTTTCTTACCAAACGAGTGCAAATTTTCTCCTAAAGTTATAAGGCAAGTCAGGTTAAGCAAAAACCTATTGTTTCATACGCATTTCCAAGCCTAGTAATTTTAGGTTACGTTTGGTAGACAGGATAAGAAAGACCTGATAGTGTCGCGACCGTGATCGTGGTGAAAAATAGCAACTCACGAGATTTTAGAAAATGAAAAAATGAAAAATGGAGTCGCCACCAATTTTATTTTAACTTAGAAAAAATTGAAAAATCTTTCTTTAAAAATGATCTTTGGAAACAGATTGGATTCGAGAGTCGGTTATGCATAGGGAAGGGTGGAAACTTAATCCCACAGCACCCCTAACACACCCGTCCTAAGACAGTACCTTAGGTCAATTGTGCAAATTCTTAGTAATCCTTGTAAAAATATTTATTTTACCCACTTTGAAAATATTGTAACTATTTATAAAAAAGGAAACCACAAAATTATGAAAATTTAATTTTGGCTTGACAGAAATGAAATTCTACTCTTACGTATCCTCGGGTGCAATGAGGAACTCAAAGTCACGTAGTTCTTTATAAAATAAGTTTGGGTTGATTGTTTTTAATTAAAAAAAAGGAAGGAGTTTATTTGAAAATAAATTCATTATTACACAAGGTTCAAGTTAGCACAAGGCTACTCAATAAACCCTTATGATCCAAATGACATTGAAGATAACATTCGTTATTCAATCAACATCATTGGTCATCGCATGGATTAAAATTTTTTTATTTTTTTTATTTTTATTTTTCTCCTTTTTTTTAGATTTTTTTTCTTTTCACCTTTAAGGGCCCAGTTACGATTTCAAAAAACCCATTTTTCATTTATTAAAACTAGCATCTCAAGCCCAAACAATACATAAAAAGAAAGAAAAATATGGCCCAAGATAAAAACAAACAGCAGCCCCACAAAACTTTTTACAGCCCCACAAAAAGCAGCCCTACTACATAAGACACAAAGGAACAAACGAATGAGAGAAAAATAGGGCTTAAACCTCTGGTAGTGCAAGAGGTGACTCGAAGGAGAGAGATCTGGTTTCTGAGGTCCGACAGTCGGAGCGGGGAGGGATCTGGTTTCTGAGGTCCGACGATCGGTGCGGGAAGGGATCTGGTTTCTGAGGTTCGATGGTCGGTGCAGGGGGATCTGGTTTTGTGAGGTCCGACAGTTGGTGAGGGGAGGGATCTGGTTTTGTGAGATCCGACGGTCGGTGCGAGGAGGGATCTGGTTTTGTGAGGTCCGACGGTCGATGAGGGGGGATCTGGTTTCTGAGATCCGACGGTCGGTGCAAGGGGATCTGGTTTCTAAGATCCGACGGTCGGTGCGGGGAAGGATCTGGTTTCTGAGAGGTCCGACGGTCGGTGAGGGGGGATCTGGTTTTTGAGATTCGACGGTCGATGCAGGGGGATCTGGTTTCTGAGATCCGACGGTCGGTGCGGGGAAGGATCTGGTGTTAGTCCGACGGTCGATTCGGAAAGGGATCCGTGTGTTGGAGGTCCGACGGTCGGTGTAGAGAGGGATCCGGTGTTAGTCCGATGGTTGGTTGAAGGTCACGGTGGTGTTGTTTGGATGATGGAGATTTTTCACCGAGTGGACTCGGTTGGGTTTGGAAGGTTGAAGGTAGTGGTTCTTTGGTAAAGAAAATAGGTGAAAGGTGCTGTTGTTGAGGTTTGAAGGTGGTTTTATGGGTGGTTGGTGGTGGCGGAGGGTTGGCTTGGGGGTGTGATGAAGATGGTGGTTGCTCACGGTTGGGAGAAGCGAGTATTGGTGAAGTGAATGTTGGGTCGTGGACGTTGGGTGTGATGGAGTGGAGATGAACTTGATGATGAAGTTAGTGATTTGTGGGGAAAAATGGTGGTTTCACAGTTTGGGTTAGTCTCCCGATTGATGGTAGCTGTGGTGAGGTTATGGCTTCATGATGACGGTGTTGTGTTAAGCTTCCGAGAAGATCTTTTCTCCCCATAACTCCCAGCTCTCAGCTGACTTTTTTTTATTCTCACCCTCGCCCTCTAGCCAATTCAAAAACCTCTTGCCAAATACTTAGCTTCCTCCTTTTGTATCATTCCCCGTGTCCAAGTTCCCCCTTTTTCCATTTTTTCAGCAGACATTTTCTTCTTTTTTCTCTTTACGTAAATCACTCCCTATCTTTCCTACACATTGAGCCCCTCACTGCTTCATCTAGCAGAACTTTTTCTCCCTCAATCCCTTCAGCCCCTCTTCTATTTGCTTGTGCAACCTTAATACATTTAATGCACTGATATTTCATCATTTTTCTTTTACGTGTGCAGACACCAAACATTAAATGCGTTGCCCCTTTTCCTTTTTTTTGTTTGTTTGTTAAACGAGATCAGTGTTCTTTTTTTTTTTGTTAAAGCGGGCTCATATTTGGGCTAACAAAAAAATAAGAATATTGACCTTTAATTAATTAAATTCAAAATTTATTTTTTTATTTTTTTTAGCCCGATCAAAATTAAGTGTTCACAGTTGCCCCTCTTTACTTGTTTCTTACTAGATAATAAGAAAACTGTGGTCTTCATATTATCATCGTAAGAAACGAGTAAAGATATGAATTTCAATTTTGTCCGGCGATGCATAAGATGTAAAATAAGTGCAAGAAATAACATGCAAAGCGCCAATACGCTCAAAAGAATGACAAGAATTTAAAATGCATGGAGCTGATGCGCTCAAAAGAATTAACAAAATTAACAGAAATTAAAATACATGGAGCCGATGCGCTCAAAAGAATTGACAGAACTTAGAATGCAATGAATGCATGGAGCCGATGCGCTCGGAATTGATAGAAATTAAAATGCATGGAGCCGATGCGCTCAACAGAAAGTAAAATGCATGGAGCCGATGCGCTCAACAGAATATAAAATGCATAGAGCCGATGCGCTCAACAAAATTTAAAATGCATGGAGCCGAATTGCTCAACAGAAATTAAAATGCATGGAGCCGATGCGCTCAATAGAAATTAAAATGCATGGAGCCGATGCGCTCAACAAAATTTAAAATGCATGGAGCCGAAGCGCTCAACAGAAATTAAAATGCATGGAGCCGATGCGCTCAACAGAATATAAAATGCAGGAAGCCGATGCGCTCAACAGAAATTAAAATGCATGGAGCCGATGCGCTCAATAGAAATTAAAATGCATGGAGCCGATGGACTCAAAAAAATTTAAAATGCATTGAGCCGATGTGCTCAACAAAATATAAAATGCAGGGAGCCGATGCGCTCAACAGAAATTAAAATGCATAGAGCCGATGCATTCAAAAGAATTGACAGAACTTAGAATGTAATGAATGCATGGAGCCGATGCACTCGGAATTGACAGAAATTAAAATGCATGGAGCCGATGCGCTCAACAGAAAGTAAAATGTATGGAGCTGATGCGCTCAACAAAATTTAAAATGCATGGAACCGAAGTGCTCAACAGAAATTAAAATGCATGGAGCCGATGCGCTCAACATAATATAAAATGCAGGGAGTCGATGCGCTCAACAGAAATTAAAATGCATGGAGCCGATACGCTCAACAGAAATTAAAATGCATGGAGCCGATGTGCTCAACAAAATTTAAAATGCATGGAGCCAAAGTGCTCAACAGAAATTAAAATGCATGGAATGATAGTGGGCTTCTGTGTCCCAAAATTTTAAAAGACAGACGGGCTACTGTGCTCCCGAAAAATAGAGATTTAAAAAGGTAAGGCATCTTGATCCAAAAAGATTTTTTTCTTTTTTTCTTTTTTTCCTTTTTTTTTCCTTTTTTCTTTTTCCCTCTTTTTTTTTATTAAAAGTGCTTTGAACCAACGTCGACTTTTGGAAAGGTTTGGCCAATCAAAACCCTTGTTCACATGCTTTTCTTCCTTAGACCCTTCGGTTCTTTCCTTCTTCTTCTCCTTTCTTTCTTTTTTCTTTGTTTTTCGCTCTCAACTCTCCTTTTGAGAAATGAGATGAACCATTGCTTGACTGATTCCTTGAGAGAAAATTTTGCCCCAGTATTTAAACCTTGTCTCTCATTTAATTGATTCCCTGCAACTACTTGATAACTCAATCACTGTCTCTGTTGCTACTTCCTTCAACACATCTCTATTTAATCCTTCAAAATTTGCCCCAGTATGGCCAACTGAATACAAATGAGATTGCCCCTGTGTAGCTGATCAAATGCAATTCAAAATTGCCCCAGTTTGGTGCACCCTTCAAGGCATTTAAGGCCAACTTTCTCTGAGATTTTGCCCATTTATTTGCCCTAATTTTTGCTTAGACCGATCCTTTAGGTTTTCAGACTACAGACTTTTTTCCATTTTTTTTAGCTACCTCCTCTTCCATCAAATGGGATTTCCAAGTTCTCTTCAACCGGAATTGGTCATCAGGAGATTATCATTAGATGATCAAATTATAGTGTTGTACTTATGTTCACCTTACCTGAAGCATTACGTAACAGACACTCTTGAATTCAAAAAGTACAACAGAAAAGAAGCAAACAACTTCCAGATTGTTCTTGGAAGCTTGACTACAGAAAGGGTATTATTTACAAAGGGTAAAGACACAAGAAGTAGAATAGCAAGAAAGTCAAAAGATTTTTTTTTTGCCCCAGTATGGACGTGATTGATCTAGACTCGACAACTGGACATCATGACTATTATTTTATCAGGTATATACAAAAATCTGCCCTCATGTAGGGTATCAAAGGAATTTGGCTCAGAGTATGTCATTTGTGAACAAAAATTGCCCCAGTGTAAGTCACGAAGCTACACCAATGTAGGTCAAATTGAACCAAGAGAAATTTGCCCCAGTCTAGGACTGAATAGGGCAGAAACTCGCCCTAATGACCCAAAAGATTTGTCCCGGTGTAGGTCAAATTGAACTAAGGAGAAGAATGCCCCAGTGTGGGACCAGCTTGAACAGGATAGCAACTTGCCCAGGTGTAAGTCTTTTTTTTTTTTTAAAAGCAATAACTTAGATACTTAGATGAGCATAACATTTGTCTCAAAATTAAGGTTAATGAAAATGATAACAATCCTTCATTGATCAGAATGGACTTTTTGAGGCTTGTAATATGGCCAAGGCTAGGGGTTATGAAGGGAAAGATATAAGGCTTAAATAAGTGTTTAAGGGTTGAATGAGACCAAGGATCCTTATTCAAAGTTAAACTTTGTCAATTGCCTTTGTACTTTCAAGCACACTTTTCTCTTACTGCTCTTCATTTCTTCCTTTTTTTCTCTTCACCTTCTTTCATTCGCCCTTGTCATGACTTATTTCATCTCATTTTTTTTTATCTCCTTTTTTGTTTTTTTTTTGTTTTTTTTTTTCTTTGTTTTCTTCTTCTTTTTTTTCTTTTTCCATTATGTTTCAAAATAATCACCATGACAAATAACATTTGCTTTGTGTCATCCCCTAGTATAAAGGTGATCCTTGTCCAGAGCTTATTGAAGAAAACTTTCAAGCTCAAAAAGGGATGTCGAGAGATAATGAAAAGATGAATTCTTATGAATGATAGATAAACATGGCCAATCTTCATTTCAAATCTTGATTGCTCATTTTCAAAAAATTTAATTCAGAGACAAAAAGGATAATGCACACCAAGTGATTATTTCTTTGCTCCATTTTATTTTTCTCTTTTTTTTCTTATTCTTTTTTTTATTTTTTTTTGTTTTTGTTTTTGGGCAAAGGATACTTGTACACGTGAACTTTATTGACATCTACCAAACTGAGAATTACCAAGAATTGGAGTCTGATGGGAAGACACTTTGAGGAAGTGAAAGAGAAATAAATGTACCGAAAATGAAAGGAAACAAGATATCCATGCAAATTTATTACATCAATGCTTCAAGAAAGTTAACATAAGTCCATCATCACTGATTTTTTTTATGGCAATCACTTCAATCAACTCCTCAGATCTCCAATTGTTCAGAGATTTCAAGTTGATAGAGGGCGAATGGTGTAAGCAGGGTAATATGGTGGATGGCGCGTTTGGTTTTGCATGTAGCTCACTTCCGACTCCTTTTCTTTAGGGGAAAAACTCCTTCTTGAAACTACTCTCATCATTGCCAGTTGGCAATTTACCAGCTTTTACCAAAATTTTGATCCTTTCCCCGGTAGCTATTAACTCAGCAAAATCTAGATAAGCAGCACCTGCCATTGCCTCAATATAAGGAGTTCCCTAGAAAATATGAGCACATTTCTGTCAACATCAACGGTGGTTGCACTTGTGCTGCGAGAACTCTCCATCTCTAGGCATACTGCTTGAAGGCTTCCTCATTTTTCCTTTGCATTGAGCCCAATTGTTCTTGGGTAGGAGCTGCATCCAGATTGAACTTATATTGATCCATGAATAGATCAGTCAATTCCGTCCAACGAGAAATCTTAAAGCGATCTAATTGAAGATACCACTCTAAAGTAGGGCCTGTAAGACTCTCATAGAAAAAGCTAATGAGGAACTTATCATCCTTGGACCAAATAGCCATCTTGGTTTCATAACTGATTAAATGAAACCGAGGGTTACCACTCCTGTCATACTTGGCAAAATGAGGAATTTTGAAGTCTTTAGGGATTACGACATCCATGGTAGGACATAGTTCTTCTATTCTAAGCGGTCCATAAGAACTGGGGCTCTTGATCGCTTTGATTTGCTCCTCCATCCTTTCCTTCTATTCTTCTTCCATCTTATCCTTCTGAATTGCCGCATGACCATTCCCAGCAGGAAGTCCTATTGTCACTGGGATGGACATACATGGTTGTTCCCATATGAATTCGGCATTATCATGAACCTCATTTCGAGTATCCTCTGAAGAACGATACCCTTCTCCGATAGGAATCACTAGCGGTGCAGTACTGGAGGTTCTCCTCTCAACAGGAATCTCAGTGGCGATCCCGGAGTTTGTCCTCATGGAAGTAATAGTTGGCAGGCGTGGATATGCCCCAGTCACTCTTGTGCTTCCAGCCGCCCCAATCAAGGTGGCCAACAACATTTCCTCCATTCTTCTCATAGACTCTGTCATTTCATCCATCCTCCCTTTAATCTCATCAACTTCCATACTCAAATTTCTCCCTTCCTCAGGGTTATTAGCAGTCATTCTGGTCTGAGACCTACGATTGTGAATTTGGGTTTGATTGGTCTCTTCTTTCCTAGGCTGCACAATGGTTCAAATCAAATTGATTTATTAAAACAAAATAACATTTAACGAAGAATGAGATGAAATGCATGAGATGCATAAAATGAATGAACTTTGGAAACACTTTTTTCATTTTCCTTCCCTCTTTCTTTTTTTTTTTTAAAAAATGCTAGATCATGAAAATGCAAGATATTTTTTTTTTCGAATGCTAGGGATGCTATGAAAATGCACGATGCTATTTTTTTCTAATGTTGGAAATGTCATGAAGATGCATGAATTTTTTTTATAATGCTAAGAATGTTATGAAAATGCAAGCAATGAATAGCCTCTTTTTTTTATTTTTTTTAATGCACGAATGAAGGATATGAGAAACATATAAATAAAGAAAGAAGAAGTACGCTCCCTTTTGTGCCCTAGTCAGGTGGAACCTTTTGACAGTCATTATGTTCAATCTATCAGTGCAAGATTTTTCAGGACGGTCTAAACTTCTAAAAAGTCATGGTTCCCAGATTGCCCTTATCTCGAAAGATAAGGACACAATTCATGAATTAATCACAAGTTGGGATAAACCTTCTCAATATGATTTATCCATGATAATGGTGACAATCTGAGTGGTGTCTCAACAAATGTCAAGTGAGCATAAAGCCCCTCAATAACAAAAGCCGAGACCCCTCCTACTCCTCAAGTTCACACAGACTCGGGTATAGAGCCCAAAAAGTATGTGAGGTACGTGACAGTGACGTGTATGAGGGAGCATATCAACCTATACAAAAATTTAAAAGACCAAAATATCCCAAACCTGCAAAAATAACATATATACAACAGCCAGCCAGCAATCATCTGTCCTAGGGTTTCAACAATTATGCACAACATATTTACAGGTAAATCACGTCAAAATAAACACAAAAATAATGCTATCAGATATTTACATAAAAATAAATAAATAAAATCCATTTACAAACAAAAAGAAAACAAAAACAAGGATAAAAAGGATAAAATAAATAAATAAAAATTATTAACAATTTGCACAATTAACAACAACAGTGCCTGACTCTCTAAAAATCCCCTGTGGAGTCGCCATCTGTCGCGACCGTGATCAATCAAATTTGAAGCATTCATTATTACTTCATATTTGGCCTAATTGATGATAATTGTATCCAATATTATGTTTGTGGGTGAGTTTTAGATGATTGGGCCTCATTGAGCTTAGTTGTAAAAGCTTTATTAATTTTCGGAGTTTAACTTATTTTGACCTTTCTATCTTGTACAGGCTATATCTTGGGCTACAAATGTTACATTTGGATGATCTTGGTGTCCCCTGAAAGCTGAGACGAAGATACACAATTTTACATCTAATGCAGTTTTTCTAATTCAGCTGGATCAGGGTAAAATTGAGCCTCAAAGTTAGGACACTGTTACTGTCATAAAGCTTGGACCTTCCCTCACTGATTTGGGCTTAACTCTCTCAATTTAAACCCAAATAAGGCAAATTATATGTCTCTAAAAAGCTTATTCAGAGAGCTACAGTTTGGGCCAGGGTTAGATTAGGAATTATAGAATAATTTTTAATTACATATAGGTTAAGGCAGAATACGAAAAGAAACCTCTTTTTGAATCCTGATTTTTGAGTTTTACGATTTGAATCAAGAAACCCTTTTTCTTCTCTTTTCATTTTCTGTATTTCATTTTCTCTATTTCATTTTTCTCTTTTCTCTGATCTGTATCTTTTCAATGGTGATGGCCATGGAAAACTAAAGATCCAATCAATCCAAGGAATTCAATGATTGTGGTTAGAGTTTTGAGTTCTTTTATTTATTTGTGATTTTTGATTGTGTTCTTTCTTTTTCTCCTTCTTTAATTGATTTATGATTATGTTTCAAAATTGAAGATAGATTTGGATTGATTAATCTGAATTTAATGGAGAATAGATCATCGATTGGTAATCTATGTTAATTCGAAATTGTGTTTAATTCAATCTTAATCAAGAATTGCGATTATGATTCTGTTTTAGTTGATCAAATTCTTAGTGATTATCTAGTTGAATTCGAATTAACAGAGGAAATTGCATAAAGAATTTTACTCTCTTTGAACTATGATTAACTCTGCCACTTGAATTGAAGACCTTGGATTGGTGTTTTTAGTTTTTAATTTATTCCTAATTACTATCGAATTTGCATTCTGTTACTTGATGAATAAAACCCCCTACCTTTTGATAATTTTTAATATACTTGAGAAATCTGAATTGATCCTTGGGAGATGACCTAGGTTATGCACTATGCTATATTCCATTTAAATCCTAGTCTATTTTGAGGCGAGCACGACATCGCTCATCAAAATTTGGCGCCGTTGCCGGGGATCTATGTGAATGCTTATGTCTTAAAGCATATCAAATGGGTTTTTGATGATAACAAAGGCCAAAGTGAAGTTCAAGTGCAAAAGAGAAGATCAAGCGCAAAAGGAAAAATTAAGATCAAAGAAAGAAGTCAAGAGGTTTATTTAGTTATAAGACTTGGAACATTAATGTTGAATGCTCTCAAGATTTCTCAAATGGTTTTTCAATATATGATTTCAAAAATAAATATGGCTTTCAAGAAAACTTGTGTTTCAATCTTAAAACTAACACTCTTAAAAAGATTCATGTTTAAACAATTGTCTCAAGGCGTTAGAAATGACTTACAAACTTTATTGGACTTGAAAAATGTGTTCAATGGCCAATGTAATCGATTACACGACGTTTGTAATTGATTACACAGCAAACAAAAGGCATGTAATCGATTACATGAGCAATGTAATCGATTACAAGCAAGTCAGAGGCTATGTAATCGATTACACAATATATGTAATCGATTACATCAAGCCTGAAAAGCATGAACACGTTCAAAGAGTCATGTAATCGATTACATGGATATTGTAATCGATTACACAAAGAAGTCGAAGTCATGTAATCGATTACACGGATATTGTAATCGATTACACACAAGTCAGAAACCATGTAATCGATTACACCAAGAATGTAATCGATTACACAGAGCCCAGAAAGTCAAGAACACGTTGGAACAACATATGTAATCGATTACATAAGTTGAGTAATCGATTACAAGAATCCTGACAACGTCCAACGGCTATATTTAATGCATTTAATGCGTGCCCAGAAAACCCCAACGGCTCTATTAAATGAGAAACTTATAAATACCAAAGTTGGGTCTTTATTTGAGGTTGACCTTGAACCAAAAACTGATCACCAATACTTCCAAACGTGAATCAATCCTCAAATCCATTTCTTGCTCTGTTTTCTGCCAAAAACGTGAAAAATCTTTGAGAGCATATTAGAGCTTCAATTTGTAATAATCTACTCTAGTGAGAGCTTCAATTTGTATTAATCTACTCTTTGAGAGAGTTTCTATCATTCAAACACTTTGCTTACTATGTAAAGAGGGTGAGGTATCCCTCTAGTGAAAAAGGGTGAGGTATCCCTTGTTGAGAAGAAGGTGAGGTATCCTTTAAAGGTGTAAAGAGGGTGAGGTATCCCTCTAGTGAAAAAGGGTGAGGTATCCCTTGTTGAGAAGAAGGTGAAGTATCCTTCAAAGGTGTAAAGAGGATGGGGTATCCCTCAAAGGTTGTATAGGGTGAGGCATCCCTGTTTTGAGGCTCAAAGCACAAGGGTGAGGTATCCCAATGTGTTGTTGAGTGCTCCAATCTGTAAAGGTTTTTCAAGCACCCGTTCAAGCTTGAAGTTTAGTGAAAAATCTCGAGTAGTTCGCTTGAGGACTGGACGTAGGTCACAAGGGGTGGCTGAACCAGGATAAATCCTTATGTTTGATTCTCTCAACCCTATCTCTTTACATTTGTGTATTTACTTTATATGCTTGCTTGAATATTATTCATCTTGGTTTATTTAATTTGTGAGTGAAGTATTCAATCTCATTTATCTATTCACTTCAATTATCCAATAGCTTCAACAAAAATTGTTTAACAAACGTTTTACGAAAGATTTACGAAAATATTTCATAAACTCAATTCACCCCCCTCTTGAGTTAGAGGCCACTTGGCTAACAAGTGGTATCAGAGCTAGGCTCTTGTGTAAAGGGCTTAGCAGCTTCAAGAGAAAGTGATGGCCTCCTCAAATGAGTTTTTAAAAAGTTCTTCTATCTATAAACCTCCATTTTTCAATGGGGATGGGTATGCTTATTGGAAAGAAAGAATAAAAATTTTTATTGAAGCTATTGACTTAGATGTGTGGGATGCTATTGAAAATGGTCCTTTTATCCCCACAAAAGATATTAATGGTGTAAGGGTTAATACACCAAGAAGTGAATGGACCAATGATGATAAGAAAAAGGTCCAATATAATTTGAGTGCCAAAAACATTATTACCACATCTTTGGGGCATGATGAATTCTTTAGAGTTTCAAATTGTAAATCTGCTCAAGAAATGTGGAATGTTTTAGAAGTAACCCATGAGGGTACTAGTAAAGTGGAAAAGTATCACAAGAGATCCTCAAGGGAGAAGAAAGAAAGAAGAGCCTACATAGCTTGGGATGATAATGACATGGATTCAACCGATAGCTCGGATAATGAGAAAGCCAATCTATGTTTCATGGCTAGAGGAGAAGAAGAAGATGAAGACGACATGGAGGTAACATCCTCAATTTCTGAATCAAACTCTTCCCCTTCCTATGATGAATTACAAGATGCATTTGAAGAATTGCATAATGAATCTATAAGACTTGCAAAACTTGTTTCATCATCCAAGAAATCAATTTCCTCATTTGAAAAACAAATTTATGCTTTAAACAAAGAAATTGAGGAATTAAAATTAGAAAATGAAACCCTTGGATTGATAAATGCAAATTCTTCATGCATGACATGTTTATCACTAGAAAATGCATCTACACCCTCATCTTGCTCATCATGTAAAGCATTTGAAATTGAGATTGAGGACTTGAAAAACACTCTTTCAAAATTTACCTATGGAAGAGATAATTTGAACATTTTGCTTGGAAACCAAAGATGCGTTTTTCAAAAGGCTAGTTTGGGGTATAATCCCAATAAACAACAAAAGTTTCTCAAGAATCTCTTTGTTTCATCAAGTACATCAAATAGTCCCTTTATTAAATGCTTTCATTGTGGTAGGAAAGGACATAGTGCATCAAATTGCAATGTAAGGAAGAATATCAATAACAAGCTAGGAACTAAATTGGTTTGGGTTCCCAAAGGCACTTTGCCAAAGACTAACACACAAGGACCCAAGAAAATTTGGGTACTAAAAGTCAAAAATTGAAGTGTGTTGTAGGTGTGCTTGAAGGCCAAGAATTAACTTTGGATATCTTGAAAAGTGGCTACTCCATGCACAAAACCACAAAAATACATCAAGCATTCCTCCTTGTCTCCAAGAAGCTTGAACTTGCATCCTTTGGTTAAGTGGAGACTTGCTCTATGCTTTACTGTTTTAATATCTTGAATATGCTAAATGAATATATTTTTTTGGCATGTATAATATCAATCTTTGAACTTGTCATAATGGATCAATCATGCATCTAATTCTGCTGTACAATATATTGGTCTACTCCATAATATTTTGCTGCCTAATGTCACAATCTTCTGCATAATACATCAACTTGATGCATAATATGTTGTTTTGCTGCACAATAATGTGTTTTGGATCATAATCTGACTGGAATATATGCTTAAATGATGTTTGAAATTGTCTTGGAATGATTTAGAACCTTTTTTTATTGTTTCAAGTTTGGTCCTTCATGATGCTTTCATTTTGCTTAATCTTTATCTAATCCCATATTGTTTTTGTATATGACTCTGATTTCTATTGGCATAAATGATAAATACTATCTAAAGTTTTTCTTCATATGCATTTGCTATTGGTATCACATCTTGATGTGCTAAATGATTATACTCTTATATTGATCCTGTTGGGCTGAAATAAATATATCAAATCTGAATGCTTATGTCTTCTTTTTGATAATGCCAACGAGGGAGAAATTAGTGAAATATATTGCATGTGTACGGGGGAGTTTTGCACTTTCACATATTCTATCTCATGCATACATTACGGGGAGTGTTGCACTTAATTATTTGATAATCAAATAAATGCATATATTTCTCATTCATTGAATGTTTAGTTTGTCATCATCAAAAAGGGGGAGAATGTGAATGCTTATGTCTTGAAGCATATCAAATGGGTTTTTGATAATAACAAAGGCCAAAGTGAAGTTCAAGTGCAAAAGAAAAGATCAAGCGCAAAAGGAAAAATCAAGATCAAAGAAAGAAGTCAAGATGTTTATTTAGTTATAAGACTTAGAACATTAATGTTAAATGCTCTCAAGATTTCTCAAATGGTTTTTCAATATATGATTTCAAAATAAATGAGAAATTTCAAAGATAAACATGGCTTTCAAGAAAACTTGTGTTTCAATCTTAAAACTAACACTCTTAAAAAGATTCATGTTTAAACAATTGTCTCAAGGTGTTAGAAATGACTTACAAGCTTTATTGGACTTGAAAAATGTATTCAATGGCCAATGTAATCGATTACATGACGTTTGTAATCGATTACACAGCAAACAGAAAGCATGTAATCGATTACATGAGTAATGTAATCGATTACAAGCAAGTCAGAGGCCATGTAATCGATTACACAATATATGTAATCGATTACATCAAGCCCAGAAAAGCATGAACACGTTCAAAGAGTCATGTAATCGATTACATGGATATTGTAATCGATTACACAGCAAGTCAAAAGTCATGTAATTAATTACACAGATATTGTAATCGATTACACACAAGTCAGAAGCCATGTAATCGATTACACCAAGAATGTAATCGATTACACAGAACCCAGAAAGTCAAGAACACGTTGGAACAACATATGTAATCGATTACATAAGTTGAGTAATCGATTACAAGAATCCTGACAACGTCCAATGGCTATATTTAGTGCATTTAATGCGTGCCCAGAAAACCCCAACGGCTCTATTGAATGAGAAACTTATAAATACCAAAGTTGGGTCTTTATTTGAGGTTGACCTTGAACCAAAAACTGATCACCAATACTTCCAAACGTGAATCAATCCTCAAATCCATTTCTTGCTCTGTTTTCTGCCAAAAACGTGAAAAATATTTGAGAGCATATTAGAGCTTCAATTTGTAATCATTTACTCTAGTGAGAGCTTCAATTTGTATTAATCTATTATTTGAGAGAGTTTCTATCATTCAAACACTTTGTTTATTGTGTAAAGAGGGTGAGGTATCCCTCTAGTGAAAAATGGTGAGGTATCCCTTGTTGAGAAGAAGGTGAGGTATCCTTCAAATGTGTGAAGAGGGTGAGGTATCCCTCTAGTGAAAAAGGGTGAGGTATCCCTTGTTGAGAAGAATGTGAGGTATCCTTCAAAGGTGTAAAGAGGGTGGGGTATCCCTCAAAGGTTGTATAGGGTGAAGCATCCCTATTTTGAGGCTCAAAGCACAAGGGTGAGGTATCCCAAGGTGTTGTTGAGTGCTCCAATCTGTAAAGGTTTCTCAAGCACTCGTTCAAGCTTGAAGTTTAGTGGAAAATCTCGAGTGGTTCGCTTGAGGACTGGACGTAGGTCACAAATGGTGGTTGAACCAGGATAAATCCTTGTGTTTGATTCTCTCAACCCTATCTCTTTACATTTGTGCATTTACTTTATATGCCTGCTTGAATATTATTCATCTTGGTTTATTTAATTTGTGAGTGAAGTATTCAATCTCATTTATCTATTCACTTCAATTATCCAATAGCATCAATAAAAATTATTTAACAAACGTTTTACGAAAGATTTGTAAAAATATTTCATAAACTCAATTCACCCCCCTCTTGAGTCAGAGGCCACTTGGCTAACAATCTATTTTCGGTTTCTTAGGTTTATTAGGAGTTCCTAATAGTTACTAATTTCTCTGCATTCGTGATCAACTTTGCTGGAAGTCCTTAAGTGCATTTTGTTATTTTTCTACTGATTCTGCTACTCTACTTATTCTGCTACTGATTCTGCTGCATTCGACTCTTTCACTTTTGAGTTGCATAATTCAGCTCTGCCGCAGAATTCTGTTCTTCTGCATAATTCTGCTGTTTTGTTGTTCCATTGTGTTTTTCTATTAGTATAAATCTGCATAACACACCATTGTTCAATTCTGGTATAAATCTGTTGCATTGCATTTTGTAGTTCATTGGATTTTCGTGTTACTGTTCCATTGGATTGTTTACTGTTCCATTGGATTTTTGCTGCATTTGATGACTCCTGTGAATGTGCATTGCTTCACTCAACACAATTGATACTTTTGTTGCATAAATAACACATTCATCTGCTACAAAAATTTCTTGCATAATCTGCTGAGCTGTATAGCCTGGTGTGTTGCATAACCTTGCTGCGGTTACTGTTCCATTGGTCTCCTTGCACCACATTCGGCTTTTGCATGTCATTTTGCTGCATTTGATCATCCATATACTTCATTATTGATATTTGAAAGTTCTCATCTTCATTCTTGCGTTTCACCTCCACTTTCACTTTTGAGTTTCACTTTGCTCCCATTTTTCTGAATCCAAAAAGGCACTAGTAGACTAGAATTGTACTTGCGATGGAGTCTTGAGCTGAAACTTGGTCCCCAAAGGTAAACCATCATTCTAAGAAAATTGATCCTAAAAGGATCATTCCTGCATAATTTGGCCAAAATCCATCATTTGGTAGGGTTTTTGAGCAAATTTATGTGTGACAATGGCTTTTTTGTAATTTTTGGGTGAACAAACATGCTCAGAATAAGCTGAAAATTAGTGGGTTGAAGGAAATTGGTCTTCTCCACAAGGCTTACTACTACGCCGTGAGCAACACCCTGGTTTGCCCTAAATCCTTCATTTAGACCACTTTTTCATTTTTTGAAGATTTTTCATTGCATTTTTTAGTTCCATTTTAGTGTAGTTTTAAATGTGTGGTGGTCTCATATTTTTTAAAAATCATTTGATAGGTCAATTAGATTTATTTTGGTACATTTCTAGTGTTGGATACTCCATTTTACTGTTTTGCTGTTTTCGAATTTTGCATGTTATATGACTAGGTCCAATCCTGGTTATTTGCATAATTTTGATCTTGAGATAGATAGGACTTTTCATACCTTGCATAGGTTCAATAGATTTGATTCTGCATTTGCTGAGCATATAGGAAGTAGTGATTCTTCACATACTTATCATACTAGTGATTCTGCTTCTGAATTTTCTGATTCTGCACTTTCTGTCATTGATCCATCTTTCAATTCTGATTCTACTGAGCATACTGAGATTATGGATAATAGAACCTTGAAGGAGCTGGCTGCTCCTGATGTTACATAACAGTCTTTATGCATTTAGTATCCTGATGTTGATGTTCCATTTGAACTTAAATCTGGATTGATTCATTTGCTACCTAAGTTCAATGGTCATGCAGGAGAAGATCCTCATAAGCACCTCAAGGAGTTCCACATTGTGTGTTCTACCATGAAGCCTTAAGGCATCTCAGAAGATCACATCAAACTTAGAGCATTCCCTTTCTCATTACAGGATGCTACTAAGGACTGGCTATATTATTTGCATCCAAGATCTGTCACTAGTTGCAATGATCTTAAAAGGCTGTTTTTGGAGAAATTCTTTCCTGCATCAAGGGCTACATCAATCCAAAAAGAGATATGTGGCATCAGGCAGTTTGACAGAGAACCATTGTCTGAATACTGGGAAAGATTCAAGAAGATGTGTGCTAGTTGTCCCCACCATCAGATTAGTGACCAGTTACTAATCTAGTATTTTTATGAAGGTTTGCTGCCTATGAATAGGAGCATGATTGATGCTGCTAGTGGAGGAGCATTGGTAGACAAGACCCCTATGGCTGCAAGAGAATTGATTGAGAATATGGCCACTAATTCCCAACAGTTTGGCACCAGAAGTAACTCAGTGGTATTGAGTAGAGGTGTCCACGAAATTGAGGCAACTTATGCTGCAGATCACAGAAAATTAGAAAGCAAAATTGATGACCTTGCATCCTTGGTGAGGCAATTGGCTGTGACTCAACAACAGAAGCCTGCTGCAGTAGCTCTTGCCAGAGTGTGTGGAATCTGCATTTCTGCTGATCATCCAACAGATGCCTACAAGAGAATTGATTGAGAATATAGCCACAATTTTGCATCTAATGCAGTTTTTCTAATTCAACTGGATTCAGGGTGAAATTGAGCCTCAAAGTTAGGACGTTGTTGCTGTCATAAAGCTTGGACCTTCCCTCACTGATTTGGGCTTAACTCTCTCAATTTAAACCCAAATAAGGTAAATTATATGTCTCTGAAAAGCTTATTCAGAGGGCTACAGTTTGGGCCAGGGTTAGATTAGGAATTACAGAATAATTTTCAGTTACAAATAGGTTAAGGCAGAATACGAAAAGAAACCTCTTTTTGAATCCTGATTTTTGAGTTTTACGATTTGAATCAAGAAACTCTTTTTCTTATCTTTTTGTTTTCTCTATTTCGTTTTCTCTATTTCGTTTTTCTCTATTTCGTTTTTCTCTTTTCTCTGATCTGTATCTTTTCAATGGTGATGGCCACGGAAGGCTAAAGATCCAATCAATCCAAGGAATTCAATGATTGTGGTTAGAGTTTTGAGTTCTTTTGTTTATTTGTGATTTCTGATTGTATTCTTTCCTCTTCTCCATCTTTAATTGATTTATGATTATGTTTCGAAATTGAAGATAGATTTGGATTGATTAATTTGAATTTAATGGAGAATAGATCATCGATTGGTAATCTATGTTAATTCAAAATTGTGTTTAATTCAATCTTAATCAAGAATTGCGATTGTGATTTTGTTTTAGTTGATCAAATTCTAGGTGATTATCTAGTTGAATTCGAATTAACAGAGGAAATTGCATAAAGAATTTTACTCTCTTTGAACTATGATTAACTCTGCCACTTGAATTGAAGACCTTGGATTGGTGTTTTCAGTTTTTAATTTATTCCTAATTACTATCGAATTTGCATTATGTTACTTGATGAATAAAACCCCCTAACTTTTGATAATTTTTAATATACTTGAGAAATCTGAATTGATCCTTGGGAGATGACCTAGGTTATGTACTATGCTATATTCCATTTAAATCCTAGTCTATTTTGAGGCGAGCACGACATCGCTCATCAATAGCAACTCACGAGATTTTAGAAAATGAAAAAATGAAAAATGGAGTCACCACCAATTTTATTATAACTTAGGAAAAATTAGAAAACCTTTCTTTAAAA
This sequence comes from Ormosia semicastrata, assembly GCA_029884595.1. NCBI lineage: Eukaryota > Viridiplantae > Streptophyta > Magnoliopsida > Fabales > Fabaceae > Ormosia > Ormosia semicastrata. Next base: position 5,368,805 of record JAQQTO010000022.1, on the reverse strand, counting down.
ATGGTCTTTGGAAATAGATTGGATTCGGGAGTCGGTTATGCATAGGGAAGGGTGGAAACTTAATCCCACAGCACCCCTAACACACCCGTCCTAAGACGGTACCTTAGGTCAATTGTGCAAATTCTTAATAATCATTGTAAAAATATTTATTTTACCCACTTTAAAAACATTGTAACTATTTATAAAAAAGAAAACCACAAAATTATGAAAATTTAATTTTGGCTTGACAGAAATGAAATTCTGCTCCTACGTATCCTCGGGTGCAATGAGGAATTCAAAGTCACGTAGTTCTTTATAAAATAAGTTTGGGTTGATTGTTTTTAATTAAAAAAAGGAAGGAGTTTATTTGAAAACAAATTCATTATTGCACAAGGTTCAAGTTAGCGCAAGGCTACTCAATAAACCCTTATGATCCAAACGACATTGAAGATAACATTCGTTATTCAATCAACATCATTGGTCATCGCATGGATTAAAATTTTTTATTATTTTTATTTTTATTTTTCCCTTTTTTTTAAGATTTTTTTTCTTTTCACATCAGTTTGGGCCAGGGTTAGATTAGGAATTACAGAATAATTTTCAGTTACAAATAGGTTAAGGCAGAATACGAAAAGAAACCTCTTTTTGAATCCTGATTTTTTAGTTTTACGATTTGAATCAAGAAACCCTTTTTCTTTAAAAATGGTCTTTGGAAACAAATTGGATTCGGGAGTCGGTTATGCATAGGGAAGGGTGAAAACTTAATCTCACAGCACCCCTAACACACCCGTCCTAAGACGGTACCTTAGGTCAATTATGCAAATTCTTAATAATCCTTGTAAAAATATTTATTTTACCCACTTTGAAAACATTGTAACTATTTATAAAAAAGAAAACCACAAAATTATGAAAATTTAATTTTGGCTTGACAGAAATGAAATTCTGCTCATACGTATCCTCGGGTGCAATGAGGAACTCAAAGTCATGTAGTTCTTTATAAAATAAGTTTGGGTTGATTGTTTTTAATTAAAAAAAGGAAGAAGTTTATTTGAAAACAAATTCATTATTGCACAAGGTTCAAGTTAGCACAAGGCTACTCAATAAACCCTTATGATCCAAACGACATTGAAGATAACATTCGTTATTCAATCAACATCATTGGTCATCGCATGGATTAAAATTTTTTATTATTTTTATTTTTATTTTTCCCCTTTTTTTTAGATTTTTTTTCTTTTCACCTTTAAGGGCCCAGTTACGATTTCAAAAATCCCATTTTTCATTTATTAAAACTAGCATCTCAAGCCCAAACAATACATAAAAAGAAAGAAAAAAAATGGCCCAAGATAAGAACAAATAGCAGCCCCACAAACTTTTTATAGCCCCACAAAAAGCAGCCCCACTACATAAGACACAAAGGAACAAACGAAGGAGAGAAAAATAGGGCTCAAACCTCTAGTAGTGCAAGAGGTGACTCGAAGGAGAGGGATCTAGTTTCTAAGGTCTGACGGTCGGTGCGGGGAGGGATCTGGTTTCTGAGGTCCGACGGTCGGTGCAGGGGGGATCTGGTTTTGTGAGATCCGACGGTTGGTGAGGGGAGGGATCTGGTTTTGTGAGATCCGACGATCGGTGCGAGGAGGGATGTGATTTTGTGATGTCCGACGGTCGGTGATGGGGGATCTGGTTTCTGAGATCCGACGGTCGGTGCAGGGGGATCTAGTTTCTGAGATCCGACGGTTGGTGCGGGGAAGGATCTGGTTTCTGAGAGGTCCAACGGTTGGTGAGGGGGGATCTAGTTTCTGAGATCCGACGGTCGGTGCAGGGGGATCTGGTTTCTGAGATCTGATGGTCGGTGCGGGGAGGGATCTGGTGTTGGTCCGATGGTCGATGCGGAGAGGGATCTAGTGTTGGAGGTCCGACGGTCGGTGCAGAGAGGGATCTGGTATTGGTTTGACTGGTCGATTGAAGGTCACGGTGGTGTTGTTTGGGTGATGGAGATTTTTCATTGAGTGAACTCGGTTGGGTTTGGAAGGTTGAAGGTAGTGGTTCTTTGGTAAAGAAAATAGGTGAAAGGTGCTTTGTGTTGTTGAGATTTGAAGGTGGTTTTATGGGTGGTTGATGGTGGTGGCGAGGGTTGGCTTGGGGTGTGATGAAGATGGTGGTTGCTCACGATTGGGAGAAGCGAGTATTGGTGAAGTGAATGTTGGGTCGTGGACGTTGGGTGTGATGGAGTGGAGATGAACTTGATGATGAAGTTGGTCATTTGTGAGGAAAAATGGTAGTTTCACGGTTTGGGTTAGTCTCCCAATTGATGGTAGCTGTGGTGAGGTTATGGCTTCATAATGAAGGTGTTGTGTTGAGCTTCCAAGAAGATCTTTTCTCCCCAAAACTCCCAGCTCTCAGCTGACTTTTTTTTCTTCTCACCCTCGCCCTCTAGCCAATTCAAAAACCTCTTGCCAAATACTTAGCTTCCTCCTTTTGTATCATTTCCCGTGTCCAAGTTCCCCCTTTTTTTCCATTTTTTCAGCTGACATTTTCTTCTTTTTTCTCTTTACGTAAACCACTCCCTATCTTTCCTACACATTGAGCCCCTCACTGCTTCATCTAGCAGAACTTTTTCTCCTTCAATCCCTTCAAATTTCCTCTTCTATTTGCTTGTGCAGCCTTAATGCATTTAATGCACTGTTATTTCATCATTTTTCTTTTACGTGTGTAGACACCAAACATTAAATGCATTGCTCCTTTTCCTTTTTTTTTGTTTGTTTGTTAAACAAGATCAGTGTTCTTTTTTTTTTGTTAAAGCTGACTCATATTTGGGCTAACAAAAAAAAAAATAAGAATATAGACCTTTAATTAATTAAATTCAAAATTAAAATTTTTTTTAGTCTGGTCAAAATTGAGTGTTCACAGATAGTATTAGTTAATACTATCAAGTCTTATCAGATGTTTTGTGCTAACACATGATAAGATAGTCAAATTTGGTCAAGCAATTTTATCTTATTATAACAAGATAACACTATCCTCTCACCCACCCCATGATAAGACTTGATAGAATAACTATTCTCACCCTACCCTTCAACATCATCTCTCCTACTCTAACCTCTTCATCTTCCAAAATCACCTTACTACCACTAACCCCACCCTCACCATGGCTATTCTTTCTAGCCATCACAGGACCACCGCCAAACCATGAGGTTGACTAGCCATTCATAGAGGTCGCTATTATGCCATTAATGGAGGCTTGAATCTTTTTGGTGTCGTTGCGGATCGAATGACGATAGGTAGATAACCACAATGATCGGACGTTCATTGAGGTCGCTATTCTATCATCCACCATAACGGAAAATCTATTTCTTTTGGGTCACCGTTCATGGTGGACAACCACTTGTTTCTTTCTTTGGGTCGCATCACTAGGCTGCAACACCAGCTTCAAGGTTGCCACGAAGACAATGGCTGCCTCTTTAAATTGGCTCGGATCTATTGTTTTCTTGGTCCCCGACTCCTCTTCACAGCTTTTTTGGAGAGGTTGACGATTGTTCCAGCCACTACGAGTGGAACCCAGGGAGGGGCTTCCATGACAGCAGATCTGTTTCTGCCTCATATGCTATTCTCCAAACTAGATTGAAGGTGGGGGTGCAGTATTCCCCCAACAAATTGTATCATGGCCGATGCTTTAAGGATGTAGGCGATGGTATGGTCCTTTTGGGCCCTTATGTCAAAAATCTTTCTAACAATAGAGGTTAAGTGGCATGTCTCGTTATGATGGCGGCAGATGACCCAGATGTGTCAAAAGTCTTCTTGACATGGAGGTCAAGTAGTGTGATCCTAGCGGTGCAATCACGAGGATTTGATCAAAAGTTTTTCTAAATTTCATTTGAAGATTTGTTTAGTTTTGAATGGCGGTAAGTGTGTCAAAAGTCATCTTGGGATGGATGTCAAAGGGTGTATTCTATTAATAATGGTAGATTTGAAGATTTGAAGATTGTTTGTTGGAAATGGAGATGGAATTTGGATCAAGGTAAAAATTGTTGGGTTTGACACAAATTCCATTAAAGATTGTTATCACTTATTTCCTATTTTGTAAAGATATGAAAATTTTATGAAGATATAAAAGATATGCAAAGATATGTTAAAGATTTGTTAAAAAAATTGAAAGATATGATAGATATTTGAAAGATATGTTAAAGATATGTATAATATTTGTGCGAGATTTGTTTACAATAAGAAACTATGAAAGATGAGTTATAAATGCTTGTATTTGGGAATTAGTAGGGTTATGAGAGTGAGAATGAGAGTCGGAGAGAGACTGTCTTGTAAGGCTTACATGCTAGATTTGTTTTGATAGTAGATTTGATTCTTATCCATGGATGTATGCATGTTAGTCGAACCACGTTACACATTGTGTGTGACTTGTGTGATGTTTTTCACTATTACAAGTATTTATACTTGTTTGTGAAGACGAGGAAGTTCCTCAAAATTGAAAGAGGAGATGTGATATTCCCTAAAAGATTGAAGGTGGAGGATGTGGTATTCCCCTAACACAAGCCCCCACCACCATGTACCACACCAAATTGAGACCCAAGCTGCCCAAGCCTCCACCTTGAACAAAATAGCAACACACACACAACCCAAACCAAGAAACCACCCTCTTTGCCACTGTTAAACTGCGGTGAAGTGAAGGCACCATATTGGGTTGTTGGGATTTTAGTGCTTCTTGCGTAGATGGTGGCTAGAATAGGAAATGATGGTGCAGCTTGGGGCGCGCTCTAGCTGAAACGATAGGCAGCGAGGCTCAATGGAATTCGGCGAGGTTACAGGGCAAAGGGTTGCTGGTACATCTATGGTTTCCTAAGTTAGCCATGGTTTTAGGCTAATTAGCCATGATTAAAACCATGGCTATTCATTTTTTTTTTTGTGAAGGCACATGCTTGTCAAATGGCTTATGGAACATTAGAGTTGACAAAAAATGTAATGATTTTACTTTACTCAAAAATTCAAAGGATTTAGTGACACGAAAAAAATTTAGAGGAGTCAAGTGATATCACGTGTAAACGCATGGGAGTTTTGGATAATTTACCCAAATAAAATTGTTGAAATAGGCAAAGTTATTATGAATTAAAAAACATAATTATTCAATCACTAAAATGATACGTTCATAATTTCATATCGTAAGAAATCTTAAGAATTGAAAATTTTTATTATTATTATTGAGAAAATAGTTATGTTGCCCATCCAATATTTTTATATGGTTTTCTTTTTCTTTCTTCTTTCTTAACACAACATTATCAAAATTAAAAAAATCCAAAGGAAAATAAAAATGACATACAATGACAAAATGGATACACAGGATGTGTCCCTATTTATTCTTGGATATTAATTTTTATGTATTATCAATATAAAATTTTTTACATTATTAATCAATTATATATTATTATATGTATAAATTTTGATATAATTATTAGAAAAATCAAATATTTATAATAATATAATGATACATAATTAGATGATAGTATAAAAAAATTTATACTAATAATACATTCAAATTAAATCCTTATTTTTTCTATACAAAGGGGTCAAAAACAACAAAAAGAAGCAAATCTAGGAGTCAAAACTCCCATAGCATCACGAAGAACCAATTCACAAACACCCACCGGAGAAACCCCCCAAATATTGAGACCAGTCACGAATTGTAGGCCTAATTTAGCCATAAAATCAGCACTGAAATTTCTTTCACGGAGCGAGTGCTCCACCTAGACTTCCCATTGCTGCTGCATAAGTAGTATGAGACTCCTAATCAATATTTTAAAAACATATTAATCTATTAAATTAATAAGACGAGTCATTTATGATTTAACTAGTTTAATTGATTTAATCAGTGATCACATTAGATAATATTTATATAATATTATTATAATAAATAAGGGTGTAAGTGGGTAATTTGATTTGGGTTCTGGGGAAAAATAAATCCAAACTAATCAAAATTAATTGGTTCAGTTTGGTTCGATTTTCTTATTTTTTGATAGTCAAATTCGAACCAAACATCTATGGTTTAATTTGGTTCGAGTGATCGGGTTGACCATTATTTTTTTTAACACAAAAATTAGCCTTTTGGGTAGTGTAATCGTGAGGTTATTGAAAAAAAAAAGGAAAGTAGTGTAGTACACGGCTGTGTAATCGTGTACGTGGCAAACACCTTAAATTCAGTAGAGTACACGGCCTATGTCGTGTGACATGCCACGGCCGTGTACTTATGACAGCAGCCATTTTCCCCCTTTCTTTTAGTAGGGCTTCTTCTTCCTTTCTTCCCCCATTTCTCTCTCTTCTCCAACACAACCCCATCCTCCTCCACCACAAATTTCCCATCCTCCTCCACCACTTCCCCTCCAAATCTTCCATTTCCACCATTCAAATCTACCATTACAACTATGTTTGTGTAAAATGTCTCTCATACTGTACACTGTAGTGGTTGGTTCGGGTGGTTCTTCGGATTTAAAATTTTAAATCCGAGAACCGAACCAATTAAGTTCTCATTGGTTCAGATTTTACCCGAACCAATCAAAATACTCAAATCAAACTAAACCAACGTCATTGGTTCAGTTCGGGTTAGTCAGATTGGTCAGGTTATCCGAATCAATTTACACCCTTAATAATAAATATTATTAATTTATATTGTTAATTTAAAATTTAAAATGAAATAAAAAATGTATTTAAAAGGAAATAAAATTAAATTTAATGAAAGTATATATGAAATAAAATTATATTTAAATTGAATTAAATGAAATGAAATAAAGACAAAATGGATGTGATGATGTGATCAAAAAGGAAAAATGTTTGCTTTTTTGCATATATAGCTTTATTTATGTTGTTTTTAAGTATTTGTAATGTCTTTTTATGTGCTTTTAACTTTTAGATTCTCCATTGACTTCTTTTTCTCACTCAATTTTACTTTTGTTGTTGGAGATTTCTCTTCTCTCTTGCTCTCATCTCTAATGTTATGTTTGGATACCTTAAGGTATATAGAATGAAAAAAATATAATGAGATGGAATAAAATGATATAAATTTTTTATACCATTATTTATATATTTAATTATGAAATAGAATGATAAGAATTATAAGTATTTTATTTCTATGTTATTCTATTCCATCACATCTTCCCTAATTTGAGAGGAAGAAAAAGTGAAATTTAGGGAAGAATGGGATGTGTTAGCGTAATTAATTATAATTAAGATTATAATTGATCACGATTGAATTTAAAGATAATTATAATTGATTTAGTGCAGAATTAGATTAATTTAGTATATAATTATATTTTATTATTTTCCTTTTTTGTATAACAGATTTATTCTATAAATAGAGGCTAATTCTCCAGTATACATTCATTCAGAAATATACACAAATTATCATTACATGTTTCTATATTTTTAACATAGTATCAGAGACATGATATCCACCTTAAGGAGAGTTTCTCATTTTCGTTATGTAGAGTTCATGGAATTCGTTAAAATCGTTACTAATCACTATCAAAATCCAAATTTAATTTTGTTGTTCTCTTCATCTTTGTCCACTTTAGTCCAATCCTTCCGCTCTTCCGTTGCACATCTCCATTGCGCTCCTCTACTCCGTTTAGACTTTGTTCTGATGCCAGACTCCATTTTAGACTCCGTCCTATATTCTAAACTTCGTTCTGATGACAGAACTCTGTTTCAAACTTCGTTCCCATTGTAGACTCTAGACTTCAATCTAGACTCCAGAATCCAAACTCCAAACTCAATTATCATCCTGGTTGATTCTGCACTCTGGTTTCCAAACTCAAATTAATTTTTTCTATACCCACTTGAGTTTGAGGGGGGATGTTAGCGTAATTAATTATAATTGAGATTATAATTGATCACAATTGATTTTAGAGATAATTGTAATTGATTTAGTATAAAATTAGATTGATTTAACACATGATTATATTTTATTATTTTCTTTTTGTATATAACAACTTTCTTCTATAAATAGAGGCTAATTCTCCTGTATACATTCATTCAGAAATATATACAAATTATCATGACTTGTTTCTATATTTTTAACAGGATGAAATGAATGCCACACCATACCATTCCATTTCATCCTAGTTTTAAAAAATCAAACAATGGTACCTAAATCTATTCCATTACTTTTCACTTCATTTCATCTCTTATCACTAATCAAAACATATTTTAACTTTGAAAAAGAGATAACGGATTGCCTATACTTACCCCATGAATCAAGCGAACCAAGTTATAGGGGAGAAACAGAGCTTTGGGTTGGAGATATATTGTTGCTTTTCTCTCCCCCCTTTCTTTGTTTCCTTTCAATTTTTTACTTGAACATTTTTCTAGTTGGTGAACTGTCGCAGGCTGGCCGGTTTCTCAAAGCTGTATGGATCACCAATTTTTAACAATTTTAGCCTTTTTTTTGTTCTGATTTTCACTTTTCTGACTGCTTGAATGATTTTAAGATCATAGTTCAGTCGACGAGGTGGCCGGTCAGTGATCCGATTGGTTGAACCAGTTTGGTAAGATTAGTTTTTAAAACACTACTCCTAACCCTATTTCGATGCTTATTTTATGGTTATTCAGTAATTCTAGATTTGCCAATCTCATCTTGCTCCGCAAGTATCCAATCTGCCCCAACCAGCACTAGGCTAATTTAAAACTTATTTTGTTGCGAGACAGTGCGAGTGTGGGTTTGGTTAATCAACCTCGTCTCGCCTCATGCCCTGCATATAAATAAACATTATGTTTAAATTTAGTTACTACTCAAATTAATTATAACTACTTTTTATTAGTTTAACACTTATTTTCAACATATTTTTTAGTTTATATAAAACAAATGATTTATGTTAAGAATGCAGTAAATATTATATAGAACTAATGTGAGATATTCATAAGTGTGAAGTGAAATGCGTGTGAGTTTTAATATTTGGGTTTGTCTGATGATTAGGGCACTTGTTAAAGAATCAAAAATTAAAAAGTATTAAATGAAAAATAAAATATTTAATACATTAGAAACTTTTAAAATTTAATTTTTCATTTAATGCTTTCTATTTTTGATTTCTTAACAGGTGTCCTAAAGACACTTACCAAACCCTTAATATTTTTTATTAGAATATCTAGAATATATCTCAGAATTAAATTAGGCTTGATTTTGTGTTATCTTAAAGATCCGATTTCTATATAATTAGAGATACTATCTTGATTATATTTGATTGTATTTCTTTCTTTATATAGACATCATTTTCTATAAATAGATAATCTTCTTGTACACACCGATTAATTTATATACATAAATTATCAATATTTGTCTCTCTATTTTTATTTCTAACTTGATATCAGAGCGTCTAAGCTCTTGGTCTAATCCTATATTTCAGACACCAGACTCTAGACTCTAGATTTCGTCCTAGATTCCAGACTTCGTTTCAGATTATGTCCTAGATTTCAGACTCTATTCCAAACTTTGATTATTGTCCTAAATTTTAGACTTCGTTCTAGACTCTTATTACTATCCTAGATTCTAGTCTACGATATGCATCTTTATTCAATTTCACTGATCAGTTCTGTCTGATCCATCCTGAAAGATTGGCTCTGTCTTCGTTGCTCCAGCCTCCAATCAGTTCTATCTGATAGATTGACTTCATCTCCGTTGTTTCCGGCAAATGTATATTGGTTCCATCCCATATGCAATTTGACTTCGTTCCCATTATAGATTTTTTCTATGTAGATGGTTTCATCTCAAATGTAGTTTTGGTCTCTTAACTTCTCCAAAATAGCGACGTTGTGTTTTTTTTGAATATTTTTAGTTTATTTTATTTTTGAGTATCTAATTGTATCAAGCTAACGCTACTTGAGGGAGAGCATTAGAATATTTAGAACATATCTCAAAATTAAATTAGGCTTGATTTTGTGTTATCTTAAGGATATGATTTTTACATAATTAGAGATACTATTTTGATCATATTTGATTGCATTTCCTTCTTTATGTAGACTCTCTCTCCTATAAATAGGGAATTCTCTTGTACATACTGAATAATTTAAAAATATATACAAATTATCAATATTTGTCTTTTCTATTTTTGTTTCTAACTTTTTTCTTACCAAACGAGTGCAAATTTTCTCCTAAAGTTGCAAGGCAAGTCAAGTTAAGCAAAAACCTATTGTTTCATATGCATTTCCAAGGTTGCGTTTAGTAGACAGGATAATGAGGACCTGATAGTATTAATTAATACTATCAAGTCTTATTAGATGTTTGATGCTAACACATGATAAAATAGTCAAATATGGTCAAGTATTATTATCTTATTATAACAGGATAACACTATCATCTCTCTCACCCCATGATAAGACTTGATAGAATAACTATTCTCACCCTACCCTTCAACATCATCTCTCCCACTCTAACCTCTTCATCTTCTAGAATCACCTTACTATCACCAATCCCACCCTCACCATGGCTATTCTTTCTAGCCATCATAGGACCACCGCCAGACCATGAGGTTGACTAGCCATTCATAGAGGTCGCTGCCATTAATGGAGGCTTGAATCTTTTTAGTGTCGTTGCGGATCGAATAACGATAGGTAGACAACCACAACGATTGGTCATTCGTGGAGGTCGCTATTCTGTCATCCACCATAACGGCAAATCTATTTCTTTTGGGTCACCGTTCATGGTGGACAACCACTTGTTTCTTTCTTTGGGTCGCATTACTGGGCTGCAACACGGGCTTCAAGGTTGCCATGAAGACGATGACTGCCTCCTTGAACTGGCTCGGATCTATCGTTTTCTTGGTCCCCAACTCCTCTTCGCAACTTTTTTGGAGAGGTTGACGATTGTTCCAGCCACTGCAAGTGGAACCCATGGAGGGGCGTCCATGATAGCAGATCTGTTTTAGCCTCATAGATATAATAAGTTTTTTTTTTGAATTTTTTGTGTTAAAGGATAGTATAGTCATGATAAATAGTTATATATAGTATCAGTCTGTTTATACTGTGTATACTAAATACCTGATAGTATAAGAGCTTATCAGTCTCTTTATACTATCGATTTTTATCTTATTATCTTATACTATCATATCTTATATTATCAAATACACCAAACACAGTCTCAGTCTGCTATATATGAATCACATGTGTTGAGATTAATAAAAGTTGGGTGTTTATTGGGTTGGATTGACCCGATGAACTCAAAAATCCAAACCAAATCAACTAAATTGGTTAAATTTGATTCAGGTTATCAGGTTACATCGAATTAAACCCAATAAAAGCTAATCTCTATTGGTTTGGTTCTCGGATTTGTGATTTTTCAACACAATGACAGGAACTAATGAACTGATGAAGTTTTTATATTTTTTAATAAATGTCTATTACTTATATTATGTATTTTAGTTAGGTCACAAATTAAATTTTTTATTTCATTTCTCATTTGAACATCCTTAGATAATCAGATGACATACCAATTCACCCACCTAACTAATGAACCATTGTGTACTAACTTATGTCTTATGAATTTAGATTACACTTTATCTTTTTTTTTTTTCTCTGGACATGTGCAATTTACTATTTTTATAACATCTATTTTGATAAAATTTATTTTGTTATTATATTTATTTTATTTATTTAATTAACAATTTATTTATACATTTTATTATGCTTAATTTATTATATTTGTTGTCTTTGTTTGAATAACAACTTTTAAATAAATAACTCAAAAACCCGAATTAAGAATTAATAAAAAATATTATAAAAATAAATTAAATTAAACTAATTAAATTTAATCAATTTAAATTTATTTTTCTATTAAATCCAAACTATAAAACCCGAATCAAATCAACTGATAAAATTGTCGACATAAAAGTAAGACACGCGTGAACGCCAGAATCAGAATCTGGAAGAGACTGTGGCCCCACACAATGGACAACTTATGCACATCACCAACCATTAGATTACACGTGTTCCGTAATCAATGCATTTGACACCTGTAAACGTAACGTAACATGGGGAAGGCTATATGCCTATATATACCTGGTTGATTGGGAATATCTATTCGCACCATGATTGGGTATGCGACTCACTTGAACACCATTCACGGGGAATATCTATAACCTGGTTGAATGGTGAATGATCTTCAGCGAAGCATCATTTTTATGTTCGGATTCGTTGTCCCAATCCTCACCAATCAAACAGCCAATTTTTTTTTTTAATTTCCACTTATAAGATTTTTTTTGGTTGCTAGAATTTATTTTAAAATAATGAGCAATTATTGTTTTGTTTACATCTCTTTTGGTTCACTATAATGATAGTAATGATTATATTAAATAGACCCAACACGGATTTAGGTGGGCATATCAACCTAATTAGGTAACTAGATTGTATTAGACAGAAATATTCTTGTGTAAATAAATTTAGTGTATAAATCAGTAAAATATTTACTATCATTAATGCGCTAAAATCTCTCCTCCTATATATACCTTTGTTTACTATTTTAATGCTTTAATTTTTAAGTAATAAATAATTCAAAAAATTGTTATGTTTTTAAAACATTCGTTAAAAAAGTAAAATCGTCATTAATGCGCTAAAATCCTCCTCCTATATATACCTTTGTTTACTATTTTAATGCTTTAATTTTTAAGTAATAAATAATTAAAAAATGTTATGTTTTTAAAACATTCTTTAAAAAATTAAAAAAGTAAAAATATTTAATAATTTTTTACCAAAAAAATATTTGATAATTTAATAATTCAAAAAAATTAATACTTTCTTTCTTAAACAATTAAACTAATTTAATGCAGAATATATGTACTTCTTAATGTGTTATTTTTTTCCTTTTTGTGCGATGGCGATATGAGATTTAAACACAAACCTTTCACTGTTAGTCCAACTCTAAGCCTTTGATTTTTTGTAAATAAAATATTAAAAATAATGTATCAAAAAATTATTAAAAATAAAATATGGCTTTTGAATTTTAAAACCTTGGATCATATATTGCAGGAGGTGCAGAGCAAAATAGAACTGCATGATCCACTAGGGATACAGAAAAATAAAATCCATACAAAACTGCTATACTAATTTTTTAAGAGAATTTATTACTAAATAATATAATGCCTGTAGACAACATTATATATACCAAAAGAAAAGGGATATTATATAAGATAAAAAAATTTAAAGTGAATTTATTTATAGAATAAATAAGTAAATATGTATTTATTATTAAATTTTAATATATTAAAATTATAATATATTTAAAATTAAATTCATAGTAATTAAAACAAATTCATTTTAAAATATTTTTTTTTTTTTTTATATATATAATTGCTAACCTTCACAACTTCACGTAGAGGTTAACAATGATTATATTTTATTTTGGACTAAAAATTCATTTTTTATTTCTTTAAACAACTTAAATGTTATAAGTAGTTGTGTCATAAGAATAGAGAATATTATATATTAACATTAATAAAGAGAGAAAATAAAATATATATAATTTTATTATAGAGAAAAGTTTTAATTATTAACTATCATTATTAATTTAAAATATAATATTAACATAATATATAAAAAATAAGAAACATAATCTTATGATGGAATGATTAAATTTAAGTTGCTTGCATAATTACTTTTTGTCCTATTGTTCGTATATCAAATAATAGTAATTACCTTCTATTTATATTTGTATTAAATGTCAAAGTTTTATGCGTCTAAAAAACCCTGTACATTGATATAAAAATTTAGGAAAACTAATATTATATGAAGTTTTATAGCGCTATTTCACTGGAAAAAATATTTTTACAATTCAGACGTAAATCTCCATAAAAATTTCAGTTTTGCACTTTAGATTTAAATCCATTAATAATGTTATGTTTTCCAAATTTTTATATATTAATATTGTTTTTAAATCAATAATTAGCATTACTTTTTTAATTACTTATATCTTCTTGAATTATATTTTTATTCTCTCTCTTCATTAACATTAGCATTCAATATTTTTTATTAAATTAAATAATTATACTTAAAATAAAATGACATAATTATTTATAGTTTTAAAAATATTTAAAGAAATAAAAGAAGAAACTGTTAGTCAAAAACAAAATTTAAAAGTTACGGAAGTATGGACTCCACGTGGACGTTAGCAAATATATATATATATATATAGAGAGAGAGAGAGAGAGGGTAATCATTGGAGTTGAGGAGCAGCCTAGAACGCATTAGAATATTCTCTTGTTCTAGAATTTCTGTTCTTACGTTAAATACCCAACAACTTGTCTGTCTTCTCTTTCAAACTGCCTCCTTTCGCATAGCTTCTTCTTCTTCTTCATCGCACCCAAAAACAGAGAACAGAGAGGGGAAAAAATCATCTCAAATCATGTAGCAGGTAAAATCAGATACTCATATCAATTTCCTTTTGCATATTCTCTGAATTATTTTTGAATCTTTATTCTTCTTCTCCTTGTTTGAAAATTTGAAAACTTGATTTATTTTTGCCTTTTAAGTTTGGTCATTTCGATTTTTTCTTTTCACGGGTTTTAAACTGCATTTCTGATGAATTGTTTCTCACCGTTTGTTTCCCGAGAAAAATCATTCCCCGCAGTATCTTTGCTTCAAATTTTACGCCTTTTGATTAATAGGCCAGATTTATAATCCAAGTAGTCACTGCCAGATTTCTGGTATAGTTGGGTGATTGTTGTTTTGATGAGCTAAGATGTGTTTATCTGGCATCATTCAGTTTTTTTTCTTTTCTTTTGGGGTAAGGGGGTGTTTGCTACTTTCCTTTTTTTTTTTTAATAGATTCTTTCATCTTGTTCGTTTGAGGATTTTGGTTGATTGACTTGATTCTAATACATTTCTCTTAATGGCAATTTCATTTATATATATATATATATATATATATATATATATATATATATATATATTTGTAGATGATTTTTTGCTGCTATGTTGCTTATTCTCATGAATTAAACTCTTATATTTTAACAACTAGTACCTGGACTGTTTTAGCTAAGTTAAGTGGGATTCAATTTCTGTTAGGGTTGCCCGTGGTAGATGCGTCAAAACGAATCAAATTTGGTGGGTCTAGTCTGATAAAATAAGTGAGTTAAATTAATAAAATATTAATTTAAAATTAAAAATAATTTAAATTAACCTAACCCATTAATATTACATAAGAATAGATTAAATTAATAAAATATCAATTTAAAACTTACATAACTTAATCTAATCTGATCCAAAAATAATTCAACCTGAATCATCCGTCCGAATGAACCGGGGCGACCCATTTTAAGAGCTATAGTTGTTGGAGAGTTTTTTGTAAGCATTCGTTGAACTAGCATGTCTGACTTTACCATGAGATGGGTCACCTATATTTGACCCTAAATTTTCAACCACCAAAAAAAAAAGATCTTATAGTTTAGTATTACACACGGAATTGATAGGCTCGATATAAGTATAACTTTCTCAGCGTCTTCGCATGACTGGATAGTTTTGTCTCATTTTAGGCTGCTTTGGCCCAGTTTAATATCAAAAATCTTTCTCAGCATCTTGATCACCACCCTTATCAATACGACACTCTAATGTGAACACCGTTTTTTGTACACCATTTTTACAGTGGCTAGCAGTACAAAAAATGGTGTGTGCTCATTATTTTTCCTTAGAATTTCTATTTTCACACACCAATTTTATTATACCTTTTATTTATACTATTTATTTTTTAAATAAAAAAATAAAAAAAACACACTTAGCAATACACATTCTTTTTTTCTTTTTACCGAAACAAGTGTATCAATATGTAGTGACAAGGACTTGTGACATGTGAAACAAGCATGAAATAGGTAGATATATTGCCCAAGTTAGGTTATGATTATAATGGAAACTGGAATCACATGCTTACAGAGACGTTGCCAACCCAGTTATAGTTATATTGCCTATTTTCAACCTTATAGAATGTCTTTTCCTTCTCAGAATGCAGGTCTCGCATGTTACACGTCTTTTTACAAGTCTCAGGTCCATTATCAGTGTGTTCATGTGTTGTATTGACTGTGTGCTTATGCGATCAGCTGATTGACTATTTGATTAAATTTTATTTTTTAGACATAGTGTATTGCCACCTCTGGCTTGGATTTATTCTTAGATTTTGGCACCTTATACTTCTGTAATAGTTGTTTAAACTTGTTTTCTTTTCTTTGTCATGAACCACTTATTTGTAATATCTCCCGAACCAACTAGACTACTAGAGAGAACTTTTTAATTAATGGACTAACTAATTTGTGTTCAAATCCAGTCCTGTAAACATATAATTAAAAGCCACCTAATACTTTTTGGGTTTTGGGAATTTTTACCCCCTTTCTTAGTCTGTTGCGATCTAGATTGTTAAAGATGGGCATCTGAGAGAAGTTATAAATATTAATATAAAATAAAGGTTACTTACCTATCACTGTATTTAATTAGGGCCTTTAGTATCTTATTCTGCTTATGCACATAAAAGCTTTATGTAATTTATTTAGCAGGATTAAATTCTTTGAGTTTACTTATTAAATTTGCTCGTCTTTCTTTCAGGTGTGCCTTTTATTATATGTTTTACAGCTGGGTAGTTGAAAGGTTAACAAGATGCTGCTTTATTCCTTGATTATTCTACAAAATTTTTAAGAAGTACATATTCTTTAGTGCTCTCTAGTATCATCACAAAAACCAGGGAATGCTGAAAGATGTGCTTGATAGTAAAAAATTCCTTCACTGAGGGTAATGAGGTTGTACCTCCATCTGAGCTACCCTTGTTCATCCTTGATGAGATTGGATGTTTAGTCCACAGCCCATATCTATTTTGTGCTCAAGTGACTGAGGTGGCTAGAAATCTCAGCCATTGTATGATTTCAAAACATGATGGTTGTCAAGACGGTTTGAGCCTTGATCATCTTGAGAAGCAGTTTCCCGCTTCTGGCCACATAGTTGCCTGTACTTAATACTATTGGTATTAGCATTGGTTGTATGAAAAAAGTGTTACTAGAAATGGAACAGAAAGGAAGTGTGATTATGCAACGATATGAACTAGGGAGATTATTAGGCCAAGGAACCTTTGCAAAGGTCTACCATGCACGGAACATTATAACTGGCATGAGTGTGGCCATTAAAATGATTGAAAAAGAGAAGGTTTTGAGAGTTGGGATGATTGATCAGATTAAGAGTGAAATTTCAGTGATGAGACTAATCAGACATCCACATGTGGTTGAGCTTTATGAGGTAATGGCCAGCAAAACCAAAATATACTTTGTCATGGAGTATGTAAAAGGTGGTGAGCTCTTCAACAAGGTAGCCAAAGGAAAGCTCAATCAGGATGTTGCTAGGAGATATTTTCAGCAATTGATCAGTGCTGTTGACTACTGCCATAGCAGAGGTGTGTGTCACCGCGACCTAAAACCAGAAAATCTTCTATTGGATGAAAATGGAAATTTGAAGGTTTCAGATTTTGGTTTAAGTACCCTTGCTGAATCTAAGCACCAAGATGGATTACTCCATACTACATGTGGTACTCCTGCCTATGTTGCTCCAGAAGTGATAAACAGAAGGGGTTATGATGGGGCCAAAGCTGATATATGGTCATGTGGAGTGATCTTGTATGTTCTATTGGCTGGTTATCTTCCATTCAGAGATTCAAATCTGATGGAGATGTACAGGAAGATTGGTAAGGGAGACTTCAAATTTCCTAACTGGTTTGCACCGGATGTACGCAGATTGTTGTCCAAAATCTTGGATCCAAACCCGAAAACCAGGATATCATTGGCCAAAATTATGGAAAGTTCTTGGTTCAGAAAGGGGCTAGAGAAGCCTACTGTTACTAACAATGAAGATGATGAACTAGCTCCCCTTGATGCTGATGGAGTATTTGGAGCTTGTGAGAATGGAGGTCCTGTTGCGGAGTCAATGCATGAACTGTCAAAACCTTGCAATTTAAATGCTTTTGATATCATCTCCTTTTCATCAGGTTTTGACTTGTCCGGTTTGTTTGAGGATACTGAACATAAGAAAGAAGTGCGGTTTACATCTAACAAGCCTGCCTCAATTATCATCTCCAAATTGGAAGAAATATGTAAGCGTCTTCGGCTGAAAGTGAAGAAGAAAGACGGAGGCTTGTTCAAGTTGGAAGGTTCCAAGGAAGGGAGGAAAGGGCCTTTGGGTATTGATGCAGAGATTTTTGAGATTACTCCTGTCTTTCATCTAGTGGAGTTAAAAAAGTCCAGTGGAGATACATTGGAGTACCAAAAGCTTCTGAAACAAGAGGTTAGACCTGCACTTAAGGACATTGTTTGGACCTGGCAAGGAGAACAACCACAGCAATTGCAACATGGAATAGTGCAGATAGAGCAACATCCTTCTCAATCTGGCCAACCAGAGGTTGTAACACAACCAATTTCGTAATGTGTATGGTGTCCCTAAATTGGTTGTTATATGCTCTGTGCTTCTTTGTTTTGTTCTTGGTCAAGTGCATGCAGTCCAATTGACAGTAGTCATAGAATAAGGTGGTTAAGCATGTATGGAACTATGGATAGTTGGATACTTACTCAACTTGTGTGTTTGAATTGCATATTTGATCATTTGCGTCTTTTGTCCTCTCTCTCCCATTCTCTGTTGACTATGTTGGAAATGGCATTTGCATTTTACAGCTTTAATGGGTGGCATGAGGGACTTGCAGTAACTTTAATAGCATACCTTACCAAGTACCCACGACAGCACCCTCTATGTTCGTTGCCTCTTGAAATGAAACTACTTGACCGTGTCTTTCTCTGTATCACTGTTTTAGGCTCCCTTATTTATATATTGACGATGAAAATCTAACATGGTCAATTTTGATTTATAAATTTCTTTTGAGATTATTGATTTATTGGAGCAGGTTATAATGCTTGTCCTAAAACCTTAAATTGAGGTGCCTTTTTCCTCTACGTTTTCATTCTTTAATCCTCAACTCCCTTGCCAACGGTAAGGAGCAGCTCAAAATGCTTATTTGGGTCCTTCACCATATGAGTTTTGGCGCGGCAATCAAAGAAAGTAGAATGCTTAAGCTAGTACCCTGGTCATGGAGTTGGGGAGTGAATTATTATTTGACTAATTAAACTTTTTATGATAAACCAAGGGGCTGAACTTTTATTATTATCAAGGACCTCACTTTTTTATTAACTAGTTCTTCCAACATACAAAAAAACAAAATGTAAAAAGAATTAAAAGTAATTTAATTAAGAAGGAAAAGCCTATGTATAAGAGAAACTAACAAAAATCTTATATGCCACCAACATTCAGGAACAAAAGGAAAAGATATTGCTATCTAGCAAAGCAGATTTGTAATAGAATTTCATCTCAACAATAATTATAACCATATTTAATCATGAGTTTTGTATGACTGAAGAAATAAAGTATTAAAATAAGGCATACAAATAAATATAAATTAAACATGTTACACAATATTATTAACAACACTGACAATAAATATTAATTCATTTAGTTTATTTATTTATTTATTTATACTATGTAAATGTTCTTTCAATCTTTTGTACAGTTATTGATATAGAAAAGAAACATAATTTTAGATCGTATTTTTTTTATGAGAAACATAATCTGTAGTATTTGTCAACAGAAGTATCAGAAGAGGTGTATTTGACAGAGTTGTAATTTCAAACATCGCCAACTTGCAACAAAGTTTAAGGTCCGGTAATATTAATAGGCAGAAATGTTTGAAACGACAATTGTAGAAATGTTTATTCAGAAATGTTTATTCAAGATGTAATATTCAAACACTACAAAATGGAGGTATGTAAAGGCGACTAAACCTAATTGGAGCTGCAAATTACAAAATAAATGACAAAAAATAAGGTAAAATTTAAAAAAAAAAGGTTGAAACAATGTAAAAACGACATTTTTTTAGCCTGAAACAACCTTAACCAAGTTAACTCTTTGTTACGACGATATTCTCTTCTTGAGTTTTGTGTTGATATATAATAATAACGATTTTGACGCCCAGATCAAAAGTTATGCTTACCATGTGGGATTCTGACGATTAATTCGCTTCAAATAATCTTTTACTACACGTTTCATATTAGTCCCTTAAAAACAGGGCACTAAGTGGTTATTTATTTTTGGTTCTTTATTTGCTAAATGGCTTTTGATTTTCTTATTTAGTTTTTAGTGTTTGTATATGTGTTGCACACATGTGCAAACATGTTAACGTTGTGTTATAATTTTTTCTTATTTAAAAACGCACGGCATTAAAATAAGTAGATAATTTGACACATTACAGAAAATTAAAGTTTTGATTGCTAGTTAGGATTGACACATTGTAGAATTTCTTTTCATGTTATCTTCCTTTTGTATATTACTAGTATTTTTTTACTAGTGTAATGCATGGGATACATTAAAAAATGTTAAAATAAAGAAGAAAAAATATACTTAACTTAGAAATATGACATTTTGAATAATTTAGATGAATTTAATTAAAAAGTCATAATAGTTTATTTAGTATTATCTTGACTTAAACTCCCGAGCTAAAAAGTATTCCCTTTATAATATATATTTCCACAAAAAGAATATCAATATGAAAATGTTATCATATCATTTATAAGATACTAGTTTAAGTCAAAATAGTTTTATAATTTATCCTCAATTTTAAAAACTCCAAATGTTAAAAATATATATTTTTTAAAATATATAATTAAGTGCTTTATTTCATCAACAATAAATTACATTTCAATTAATTTTACTATGCTTTCTTGTAAATTTTTAATCTCGAGGATATTAATATATTTAAAATTTGTGTAACAAAACATATATATAATGTATAGATGTAAAAAATAAAAATAAATTAAATTAATTTAGTTTCATATTAGTAAATTATGTCTTAATTAATATTGTCATGTTTTCTTATAAAATTTTCAACCCATAGATGTAAAATTTAGTTTCATGTAAAGTTTTTAAACCCATGTGATGAAAATATAAACATATGTTAATTTTTTTTAACAATATATACTTGAACAATTTTGTTTTGAAATATTATTTTAATTAGGTTAAGAATCTTATTTGTCATTAGTTTACTTCCTCTTAAAATAACTAAAATATTTATTTAAAAAGTTACCTTGAACAACGGTCAATCCTCTAATAATTTTGTCATAAAAATATTATTAAATTATAAATAATATATAAAACATATCTTTATTAATTTCATTATTTTCTTTATAAAGAGTCCACCCCCCATTATGTAGATAATGATACTTAAGCAAATTATTAGGAATGACAAGATATGTTTTTAATTTTAAAATGTTGACTATGAATTTTAAAATTTATAATATTTTTAATTATTAATTACAATATTAGTAATTATTAATTATTAAGTATGTTTAAAGTGGCCATATTAATGTAATTAATATAATTATTACTTTGATATGAAATTGATTATGAATGAATGAAATGTGTAAATTATGAAAGCACCAAATTTTCTTAATTTATGTGAAATAATTTTTTATTTGAATTTACATTATATAGTTTATTATGAAGATATGAAACATGTATATTAATGTCAAACTATTCATGGATTATTAATGTCTGACAAAGTATTATTACATTCAAATCATTTAGAATATTTCTTTAAATAATTATATCAATTTCCATAAAAAAATTTCTTAGTGGATTATTAATGTCTAACAAAGTATGAGTATAAAGTCGAATCAAATCTAATCACAAAAAGAAGATGTTAAATAATATCACATTTATTTATTAAATATGAATAAAAAGTACCTCATTATTAGATGTGTTACGTAAAACATGAAAATATTTTCAATGATTTTAAAACATGTTTTTAGTCAACATGAAATGTGAATAAAAAATTCCTTTTGTGATTTTTCTTTTGTGCATATTTGTTTCTAATATTTTTTAAGAGATTGTAATAATAACAATTAACTTGATGCTTTAATTATTATCATATATCATGTCATAATTTTTATTTATTTATTTATATATTTTGGTTTCTAATTTTATGGTAGAGTATTATTAATTTACTAAATGAATTAATTTAAATAAAAATTAGAAAGAATTCTACAATAATTGTAAAAACTTACTAATTTCATATATTAGTCATTGATAGTCTCTAACAAAAGCAATAAAACTAAATGAAGCCTAACAATTTTGTGGCCTCTAAACCTCTTTCCTCGAAACCTTTAGCTTCAGCTTCAATATCTCAATTTGTAGATATCAAAACCCAATCTCAATTAAGAACCCTAACCCTTTTTTTTCCCATATGCACAAATCATAACCCTAATTCACGTCGATTAAGTGATTATCATCGTTCTAGTCAAGAGTAATCGTCAATCTTACTGGCTCATGCTCGATTGAGACTCTCAATTTGAGGTCGCTTCTCATCGTTGCGTCAATCATTTTTGCACTTCACTTCTGATTTCATTCATCTTTGAACTTTCTGGCCGTTCGCACTTTGTTATTGCTTTCATCTTTGAATTTTCTGACACTTTGCACTTTGAATTTTCATTCAACTTAAAAGAGAGATCTTGTTTGGTAACTTCAGGTAAATTGGTTTTTCTGACATTTCGCACTTCAAACACAACCTTGTATATTCTATGAAAGAAATTCTTCCTGAAAGAGAAAAATAGTTATCGTACGAGAAGAAGTTCCTCAATGACTAAAAAGCAACTTTTCTATTTCTTATCTTATTTTTTTCTTTTTATTTTTTTATTTTTTTTCTACTTATTGATTTTTTAATATTTTATTTATTTATTTATTTTATTATTTAATTTTTGTATATATGGCACATCAAATCACATGTGACAAAAAATTAACATATGATGAGAAAATTAATTATTCTAAATGTCATATGTCAAGAAAATAAAACATGTAATTTTTTACTTAGATGACACATGGCAGATTTTCAAGCCATATATCTTTCTTTTCTATATTATTATATTGATTATATATTATGTTATATTAATATATTGATTGATTAATTAATTGATAATAAATGTTAAAAGATAAATATATTTAAGTTGATATATGAAAATAATTTATAAGATGAACAAAACACAAAGTTATATGATTTAAAAGTATATTTCAATTAATAAATATTATGAAAATATAATTAGAATACTAATGAGTCCTACGTGATTTTCAGAGAGAAAATAAGGTAGCTTATGGTTAAAGTAACACAAGAGAGGGAAATGCCATTTGCACATAAAAAAGATTACATCATATTTATATCTTGCTTGTTTGGAAAATAAATGATAGAGAGAGTGTATTATAATGTATATCTTTCTTATTGTTTTATTTAAAAAGAAAATAATTTTAAAATGATTTTTAAAAAATGATGTACAAATATCATTACTCATAACAAAAATATGAAATTCATCAATGGAGCTCTGAGTTCACTTGGGTAATTTGCCAAAGAATGGATAGCTAAATAATGGAGTTCAGTTATTGATGACACAGATACATACATTTCATCTATTATAAGAGCTGGATGTTTATATGTATCCCAATGTGGATCTCTGGTCTCTGATCATGAACTGATGATGGGTTCCTATAAAAAGTACTATGGTGTTTAAGTTAGTTATTGCAAGAGATGAGGGAGCATAAAAGTGGAGGAAATGAAGTACCTCCTAGGGTGTCTTCCATGTTGCCACAAATAATGTGGTTTATCCCTTGGTTGCTTGTGGAGTGGGTATAGTGTAAATTTAGTCCAATGAATTTTGGGCCTATACTGATAACCATGACCGCTACAAAATAAATGCCTCCCAATGCAGCCTTGATCCATTTAAAAGGACTTGTATGAGTCATTTTGTTTTAGATTGGGGCCATTATAAGTTTAAAAGTATTGATACCCAAATTTGTTTAAGACATTTTTTTAGCTTTGAGTGGCATTTTTGTGTTAGATCCCAATGAGTCAAATATAGGATAAATAATAGAAAAAAAAGAAAAAAGATAATAAAAAGAAAAAAGGAATAGGAAGAGAATTTATTTTAATTTGAAAAGAGATGAGAAAGTTTAAAGAGAGAGGAATTTATGAGATCTCATCAGAAAGCCAGAGATAGAATGAGATAAAGAGAAAATTTAAAGAAAAAAACTTGAGCTAAAGGATAAGAAATAAGTGAGAGACAAAAGATAAAGATAACAAAGAGTTACAAACCACTAGAAAATAAAAGGGGAATTTTAGAAATGGTTCTATTGAAAGTTAGTATCTTGATAAGATTGCATCACGTGCTTGTATACCTATAAATAATTAAATATAGACACTAAAGAATGAGAGCACATACATTCATCTAGAGAGACATTTCAGAGGCGGGTTTTAATGTGCTCCATTTTGGTAAGCGATGGACCAGTGGTCCATTGACTCAACTGGCTATAGTAAGTTCAAATAATTTAGGGCAAATTACTCTTACCTCCTTTGAGTTTTTTCAACATTACAATCACTACCCCTTTAGTTTTCAACGTTACACTTGGTACCCTTATACAATAAACAAATCTAATGTCTGTTTCATAATATTTTAAAATTTCTATTATACCCTATTATTTCTTACTTCTCTCTTCACTCTCTCACGTGGGTTGAAGGAGGAAAGACAAAGAACAGAAACAGAGACGGAGGAGGTAGAGGAAGACAACAACAAAGAGGGAAAGAAATCAAAGAAAATTAAGAGGAAAAAAAACCAAATTTCAAGACATGAGGTAGAGGAAACATTTTCTCAATCTTGCTCTCCGTTTTCATATTTTTCGTTTGGGTTTAGGGCATAAACCGAAAAGGGGTTTTGTTATGGTTTAAGATTTTTCATGCTTGATTCTTATGATTTTGAGCTTAATGATGGTTTGGTTTGTTTATTGATGAGATTTAGAACAAGAATTTGTTGTTAGTTTTCAATGATTTTTTATGATTGAAAAATGGGTATAAATCCCTATTTGAACCATGGTCTACATGATTTCCAGGAATAGGAACCCATTTGAACATTTCCTTGTTTTCAAAACCCACACAGTATGTGCTTTATTTTTTGAATTTGAATCCACTAATATCTTTTGTTAAGAGGATATTTGTTCTATGTCCTGATAAAGTTGGGTTACTTGCTCAAATTTTATGGGAAAATTACAAAAACTAAACTCCTGATAAAAATATGGACAATTAACAAGATGTGCTAATTATGAAGGTATATGACTATTTTTTCTTCATGGTATATATTTTATCTGGTGTTTTTTTTTGGTAATTTTCTCTTATTTTTTAATTTGAAAAAGAAGAAAGGAATTGGTGGGTAGGGGGAAAGGAGGGTGTCTATAATACGTGGTAGCAACCTGAGTGGGCTGGAAATTTTGATCAAAATCTTATGCTTCCGTTATGTCATATTCTCTGCCACATGTTTCTCCAATTTTTTAGCTTTGTTGACCTTAGGAGTTGGAATTTGAGGCTTTTTAGTTTGACTGCTCTGAATGTACTCATCATAGTAAACATCAGTGGTTGAAGAGAAATTGGAAGAAATTATTCTGGAGTTTACTATAAGGACAAAAATGATGAGGTTGCCTATGATGAATAAGAGCTTTGAGCTCAACAGGACCAGTATTAAATCTAAAGTGTTGAGCGCTATCCAGGTAGAAGGCTAATTTTTTTTATCCTATTTTTGAGATCCAATTGCTATGTAATGCCATTTTTGAAATAATTTTGATGCATTGTGGCATTGTTTGCCTCCTGATATGGTTCGTTGGTGCAATTTTAGGTTAAAATGATGAGTCTTGCAAACCATGGCATCCTTGTTCATTATCATAGAGATGCTAACATTGATAAGGAAGCAGTCATTTATGAGTCGATGAAGAATATGTAGGGAATAACAGAGAAGATATTGGTAGTGACTCATATGTTTCAATGGAGGAGGAAGAGAGTTTCAATGAGAATAGTTATAAGGGGTTATCTAATTTTAGTGAGAGGTTTGACAAAATTGGTGATGAACACTCTGATAAGGATAGGGAGGAAGTATACATAGATAAGGGAATGAAGGGACAACTATTTGAACGACAACATAATGGTCAGATAATACTATAATGTGGCCATTTATTTGTGGATGTGCATGCATTCAGAAAGGTGCTTAGGGACTATATCATTCAAGAAGGATTTGAAATTATAAGGTTGAAAAATGAGAAAGCAAGGGTGATTGCCAAGTGTAAGGCTGCGGGTTGTGAGTGGCGTCTTCATGCCTCTCCAACACCCGATGGAGTTACCTACATGATTAAAACATATAATTCAATTCACAGTTGCATAAGACAAACTAAGAACTCCAATGCCACTTCAACTTGGATTTCAAAGAAGCTAGAATCCAAGTTAAGAACTGATCCAAATATGAGTTATTCATTAATGAAGGCAGAGCTTCTAGAAGGGTTTGGCATAGAGCCTCATAATTGAATGCAATTGTATTGGGCAAGAAGAAGGGTGAAGGAAGATAGCAAAGGAATCCATAGAAAGTCTTATAATAAGCTACCAGCTTGGGCTGACCTTGCAAGACAAACAAACCCTGGTAGTTTGATTAAGTTAGAGCTTCAATCACCTAGGATTGGGCTAAACCTCGAGTTTAAGAGGTTTTTTGTTTGCTTCAATGCAATGAAAAAAGGGTTTGATAATGGATGTAGACTATGGTTTGAACTTAATGGGTGTCATCTTAAGGGTCCCTATGGTGGTGTACTACTATCGTCTGTAGCAATTGATGGCAATAAGGGTCAATTTCTTATAGCCTTTGTTGTTGTGGAGATTGAGTGTATTGCCTCTTAGAAGTTTTTTTTGTACTACCTCAAGGAAGCATTGGATAGTGTGGCTGGATGGATAGATCATCCCTTGGCAATTATGTCTGACATGCAGAAGGTATGTCATATTTGGTTTCCTTTTAAATATTGTTTATATTCTTTTAAATGGTCTGATAATTTCCTAACTTGTTGATGTTTGTCCTATTTATTAGGGTCTATCCTCTGCTATTGCACAGTTCTTTCCACATGCAAGGCACAGGTAATTGGTTACATTTTTATTTTAATAAAAGTTGTTTAAGCATATGTTAGAGTTCAACTATTGTGATAATGGTTTTTTGGTTTAGTAATTGGATGCATTTTATGTTATTTGTGGTATTAGCTAAATGTTATGGTTAGTAATTGGTTGTTACATTTATAGGTTTTGCTGTAATTATCTATTGAACAATTTCAAGTTGAAATATAACACGCTGCTATTGACTGAGCAATTTTGGGCTATAGCCAAAGCTCATAATGAATTCATGTTTGAAAAAACATTGGATCAAATAAGGAAGGTAAATAATGATGCTGCAAAATTGCTTTTAGTTGCTAATAGACCTAAACACATGTGGGCTAGACACACTGTTGACCCCCTTTGTAAGTCTGACCACATTACAAATAATGTGGCGGAGTCTTTTAATAGTTGGTTGGGAGATGATAGAAAGAAAACAATCTGCTCCATGGTTGAGTCTTTAGCTACTACGCTAATGCAAAGATTTCAAAGAAGGTATGAGAAGGGTTGTAATTTTGAGCATAGACTTTGTCCTAGGATTAGAAAGGTTGTTGATATAACATTTCAAGATGGGAGGTACTGTGGTGTGACATATGCTGGGGATGATGAGTTTCAAGTCAAGGATGGGTTTACCATTTTTGTGGTCAATCTTAGGACCAAAATTTGTGGTTGTGGATATTGGTTGTTATCTGGACTACCTAGTAAGCATGCATGTGCATGCATTTCTTACAAAAGGTATAATGTTGAGAAATATTGTGACGGCTATTACTGCAAAGAAAAATATTGCAGCATATATGATGAAATTTTACATCTAATGCCTGCACTTGATGAGTCCAACATTGGTGGCTATATGGTCACAATTGATCCTCCGCCGCTCAAAAGATTGCAAGGCAGACCAAGGAGAAGTAGGAAGAGGGGTCCTCATAAAGGTCCATCTAGGCAAGGTGATGCAAGAAGATCCTCCATAGTTAAATGCAGTACATGCAAGGAGTTTGGCCACAATAAGAAAGGGTGTCAAAGAGCTAAAATCAAGAAGGTATATGGACTTCAATTGTATGGTTTACTATATGTGCATTGATTTTAAAACTTCATCTTAATTTACAGCAACAAAAAATGGCAAGTAATCAATCTGTTGGAGATGCAGGTCGAAGCCAACATAGTACTCCAACTGAAGTTGTAATTGGAAGCCAAGGTGGCTCACAACCACAACAGCAAATTGCAAGGCAAAGTAGGAGTGTGAGGCAGCCTGGGGCATAGAAGGTGGAAATTGAATCATGTTTGGGACCACACTGTCATCTAAAATCTCTGCTATTTTTTGGGCATGTTAAGTTTTTTTAGAGTGGACAGTGAAACATATTTTGGTGTTTAGTTAGTGAAATATTTTTGGCATATTTGTGTTTTTTTTTGGAAATTGTAACTAAAGGGTGTAATGGGGTAAAATGTGTACTACTAAAATTGATAAATATGAGCATTTTCATATATATATATAGGGGACATATCTAGTGAGAGGAGTTTTTATTGTGAGAGGGTGAGAGGAGTAAATCTTGACTATACAACCATACATGGATGGTCAAGATTAAAAGTTACTTGAAGGTCATGTGACCACTTAAAAAAGTCACATGCATTTATGTTCTAATCTTGACCATTCATGAAAGATTCAATGATCAAGATTCACTCCTCTCACCTCTCACAATAAACACTCCTCTCACCTGAGTAAGATCCTATATATATATATAACTTGAAAGAGACATAATATTTTTTAATATTATTTATTCTTCATAATAGTTTAATATTGATCAACAAAAAGAGCAAAAAGTTGGAGAGAAACAAACATGAGAGAATATACAAAAAAGAGTTCCATAGAACTCAAGTTAGAAGAAAAGGCAAACCTTTCAGGGTGGATGGTACCTCTCTGATACCATGTTGAAAAAGAGGATAGAGAAAGACTTATGAAGAAATTGTTATTGCTTGTATCTTATATCTTATTAAATTGTACATGTATGATTTACATTATATAGACTTATGTCAATAACTACTTGCCTAGAATAGAGCTAAATTACAGGAAATAAATTTGTCCTAATACAAGAATAAATCTGTCCTAATTAAAGAAGGAAACAAATAATGAAATATAATAAATAAGAAATAAATTCTAAGAGATCATTTATGATACTCTAAAATATTTCAAGATACAAAAAAGATATTTTGAGATATTTGTACGATATTTCAACACTCTCCCTCAAGCTAAATCTTCCTAAGCTTGAGCTTGCAACAATTAAATAATTTGATAGTGTGATAGTGACTAGGACGAACGGAGACGATGACTGACAACTACTTTTGGGATGAAGATGGAGACGATGTTAGTGCATTTAGAACAAAGTCGAGGTTGGTGTGAGTCAAAACAAATAAAAGTCACCATCGGAATGATCATCGATGGGAAGAAAAATCACCACTAATATGATTCATCTGTGGGAGAGAAGTCACCACCGAAACGATCGTTGATGGGAAGAAAAAATCACCACTAGCATAATTCATCTGTGGGAGAGAAGTCACCACTAATATGATTCATCCATGAGAGGGAAGTCACCACCAAAATGATCGTCGGTGGGAAGAGAAGCCATTGGCATGATCCATTAGTGGGAAAAGAACGGCATGACAAATACTGGCATTGTAGATATAGATTTATTCTCATTCTACTCCTCAATGAGAGCCAACTAAACTTAAGCTTGTTACAAGTAGAAAACCCATAAAGGCATAAACTGAAAAACAAAGAACATAGGAAACTAGTACTCCCCCTGAATAACAAAACTTTGGCAACGTCCTTGGCAACACGTCCCAAGCAATTGAGACCTATTTTGGAGTCTTCGACCTTTCTCCTTAGTGGCCCCTCGACCTCCAAACTGGTCTCCAAAACACTGAGTTGAGTATTATACCACCCAGTAACACAAATGGGGTCCTTTACTAGTGTTCAAAGTCAGATTCGGCTCTGATTGAAGGCAACAATGAAGGCTAGAATCCTAGCAATGAAGGCTGGTTCTAAACCCAACAATGAAGGCTGGTCCAATCAACAATGAAGGCTAATTGCACTGGAAACAACATAGGCTCCCAAATTGCTTATCTGATCCGGTTCTGAGGTGAAAGCAGCAATGAAGGCTGCTAGAATCCTGACTCTAAACCCAGCAATGAAGGCTGGTTCGATCAGCAATGAAGGCTGATTGCAGTGGAAATAACAGAGACTCCCAGATCGGAAGCTCTGATACCAACTTGAAAGAGACATAATATTTTTTAATATTATTTATTCTTCATAATAGTTTAATATTGATCAACAAAAAAGAGCAAAAAGTTGGAGAGAAACAAACATGAGAGAATATACAAAAAAGAGTTCCATAGAACTCAAGTTAGAAGAAAAGGCAAACCTTTCAGGGTGGATGATACCTCTCTGATACCATGTTGAAAAAGAGGACAGAGAAAGACTTATGAAGAAATTGTTATTGCTTGTATCTTATATCTTATTAAATTGTACATGTATGATTTACATTATATAGACTTATGTCAATAACTACTTTCCTAGAATAGAGCTAAATTACAGGAAATAAATTTGTCCTAATACAAGAATAAATCTGTCCTAATTAAAGAAGGAAACAAATAATGAAATATAATAAATAAGAAATAAATCCTAAGAGATCATTTATGATACTCTAAAATATTTCAAGATACAAAAAAGATATTTTGAGATATTTGTACGATATTTCAACACTCCCCCTCAAGCTAAATCTTCCTAAGCTTGAGCTTGCAACAATTAAATAATTTGATAGTGTGATAGTGACTAGGACGAACGGAGACGATGACTGACAACTACTTTTGGGATGAAGATGGAGACGATGTTAGTGCATTTAGAACAAAGTCGAGGCTGGTGTGAGTCAAAACAAATAAAAGTCACCATCGGAATGATCATCGATGGGAAGAAAAATCACCACTAATATGATTCATCTGTGGGAGAGAAGTCACCACCGAAACGATCGTCGATGGGAAGAAAAAATCACCACTAGCATAATTCATCTGTGGGAGAGAAGTCACCACTAATATAATTCATCCATGAGAGGGAAGTCACCACCAAAATGATCGTCAGTGGGAAGAGAAGCCATTGGCATGATCCATTAGTGGGAAAAGAACGGCATGACAAATACTGGCATTGTAGATATAGATTTATTCTCATTCTACTCCTCAATGAGAGCCAACTAAACTTAAGCTTGTTACAAGTAGAAAACCCATAAAGGCATAAACTGAAAAACAAAGAACATAGGAAACTAGTACTCCCCCTGAATAACAAAACTTTGGCAACGTCCTTGGCAGACAACTCCTTGCTTTTCCTCGGCACACGTCCCAAGCAACTGAGACCTATTTTGGAGTCTTCGATCTTTCTCCTTAGTGGCCCCTCGACCTCCAAACTGGTCTCCAAAACACTGAGTTGAGTATTATACCACCCAGTAACACAAATGGGCTCCTTTACTAGTGTTCAAAGTCAGATTCGGCTCTGATTGAAGGCAACAATGAAGGCTGCTAGAATCCCAGCAATGAAGGCTGGTTCTAAACCCAGCAATGAAGGCTGGTCCAATCAATAATGAAGGCTAATTGCACTGGAAACAACATAGGCTTCCAAATTGCTTATCTGATCCGGTTCTGAGGTGAAGGCAGCAATGAAGGCTGCTAGAATCCTGGCTCTAAACCCAGCAATGAAGGCTGGTTCGATCAGCAATGAAGGCTGATTGCAGTGGAAATAACGAGACTCCCGGATCGGAAGCTCTGATACCAACTTGAAAGAGACATAATATTTTTTAATATTATTTATTCTTCATAATAGTTTAATATTGATCAACAAAAAAGAGCAAAAAGTTGGAGAGAAACAAACATGAGAGAATATACAAAAAAGAGTTCCATAGAACTCAAGTTAGAAGAAAAGGCAAACCTTTCAGGGTGGATGATACCTCTCTGATACCATGTTGAAAAAGAGGACAGAGAAAGACTTATGAAGAAATTGTTATTGCTTGTATCTTATATCTTATTAAATTGTACATGTATGATTTACATTATATAGACTTATGTCAATAACTACTTTCCTAGAATAGAGCTAAATTACAGGAAATAAATTTGTCCTAATACAAGAATAAATCTGTCCTAATTAAAGAAGGAAACAAATAATGAAATATAATAAATAAGAAATAAATCCTAAGAGATCATTTATGATACTCTAAAATATTTCAAGATACAAAAAAGATATTTTGAGATATTTGTACGATATTTCAACACTCCCCCTCAAGCTAAATCTTCCTAAGCTTGAGCTTGCAACAATTAAATAATTTGATAGTGTGATAGTGACTAGGACGAACGGAGACGATGACTGACAACTACTTTTGGGATGAAGATGGAGACGATGTTAGTGCATTTAGAACAAAGTCGAGGCTGGTGTGAGTCAAAACAAATAAAAGTCACCATCGGAATGATCATCGATGGGAAGAAAAATCACCACTAATATGATTCATCTGTGGGAGAGAAGTCACCACCGAAACGATTGTCGATGGGAAGAAAAAATCACCACTAGCATAATTCATCTGTGGGAGAGAAGTCACCACTAATATGATTCATCCATGAGAGGGAAGTCACCACCAAAATGATCGTCGGTGGGAAGAGAAGCCATTGGCATGATCCATTAGTGGGAAAAGAACGGCATGACAAATACTGGCATTGTAGATATAGATTTATTCTCATTCTACTCCTCAATGAGAGCCAACTAAACTTAAGCTTGTTACAAGTAGAAAACCCATAAAGGCATAAACTGAAAAACAAAGAACATAGGAAACTAGTACTCCTCCTGAATAACAAAAATTTGGCAACGTCCTTGGCAGACAACTCCTTGCTTCTCCTCGGCACACGTCCCAAGCAACTGAGACCTATTTTGGAGTCTTCGACCTTTCTCCTTAGTGGCCCCTCGACCTCCAAACTGGTCTCTAAAACACTGAGTTGAGTATTATACCACCCAGTAACACAAATGGGGTCCTTTACTAGTGTTCAAAGTCAGATTCGGCTCTGATTGAAGGCAACAATGAAGGCTGCTAGAATCCCAGCAATGAAGGCTGGTTCTAAACCCAACAATGAAGGCTGGTCCAATCAACAATGAAGGCTAATTGCACTGGAAACAACATAGGCTCCCAAATTGCTTATCTGATCCGGTTCTGAGGTGAAGGCAGCAATGAAGGCTGCTAGAATCCTGGCTCTAAACCCAACAATGAAGGCTGGTTCGATCAGCAATGAAGGCTGATTGCAGTGGAAATAACAGAGACTCCCAGATCGGAAGCTCTGATACCAACTTGAAAGAGACATAATATTTTTTAATATTATTTATTCTTCATAATAGTTTAATATTGATCAACAAAAAAGAGCAAAAAGTTGGAGAGAAACAAACATGAGAGAATATACAAAAAAGAGTTCCATAGAACTCAAGTTAGAAGAAAAGGCAAACCTTTCAGGGTGGATGGTACCTCTCTGATACCATGTTGAAAAAGAGGATAGAGAAAGACTTATGAAGAAATTGTTATTGCTTGTATCTTATATCTTATTAAATTGTACATGTATGATTTACATTATATAGACTTATGTCAATAACTACTTGCCTAGAATAGAGCTAAATTACAGGAAATAAATTTGTCCTAATACAAGAATAAATCTGTCCTAATTAAATAAGGAAACAAATAATGAAATATAATAAATAAGAAATAAATCCTAAGAGATCATTTATGATACTCTAAAATATTTCAAGATACAAAAAAGATATTTTGAGATATTTGTACGATATTTCAACAATATATATATAAGTAGTCAACACTGGTACCATCTAATATTAATGAGCATTTTAAAGTTTATCGCATATTGGGCTGTGACAAAATCATCAGACTTCACATATTCGACTAAGGCATTAATAAGAAAGGAGGGGAGAAACAACAATCCATTTAATAATATTCCAACCATAAAGGTCAATAACGACAGTGTTTCAGACCACGTGAGAGAATGAAGAGAGAAGTAGGGTATAATAGGAATTTCAAAATATTATGAAACAGACGTTAGATTTATTTAGTGTATAAGGGTACCGAGTGTAATGTTAAAAACTAAAGGGGTAGTGATTATAATGTTGCAAAAACTCAAGGGAGGATAGAGTAATTTGCCCAAAAATTTATTGTTATTGTTTATTTTGTTTATAATATAGTCCCTTACGTTACTAAAATTTCACTGACTCTTTTAATTGTATTAAATTCTGATTGTTGTTGGATCCATTGAAGTTATTGGTTGGGTGAGCTGTGTTTTTGTGAGGGAGATCTAATTTTAAGTTTCAAGTTTCAATTTTCACATACCACATGAAAATGAAAATGGGCCCTAAAATCTACTCCTACTTTTATGAGCTTCACCTATGTTCTTTGTTCTGAACCATGGATCGGGATCCCATCCAGAAGGATCAACCCGGCGCACGCTCCATCGGACTCCTCCATTAATACCTCGGAAAGGTTTGTAAGACCTCGGACTATGGCATGGGGCCATATGACGAGGATCACTGAAACATCGCAGACTTTTGTAACTGCCAATTAGGATATTACGAAATTAAAGGCTTTGTAACATTTCCTTACAATTAATAACCGTAACATCTATATTCTAATAATACCTGCACTTAATATCATGATTCCAATCATGCTCCATAAAGACCAGGCTGAATCAACCTAATAAGGTAACTGTGATCTAAACACAAAAACCCAATTGGTACACACGGCCTGACTTGAGCGTTGGAGTCTTTTTACAGGTACCACCCCCACCAGATCACCACGGTTGAGTGCGGCTGCACAAGGAGGAAACCACCACATACCACTGTTGGGAATTGCGGATACATCACGTAGCGAAAAAATAGGATTCCCACCAAGCATCCATGCTAAAAGTCATAATCCGAGTTTTAAAATATTTACCTCTTGAAGCGTGATCAAAAGGAAGTGACGTGAATCGCCAACACCATAATAGTAACAATGTCTCTGCGGTATCCACACGAATAAACTCACGAACGTCCAATATAGTCTCATGTCTCTCACACAGTGCTAGCTGCGAAGAGAAGAGAAGAAACATGTCACTCTCTCACTCACTTTTCTGTAGGTGCGGCTAGGGTTATGTAATGTGTGTGTCTTAGCAGCCCCTTAGCGGTACTATTTATAATAGTGACTACCTTAAGTGAGTGTGAGCAGCAGCAAGGTAAGCTATGCAACCCTAGACTCATCTGTTATGAGTCTGACCTATATTTGAATTCGAATCCAACTTGGATTTATTGCTCCAATTTTAGTCTGCTCTATGTGTGTGACCCTGCAGGTTCTCATTACGTTAGTAGTAATATTAAATCTCATTTTAATATTATAAGCAGTAAGCGGTATCTAGCAACACATTGCTACTACCCAAGTAATAAGAATGTCAGTGATTTGACATAACCTTTCCGTGACCAATGTTTACGTGTCGTTTAGTCCCTTTGTCAAGATATCTAAATTGAACATAAGGCATGGAATACATCACCCTTGTATAGTCTAATCTTTCGTTTCCTGATACTTGAGTAGACTTTGTAACAACAAATGAAATTAATATCTCATATTGACTCATTTGAGTATAGCCATGCATTTTACAGTCTCACTCAATCAGGGGCCCCGAAGATATCGCTCCTATTATGTAGGAGTGACAAATCTCATCTAGCTCACTCATATCCCTCTGCATGATTCGCGGTATGTCTAATAACCAACTTTATAATCACCTTGTTACAGATGACGTTTGATGGCATTAAAACACACAACTCCTCATGTAGGAATCGTAGTGATTTCAGGTCAAAGGACCACAGACACCATTGTTACTATGAGAATCGCTTATGACACACATGTAACGATCCATGTAGCGTTCTCATGGCGGGTCAGTCCAGTACATCATTACTCTAATATATACCCATGTGAAGACTTGATATCTCATATCCATGACTCGTGAGATGTGGTCATCAGTCTATGCACATACTAGTCTCAATGCATTATTATTGTCCTAATTAATAATAATACTTGACTAAGGACATTTAAGAATAGCGTTATAACCAAAAGGATCTTACGATCAAGTCATCCACTTGATGTCCTATGGCATCAAACTTACTATTCTAAGGATTTTATTATGTTTATTAAAAAAGAACACAATAAATGAAATGTCTCATATATTAAAATAACATAATAGAATGTATATAAATATAGAAAATGTATCGGCTTCTAGGGCATACACCAATAATCTCCCACTTGCACTAGAGCCAATCAGGCATATGTCTAATGTCTAAAGACCTAGTGTGACCCTCATGCTTCTGCTGTGTAAGAGGCTTCGTCAGTGGATCAGCAATATTATCATCTGTTGGTACTCTGCATATCTTCACATCTCCTTTATCGATGATCTCTCGAATGAGATGGAAGCGCCTAAGTATATGTTTGGATCGCTGATGAGATCTAGGTTCCTTAGCTTGTGCAATGGCTCCATTATTATCACAATAGAGGTCTATTGGGTTCACAATGCTAGGAATAGTGTCAAGTTCAGCAATGAACTTCCTGATCCAAATGAAATCCTTTGCTGCATTGGAGGCAGTAATATACTCAGCCTCTATGGTAGAATCGGTGACTGTCTCCTACTTTGAACTCTTCCAGCTCACAGCCCTACCATTTAGGCAAAAAAACATAACCCGATTGCGATCTGGAGTCGTCCTTATCGGTTTGGAAGCTAGCATCAGTGTAACCCTTTACAACTAGCTCTTCCTTGCCTCTATATACCAAGAATGAATCCTTAGTCTTTCTCAAGTACTTAAGGATGTTCTTGACAGCAGTCTAGTGACTCTCATAAAGTCAGAAGCAACAGTTTCCAAAGATAGGACTCAGATTTGTACCAAGTTTTCAGAAATACCCCGTAGGTATTTCTATGCAATGGATGTCGGCCTTAGTATGAGACATCGCAAAACCTGGCTTTAAAGTCGGGCCATAATTCGCTAAGCTTTATAAAGCTAATACCTTGACACTTAGCTATCCTATCAAAGTGCCAAGCTAGAGGCAATTGTTCTGGACTGTGGACCGAGATCCCATCTAGAAGGATCAACCCGGCGCACGCTCCACCGGACTCCTCCATTAATTCCCTGGAAAGGTTTGTAATACCCCAGACTACGGCATGGGGCCATATGACGAGGATCACTGAATCAGCCCAGACTTTTGTAACTGCCAATCAGG
This sequence comes from Ormosia semicastrata, assembly GCA_029884595.1. Lineage (NCBI taxonomy): Eukaryota > Viridiplantae > Streptophyta > Magnoliopsida > Fabales > Fabaceae > Ormosia > Ormosia semicastrata. The sequence goes on along the minus strand of JAQQTO010000022.1, from coordinate 5,331,497 downwards.
ATCTTACGAAATTAAAGGCTCTGTAACCTTTCCTCACAATTAATAACCGTAACATTCACATTTCAATAATACATGCACTTAATATCACGATTCCAATCATGCTCTATAAAGACCAGACTGAATCAACTTAATGAGGTAACTGTGATCTAAACACAAAAACTCAACTAGTACACACAGCCTGACTTGAGCGTTGGAGTCTTTTTGCAGGTACCACCCCCACCGGATCACCACGTTTGAGTGCGGCTGCACAAGGAGGAAACCACCACATCATATCTTTTACAGGTATCCCTCTAAATCTATTTCAGAACATTTGGCGCCGTCTATGGGAAACCAATAAATTACTATTCCCACGTCAACCGTGGTGAGTACAAGGTAAAACCAACGGAGAGAAAGTGCTGCGCATGCTGCCCCTGCCCACAGACAGGGCCCAGCAACTCAGCACGACCCTCCTTCTGTTGCACCACCGAAAACCTCCGCCGCTAGAAGTAGGCCTGTCTTGGTAGAGACACTGTATGAGGGGCGTGAGACCTCGGCTTCAGCTGAAAGCCCCGCTCCCTCGAGAACGGTTTTTATCCGGGATAGGCTTGTCTTCCCCCCCTCCCCCGTTGGTGGAGAGAATATTGCAAATCAAGGGATAAGGATCCCAACACACGCTCGCTTGGGAATTTCAAATATAAATGCAAACCATGTGTCTCATTATGAGGACAACTTACAATCTACAATGGCAAGGAACGAACTTCGAGAACTACTACGCCAACAGACCGCGTTGATAGACAACCAACAGCGTCAATTGGAAGAGCAACGCTGTCATTTAGACAATTTAGAAAGATCTGCGCGAGCTGACAATGAGGGTGGAAAATGAATCACAATTCAAAGAGAAGCCCATCATGCTAGCGCCGGGATCGTTGGAAACAATGACCAAGCCCCTGGCCGCCAGCAGCAATTCTCTGACGCCTTAATGGCGTACAGGGTCCCGAGGAACTTCAAGCCCCCAATCAACTTAGAGCCTTATGATGGGACCACGGATCCGCAGGAGCATTTGGATGCCTATACACAATCTATGCAGCTTTACGGGTACACCCCAAAATTATTGTGTCGTGCTTTCCCCCTCTTCTTAAAGAATGATGTTTTTCACTGGTTCGTCACTTTATGAACAAAAATCACTGGATGGGAGGACCTCACGCAACATTTTTTATTACATTATACTACTGCTAAGGAATGACCGAAGTCGATCGATTCTCTTTCTGGAATTCGTCAAGGAAGCAATGAATCCTTGCGCAAATACATTAATAGATTCAGCCATGCCTGTGTGGGGATAGAAAGTCTCGATGATAGGATAGCCCTTCATTATGCTAGAAACGGTCTACGGACTGATTCAGACTTTTTTCGGTCATTTGTTAAAAAGAAGCCGGCCAGTTTAGATGAGTTCCCTTTACGGGCAGACAAGTATGTGGAACTAGAGGAAATTACCAAGGCTAAGGAGAGCTTAGAAAAAGGTGAACCCGTTCACCAGAAAAAGAATCAAAACTCCAATCAACCCCGGGATTCCCCCAAGAGTGAATGGTATAGACCTAGGTATTCTGAATATACTCCTTTGAACACCTTTCGAGAAACAATCTTAAAGGAGGTCCTTCAAACCAAGTTTCAGGATATCAAAAGGCCACCACCTGTGATGAAACAATCCTAGAGGGATCATTTAAAGCATTGCAGGTGGTATACCAGTTACGGCCACGAAACTTAATATTGTTATCAACTTCGAGATGTTATTGAGTCCCTGATCAAAGAGGGACGATTGCAGAAGTACATTAGCGGTTTCTGAGGTAATGAAGACCGCAGGAGATGAAGGGATCAGAGACAAAGCCGCAGTCCACGACGGAGTCCAAACCAGCGTCGGCAAAGAACCCGAAGTCTAGTAGAAAGAATCTGAAGTCTCGCCAGAAGATCCCGAACCCCGCCACGCTGAGACGAGAATAGGTAAGGTTAGAACTGGGATACTCAAGGAGGAGGATACCAGAAAGATAGATTTATCCATACCATCTCTGAAGGGTTCGCTGGAGGGGGATTGTCAAATAATTCCCAGAAAAAAAGCACTCTGAACAGCGGTTTTGAGCGTATCTAGTTCCTCACAAAGACCACATGTCCAAGACAATGATGCACCACCCATTTCCTTCTCTGAAATGGATTGCGGTGATATTATCTGAGATCATGATGACCCACTAGTGATTTTTGGAATAATATCCAACACAGAAGTCCGTCGAATCTTTATGGAACAGGGGAGTTCGGCAGATATCATGTTCATGGACGCATTTGAAAGGCTGGAGTTCCCTTTGTCTGCATTGACTCCATACGAAGGAGAACTTATTGGTTTCTCCAGAGAGAAGGCCACCCCGGTGGGATATTTTGAAACTTTCATAACCTTGGGTGACGACAGCATGTACAGAACCGTCAAGGTAAGATTCTTGGTTGTGGATTGTCTCTCGGCTTACAATATTATTTTGGGTCATCCTACATTGAATGGTATTGCCACTGTAATCTCCACCGCCCACCAGGCCATGAAATTCCTTAACCGAGATAATAAAGTGGTCACGGTCAAGGGCGATCAGATTGCAGCCCGCAAATGTTATAATGAAAGTTTAAAAATCAGTAGGGCTTCTAGAAAAACGAAGGCGCGCACATCCACCCCAACTCACCACTAAGTCAATATTTTAATGACCGAATTGGATGCGGCGTGAGGAAATCTGAGGCACTAGACCCCAGCCCGATGGAGAATTGATTCCATTACAGCTTGGTAATAAGCCCAGTCAAATCACCAAGATAGGGGCAAACCTTGACGAACACGAGAAGGCTCAGTTAGTAAATCTTTTGCAAGAGAATAAGGATCTTTTCGCTTGGACATCCGTTGATATGCCTGGAATTGATCCCGCTTTCATCTTCCATCATTTATCTATTAAACAAGATGATAAGCCGGTCTCCCAAAAGAAAAGGAAAGTTGGCCCAGAGAGGCAGTAGGTTATTGAGGAGCAAGTCAAAGAGCTCCTAAACGCCGGATTCATTAGGGAGATCTCATATACCACGTGGCTCTCGAATGTTGTCTTGGTAAAAAAATCCAACGGCAATTGGAGGATGTGTGTGGATTACACCGAATTAAACAAGGCATGCCTTAAAGATCCATACCCCCTCCCAAACGTGGACAAGCTAGTTGTAATAACCCAATATTTGCTATCCAGTTATATCGTCATATAAAAGAATAACCCAATACTAGACCTGCTACTTCTAACATACATCAACAACTATCCCATATCATTCATACATAATGAGTAAATATGGAGAGCCACAATTACAAAAGTTATATATATATCACTGCCTTTAAAACACATTGTAATACATAACAATTACAACAACGAAACTAGCTCATTATACAAGCTTTTTAAACTAAAAGTATATAACTATACTAATCTTCGCTCATCTTCTCTTTTCCCCTTAAGGAACTAGCACCTGGATTTATATGGCAACACAATTGAAGTGAGAAAACATATCTAAGTAGAAGCATTCCAATACCAGTATATAGACATACACAAACAGATAATATACTCAATTATCAACTAACACTTCAATCACAGAAGCAAACAACATCTCCATCTTAGAGACACGCAATTGCCCATATAACTGTAATCATGAATATGTCATCATAGCAACCGCCCATACAATCGTCATGCTATGCTAATTTTTATGACTAATGCCTATGCCTATGCAATAATCCTAATCATGTAATGCAAAATGTATGAAACCATTTACAAGAACCCAGTTCTCTGGTAATGTCATGAAATGCATGATCCTTGAACAAAACAAAGAAACCCGGTTCTATGAGCTTTGAATAAGCACTGGAAACCCAGCTCCAGCTATTCCACGGGGTGTGAGGGAAAGACTATCCTCAACTCATTACTATGATCTAGAAGGTATGTTACCTCTTCATTTACAATTATGTATGATCACCCTCTCCGGGTAGTGAAGTCTCATCAACTACACGGTCTTCAGCAATAATCATATTTGATCAGACCAATGATCTCTGTGATGGGAATGATTGATTACCTACTCGTTTAAAATCACATTAGACTATCTACAATGAGAACTCACCCTCATCAGCATAGATAGGGAATAACAATAATGTCAATTACTACAATAATTAGTATGTCAATTGATTTACATTCCTAACTACCAATACGTAACACATTGATGTTAAATACCACGATAAAAACATACCAATTGATTTACCTTCATCACATATCTACTTCATTAGATACTCCTATTAGAGTCTCATCACCCTCTACTAGGCATAAACAAAGAATCCTAATAATTAGGAATCTAAAAACATCAAAATAGAAATTCTGATGCAATCTGCTTTGGGTACCTAAAAAGGATATTTCTCACAAATTCACCAAAAATCCATCCTAACTGATAAAATTATGAAATTTTACAGGTAGATAGCCTTATGTCTTAACTTTCAAATGCAATAAGAACTAGGTCATTCCGATAACCACAAGTTAAGTTATGCTACAAACACTACAAGCTGTTAGGTTGCTACCCTGTATCATGCCTAGGCTTGGTTTTACCACGCCTAAGCGTGGCAGTCTTTGTCTCGCTGGACTGAAAACTGATCAGTTCACGCCTAGGCTTAGCTAGGTTGCGCCTGTGACCCTTCTGCAGAAGATTCTGCAAAACACTTTTTTGCATTATCTTGGTTCCAAACCAAGATTTCACCCTCTAACCTCACTTCTAGATGATTTCCATCATTACTAGGGGTCTCTAAACAAGTTATAAACCTCATTTCTTCCTTTGGCTCAATCAAACTTTGATTAAAACTAAAACTTCAACCTTAAAATCCCTTTGTTTCAACTAACTCACTAATAGGAAACTATGGATTCTGAGGGTTCCAAACTATCAACCATGCACTAAACTTGTTAGAATCTAACTCATTTCAACTAAACAAGTAAGAAACTAACATCTAACTTCCTATTCTCACCCAAACCCTACTTTTTTTCTCATCAAGTTCCACGAAGAAACAAGGTGAAGATAAGAGGAAATGGATAAAAATAACCCCCTACCTCAAGATCAAGAAGATGAAGATAGAGCAAAGCCTCCACTTGAATTCTTTCCCTTTATCGTTGTTCCTTCTCTTCCTCTCTCATTCTCCTTCTCCTTTTCTCTTTTTCTCTTTTCTTTCTTTTCTTTCTTTTCTCTTCTTCTTTCTTACGTTTTCTACCTCTCTGCTTCTGCCCTTAAAATATCTCCACCGTGGGATTTTTTAAGAAGGGAAGTCTTATTAGACTTCTCTTGGTTAGTACCAAAACCCTAATCTGCGAAGAACACTTAGACTTCTCCAAAATCGATTTCGTAGCTTCCAACATATTCACAATAAATCCTAAGATTCATTAAAAAAAATTTTCACTAAAAAATGATATTTCCATATCAGTTAGGGGTCAAATTGGCACTAAAACACACAATCAGTATGCTTAAAAATGCCAAACTAACTCTGAAAATTCTTAAACTTTAACTGTAGCATAGTTTCCCTATTTGTGACTTGTAAACAAACTCTCCATATTTATTTCCACTAATTAAGTAGTTTAAGCCACTTTCGAAGCAAATAACAGCTATATTTCTCACATAGTGTTACAACAAAGTGCCTAAATGTGCTCAGAAAGTCACAAAACTACACAGACATGTTAAGTAAGTATTAGGCTACCTCTGTAATCATATACAAGCCTAACATGATTTTCTAGGGTATTACACTGGTTGATAGCTCCTCTGATTTCTGGCTACTATCCTTCATAAATGCTTACTCCGGGTACAATCAGATTCCGATGTACCCCAGGGATGAAGATAAAACTGCCTTCATCACTGAAAGGGTGAGTTATTGCTACAAGGTAATGCCTTTTGGGTTGAAAAATGTCGAAGCCACTTACCAGAGAATGATGAACAGGGCATTCGAAGATCAGATAGGAAGAATGCTAGAGATCTACATTGATGATATGATAATCATGACCCCATCATCAGAATCACACACCTCAGATCTCGAAGAAGTGTTTATATAGCTTAGGAAGCACAATATGAAGCTTAATCCAGAAAAGTGTGCATTCGGGTTCCAGGCTGGAAAGTTTCTGGGGTTCATGCTGACACACCGGGGGATCGAGGCAAACCTTGATAAGTGTAAGGCTGTTCTTGATATGCACACCGGTGCTGATTACGACATGGTAGGGGCCTTTCTAGTTAGGGGCTAGTTTCCCCTGGGAGGTATTCCTTTCGCCGACATTAGCCCTGCGGAGTACAAAGTCACCTGGCTGAAATCTTCTTGGAATGACCTTCAAGTTGTACCGGGATGCAATTCTCTGCTTGATCGCGGCATCGTGTATATGGGCGATGAATCTCCTTTCTTCCAACAGGTCCAGGTCTTCTCTAATTAACCCGGGGTTACATCATGCGAGAAGTTCTGAAGACGCCAACTAAGTTCTCCAATTTCTACCAGGTCATGGCCTCACAACCAAATATGAGTTTGAAGGGAGTCTCACCCGTTGAGGAGTGGGGAGTAGTTCGGTAGGCCCACAGAACGTGGTTTCACTACTCAGCCCAGTTCCCTTTTGCTTCATCTAGCCTTCTCTTTAATCCACGGACGATGATCCGATTTGCGGCTTCGGCTTGGCCGTTCATCCTGGGGTTCTCAACGACACTACAATGATGCTTTATCTTTAACCCGAATAATAGTTCTTCAAACCCTTTATCTTTAAACTGCGTCCCATTATCTGTCACAATTGACTCCGGAACCCCAAATCTGGTAATAATGTGACGTCAAGTAAGCTTATGAATCCTGGCCGAGGTGATGGTGACCAGGGGCTCGGCCTCAATCCACTTTGTAAAGTGTTGAAAACGTGTAAATATCTTTTATATATCTTTTATATATCTTTTGTATTTATGTAGTTTCCTTGTATAGGCTAATCAGATCATAACCCTAATCCTTGTATTTATTATCATAGCTCTATATATACAGTTATCCGTCGTGTAGTTGAAGCACGCGGTTTTATCATATGTCTCTCTTCTCTTTCTCTCTTTTAACATGGTATCTAGAGCCTAAAGAGAGGCAACCCTAGAACCGCGCATACCCGGTGGGTCCACTGCCCTCCGGTGAAAATTTTTCCGGCCAACCGTGTTTCCCTTCCGGTTTGCCGACCTTTCTCTCTTGCCGTGACGTCTTTCCGGCGCTCTTTTCTCCCTATTCGCCGCTGCCACCTCCGTCCGCCGCCGTTCACCGCCCTCTTTCCGGCCGCCGACCACACCGTTGGCACATTTCCCTCCGACCGGCCGACCCCGGCCCGCCCCAACGCCGCCTCACGTGCCCACACGCGCCGCGCCCGATCTCCGCCTGCCGCCCGGCCGCGCGGGCTGTTTTCCTCGCGCGTGACGCGCGCGTCCGGCCGCCCTCCGGCCGCCGTTCCTCTCGTTTGACTCGTCTCGGCTTCCTCTACGCCCGATCGCCCTCGATCCGTGTTTTCTTGCGTTGGATTTTTCGTATCTTGTATTTTCCATTTTGCCCCTTATCTTCGACCTATGGCAAGTTCTACCTCTCCGGATGGTTCTAAAGATCATCCCAAGGCCGAGCCTCCTGTTTTCACAAGTTACCTCCATACCCCTCTCTCTGGCGATAAATTAGATGGCGAATTATGATACTTGGGCTTCGGACATCAAGTTATGGCTTGAAAGTCAAGGCTATGAAGACCACCTCACCACAGACCTTACCTCTATAATCTGCGGAGGAACAACCCGGTGGAAGAAAATTGATAAACAACGTTGTAATCAAGTCCACCATTCACTCCTTTCTCAAGCAGATCTTCCGTGCGCACCACTTGTGCTTCACTTTGGGACCAAGCCAAGGTTCTTTACACTAATGACACTCAGCGATTATATGGGGTTTGTCACAACCTCATGAGTCTTATTGCTCCTCGTCAGTTTGATGGACCTATGTCTGCTTACTTGGGTAAGGTTCATGGTGCTCTGCATGATTTCAATGAGTTGCTACCCCCTGCTGCTACCCTGCGCGCAAGAACTCGAGCAACGTAGCACCTTTTTCATGCTCATGGCCTTGTATGGGTTACCTCCGAATATTCGCTAATCGTGATCAGATTTTGGGTTCGCCCTCTTTTTCCCACTCTATCCTCGCTTGGTCCTCTTTGCTTCGGGTCCCAACGAAGCAACCCTCTGGTTCTGTCCTCGCTCCGGCCCCAGTTGATACTTCTGCCCTCGTCTCCCACAGTGCCAATCGTGGTCGTTCTCGTCCTGGCACCTCGGGTAGACCTCGTCCGAAGTGTGCATTCTGTAACAGGTTGGGTCATACTGAGGATCGTTGTTGGACCAAAAATGGCCGTCCTCCACGGGCTGCCCATATTGCCCAGGCCACTGTCCCTGATTTACCTGAGTCCTCTGCTCCACCGACCCCATCTCCGGCAGCCTATGCAGATTTTCTGAAATAGTTTGAGCACCAACAGGCTTCTACCTCTACTGCATCTATTGCACACACTGGTAATACGTTTGCTTGTCTCTCTCAATCCCCACCATTAGGTCCTTGGGTACTTGACTCTGGTGCTTCTGACCATATCTCTGGTAATAAACGTCTTTTCTCCAAATTCTCTAACTCTGGCTATTTACCTATAATTACTTTAGCAAATGGTTCCCAAACACAACCCGAAGGGATTGGTACTGTCCATCTCCTCCCTTCTCTGTTTGTTGATTCTGTTCTTTATGTTCCTGGTTGTCCTTGTAATTTACTTTCTATTAGTCGTTTGACCCGTTCTTTAGATTGTCGCATTAGTTTCACTAAAGACTCTGTCATTTTGCAGGACCGAAGTTCGGGACGGATGATTGGCACCGGATGTGAGTCTAATGGCCTTTACCAGCTCTTTGCCACCTTTCGTGTATGCTCTGTTATCGATTCCCCTCTTACCATCCATGCTCAGTTGGGTCATCCTAGTCTTGCCAAGCTACAGCAAATGGTGCCAACCTTTTCTAAGTTATCTACTTTACCTTGTGAGTCGTGTCAACTAGGGAAACACACACGTAGTTCGTTTCCCAATCGAGTGTGTCGTCGAGCTACGTCTCTTTTTGCTTTAGTTCATTCTGATATTTGGGGTCCTAGTCGTATTGCCTCTACTTTTGGGTCAAAATACTTTGTTACTTTCATAGATGATTATTCTCGATGTACTTGGTTATTTTTAATGCAGAATAGATCAGAGTTGTTTTCAATTTTTCAGACTTTTTATAATGAAATCAAAACTCAGTTTGGTGTTCCGATTCGTTTTTTGCGTAGTGACAATGCCCGTGAATTTTTATCTCACAATTTTCAAACTTTTATGGCATCTCATGGCATTCTTCACCAAACATCCTGTGCTTATACCCCTCAACAAAATGGGATTGTTGAACGAAAAAATAGACATCTTATAGAAACAACTCGGACCCTTTTATACCATGGTCATGTTCCCTTTCGTTTTTGGGGCGATGCGGTTCTCACTGCTTGCTATTTGATTAATCGCATGCCCTCTTCTTTCTTGATAACCGGGTCCCCCATTCTGTTTTGTTCCCCACCTACCCCCCTCCACTCTCTTCCGCCTCGTGTCTTGGGTCGACATGTTTTGTCCATAATATCACTCCCGGTCTTGACAAACTGTCTGCCCGCTCCATCAAATGTGTTTTTCTTGGTTACCATCGGTTTCAAAAGGGTTATCGGTGTTTTTCACCCACTCTTAAGCGTTATCTAGTCTCTGCCGATGTCACATTCTTGAGTCTGTTCCTTTCTTTGAGTCTCCGACTGCCTCCTCCACCCATCACTGAGGTCCTTCCTACTTTTCCTCCTCTTGTCCCTGTTGACCCTACTCCATCACCACCTTCTCCTATTGGTGCCCCGGTCCCTACTACTGGCACTCTCCAGGTTTATAGTCATCGGCCACAGCCACCACCACTAACATCACCACCATCCGCGATTGTAGAGATTACTGACGCTCCTTTGGCCTCTCATCCGGCACCACCTCCTTTACCAGCTCCGGCACTGCCTCCTGCGTCCGACCTTCCCATTGCTCTTCGAAAAGGTATTAGATCCACTCGTAACCCTTCTCCTCACTATGTTAATCTCAGTTACCATCGCCTTTCTTTATTGCATTATGCTTGCCTTTCCACTTTGTCTTCTGTGTCTATTCCTAAATCTCTAGGTGAAGCTTTATCTCATCCTAGATGGCGACAAGCAATGATTGATGAAATGTGTGCACTTCAGAGCAGGGGTACTTGGGCACTTGTTCCTCTTCCTCCCAGGAAATCTGTTGTTGGTTCTTTGGTGGATTTATACGGTCAAGGTTGGCCCGATGGCACTCTTGATCGCCTAAAGGCTCGTTTGGTGGCAAAGGGTATACCCGATATTTGGTTTGAATTATGGCGACACTTTCTCCCCGGTGGCGAAGATGGCTTCGTTCGCCTTTTTCGTCTATGGCTGCTATTCGCCATTGGTCCCTTCATCAGCTAGATATCAAGAATGCTTTTCTTCATGGTGATCCGGAAGAAGAAGTCTACATGGAGCAACCTCCGGGGTTTGTTGCTCGGGGGAGTCTTCGGCCTCGTGTGTCGTCTACACAAGTCCCTGTATGGTCTCAAACAATCTCCCCCCGGCTTGGTTTGGTCGATTCAAGATCTTGTTGTGCAGCGATTTGGTATGACTCGTAGTGAGGCCGACCACTGTTTTCTATCGCCATACAGTCTGAGGCTGTATCTATTTGATTGTGTATGTGGACGACATTGTTATCACCGTGGTGATCACCAAGGTATAACTCAGATAAAACAACATCTCTGTCATCACTTTCAGACCAAAGATCTTGGCAAACTTCGTTATTTCTTGGGAATTGAAGTGGCACAATCCAAGGATGGCATAGTAATCTCACAAAGGAAGTATGCTATGGACATTCTTGAGGAAACAGGACTACTAAATGCAAAGCCGGTTGACACCCCTATGGATCCCAATGTTAGACTTTTACCAGATCAGGGGGAGCCTTTTTCAGACCAAGGAAGATATAGACGATTGGTTGGAAAACTTAACTATCTTCTTTGTTACCGTCCGGATATCTCCTTTGCGGTGAGTGTGGTGAGCCAATTTCTAAACTCACCTTGTGAAGGGCATTGGGATGCGATGATTCGTATTCTCGGATATATTAAGGGAGCTCCGGAAAAGGCCTTATCTATGAAGACAAAGGACACACTCGGATTGTAGGGTACTCGAGATCTTTGATTGGGCGGGTTCTCCTATTGATAGGAGATCAACTTCAGTTATTGTGTATCCATTGGGGGTAATCGATTTCTGGAAAAGTAAGAAACAAAATGTGGTTGCAAGATCAAGTGAAGCGGAATATCGAGCCATGGTCTCGATTACTTGCGAGCTCATTTGGTTAAAACGACTTCTTAAAGAACTTCAATTTGGAAACGTTATGCAAATGACTCTTATTTGTGATAATCAAGTCTGCCTTGCATATTGCTTCCAATCCAAGATTTCATGAGAGGACCAAACACATTGAGATAGGGCTGTCACTTTATCGAGAAAAGATTTTGTCCGGAGACATCACCACTAGCTTCGTTAATTCAAATGATCAACTGTAGTAGATGTTTTCACTAAGTCTTTGAGAGGTCCTCGGATAAACTATATTTGTAACAAGCTTGGTACATATGACTTATATGCTCCACTTGAGGGGGGAGTGTTGAAAACGTGTAAATATCTTTTATATATCTTTTATATATCTTTTGTATTTATGTAGTTTCCTTGTATAGGCTAATCAGATCATAACCCTAATCCTTGTATTTATTATCATAGCTCTATATATACAGTTCTCCGTCGTGTAGTTGAAGCATGCGGTTTCATCATATGTCTCTCTTCTCTTTCTCTCTTTTAACATAAAGTAATCCACCGCTACAACCAAAAACTTCAGCTGTCCGGGAGCTTGAGGGAATGGACCCAGGATGTCCATTCCCTATTGATAGAAAGGTCAGGGTATGGATATAGTAGATAGTTCTTCTGGTGGGGTATGATAGTGATCCGAATGCCGTTGGCATTTGTCACATACTGAACATGCGCAAGAAAGTCTGCTTCCATTGTCGGCCAGTAGTAACCCGCCCTAAGTACCTTCAAAGTCAGGGCCTTACCTCCCAAATGATGTCCACAACTTCCTTCATGGACCTCGGCCAAGACATATTCAGCTTCTTTCAGAGCAAGGCATTTAAGGAGAGGTAAGGAAAATTCACGTTGGTAAAGATGTCCGTTATAAATGGTATACTTGACCGCGGTTTTCCTCAACCTGGAAGCTTCCTTCGGGTCAGCGGGGAGACTGTCGGACTATAAATATTCTACCAATGGTGTAATCCAGTTGCGCTCTTGTCTGCCAACCTGAAAAATTGTCATATCGGTAATTGAGGGTTGTGGGATGATCTCTTGGATTACTGAGCGATTATTGCCCGGGCTCTTAGTGCTGGCCAGTTTGGACAAGAGATCGGCCCTAGAGTTTTGCTCTCTTAGGATGTGCTCTAGCTGTGCCGACTGAAAACTCGAGAGAAGTTGTTTTACTTTTGCTAAATATCTATGTAGGAGTGGCTCTTTGGCTTAATAATCACCTCGGATCTGGGAGGTTACGAGTTGGGAGTCGCTACAAAGTTTAAGTTTAGTGGCCCCCAAGTCTCTAGCCATTGTCAGTCTAGTAATGCACTCTTCATATTCAGCCTAATTATTTGAGGTAGGGAAATCGAACATGAGGGAATTTTCTATGGTAACTCCCTTGTGGTTTTCTAATATTACCTCGGCGCTACTTCCTCTTGGGTTCGAGGACCCATCAACAAACACAGTCCATTATGTTTCCTCGGTTCTGTTGGTTTCCGAGGTTAGTTCAGCTAGAAAGTCTGAGAGTGCTTGTGCCTTGATTGCTACTCTGGGTTCATAGGTGATTCCAAACTCAGAGAGTTCAATGGACCAGGCAATCATCCTCCCTGCTAAGTCCGGTTTACTCCGCAAGGCTAATGTCGGCGAAAGGAATACCTCCCAGGGGAAACTAGCCCCTAACTGGGAAGGCCCCTACCGTGTCGTAATCAGCACTGGTAAAGAAGCTTATACTCTAGAAACTTTGACATAGAAGCCAGTAAAAAAAATTTGGAACACAGACAAACTTAGAAAGTACTACGGTTGAGTGCCTTTTTAGGCCTAGTCTCCTAGTTAACTTTGTTTGATCTACCCCAATTGTTAGATCAACCTAATTTGTTATGGAAAGCACATCGTGTGATATTCAATAAAGTAAATATTATGCATTTTTCTACCAGAAGTTTTCAAGAAAATATTACGAAATACCAACCAATGTGTCTTGTGCTAGATAGGTCATGCAATAGAAAAACCCTACCTTTGGGAAAATTCTTGCACCGACTTCATGATACCAACCGAGATATCTTGTGCTAAATAGGCCGTGCAATAGAAAAATCCTACCTTGGAAAATTCTTGCACCAAATTATAAGCACAAAAAGACCCCAGAAAGGATTAGTCTTAAACTAATGTCACGTGGCATTGTAAAATGCCAAACTATTTTGCGCGTTGAATCCAAAACCAAGTTCTCAAGAGAAATCCAGGGTAACATTTTTACAAAAACACAAACCCCATGGAGGGGCTACTAAAAAAAAAATAAACTACACTACAGCGGAGTCTGAATCGCGGGCATCAGCAGAAGGATCCCTAGCAGCCGAACTTGAAGAGGCCACACGATGAGCTACAAGAGATCCTTCTCGAACCACCTTCTCGAAATCTAGCCCATCCAACACCAAGGCAACCTCGGGATTGAAGTGTTGAACTTGGCTAACGGCATTGCGGAATTGATCTTCTTTTATCTTGGTGCACAGGGTTATCAACTTATTAACGTCGGCCTGCAGAGAAGCAATTTTACCCTCACACCACTGGGACTTAGCATGAAAATCATCGCTCTCAGTCTAGAGTGCAGTGATTTGCTTCTGTTGCTCAGTCAGGGTAGCTTTTTTTGCCTTCCCGACATCTTTTAAAGCTACAACTTCAATCTCCAGCTCCCGGATTCGAGACAAGGCCTCATTATTGGCTTTGACGACATCCTCCATGGCTTTGAGAGCTTATCCATAATTTCTTATTCATGTTCTTCGAGGGCTTGTTCTAAGAATAAGCTTCGACAGCAATATAGATTCCTATATTTTGGAAAGCCACCAGAGCTTCCTTTGAGCTATGTCGGGCAAAGTAATCCCCAATCTCTTCATCTAAAATGTAGAAGTCGATAAACTCTCTGGGATTCGCTTCTTCACGAAACAGTTCCATTGGCCCGGAAGTTTCTCCTATTACTTTCCTTTTACCCCGGCCATTAGACTGACCATCCACCGCCGCCCTCTTGCACCCTTAAGGTGATTCGGGAGAGTTATCCACGTTAATAGGCTCCACCACCTTGTAGGGAACCTCGGTCACCGTGGTTGTAAGAGCCGAAGCGAACACCACTGGAGGACCCATCGAGACATTAATATTCCTTGCCCTCAGCGCCTCCAAAATCGCTAAAGAATCGTCATCCTCCATCTCGGCTAAGCTCTCTGCACAACATAAAAATAAGTCGTCATGTGGCATGAAAAAATCAGGCATTTAAATAAACATGCACGACGACCAAGACTACCTAGCATGACCCAAAGCTCATCGTCATCTGGGCTTTCTAATATATCTTTAGGTCAGATCTTGCCGACCTTGTCAATCCACATTTCAAAGAAGTTTACTCATCAGTAAGTTAGTTTATCTCCCTCTCAAATGATCGAGTGGGGATGCTCTACGTCACCGGTTTCCAATAAAGGTTGAATGCTGTCTCCTCACCATTACCCAGCCAGAAAGGACGAGTGCCGCTAGCCGCCATCAACTTGAAGAACATCTCCTTGAAGTCTTTGTAACTCTCCAAGTATGGGTAGAACACAGTCCTCCCCTGCCAAGATCAGACTGAAAGCTAGGACTGCTGTCGAGCGCAGGATCCATGGACTGAATACCATGTGTGGAAATAGAAAAATGCCTCATCAGAGTATCGCAACCCCATCACCCGACATATTTTTTCGAAGGCCATGATGTTCGCCCAACCATTGGGATAGATCTAACTAGGGGCAGCGTGAAGAGTTCGGAGAATAAAAATGTGTAAGTCGTTAAAAGGAAGCCGAAGTCCGAACCTCGTGAAAAATCCTCGTAGAGATACATGAAGTGTTCACCCTCTTCCCGAGTCCAACACACTCGTTCTCTCCCCGGGGACAAAATCATGAATTCATCATCCCTTTCACCCCCTCGGTGAGTTCCAAATACTCCTTCAGCTTGTCCAATTCTGCACCAGACTCATAGCGAGATATCCTATCATAGGCGTCATCAGCAACCCACGTGCAGGGTAATAGCGGACCTCGATGAATCCTAATCGTCTGCTCCTCGGCTTGTCGATCCGGTTCTCGAACTTCAGGAGCTAGGGCAGGCGCTTTAGCTCTTGGCCACCTCCTTCTAGCCATTTGGTTTCTTGGAAGATACACAGAGGCCTAGGGTCAGAACTAATTATGTTTGAAGATCCAAACATGGCAATGGGCGAGCAGAGAAAACTGAACACCCACGCGTTGGCCTCTGTACCCACCGAGGCTAAAGCCTCAGAGGGACACCCCCGCCGCACACAGTGCGATGGAGGAGGTGCTCCATTAGGTGTTGCCACTGAAAAAAGGGAAAACAATGTTCCCATTTGTTTGCTGAAAAAAGAATGAAATACACTCCGCAAAAAGAAGTATGCAACCCATTCAATAATCGGTAACTGAGTTAGAGAGGAATACTTTGCAGAAAAATTGAAAACAGGAGAAATCAAGCTTGTAAATCTTCAAAAAGCTAGAACACCTTTCTCCGTTGTTAAGCTAGTTGGAAATCCCTTCAGACCACTAGTTCAGAGAAGGAGTAACGAAGGAATAGCGAAATGCAAAAAGGGAAATGGTAAAACCATATTTATAGAGGCTACAGCTAGGGGGTATTTCTGTCTAACCAGTATGGATTTGAAAAGATATTCATTATGGCGCGCAAAGTACTATGCACGTCCCCTCAACCGTAGCAAGCCACGTGGCCCACGTCACTGTCATTGCAGCAGACCGAGACAACCCTAGTATCTACAACATTCACAAAACTTTACAGACCCCGGCATATTATCTACTCCAGAGAATTCCTTCACAGTATAAAGACCCCGGTCAGACTACTTAAACTTTGCACTTCGTCGGTCTCGACTAAGTACAGAGTTGGGGGCAATGTACTATACAGGACGAGCTTTGGACTCCCCGACACAATATAAATTCTACGGATTAAAAAGATGGATGATTCAAGAAAAATAATATTTTATTTATGTTTCATTCCATATATCGTCATACATCAATACAAGGAGAAGAAAAACATGGGATACGAAAAGGTTAAACAGCACTATCGAGCCCAAAAGCCAACTCCCTACTTGTATGCTTCATATCCAAATTTTCTAGAGCTCACGTCAGTCTCTTCCCTGTTGAGGCTTCTTGAAAAAGTGGATAGGCTTCAAAAAATCAAAGATGACTGGAACAAAACACTGCTGCCGGATCAGGGAAATTCAGCCACACCACTCTTCGGTGTCATTCACAAGGATAAGAAAAGACCGGGGTGCGTTCTCTTCGGCTGGACGGGGCATGGGTTATTCATGAAAAAGTTTATTCCACTAGAACTCGACCAGTTTCATGATCTTTCCAAGTCGCTTGAAAGTAGCCACCTCAGTAGTCCCCCCTGCTTATTTAAAAGGAAGACCAAAAGAGGCTCTATTTCTCTAATTGCCTCCATCTAACATGACAGGAATTACAGAGCTCCCCAGCGACAAAGCATAAATCAGACACACCCTCGTACGTTGGGAAAGCAAAGTTCCTGCCGTTAATACGCTGGGAAAGAAAAGTTCCTAATGAAAAAAGATTGTTGGCAAGAAAAGAAGTATCTTCAAAAGTTTTGGGAGGAGTAGAAAAATGGTGGCCTTTGCAAAGGGCAAAGCTCTAGCTCTCTTTGAGCATGAGCACAGGCATAAGAGAAACAACAAAATCATTCTAGAAAATAGAAGGGAAAATTAAAAGAAGGAATGACTGTATCAGACGCAAACTTTTCATATTTATAGAATGAGAAGCTTTGACTAGTCCCACGAATCAAATCAGCCGCACTTAATGCTCTCCCTTTCCCATTGGTTACGAGAGCAATGAGTGTTTAGGAAACATTGAAACTGATCCTCTTTAAAGGATCTTTATCTCCCAATAAATTCAGAATAACAGTTTTCAAAGATAGAACTCGGATCTGTACCAAGTTTCCAGAAATACCCCTTGAGGTATTTCTATGCAATGGATATCGGCCTTAGTATGAGACATCGCAAAACCTGACTTTAAAGTCAGGGCATAATCCACTAAGCTTTATAAAGCTAATACCTTAATACTTAGCTATCCTATCAAAGCACCAAACTGGGGGCAACTGTTCTGGACCGTGGACTGGGATCCCATCCAGAAGGATCAACCCAACGCACGCTCCACCGGACTCCTCCATTAATACCCCAGAAAGGTTTGTAAGACCCCGGACTACGACATGGGGCCATATGATGAGGATCACTAAACCAGCACAGACTTTTGTAACTGTCAATTAGGATCTTACGAAATTAAAGGCTCTGTAACCTCTCCTCGTAATTAATAACCATAACGTCCACATTCCAATAATACCTGCACTTAATATCATGATTCCAATCATGCTCCATAAAGACCAGGATGAATCAACCTAATAAGGTAACTGTGATCTAAACACAAAAACCTAACTGGTGCAAATGACCTAACTTGAGCGTTGAAGTCTTTTTGCAGGTACCACCCCCACTGGATCACCACGCTTGAGTGCGGCTACGCAAGGAGGAAACCACCACGTCATACCTCTTACAGGTATCCCTCTGAATCCATTTTAGAACATTCTTCCATTTTGAAAAACTTGATGAGAAATATGACAATCTGGGTTTATGTTGCAGAAAAAAAACTTGGGCTTCTTTTGTTTTGAAACATTAAACTATTAAAGAGTTATCAAATTATGGTTGTCTGCATATCATATCATTCCTAATCATATTCTTCAATCTTCTCTTACTGGATCCAATAACCAACCTGTGCATGCAAGAATGTAGAGAAAATTGCTTTTGAATCAAAATTTGGTATTAATCGAAAAAAGAAAAACATGCATTTTGGTTGGTATAAATAATTCCAGTGTTGTTTGGATCATTGGAAATCTTGGGGTGGGATTGGGATGATGAAGCTACATTTGGATCTAAAGGGCGAGGTGAGAGAGTTTAGATCTGTTAGCCATGACAACCATTACCCAAGAGGGAGAGTGAATTGGGTAATTACAAATTTTAATACAACTTTGACAAATTATACATTTTGAATAACTCAATTAATAAATGCAGCGGAATAAGTCTAATAAATGTACAACTATTGAGGACTACTCAAATACAATATAGGATATATGATGAGATAAGTGAATAAGCTAGATATCAAGTTGTAACAATCAAAACTTTAAGATATGCAATAGATAAATATATTTCACTAAATACTGAATTTAAAGAGTGTAGGGAAGAGAGAATCAAACTCAAGAATTTATCCTGGTTCAACCACCAACCACTTGTGGCCTACATCCAGTCCCCAAGCTTAACTTGAGATTTTCTTCACTATCTCCTAGACTTCACAGGTGCTAGGAAAACCTTTGTACATACAAGAGTACTCCTCACACTTTGGGATACTTCACCCTTGTGCTAGAGCCTCCAATTCTTCAAGCTTCACAGGTGCTTGATGACCTTTACAATTAAGAGCACTCACAACACCTTTGGGATACCTCACCCTTTGTGTTTGAGTCTCACTACAAGGGATACCTCACCCTTTTCTCTCTTGAGGGATACCTCACCCTCTTACAATGATTTTAAGGTGAATAGAAAAAATAGAAACTCTCACAAGAGTAGATATACAACTTGAAGAACAAAGTATGAATGATAGAAAACTCTCTCAAGGGTGTATAATACAAGTTGAAACTCAATGGGTATAAAGGATTCATACTTTAAAGCTCAAAATATAATTTTGATGATTCAAGGATCAATTCTAGTGTTCAAGAGGTGTATAAGCTTCATACAACACTTATATATAGAGCCCAAGTGATAAAATAGTCATTGGTAGTGTTTTATAATGATTTTCTATGAAAACTAGCAGTTTATAGCCGTTAGAAACGTTCCTGGGCACTTGGTAATTGATTACAAGCTTCATGTAATCGATTACAAGCTTTCTGGGCACTTTGTAATTGATTACACACTTTATGTAATCGATTACACGGCTTCTGTCAACGTTGTAATCGATTACATGACTTGTGTAATCGATTACACCATTTCTGATTTTCAAAACCAACTTTAAAAGGTCATAACTTCTTCATTTCTTATCCAATTAAAGCAAATGACCACTCATTAGAAAGATATTTGAGTCTATTTTCATATGAAAGAAGTTTCAGAACAAAACTCAAAGTATTTTGAAAGATATGATCAAAATAGTAGCCAAAGGTCAGACTTTCAAAACTCAAACTTTAATTGGTCATAACTTTTTTGTTTCTTATCCGTTTAAAGCAAAGCAAATGACCAGTCATTGGAAAAATCTTTGAGTCTATTTTCAAATGAGACAAGTTTCAAAATAAAACTCAAAGTATTTTGAAAGTTATGATCAAAAGAGTAACTATATGTCAGTTTTCCAAAACACAAACTTGACTATTTTTCATAGATTTGAAATACCACCAAGACTAACTTTCCAAAAACATTTTGTTGGGCATTTAAGCATTTTAGAAACACTTGTAAAGATGTTTAAACCTTATTTGAGTTTAGTGTGATTCTTTTTTACTTTTACACAAGATCTAAGTCCTATAAACTATTCTTGAAGAACATTGGGACTTGATCTTTTGCTACCATCAATTCTTGATGTAATCCAAGCTTCCAAAGAAAATATTCTCTTCAAAACTTATAAAAGCTTGGAACATCTTTTCATTCTTATCCTTCTTGAGTTGAGCATAGTTGTGATTTTTTGCTTTCTAGTTGCAATGCTCACTCTTGGTACTTGGACTATCCTATAAAGTATTGCTTACTTAAAACAAGCATAGTTAGTCCAAATTCATAACTTAATATCTTAATATGCATGATTCATAAATGTATAAATCTAGTTAGTCTAACATGCATATAAGAATGTTACATATATCTCATTGCATACATAATCATGCATGATCCAATATATCCAATTAAGCACATCTATGTAACATGATCAACATTCTTTTGTGATGCATTTGTCATTTTATTAAGCATAACTATAAAGCATAAGCATCATTCTTTTTGTCTTGTATTTGTCATCATCAAAACTTAACATATTAAATCATTGGGACAAACCTATTTTCACAATCTCCCCCTTTTTGATGATGACAAATCACTAAAGAAAAATTTGTTGAGCAATATAGAAGAATAGATATTCATGTAAGCATATCAAGCAATAAGCACAAGAACATATTTTTCTTTCCAATTTTCACTCCCCCTATTTGACATCAACAAAAAGACTTGAGAAGGAAATATAATATTTTCTCCCCTATAGATAAAACTCATGTTGTCAAGAAGGATAGGATCTTCTCAATGAAAGAATCAAAAGATATGAAGTTTAAGAAAGTTTACTTTCTTTCATTGATAAAGAGAAAGACAATAGGAAATGATCTTAGTTGACATGTTGATAGTATTAACAATAAAATATTTCATGTCAGACAATGATGTAAGCTAAGAGATATAAGTAATAATTTAAGAACTAGGCTCCCCCTCAAAATATGCATATTATCAAAATATCAAATATAATGGTTTAACATAGTTATGCATATGTTCTTAGTCAATAAGGATATGGAATAATGATATGTAAGATAAGTTCCCCCTTATTGAAGCACAAGATAGATAAAGGAAAATATGCATGTCAAGACCATATAAGCACATTACCATAAAGAAAAGCAAGGCATAGATAGATATTCTTAATCCCTCAAATAAAATCATTTTAAAAACTTCTTCCCCTTTCAAAAAGAATTTTATAATAACACATTACATTTCCAAAAGTATTTTAGAAGGGTAGAAGGGTTTTATATTGAAACCACATATTCCTTGAGAGTAATCAAATCCAAGTCAAAGGGACATTTGAAAGTACATCTCCTCTCTTTCTCATTAAACAAGAGTCTTGAGAAGATAAAATATTTTTTTAAGAACAAGACTTATCTTTTGAAGTATCAAGATAAGCTCTATAGAACATTTCAAAAGATTTATTTAGAAACTTTCTTAAATACTCTCTCAAGATTTAATAAACATTTCAAAACAATGAAGAGAGTACTACATTTATATCACAAATCGAATGATTTCCAATTTTTTAAGACAATTAGGAGGTGATAATACTTTCAAGGTCTTAAGACAAGTTTAAAGGATTCTCAAGGATATGGAACTTGAAAATCTTCTTTCAAATATAAAAGAGATTTTGCTTCTTTTTTAAAAAAAATTTTTAATCAAACCAAAAATTCTTTTCAAAACAAGAGTATGATTCTCATAAGAGTTATATCACTAAAACCATAGATCAAGAGAATCATAAATATCAAACATTCACCTTTATGAAATATGCTATAGGGATCAAAGAATGTATAGAACTAATATCAACCATATATGCAATGACAAAATTAGCAAGTTAATATCCAATTAAGCACTTTATCAATGCTAAGCATACTTCTCATGTAAGGAAAACATCTAATTTTTTAAGATCAATTTATCAACAAGTATCATATAATTCATAGCATATAGAATACAACAATAGTTTAGGGATAGAGATACTTATTAGGTTAGATAGAAAGTGATGCTCCTTTAGAATGTTCTTCATTTATAGGTCCTTTGAGTTTGTACTTTCTTCCATTGAGTATTTCATTCCATTGCACTTGAAGAAAGTCTCCTCATGTCCCTTTTCATTCAACTCTTCTCATTTATCCATATATGCTTGACACTTTAATATTCGATGGCTATACTTGAAGCACATAGAGACACTTGCAAAGCTAACTTTAAAAATTCTTTAAAACATAGGTTAGCATCAAATATCATTGAATCTCATTTACAAGCATAATTTAGATTGATATATAATATAAAACATGTATCACATTATTAATCATGCAATGTTAGTTCTAACAAGAATGCATGAAGCACATATGTACTTAAATCCACAAATATGATTTAAGCATTTTAAGGCATGATGTAAGTTTATCAAGAAATACATGATTAACATCAAAACTTATATAAGCATTTTGGAACAAACAATGATCATGTTAGGCATGTAATATCAAGTAAGGAATTTTAGTACTCACACATGCCAAGAACAAAAAGTCTCTTATTGTAATGAAAGAATTAAAAAAATATGGAACTATAACTTTCAAAACCAATTATGACTCATTTCAAGATATACTTCAATATAAGAATAATTGAAGTTCAAAGACAAGTTCAAGGCACAAAAATGAATCATTTACTTCTTGTTTTCAAGATATGAACATATTAAGCAATTTTAAATAAGAAGACATATAACATTTTACTTTCTAATCTCCAAGTGAGTATATAAGACGATTAAGCATCAAAGAGAAAGGATTAGAACTACTTATGAGCATGTGTATTTCCATATGTAAACAAGGAGAATTGGTCACAAGCTCAAGAATAAAGGTATTACTCTAAAGCATATTTTTCCAAATAAGGTGTGTACTTATCTAACATGTTAATACATGTAAAGATACTTTTAAGACACAATGCTAGAACAATTTAAAACATGTTAAGGCATAAAATAACTTTCTACTTATCCAAATATCACATGATATTCTATTTAAAGCATAAATAAGGATAAGAGATTAATATCACCAAAAGTATACTTTTTGAGTTTTTGTAGGTGATTCCAACTTCCATACCTCAAGGCTCCTTGAGATTGTTGTGGTTCTCCATGCCATTCTTTTTATGTTTTCATCACTCTTTGAACCATTTCAAATTTTCGAATCTCAAGTAGCATAGTTTCACTTCACTTCAATGCATGCTTGAGTTAATAATCACCCTACAATACAATTCATAGTACTTTCTTTGGTATCCACTAATTTTGAATCCATAGGAGTTAGTCATTGATTATTAATCCATTATG
Source organism: Ormosia semicastrata (assembly GCA_029884595.1). Lineage (NCBI taxonomy): Eukaryota > Viridiplantae > Streptophyta > Magnoliopsida > Fabales > Fabaceae > Ormosia > Ormosia semicastrata. The sequence continues at coordinate 5,308,181 of JAQQTO010000022.1, read as the reverse complement.
CTCTTATAAATATTAATTTTTCATAGTATGTAAATTGAGTAAAATAAATTAAATAATCAATTTTCATTAAGCACATAGCTAATAGCATGCTAGCTTTTATAATATATAGATAATTCAAAACATAGCAAGCATACCTAGGCATTGTACAACCTCATGTACCAAGATATATAACAAATTAATGAGCTATAGTACAATAAGAATAAACATAATCATATGTTAAACAAAATATTTAGATTTTACCAAGAGCACATGATTCTATTAATCACTTAATACCTACAAGGAATATACCTCAAATTTATTGACTTTACAAATGAATGTTCATGAGAGGTAAAAACTTTTGATACCTTGGCCTTGTTGATTAAGGAAACTCTTTTCTTTATCCATTGCTTCTCTTTTGGCGTTTTGAACTTTGTAAGTTCCACATTTTGTACTTGAGAAGCTTTGGTTGGAGTCATATTCCTTCTTTGATCAAAACTTCTACCATTGGGCTTTGGAAGCATTTCCCTTGATGATTCATTCTTCACTTGACCAATTTGTCCATCCTTTTGAGAAGTTTTATGCATAATTGAAATGCTAGGAGGACATTTTGGTACCCACTTCATCTTGGGTCCTTGAATGTTAGTACTAGGACATTTAAGGTCTTTAGGAACCCATACCATATTATTTCTCATATAAGAATTTCTTCTATAATTGCACAAATGAGAAATATGTCCTAGATGACCACAAAAATTACAAACAAGTGAATTCAATGATGGCTTAGTCCTTTGAGGATCATTTTTGAAAAACTTGAGCTTTTGGTTGTTATTACATTCTAAACTATTTTTGTCATAAGCCTTGCTTGAATTTCATGTGGAATAACATTAATTTTATTCTCATTAACAAGCATAGAATGTAAGCAATTAAAATTATTAGCCTTGGCAAATTTAAAAGATAAGTTCTCAACTTGATTTTCTAAATCAATGCATTTTTCACAAGAAGTTGAGGTTTCACATTTCAAAGGCATTTTCTCATCAAGAAAAGCATATTCATTTTTCAAGTTTTCAATTTCATTTTCAATGGAGGAAATACTTTCCAAACAAGATAAGTTTTTCATTTCTAAGTTTAACAAACCATCATACAATTCATTATATGCACATTGTAGCTCATCATAGGAAGGACTATAATATGGTTTAACATTTTTTACCTCAGAGTCCTTTTTAAGGGAATTACCATTTTCCTCATTGTTGTCCATCAAGCATTCAAGAACATCTTCTTTCTCAATTTTGTTTTGCTTGGCCTCTTCTTGCTCTCTATATACAACTTTATGCAAAGGATCATCATTAGCAAGATAGATAACATCAAGAACATCTCATATATCTTTAGCACTAGAACAATTCTTAATTCTAGCATAAGCATCATTATTTAAACCACTTCTCAATATTTGCATTACTCTAATGTTTAATGAAAAGCATTTCTTATCATAGTCATTCCAAGTTTGTTTTGATTTACATATAAATTTATCAAGCATAATATCCCACAAATCAAGATCAATAGATTGCATATAAATTTTTATTCTAACTTTTCAATAAACGAAATTCACACCATCAAAGAATGATGGTTTATTAATTTCAAAACAATTCATTTTGAAAAGCATTCAGTGGTTGCCAAACAAACAAGGATCTTTAATTCCAAGCGGTTAAGCTTTTACCAGAGCACGAAGCTCTGATACCACTTGTGAGCCATGACAACCATTACCCAAGAGGGGGGGTGAATTGGGTAATTATAAATTTTAATACAACTTTGACAAATTATACATTTTGAATCACTCAATTAATAAATACAGCGGAATAAGTCTAATAAATGCACAACTATTGAGGATTACTCAAATACAACTTGGGATATATGATGAACTAAGTGAATAAGCTAGATATCAAGTTGTAACAATCAAAACATTAAGATATGTAATAGATAAATATATTTCACCAAATACTGAATTTAAAGAGTGTAGGAAAGAGAGAATCAAACTCAAGAATTTATCCTGGTTCAGCCACCAACCACTTGTGGCCTACATCTAGTCCCCAAGCTTAACTTGAGATTTTCTTCACTATCTCCTAGACTTCACGGGTGCTAGGAAAATCTTTGTACATACAAGATTACTCCTCACACCTTGGGATACCTCACCCTTGTGTTAGAGCCTCCAATTCTTCAAGCTTCACAGGTGCTTGATGACCTTTACAATCAAGAGCACTCACAACACTTTTGGGATACCTCACCCTTTGTGTTTGAGTCTCACTACAAGGGATACCTCACCCTTTTCTCTCTTGAGGGATACCTCACCCTTTTACAATGATTTTAAGGTGAATAGAAAGAATAGAAACTCTCACAAGAGTAGATATACAACTTGAAGAACAAAGTATGAATGATAGAAAACTCTCTCAAGAGTGGATAATACAAGTTGAAGCTCAATGGATATAAAGGATTCACACTTTAAAGCTCAAAATATAACTTTTGATGATTCAAGGATCAATTCTAGTGTTCAAGAGGTGTATAAGCTTCATACAACACTTATATATAGAGCCCAAGTGATAAAATAGTCATTGGTAGTGTTTTATAATGATTTTCTATGAAAACTAGCCGTTTATAGCCGTTAGAAACGTTCCTGGGCACTTGGTAATTGATTACAAGCTTCATGTAATCGATTACAAGCTTTCTGGGCACTTTGTAATCGATTACACACTTTATGTAATCGATTACACGGCTTCTGTCAACGTTGTAATCGATTACATGACTTGTGTAATCAATTACACCATTTCTAGTTTTCAAAACTGACTTTAAAAGGTCATAACTTCTTCCTTTCTTATCCAATTAAAGCAAATGACCACTCATTAGAAAGATCTTTGAGTCTATTTTCATATGAAAGAAGTTTCAAAACAAAACTCAAAGTATTTTTAAAGATATGATTAAAATAGTAACCAAAGGTCAGATTTTCAAAACTCAAACTTTAATTGGTCATAACTTTTTCGTTTCTTATCCGTTTAAAGCAAATGACCAGTTATTGGAAAGATATTTGAGTCTATTTTCAAATGAGATAAGTTTCAAAGTAAAACTCAAACTATTTTGAAAGTTATAATCAAAAGAGTAACTATATATCAGTTTTGCAAAACACAAACTTGACTATTTTTCATAGATTTGAAATACCACCAAGACTAGCTTTCCAAAAACATTTTGTTGGGCATTTAAGCATTTTAGAAACACTTGTAAAGATGTTTAAACCTTATTTGAGATTAGTGTGATTCTTTTTTTACTTTTACACAAGATCTAAGTCCTATAAGCTATTCTTGAAGAACATTGGGACTTGATCTTTTGCTACCATCAATTCTTGATGTAATCCAAGCTTCCAAAGAAAATATTCTCTTCAAAACTTGCAAAAGCTTGGAACATCTTTTCATTTTCATCCTTCTTGAGTTGAGCATAATTGTGATCTTTTGCTTTCTAGTTGCAATGCTCACTCTTGGTACTTGGACTATCCTATAAAGTATTGCTCACTTAAAACAAGCATTGTTAGTCCAAATTCATAACTTAATATCTTAATATGCATGATTCATAAATGTATAACTCTAATTAGTCTAACATGCATATAAGAATGTTATATATATCTCATTGCACACATAATCATGCATGATCAAATATATCTCATTAAGCACATCTATGTAATATAATCAACATTCTTTTGTGATGCATTTGTCATTTATTAAGCACAACTATAAAGTATAAGCATCATTCTTTTTGTCTTATATTTGTCATCATCAAAACTTAACATATTAAATCATTGGGGCAAACCTATTTCCACAAGATCCAACTCGCAATGAAGGTGAGACAGTTGGATCATTGTTCTAGGACTTTTCTTCTTCGGGTTTCTTTACTATTTGCTGCCATCACCGCCTGTAGTGGGTTCTATATTTTCCAACCACTTTATGCGAATTTTAATAACGAAAAACATTTTAACATGTCTCTTAAAGTATAAACAATAACAAGATCCATGTAAAAATTTGAAAAAAAAACAGAGAAAGGAATAGAAGGATTTTTCTTGAACTAGCATTTATATTGCCATTGCTAATAGATGTGAAGAAGAGCAAAGAATCAGGGACAAGAGAATGGGGAGGGACTTTTTTGCAAACATTTTCTTTTATTTGCTAGGACTTATTTGTAAGTTTAGAGAATTACATCTTCAACAAGTTGCAAGCATTAAATGTTAGCCATTGATCTATTTTTCACATATCATTTATGGCTCCTATCATGTGGTGTACCGATACACCCTTGACTAAAAGGTTCACAATGAAACCCACTAATTTCAAAATACCAATAGAGATAAAGGGAGCAAGAGAGAACGAACACATAACAAAAGATCAGGGAAGAGTATGAGGGAAACGAAAGGAAGGTGAAGCCTATCTCCATCACTAGTACATCTGAAAAATCAAAGCAAGAACACTTATACGTATATATCCATATGATCTAGGAATTTCCTTTTGGATCTAACTTTCTTTTCTTTATCATTCTCAGTGTGGTTGTTGTTTTTATTGTAGATCATGAGAGGATACGTGTGAATGTGCAACCAATTTCTATGTTATTTTGTTTTCATTGTTTGTGTCAATATCGCAATACCAAGGTCACGCAATTTTGTAATCTTCAGTCTTATGCTTTAAGATCAGAAATGGAGGATTTAGAATCTACTAAATTTAATGGTCTTAATCAAGGGAGTTTGACCTTGCTTACATGTATCTAAAGATGAATATGGCCTATTGTTTTTGTTGAGTATATATACAGATAATGTGATATTTATTTCTCTTTAGAAAGGTCTAGATTGACCAATCATAGAAAGTCTAAAAGAATAACAATTAAAATGATATGAATAAGAATGATGTGATGTTAAGTGGCTCAGCTTTGATATTCTTATCCATTTTTTCTCATATTATTTTTTACATTTCTCCCAATACCATTTATTATACATTTTTTTATTACTTTCTCTCACTAAATCACACATCCTTAAAAAGTGTATGAACAGTACTATGATTAACTTTTTCCTAAGTGGTTAGTTTAATGCAGTGTTGTTTGGGTCGGACCAGACTAGACTGGCTGGCCAAATCGGGAACCTGCGCCTTTTTTGGTTTTGTTTTGCTAATATAACAGTTTAAATGGTCTGATCGGATTAAATCGGTCAGGACTGGGGTTGGATCAAAAAATCGCTCAATTTTTAGTAAACCATGGTTAACAAAAAACTTCCATCTTCCAAATCTAGATGTCATTGCCTACCTGAGAAACTGAGTGCCCACATCGTCGATGACGGCCGTCATCCATCACCTAGTCGGCCAGCTGTTCGTGCTCCCAATGACAAGTAAGATTTCTTCCCACGCAGATAGAGAAAGTATGAGACTGAGAGAGAGAATGTAAGGAAAAAGAGAAAAGAAAAAAAATAACAAGGATATGGAATGGGTTTGAACACAGAGAAAGAGAGAGAAGAGAGAATGATGAGATAAAGATAGGAAGGGAAACCACACAAGTACACGTGAGAGAAAGAATAAGGGAAAGAGAAAAAAAGTAAGATGAGAAAAGTCAATCAAGATCTTAAATTTAATTTGAGGGACATTATATTTTTTAGGCGATTGAGGGATAAGATTTTAATATTAAATAATCAAATTAAATATTATATATATAATATAATAATGTATCTAAATAAAAATAAATTAGATTATATAAAGATAAATAAATTTTTTGAATATGATATTATTTATCAATATTATTATATTTTTAAAATATAAAATAATATTTTATTATAAAAAAGTATATTTAATATAATTATGACATCATCCAATTCAACCATCCAATCTAACTAATTGAACTTAAACAAAAAAAAAATCGATTCACTATCCAATTCGACTTTAACAACATTGGTTTAATGCTTTATATTCCTTCGAAATTAAGTGCCATTATATTCTTAAAATTGCAACTTGCTTGTGGAGGGAGTGTCTATTATAACTCCTTTGTGTCTATTACCACTCTTATTCTATTAACTTCTTATTAAATAAACTTTGATTTGTCTTGATCCGGTGGTTTAAATTAGCTCATTATATTCTTAAAATTGATTTGTCCATTATATTCTTAAAATTGCAACTTGCTTGTAGAGGGAGTCTATTGTCATTCCTTTGTGTCTATTGTCACTTCTTTGTGTCTATTACCACTCTTATTCTATTAATTTCTTATCAAATAAAATTTGATTTGTCTTGATTTAATGGTTTAAATTAGCTCATTTAATTAAAAATTAATGGAATAGGAGTGATAATAGACATAAAGAAGTGACAATAGACACTCCTATGGATGAATCCTTAATAATGAATCTTGGCGTATAGATAAATTGAGAACAAAAATTCGATACATGGAAACCAAACTCAATGATGTGAATTGAAATTTAAGGTTTTACATTTATTGTTAATTATGGAATAAGATCCAATGATGGAATAATCAAAGTATAGTTGTGGTGATGGTTACGCTTTGACTTTCTAGAAGTAAGGAGTTCTTCTTTAGTTAGGCTAAGTAAGCTAGTGGGCTTTAGAATGTCTTCAATAAAAAAATATTTTTTCATACATCAAAATTTAAATACCACATCTAAATAAATAAAAAAATCTCAAAACTTGGCCAATAATGGAATAATTGGGAGATGATCGGGGTGTCGATCATTTAAGTTCTTCCCTATACTCTTGAGGCCTATCACCATTGGATCTCGCCAAGTGAGCTGGCTAGATCTAATTTCCCAATAGAAAATCCTTTTTTAAAAAATAAAAATGGATGGGAACAAATTCTTGTTTCCCCAATTTCGTGATTATGGTAATTCAAATTTCATTTTATCTTTTTGAAAGCCTTTTCAAAATCATTTCAAAAATCATATTTTGTCTTAATATTTTATTTACAAAACTTTGGCCTATTGTTTTACAATAATATATTCTTGATAATTAGTTTTAATTCATCATTTTCATATAATATATTGTGGTACTTAAATTTGTTCCATAGAATAATGGCTACTTAGCCATCCATTCTCTGTCATAGCAATTTATCATTCTTGATAATATGGTCGACAAAATGAAACATATAAAAAAATAAAAAAATAAAAGTAAAATATTTGTGCAAATAAAGGATCAATTTAATTAATTTTAAGGATAACACTAAACCGTTTTAGAATGGACGACGTAAGGTGCTAATACCTTCCCCACTCGTAACTAACCTTCGAACTTAAACTTTGAAACACAGACCACCTCTTAGGAATCTAATTGAACCATTCCATTTTTAATGGATAAATCGATTGGTGGTGATTCATTCCATTCTTGCATTCATTGACAAGAATTTGCCACTCCGTATTGCGCTGTGCCAAGAGGGACATTGTGACATAAAGATTGACTTGACTTCGGCGATTAGGTTACTCAAGGGCAAGTGTCACTCAAAGGTGAAAGGTGGAGAAGGACGTGTGTCCAATCCTTATATGATGAGAGAGGAAGAAAAAAGTTTTCTTGGAACTATCGAGGATCTATAGCGAGCTTGAAGTCATTAACAGGGAGGGGACTCAGCTAGGGAAGAAGTAAAGGGAAGTTCAAATAGAGGTGTCAATTTGGGTTGATCCACCCTATTCGAACTAGCCTATTGTGGGTCACACTAAATTTGGGCCAAGCTAGCATTTTGTCAGCCTAGCCTAATCCTTTTGTGAGTTGCGAGTTAACTGAGCTAACCCTCGATCATTTTTAAAAAAAAAATCATAAGTACATGAACTATTACATATATATTTTGAAAAGTCCTTAAAATTCATATATAGTTAGTTAGACTTTCCCACAAACTGGATGGGTGAAGTGTAATGTAGATGGTGTAGTTAAAGCTGGAGGACTTGACGCTGGTTGTGATGATGGCTTTTGTGCCTGTTCTAGTGCTTGGGTCCTCTAGTTTGAGAGATATCTTGATTCTTCTGGCCTTCTTGTAGCTGAGTTATGGGCCATCTGGACTGTTTTGAACTTGGCTTAGAAACATAGGTTTAAATCTAATTGGTTGGAATCTGACTTAGCTATTTTAGTGAGCTTAGTCATTAAGGCAGTTTCGATGTTACACACTCTTGCTGGGATTATTTCTCAGGTGAGAGAGTTGTCGCAAAAATAGTGATAGGTGAAGATTTCATATAAGCTTAGAGAAAGGAATTGAGCAGCTGACTTCATGGTTAGCTTCTCCTTGTTGTTGGGTTTGGGTCTGCATGTGTTTGACAGACCACCTTCAGGATGTGGCAGGATTATGCTAGATGATCTTGCTAGGGTTTCATTGTTGAGAAGTGTTTCTGTTTAAGGGCTTTTGCCCCTCCTACTTACCAAAGAAAAAAAAAACATTTAAGATTTTGTAACTCACAATTTTGTAAGATTATTTCATAAGATTGCTGTGATTTACGTCTATAGGTGCGTAAATTTACATAAACTAGTTAGTTTTTCAATTATTATGTGTCACCATGTATCACTTTTTTATCAACTAGAACATCATACTATAAAAAATACAAGCCATGAGTCTACATAAAATGTTAAAACCCATGATAGATCTATATAGTATTCAAAACTGCTTCGTTCCATATAAGCATATACTTATAAATGTTGGCTTTATTTGATCAATGTTTCTCTTAGGATTTGATGAACTTAACATCCTATCCCATGATGCCTATAATAGGTACAACCCCTTTCTGAGAAACTTTTAGGAAATAAAGTTGCACTTTTGCCTTTTGATCTAGTGGCAAGCACTTGATCTAACAACAATTTCACAAACTAAACAACATATAAGCTAGAATTTGCATACAAATAAAAAAGTTAGATTAGGTACCAAAAAGGAGCCTAAAAAATATATAAGATGAGTATAGGACTTGGGCTATCAGATTGAGTTAGGTTGGCCTGGCCAATTTAGGCTTGCCTGCTTTGGGTTGAGTCAAGCTAGGTTAAAATTAGTATGGACTAGTATTTTGCTAACCTAATCCATCCATTTTTTTGGGCTATTTTGGCTGACCCATCAAGTTTAGGAATGTTAATGAAACGAGGCAGGGGTAGGTAAAGCTTCTCCATCATCGTCCTTATCCTCATTGCAAGTATGCGTTTCTAATTCCTACAGGAGGCGAATATTCAAGAGTATGTGTGGGTATCTAATAACTCATTGTGAAATCTTAATAATCACAAAAGGAAAATATTAATGAAAAAGCTGTGTTATATGGTACGAATGGTTTTTCAAAAAAACATTACGAACCACTATGGTTGTTTTTCAATCAGCAGATTTTAATTAAAAGAAAAAAGTTAAGTAATCTTAACATAAATCAGCCACGTCATTCATGAATAGCTTCATTTGTAATAATTAGCATTTGTCTTAATGAAATAAACTTTAACATCGCATACCATAACTTTGTCCAACAATTTAAAATACTTACAAAATTAAAAGAATATCACAAATAACATACCTAGTTCAATTTAATCCACATAAATAATTATTTTAGGAATTATATTTTTTTCAATAATTTTTATATTTACGGGCTCATTCACTAAAAAAAGTTGTCATAAAATAATAAGAAAATAAAAAAATTCATCTCATATTAAAGTAAAAAAGAAAAAAATCATAATATATAGAATATTAAATGAGAAAAAATATTTTGTAGGGTACCCGCAAGGTAGGTGTTATGATCCTCATCCAACCCTCATTTATTGAATAGGAACCCTGCTCGCCCTATTAGGTAATCCTCACAAATTCCAATGAACACAATGATTTTTGCCATCCCTAATCAAGATCGGCCTATTTTAGCACCTCTAAGTCCAAAGGTTTGCTTAGAGGATGTAAAAGCTAACAAGGACTCTTTGGAGCTAGAATTGATCAAATAGGGTTTAGGAACAAGCTATGTGTAATCCCAGCTTTTGAAGCTTCATTTAGAGATGTCTCCCAAGTGATGAAGGATGGTCAAATTGGCGAGCATCAAATTATTGGTTTTGGAAAAGCACATGCCTATAATGGCCATCATGCTTAAAGACTTAAGTAGTTGTCAATTGAGCTATGCCTTTTATACAAGTTTAATATGGCCATCTTTCTTACAATAACACAAGTTGAGTTTAACTATGACAAGATCAAAAACCCATTGTAGCAATCATCCACTTTTAATGTGAGCAAGTGACATATAATAGCTATAAGTAAATTCAAGGATTTTGATAATCTAAAGCGAGGAGAACATTTTAGAGAGTAAAATGCAAATTTGATAATAGTTGATGAGAAAATCTAATGCAGAATATAATGAGATTATTTATAATTTTGATAATTTAGAATTTTATCTTTTTATATTTTTAGGGATTTTCTTCCTTATTTTTAGGGATTTTGTCTTTTAGGGATATTTATTTTTAGGAAAATATTATCTTATTAGGATTTTGAATTTAATTAGGATTTGATTACATTTAAGTTATAAATATCCTTTCAAGTGTCTATGTTATTGAGAACTTTTTTATCATTGAATTCAGTATGAAATATATTTCTGTTTCTTGAAACCGAGTCTCTTGGCACTCAGTGTCTCCCTCCTTTAGTTCTACATCAATTTGGTATCAAAGCCTTGTAGATCCCTATACTTTGTGCTATTGAAAGTATCTAGATTTTTCGTAGCCAAGATTGTTCCGCTGTATACAATCACCAGATACTTACGAGAAACGTATCATATTCTTTTTCCCAAAAAAATCTTCCATTTTTGTGTTTCGTTGTAGAGTTGAAAAAATGTCATTGAAGATCTTTGATGCCATGGTGTCAACTTTTGATGGGGACTTTCACAAGTTCTGATCAAAGGCACCATAAAATAAGGCCAATCTTATCCTCTTATGAGCTGACAAAGACCATGCTCTTTTGGAGGAATATCGGCTTTCTACCTCTTCAGAGGAGAGTCCATTCAGAGGGGGAGAATGATGCAGAATAAATTAGGATTATTTATAATTTTAATAATTTAAGATTTTATAAATAATTATGTTATTTAGTGATTTTATCTTTTCATATTTTTAGGGATTTTACCTTTTAGGGATATTTATTTTGAAAAATATTATCTTATTAGTATTTTGAATTTAATTTGGATTTGATTATCTTTGGGTTATAAATATCCTTCAAATGTCTATGTTATCGAAAACTTTTTTATCATTGAATTCAATATGAAATATATTTATATTTCTTGAAACCGAGTTTCTTGCCACCGAGTGCCTCCCTCCTTTGGTTCTACATCAAAATAAATGGTTTAGAATTTTATAAAATACAAGTAGCATCTATATAACATATTATAGATATGATAATGAGAATATACTCTCTTGATTTTCTCATTAGTAGTTATCACTTGCAACATTACTCTCTAAAGCATACTCCTCACTTTGAAGGATCCAAATCCAAAATTCTATCTTCAATAGACTTGCCATAATTTTGGTACATGGAACAAAAAATAAAATAAAGAAAAAAATCATGTTATTAAAGATCAACTAAGGGTAAAGGTGGGTATACGGGTTGACCTGGCCAGGGTTCACGACAAACTTACCTTAAGCGGGTCAGATTGGCATTCCTTTTAATAAAAGGGTTAGGGTTTTTGAGTGGGCCTGACCTGGCTCGGTAAAGTTTGCTTAACAAACTGACCCGTTAACCCATTCACCTTTAAAGAAAAAGAAAACCAAAAAAAACCTCCACCTCAGTCCCTCACCCATAGCCTTCCCTATCTTCGTCAGGCACTCAAGCAAGATCCAAAACTAAAATCACACCATCAACCAAGTAAGACTATGAACCACCCATCTGTAATTGTGAACCACCATTTGGAACCACTACACGGTCAACTAAGCAAGAACAACATTGGCATCCATCTACAACTCACGCAATTACAAATCCAAACCCGCATCTACAAACCACTAAGCTAGACCTATGCAGTCTTAGAGATGCATGCATTTATACACAATGTTAAAGACACTCACACATATATGCTAACCACAAAATATATAAGACACATCGATAGAGAAGAGACACATGTAGGTTGGTAGAGACATATTGTTGGTGGTGGAGGTGTGGAGAAAGAATAGAAGAGGGCTTATGGCAAGTTGCTCTGAAGAAATGACTTTGTATTTGAGAAATTGAGATTAAAGAATGAAAAGAAAAAGGCGTACAATTGTTGGCTGCTTCTACTTAGTGCTTAAGGTAATATTTTTATTTTTTATTTTGTTGAATACTTGAATCTTTTAGATTATTGGGTTGGCTAGCTAATAGGTGTGCTAGGGTTAAAGTTTTTTTTTTTTTGGTTGAAGGTTGAACAAGAAGTAGGAAAAACTTAGCTTAAAAAGAGTTTGATTTTTTTTTAAAATTAATCCATAGTAGGTTGCGATAGCCCTCGAGTTAGCGGCCCCAACACGTTTAACTTATGGGTTAAACAAACTGGACTCACATACTTGCATTTAAACAGACCTACAAAATGACTTGTCCTAACCCGCACAAGATATAGGTTAAACGACTCATCCCACAAGCTCGAGCTTTTCTACCTAGCTATAACAAGGGGTGTCAATTTGGATTGGCCTAGCCAATTTGGGCTAGCCCACTATGAACCATGCTAATTTTGGTTGAGCCAAAATTATAACGGTTAGTAAATTACTAGCCCATCCCAACCCTATGCGGGGTACAGGTTAGGTAGGCTAACCCACTAGCCCAATTTTTTTTTAAATATTTTGTATTCCTTTCCTTTTTTAAAAAAAAAATATTGGTCATTTGGGAATCTTCTTGAATGCGGTTGAAAATGGGTCGAATAACTATTGGGTAGGTAGTTGAAAATTAAAACAAAAAATAAGGTGCTAGTCCAATGTTAAAATGGCCTTTGGGCCACCAGGTTGGCTTAGGCTAAGGCGGGCACCCAACATTGGTCCAACTTATATTTAATTTGGACTGGGTTAAAAAATGTTTAGTCTCAACTTTTTTTAGCCTAACCCTTATGTTTTGTTAGGTTATTCGAGTTAGCCTATCAAACTTTACCCATCTTGACACCTCTAGATCAACTATGACAATGTTCTATCTAAGATATTTTTAAACAAATGACTAAACATCATGCATGTTCAAGTTTCTTTTTACTATTGTCAACTAGGGCCATCAAAATGGGCTGAATCCATCAGGCTAGCCCATTTAACCACACAATCTGTATAAGTCGGGCTATATACCCAAAAAAATGTGATCCATTTTGGCTTACTTTGTTTTCCTGTGAGTTAAATGGGCTAGCCCGTCAGGACTAGTGGGCCACTTGCATAATTTTTTCTATGAAGAAAAATAAAAACTTAGAGGTATAAAAAAATTATGAAAAAAACAGACATTGTTTTAATTGTTAAATTTATTATTTGTGGACTTGTAGTTGTGACTTTGGTTGAATCATTTCGTTTTACTTATGATTTAATATTTATGCTTTAAGGCATTTGGTGACTCGTTGACTTGTGGTGTGGTTGTGGATTTGGTTTGGCCTTGGAGACATTTGGTTTGAATACTTTGATTCATTTGAGTTGCAAATAGATTGGATTATGTTTGTAAGATGACTATGTTTTAATGTTTAAATGTTTTTAACTCTATGGTAATTGACTTGAGAAAGTGCATTTGAAAGTATCTAAATTCCATTTGCATAATTACATTTTAGTTTTTAAGAAAAGGGAAGGGAGTTATAATGTGAAAAAAAAGGCTTCACAAGTCACCCGTTTAAGCTCACAAGTCATGAGTTAATACAAGGAAAGTTTGATTATATGTGGCAAAAAATTAGACTTCGTGGGCTACCCGTTTAGGCCTACGAGTTTATGCAAGGCAAGTCGAGCTGCTTATTTTGTAGCTTGTATAAACGCAAGTCATTTAGGCTCACTCCTATTTAACCAATGACCCGTCGCGAGCTGGGTCAGCCCATTTGACAACCCTATTATCAATATTGTATTATATTTGATTTTTAAATTAAAAAAATTAGAAAAAAATAATTGAAAATATATTTTCTCCCTCACTAATTTCATTGTTTTCATAAAGAAAAAGTAAACTAAAAACAAATATAATGAATTATATTCAAACCCTTGATGCACAGTTGCATGAACTGGGTTAGCGTGGTTGAATCCTGATAATTAAATACATATTTTAATATTATATAATATATTAATTAATAAATTAATATACTAATATCTCACATTATATTGCATGATATTTCAAAGTCTCACATTATATAATAAGTGAAACATCTAAGCATATAACATATATAAAAGTTAAGAAGCAACCACACTTACAAGTTCCGTATAGATTTGTAAATGAAATATCCAAATATACAACCTATATAAAAAGCCAAGAGGAGTGCAAATCTTCTCATACATTCCTTAGGCTTGATATGTGGGGCATTTGTAACTTAGAATTAGACTTCTGTTTGGATAAAAAAATTCATTTTTAAATGAGTTTATGTTTTTTAAAATAAAAATTGGTTCATATTGGTTTAAATGGGTTCACAACCGATTTTGACTGATTCTTTGATATTCCAACTTTTTGGATTGATTGGTCTAGACAAATGGCCAGTTCATCAATTTTCTTGTTGAACTAGCCGATCTGATCCCATTTTTTTCAATCATTGGTCTCGATACCATCTTGCTGCTTATAGGCAACACAATGTTAGTCACATGGAGCCGCTGACGATGAGTGATCCCAACTACATGAATGACGTCAAAGCTTGCATTTCAATGTTGATGCTATGGTTCCACACTAAAGTTGCTCTCTACACTTGTGCAAAACCTCACCACACTTTGTATTTTTTATTTTGCTCTATGTTTGTTTGTAAACGGAGGTGACCTTAGTGCATTGAATATTGAGATTTTTTTTATCTCATTCTTTTTTTAAATTTTTTTAATTAATATTATTGAGATTTCTAAGTGTTTTTTATTAGTTATAAAAATGATTTATTTGTGTTATTAGTTTGTTAAAAACAAGTTTGTGCGATTAATATTTATAATATTAAAATTATGTATCCTTTAGATATTAGAATTGAGTTGTATTTTATAAAAAAATATTAAGTGCTTTTATATATAATATTTTCTTTTCTTCACTACAAGAATTTTGAAAAATTGCTACGAAAAAATCCGTAACAAATCCGTAGCTAATCCGTAGCTAAATAGCTACGGATTAGCTACTAAAAAATTTCGTAGCTAATTTTGATAGCAAATTTCTAAAATGCTTGTAGTGCTTTTTGTATGAATTTTCTAGTTTGACCATTAAACTTGCAATTGGAACGCTGACTTGACTTTCTGAGTGACCTCTGGTTAAGGATTATACAACTAAGTTTTGCAATTTGCTAAGAGCCTAAATGGACTAAACTTAAATTTCATTTAGAACTTATACTACGCCCCAGATGACTTATTGACTAACTCTTACTAAAGTGTGTGAATATTTTTAAAAATATGTCAATCAAACATGTTTTCAAAATTTTTAAAATCTAAAAAAACTATTTAAAAATGAAAAAACAAAAAATATTTTCTCAAATCAAACAAGGTAAAATAATTTTCCCTTAAAGTTTGTTCCTTTAAATGAGTTTAGTAATGATTTCATTCTTAAATTTTTTTTAAGTAAATACCAAACATAACCTAATAATATAAACTCGTATTTTTAAGTAGGGTTTTGCAAATAAATATCCAAAAGACACTGGTTTATGAGCATTCAATATATCGTATTAAATTCTTCTAATTACATAAAAAGAAAGTATTACATTTTTTTGTATTATCAATATAATAAATGTTTTATTTCTCATTTAATGCTTGCTATTTTTATTTCCTTAACTAATGTCTAAGAGCACTTCTTAATAAATCTCTTTTAAGTGTAAAGGAGGTTTAGCTCATGTGAGTTTTTGTTTTTAATTTTTTATACTAAATGTGGTTTACAAGATAATGCGGCTTTAATGTAATTTAAACTCGGTATCAAATAGTCCTGAATCAGACTCAATAAAAAGAAAAAAAATAAAAACAAATAGAGTAAATTATTTTTGAATCATTGAGGTTTGCTAAAAGGCTTAGGCTACGTTTGGTGCATCGTATAAAGAACACATGATAGTATAAGTTAATACTATCAAGTCTTATTCAATGTTTGGTGCATTCAACTGATAGTATAATGAAATCAGGTCAAGTCATTTTATCTTATTCTAAGCTGATAACTCTATCCCTTCCTCTAGTACATGATAAGACATGATAGGATTTCTATTCCAATCTTATCCTCAATTTCATTTTTATCATCGTTTCTCCCTTGCACCGCCACCACCACCACCACCACCTTCACTACCACCACCACCACCACCGCCGCTACCACCACCACCACCACCCCCGCCTCCATCACCACCACCACCACCACCACCACCGCCACCGCCACCACCACCACCACCACCACCGCCACCGCCACCACCGCCACCACCGCCACCCGCCACCACCGCCACCGCCATCACCACCACCACCACCACCACCACCACCCACCACCACCACCATCGCCGCCACCACCACCACCACCACCACCACCACCCACCACCACCACCACCACCACCATAAAGTTTTTTATTATTATTTTTTAATTATTTTAATTTTTATGCTAAAAGATATTTTGGTCTTAAAAAAAATATTATACAATCAACTAATTTATCCTTTTGTTATCAAACAAAAGATAGTATTATGTCTTATCCTATTAGTTATACTATCATACTTTATACTATCCTATTATCTTATCTTATATTATACTATCATGTGCACCAAACATAACCTTACCATTTAGAACTAATAATACACCCTAGATGAGTTATTGACTAACTCCTTTATTAACACTATAGTATGTAATTATATTAAAAATATATATTAATCAAATCAAATAAAAAATATTAATCAAATATGTTTTCAAAATTTTTAAATCTAATTTTTTATGAGAAATCAAAAAGACTATTTAAAAATGAAAAATAGAAAAAAGTTTCTCAAATCAAACTAAGCAAAAAGGTTTCTCCTTAAAGTTTATTCCTTTAAATTAATCTAGTAATGATTAATATTCTTAAAAAAATTTAATTCAATACCAAATATAAGTTAATAATATAAAATACGTGTTTTTAAGTAGGATTTTGTTAATAAGTGTCCTAATTGTATTGGTTAAGGAGTATTCCATATCTCTTATTAAATATTTCTAATTACTTAAAATAGAAAGTATTAAATATTATTATATTTTTAATTTTTAATATAATAAATATTTTATTTTTTATTTAATACCTACTATTTTTGTTTCATTAATCAATATTTTAAGGACAATTCTTAACAAATCTCTTTTAAGTGTAAAGGAGGTTTAACTTAAGTTTTTATTATTACTAGTGTTTGAACGTGCGATGCATGAGATCATTTTAAAGTAAAAATAATGCATAAAAAATAAAATAAAATTTAATTAATTTTGCATTAGAACAACTATCTCAGTTTACAATTGTTGATCATATGCTCCCACCAATACCTTTAATTTTAAAGAACTGGCTACACATATTGTTAGAGATTGGAAAGCATAGTTATCATTTTTGCAGCTACTATGATGATACAAGGACCATGTTTGAAATATTTCTGCATAGCAAGATAAGTAGAATGAAACATTCTCCAAAAGTTCTCCTTCCCAAAATCGACATGGGCTTCAAGTAGACACTCATAGAAGGAATCAACCCCTAGAAAAATCCAGAAAAGATCCAATATAAGAAACATCAAGGTTAGCCCATCGGCATTTGTAAGTTATGATGTAACTACCATATCAAGCAACATTATTGTCAGCAATAACAGACAGTTCATTTCTAAAATCAATTTACAATGAGCATGCAATTGATATGATAGGAAAACCCATGAACTGAAAGATAAAGAATATCCTAGTTGAGAGTGAACCTACTAGCTCCAATTCATGAAGAAAATTCAAATCTATATAGGTGTTGGGAAATGTTAGCATAATTTTCCTCCTCTGTGAACTCAAAAATAGGCACTATACGAAAGCGTAAAACAAGTGTAATAACAATAGAAAATTTTAACGTGAAAAACCTTCTCAATGTGAGTAAAGAAAAATTACAGAACCCGTAGGTCACTTAAACCTCCACTATAAAATAATGGAAATACAAAAATACAATAATATTGTTTCTTCAATTTGTGGATAAAACTCTCACAAATTGGCTCACTATTTTTCTCTCTTAGAAAACACTCTCTAAGATTCTCTCTATTTTCTCTCACTCTCTTCCTCTTTTGATTGTGAGGATCTGATATATTTTCCTTCCTCTCAATTGCTTCTATTTATAGAAGCACAATGAGTGCATTGCAAAGGTGTAAACTGTGTGCACCAAAATTGGTTTTCTATTGGGTTGAAACCTTGCACCTTTGGTGCTTATTTTCTTTGGCTAGACCCCTTCGATGCTTATTTTCTTTGGCTGGACCCCACAATTCTCCCCCACCAGCCAAAGGAAAAATATCATTGGATTAATTTGGGGTTGATGCTAAGCCTGCAACTTCTTTACAGACTTCTAACTTCTCTTTTGGTAGCGCTTTTGTCATCATATCTGCCCCATTGTCTTTAGTATGTATTTTCTCAATCTGTGGAAGTTTACTTTTCAACACATTATGGATCCAATGATACCTTACATCGATGTGTTTCGACCTTGAATGAAATGTCGAGTTCTTACTGAGATATATTGCGCTTTGACTGTCGCAATAGAGAACATAGCTTTCTTGATTCTGGCCTAACTCTTGTAGAAACTTTTTCATCCACAGGATCTCCTTGCAACCTTTAGTGATTGTGATAAATTCAGCTTCTATGGTGCTTAAAGCAATGCACTTTTGTAGTCGTGACTGTCATGAGATAGCTCCCCCTGCAAAAATAATCAGATATCTCGATGTAGACTTTCTTAAATCCACATCTCCTGCCATATTTGCATCCGAATACCCAGTGAGCATTAGATTTCTATTGCCAAAGCACAAGCACCTTTTAGCAGTTCCTCTCAGATACCTTAGTATCCATTTCACAGTATTCCAATGCTCTTTTCCTGGATTCGATAGGAATCTACTCACAACTCCTGCAACATAAGCAATGTCTGGTCTTGTATAGACCATTGCATACATAAGACTACCAACAGCAGAAGAATACGGCACCTTACTCATTTCTTCCTTTTCTTCTTCATTCCCTAGACATTGCGTCTTACTCAGTTTGAGATGACTAGGTAATGGAACATGCACAGTTTTGGCTTGATGCATGCATGTTGAACCTTTCAAGAACTTTCTTGATATAGTCTTTCTGTGACATCCACAACATTCTTCTAGAACGATTTCTAATGATCTTCATTCCAAGAATCTTCTTCACTGCACCCAGATCTTTCATGACAAATGATTCGCTCAATGCCTTCTTGAGAGCAGCTATCTTTGTCTTATCTTTCCCAATAATCAGCATATCATCAACATACAACAATAGTATGATGGATTCACCATTTCCATAGTTCTTCACAAACACACAATGGTCTACGGAGGTCTTCTTAAAATTGTGTTAGGTCATGAAGAGATCAAACTTCTTATACCATTGCCTTGGAGCTTGCTTTAGACCATAGAGGCTTTTCTTTAGACGACACACTAGGTGTTCTTTGCCTGGTTCTTCGAAACCTTCTGGTTGCTCCATATAAATTTCTTCCTCTAAGTCTCCATGTAAGAATACCGTTTTAACATCAAGTTGTTCTATTTCCAAGTCTAGTTTTGTGGCTAGACCAAGAATCGCTCTAATGGATGTCATCTTCACAATTGGTGAGAAGATTTCTTCAAAATTTATGCCTTTCTTCTAATTGCACCCCTTCACAACAATCCTTGCTTTGTACCTAAGGTTTGAGTTATTCTTTTCAGTCTTGAGTTTGAATACCCACTTATTTTTCAATACCTTTCATCCATTTGGTAATCTCACCAGGTCATACGTCTGATTCTCTTTCAGGAACTGTATTTCTTCTTGCATGGCTTGCATCCATTTCTCTTTATCATTCATCTGAATGGCTTCTATGAAACTTTGAGGTTCCCCTTCATTAATGAGAGTGACATAATCATCTGAGAAATACCTTCTTGATAGTTGTTTGACTCTTGTTGATCTTCTCACTTGAGGTTCTTGTTCTACCTGATCAGTCTCTATCTATTCTCCCTGTATTGCTTGACTTTGTTCTGTCTGGTCAGGTTGTTCCATCTGATTAGGTTACTCAATTTGATGGGGTTGTATTGTCTGATCAGGTTGCTCATTCCTTTGAGGAGTCTCTCCCCCTGAATTGTGTACCACAATGGTCTTTGGCTTCTTAGATTGCTGAATATCCTGGATTATCTGATCTTCATAGAATACCACATATCTGCTTCGAACAATCTTCTTGCTTACAGGATCCTATAATCTGAAGCCAAGTTCATCACTTAGTGAACTAAGGTATATGCACTCCTTCGTCTTTGCATCAAACTTTGCTCTTTCATCTTTAGGAATGTGGACAAATGTCCTGCACCCAAAGACTCTTAAATGACCATAAGAAGCTTTCCTTCCAGACCATACTTCTTCTGGAATCTCTCCATTTAAAGGTCTTGAAGGAGACAAATTGATCAAATTAACTGTAATTTTTACTGCTTCACCCCAGAATGCCTTGGGGAGTTTTGCATGAGAAAACATGCTCCTGACTTTCTCTGCAATCGTTCTGTTCATTTTCTTAGCTAGTCCATTCATTTGAGGTGTTTTAGAGGGTACTTTCTCATGTCTTATCCTATGAGTCTTGCAATAATCCTCAAATTGACCTCTATACTCTCCGTCATTGTCAGTTCTCAAGCATATACTCGTTCTACAGAAGCATAAACTCCTTGAAAACTTGAAGAACTTGATTTTTCGTCTTCAATGAATACACCCACACTTTCCTGGAGTGATCATCAATGAAGGTAACAAAGTGTTGGGCACCGCCAAGGGACCTTTCAGATGTTGAGCAAACATCTGAGTGAACAAGATTCAGAATCTGCTTTCTTCTTCTTGCATCATCTAATCTTTTGAAAGATACTCTGTATTGTTTGCCTGCTAGGCAGTCTTCACAGGATTCAAGTGGCTGCCCTTTTGTGTTTGGAAGATAGTGTTTTGCTAAGATTTCCAGACCCTTTTCGCTTATGTGGCCCAATCTTTTGTGCCACAATTCCTTACTTGCATCTTGAGCTACATTTATCTCCCCTTGGCATATCTTTCCCTGCATAATGTACAGAGAGCCTTCCTTTCTGCCGCGAGTAATAATCATGCTTACTCGGCTGTCGGCACCAAACTGGTTTATCATCCCAGCTTCGTCTAGTTTGCCTGCTGAGATAATGTTTAGACGCATCTCAGGTACATGTCTTACCTCCTTCAGCACAAGCTTGGTTCCATTCTCACTTATCAAAGTTACTTCATCAATACCGATGATTTTACTTATGACGTGGTTGCCTATCTTCACTGTACCAAAATCTCCTTTTTGCTATGATGAGAAAAAATCTTCATGAAGTGTGACGTGGAAGGATGCTCTGGAATCAATTATCCATATGCAATCATCGGATGCAATGTTTAGATAATTTTCTTCTCCGACAAGAAATATATTCTCATCAGTCAAGGCTACTGCAGTAGTGGTTCATTCTTCCTTTTTCTTCTTTGGGTCTATCTGGTTAGGATGAACTGTTCCAGCCTATTGATCTCTCTTTAAGAATCTACACTCAGACTTCCTATGGCCTGGTTTGCCACAATAATAACAATTTAGTCTAGTGCGAGATTTGAATCTACCTTGTAATTTTTCATGACCTCCTTTTTCATGATTCTTACTCCTTCCTCTATTTTCAACAACGTTGGCTTCAAACTAGTTGTTCAAGCCTTTTTCCCTCCATCTTGACTCTTCATTCAGCAAACTGTCTGTAACAGAATCCATGCTAAGCTTTCCATTTGGAGCAGAATTACTGAGAGTGACAACTAGAGTGTCTCAACTCTCAGGAAGAGAATTGAGGAGTAGAAGAGTCTATAACTCATCATCTATCTTCATTTCTGCCTTTGTCAATTGATTCACAATGCCTTTGAAGGTGTTCAGATGTTCGATCATGTTTTGACCGTCCATGTACTCCAACTTTACCAATCGTCAGACAAGGTGGGCTTTATTCCTGGGCGTCTTCTTTTGAATCAAGGATTCAAGTTTCGTCCACAAATTATACGTGTTGGTATAAGTTGATACATGTTCGAACAAACTTCTGTCAATATATTTTCGGATCATAGCTACTGCTTTCTGATTCTGGAGCTCCCATTCTTTGTCGGTCTTCTCCTCCGATTTATCTTTCTAGGTAATTGGCTCATGCAAATCTTTGCAGTATAAATGATCTTCCATCATCGGCTTCCAATAAGAGTAATTATCTGCATTTAGTTTGAACATATCTCCATCATGAGTGACATCTCCCTTCATCTTGAATTACACAGGCCAATACAATATACGTGAATAGTGTCGTACAGGTAAATAGTATCATATACTGAAACAATAACTGTAGTATGCAAACAGTGTACCAGGTAAGTTCCCAGGAAAGAGAGGTGGGTTATTAATGGACACACTTAAATATCAAGTCTTTTCTAGCCAAAACTTTTCCTAAATAGCACTTTCACACCACCACACGTTATTCTCAGCAACGAGAATAATTCTTTTCTGATGTGGAAGATCAGACAATGTTGCAACCACAGAGCATACTAAGAATTTTCTTATGAATTCGGCACCTAGTATCTGAGAGTTCTGAGAGCTTTGATACCACTATTGGGAAATGCCAGCATAATTTTTCGCCTCTGTAAACTCAAAAATCGGCACTATGCGGAAGCATAAAACAAGTGTAATAACAACAGAAAATTTTAGCGTGAAAAACATTCTCAATGTGAGCAAGGAAAAACTACGGGACTGATAGGCCACTTAAACCTCTACTATAAAATAATGGGAATACAAAAATACAATAATATTATTTCTTCAATTTGTGGATAAAACTATCACAAATTGGTTCACTATTTTTCTCTCTTGGAAAACACTCTCTAAGGTTCTCTCTATTTTCTCTCACCCTTTTTCTCTTTTGATTGTGATGATCTGATATATTTTCCTTCCTC
The DNA here is from genome assembly GCA_029884595.1 of Ormosia semicastrata. Classification (NCBI taxonomy): domain Eukaryota; kingdom Viridiplantae; phylum Streptophyta; class Magnoliopsida; order Fabales; family Fabaceae; genus Ormosia; species Ormosia semicastrata. The sequence continues at coordinate 5,285,015 of JAQQTO010000022.1, read as the reverse complement.
TCAATTGCTTCTATTTATAGAAGCAAAATGAGTACACTACAAAGGTGCAAACCGTGTGCACTGAAAGTGGTTTTCTGTTGGGTTGAAAACTTGCACCTTTGGTGCTTATTTTCTTTGGCTGGACCCCTTCGGTGCTTATTTTCTTTGGCTGGACCCCATGATAGGTACCAAATTTTTTTTGTTTTTTATTACCAAATCAGAATGGTGAATGTGATGACCATTTTTACCAAACTTAACTAATGATGAAGTATCTAAGGCCTGCTTATGTGTATATGCACATAGGGATGACAATTGGGTAGACTGTGACAGATTTTTCACTACTCATTCTTACCCCGTTCACTCATATATTGTCCCGTTCCCCATCTCATTATTCAATGAGGTCTATTTTTTTTATCTTATACCCAAATCTGTTGGCATTTATCTTTTTTGTCCAGTTTCGAATCGCACTTTTTGTTATAGAATTTTAAAAAAATTGGTTCAATAACAAATTTATTACAATTTAAATATAATGTGTGTGTGTATGTGTATATATATATATGTGTGTGTGTGTGTGTGTGTGTGTGTGTGTGTGTGTGTGTGTGTGTGTGTGTGTGTTATTATAAGAGTGTGTGTGTGTGTGTGTGTGTGTGTGTGTGTGTGTAAATATTGATCATTTAGATCTTATTATAAAGAGGTGAAAAATTATTATCATAAATTTATACCATAAATGTATTTTTTTTTAAATTTAAGTAACTTTTAATTTTGACTATTTATGTATAGTTGTATAGTTAAAATTCACTCTTCTTATCCTCTCATAATAAAAATTCTTCTTACTAAATATGTTATCTCATAATAAAATCTGAATATATATATAGTTCAGAGGGTTTGAGGCAGGTAATGGAACGGACACCCTATACTTGACCCTGTCCCTACCCAAAGATAATGTATTCAAATTTGACCTAAATCTACCTAAAACTCGGTCAATTATTGGATTATCCAACCAATCCGAGTTGGGACAAATCAAGATAGGGTGTGCCAGGCCAAATTGACATCCCTATACGCGCACGTGGAATTCTTATGAAAGTTATCAGCTATAATTTGGAACTCGAAATGGTAAGGCATAAGTAAAATATAAAAGGAAACAATTAGAAAAATAAGACTTACATATCATAAGGGCATCATAAAAACAGGGACTATCTTACTGGTTTTTATTTCAATGAAACATCATATTAGCCAAATAAGACGTACAATGAAGTAATCAGAAAAAACCAGTGGCATGATAAAAATAGGTACTATCACCGTATTAACCACACTCTAAAAATAATGAAACAATTAAATTAGGACAACAGAGATCTCAAGTTATTGTCAGTTGACATGGCAGTAGCAGGTAGATAAACCTCTTCTGTTTAATTGATTAGACATGCAGCATTCAAATATGCTTAAAATCGTAAGGGCATGCAGTATAAGAAGCAATACGAATAAGATTTGAATCTGTTTGGCATGAACAATAGGTATGGTATAAAGTACTGGTATGGTATAACATGAGATAAAACACCTGAATGAAATTTCAAGAGATGCACAAATGCCAAATTCATTAATAATATCTTACTGTTTAAATCTTATTGATTAAAATCAATGTTTATTTTCAATCAGAAACTCATTCAAGTTCAAACTTTAAACATTCAACCAGGTCAAAAAACCCAGACCCAAAAAAAAAAAGGAGCATAATTCCAGACTAACTGAAGAGGCACTAAGCTAGTACTGAACCATGCTATAGCTGCATACACTTCGTGACAAATATTGAACAAATCCAAAATAGTAAACATCTGGACCTAATCTAAACCTTATTTTTACTGGACAATTACAAACCCGAATCTGAATAATGCTAGTAAAAAACAAAAAGAAAACAAACAAGAAAGGCGTGAGGCAAAGAAGCAGAACATTCAAACACACATAACATGAGGAATCTAAGGAGCAGCGTAAGACAAAGAAGATATACCAGAGAAATGGCCAGAAAAACGGAGAGGAAGAGAGGATTAGGATGATGCAAGACATTCAAACTCTGCATTAGCAGTGAAGGTATTATATAGGTATTAGGGATAGAAAATTAATATGATGAAGGAGCAAATCATGGAAATCACTATGTAATTATCAATTTTGAGAATTAATCTTGAATTAAATAAAGCCAGTGTCAATTAAATTGATTGGCATCAAAATATTTACATATTTAGAATTAATCAAAATCAAATTGATTGAATCTGATTGCAATTAACACATAATAAAAGAATCACGTTAATAATAATTTACATATTTAGAATTAATCAAAATGTAATGTAAGAAGAAAAATAATATTAGTGATTGAGTGCTAAGAACCACTATTACGAAGTTCCGATCTTCATCTCCAACTTAACATACTCTAGCTTGACCATCCAAATTGACGATTTCGCTAAATTCATGTTCTTATGCTTATGATTAATTTATAACCACCACTGTAAAGCCCTATTTCGCTAGAAGATATTTCATTAAAAAAAAATGATTGCCACCACTTTGATGTTTCAACCTGTTTGTATTTGTCACTGTTTTGATCTGATTCTTCCAAATTTAAGAAGAAAATCAATCTATTGAGGACAAAGAATAGGTTCTTTGGAACCAGAAAGAGAAACATGGATATTTTTGTATTTTTTTATTCAAGAAGCAAAAAGAAGAAAATATACTTTTTTCTTTTTCTTTTTTGTTTTTTGTTTTTCTTGGTTATTGATTTGTAATTTTAAAATTTATATATTATTTGATATTTGGACATGTCAAATTTTTTTTATCACATGTCTTATATTGTTACACGAGTTCACATGTGATAAAAAATGACCATATAAAATGACATGTAATAGAATATTAACTACTCAACTTGTCACATGTCAAACAAATAATATACTTATTTAATGACAAGAAAGATACATGTCAAAATTCTAATTCATATTTTTTTATATATTATATTATTATATGATTTTTTTAAATGAAGTCCACGAGGCAAAACTGCTTTAATATAACTTAAAACTCGCGATCAAATAATACTCAAAGGGACTCAATAAGAAAAAGAAAATAAAAAAATAAATAGAGAAATTATATTCAAACCATTGGGGTTTGCTATAAGTCTAAAAAAATTAAACTCAAATTTCATTTAGAACTTATAGGGCACCTTGGATGACTTATTGACTAACTCTTTTATTAACACTAATGTAATTATATTAAAAGATATACTAATCAAACTTGTTTCAAAATTTTTAAAATCTAAAAAGATATTTTAAAATGAAAAAGTAGAAAACATTTTCTCTAATCAAACAAGATAAAATATCTTCCCCAAATTTCTCTAGTAATAATTTATTTCTTAAAACTTTTAAGTAAATACCAAATATAACCTAATAATATAAAATACATGTTTTAAAGTAAGGTTTTGTTAACTTGCTCCAAAGGCATTAATTTAAAAATATTTAATATCTCCTATCAAATGCTTTAAATTACTTTAAAAAGTATTAAATATTTTTTGTTTTTATAATACATTAAGGCTATGTTTGGATTCCTAGAATTGAGTAAAATGAAGAGGAATGGAATGGAATAGAAATAAATTCTATTACTTGGTTATGTTAAAAAATAATGAAATAAGATGAAAGTGGGTAGAATGAATTTTATCTCATCCCACAAAAAATCATCAATTTTCTTTTCCCTTCAATTTGAGAGGTATGAGATGGAATCATTTTTTATTATTATTATAATTAAAATTTTACTACGTTAATCTCATACCCTAAAATTGGTGTATTTGCAATAAGGGTAATTTAGAAAAAATAAAGTTATAACTCTTACTATTTCATCCACTTCCCAAACAATAGAATGATAACTTTACTCTATTCCATTCTAAATTATAGATTTTATTGTCCCATATTGGTAGCTCAATTAGTAAGATTTGATAATATATAAAAAGAGTAGCGTAGTTCGATTTTCACAATTGCTCTCGTCCCATGGAAAAAATTCCTCTAAAATGACATTATTTTGTTTAATAATATATATATTTTTACTTGTTCACTTTAGAGATATCTTCATTTTGGAAGAATTTTATTCTCATCCAACTTTCCCTTCCTATAATCCCCACCCCTTCCCTTAACTTCACTAGGGAGTCACTCCGCTAAATCCACATGGTGAGTCCTAGATTTCAAAAAAAATACATAAAAAAAGTTGGGGTCAAGTATATTTTTATTTTTATTTTTTATAATAATAGAGATCCATAATGCAAAGCAATTTTAATATAACTTAGACTCCAGATCAAATTAGCCCTCAAACTATAGTTATCAAAACGGATCAGTCTAGCTCATTTGGGTTAAGCCAGTTCAGGCCAACATTTTATTAACCCAATCCGATCTTATATAATATTATTAAAGCAGGTTAGCCCAATCTAATTGCGGGTTGGCTCAGTCCGTTGCAGGTCAGACTAATTCAAATTGAACTAATTCAGATTATTTATAAATTTATGTTCATTTTTACTAACTTAATTTATTTATTTTATCAAATTATTTGAACTAACCTATTAAAATTGATCCATTTTAATGACTCTACCAGAAACCACTCACAATCGGTGCTACTTGAACCTAAAACTCATGTACACGATTTTTTATTTTAAAAATTTCATAAATCTTAATAATAATTAACTTCCTGTTATCAAAGAATAATAAAAGGCCTAATCTTTCTCTTGACACAAAAGGCCGCATCCTCTCCCGCTCTAAGCCCAAGTCAACCTACACTCTTAAACGTGGCATCTAACAATTGGGCTGTGTTTGAAGCAAAGACATAATAGCATTGCCCTTCCACCCATATAAATAAGGTGGCAGCTGGCAACCCTGCCCTCTCTATAAGCTCCCACATCTTTCCCCACCCACACAAATACCCTCTCACTCTCTCTCTCTCTTTCTCACAACACTCTCTGGACAAACTCTCTCTCTCTTAAAAGCCTCTCACATTCGCATACAAATCCCATCTCCTTCGTCTCCCTCTCCCTATAAAAGAACCCTTCTTTCGAAACCTTCCCGCTCCCTCCACACTCTCCCACTCTTTTCTTCATCTCTTCTTCAATTCAATTCAATTCTCGTTGCTCACAGGTCCCTAACCGAATCAAAACCCTAGTTCTTCGCTCAAAGGTCTGATCTTGTAACTGCTTGATCTAAAACCTAAATCGTCATGTACAAATACTCAATTCATATTTTATTTCCAAAAAATATTCGATTAATTGCGGGAAAATTCTCTTCAACTGTTAGGTTTTTTAAACTTTTGAGATCTGGGTTATCTTTATTTTTTGATATTTTTTGATAAAAATTATTCCTTTTCATGCTAAGGAAAAAGTGAAAAATTTGGTACTAATTGCCGTGGAACATAATATATAATATTAGGCTTCATGGCTGACCAAGGATTGGAAGGTAGCCAACCGGTGGATCTACAGAAGCACCCTTCTGGGATCGTGCCTACCCTTCAGTGAGTATCCAATTTTTTTTTTTTTTTAAAATATCAAGTGTTTCCTCCTTTTGCAGATTACAAGTGCTCACTTCATGGGTTGCAATTGCAAGCATGAGATGGATAAGTCTACGTTTTGCTTGCTTCATTGAATTATAGGAGAGTTTTGAGTAGTGGGTTTACTTTTTTTCTTTTTTCTTTTTTTGTAATAAAGAAGTGACCTCCTGATATTGTTTTCCAATTGAAGTGATGCCCCTATGGTGTTGTATCTTCTAATATGTATGATGATGATGTTGAGAAATCAACTTTGTAAATAATAATGAAAATCATGCTTTTTTGAAGAATGGATAATGACCTTTGTGCTGTAACTATGACTGATATTGTTGGGGGTCACCTTCTGGTTACATGTGGGGCAAATCAGATGATGGGTTTACCTGGATTGGGGTAAAGATGCTGTCGTGGTCAATATGTTTTTTCTTTTCGTTTTTATTCTTTTGGGCATTTCATTAATGGTAACTATTGTTTCTAGCTAGAAATTGTTGTGGGCGATGGTATCCTAATGGGCAGGGGTGGCGCCTCATACATGCTATAGGAGGCTGCCGCCCCCCTTCCTCCCCAATTTTCTCAAAGACACTTGTAATTTTTTATTTTTTTTAAATCTTCTTAAAGATGCCCCCCCTTAGCTATCATTTTTTTCCTGCCTAGCTCCGCCACTGCTAATGAGTACCTTGTAATATATTTATTGGTTGCTGGTTCACAATATATTTTTGTATGTCCATTAAATATAACCATAAACCAATAAATATTTGTCAACTCATGCCAGGTTTGTAATCCCCAATAGTTCTGCTTAAATTTACACGGAGCTGATCCATCTTCTTTTCTTCTTTTCCATACTTGTCGATGCATTCATAAATTTAATATAGCAGGGGTTATAGTCACTATGTTGTCCTGTCGAGCATAGCATGTATTTATCTTCCTATATGATATTATCCATATTGTTGAAATTTGCATTGGATGTTTCTTAAATGAATATGTTGAAACCAATTTCCTATGTGGCTGTGCCTAATAAGATGGCAAATTGTCTTTGCTACTTTCCATCTGTTGCTTCCTTTTCTAGATGGATGTCTCTTTGTGTGTATATCTCTTTCTTCTAAGGTGAATCAGTTACTCCAAGTAGCTTGTGGTGGAGTGTTGTAGTGGCGTGATACGCCTCACGCCGCTACCACGCCGCTATCACAGCTCGTCATGGAAAATACAATACAATCTCTGTTTTGCCCCCAAACTTAAATCATCTGCTTCCACCAATTGAGGGGCTTTTTTTGTCTCCCTTGACTTATTGCACAAACAGACCAAATTTTAGTGTTAGCAGCAGCCTTTCGTGCTACTAAGCCTCCCAAATTAGGATATTGTACTTTCTGATCAATGATTTCGCACCTTCTGTTCAGGGGTTTTGCAGCCTCTCTCGCCCGCACCTGTTGCCAGAGCTTACCCCTGTTTCGCACCATTTCTAGTTCACACGCATCTTGCAAGTTTTCCTCACCGTCTTTTAAGTTTTGTCGATTTGGCACTTCGACTAGGACTAGTTGCTATTGAACATTAATGATGGATACTTTAACTTTTTTTTCTATGTTTTGATGGATACTTAGAATTTTGAGTATTAATTATGTGTGAAGTTTTTAGATTGCATCTGTTATCTTTGGTGCAGTGGCCGTGTAGCAACCTGCTATGCTATTACGATTCATGCTGTGTTCCACCATTAACAACTTTGGGCTTGATAACCTTTGCTTCTATTTACATTGGAATATCTAGTAACTTTGCCTCTATTTACATTTGAATATTTAAGAACTTTGCTTCCATTTATATTGGAATATCTACTAATTTTGCTTCTATATACATTGAAATATCTACTAATTTTGCTTCTATATACATTGAAATGTTTACTAATTTTGCTTCTATATGCATTGGAATAGTCTAATAATCAAGCTATTTGTACTGCCAGAAATATTGTGTCAACAGTCAATTTGGACTGTAAGTTGGACCTTAAAACGATCGCCCTTCAAGCTCGTAATGCAGAGTACAATCCCAAGGTAAGTTTCATTTGTTTATAGTGAATTCCACCTAAATATATGTATATGCGCAATTGCGCTTGTGCAATGCACATGATGTTTACTTTTATTTATTATTGTTATTTTGTATTGCAATTGCAAGTACAATGAAGGTTAACTTGGTGTTTGTAGTACAGTCATGATGTCATGTATCTTGCTTTTCAAAAATTCAAATGTTTCTATCTGTACTAGAGAAGCTTGGTTGATATAAGTAATATTTTGTATTAATATCACTTTTGATATCAGCTACTTGTCACTACTCTTCTGTTGTCCGAAATCTGTAATTAACCTGTTTAGTAGATATGCTCGTTCTTGTTGGTCATTTGTATGCAGTGCTGATGTTTGTAATGTGATTCTTTGTAGCGTTTTGCTGCTGTGATTATGAGGATCAGGGAACCGAAAACAACTGCACTCATTTTTGCTTCTGGCAAGATGGTATTTTCCTTTGCATCACCTGGAACTTATATTAGAAGTGCATGTTATTGTTTTTTTTAACATTGTCCTCAAATGAAAATTAGGAAGTAGTACATTAGTTTGTAGTTGCACGGTTCTCTTATTGAATTCCCTTTTCTTATCTCTTTTATTTTAAGTAACTATGTTTATAAGATCTTTGGACTGTCAATTAGTGCAAATTGGTCACTCCATGATATTCAGATTTGTCCATTTGCCACTAGTTAATCATTGAAGGTGCTTGTAATGTGGTTGCAAAAATTAAATTAGTCTCTTTTTCTCTGGTTTTTGCCCAAGGTTTCTCTAATGTTCCTCTTGCAAAATCAAATTAATTTGGTGGTGCTTGTAAAGGGCTTCTTTTTCTTATGCTTTTTAAATTTAATTGGTATGACCAGGTTTGTACTGGAGCTAAGAGTGAGCAACAATCTAAATTGGCTGCAAGGAAGGTATGCTATTGTTCTTTTCTTTTTTAATCTCATTCATCCTGTATATTGTGATGTTTCTCAGTGGGAGGACCTGGAGGTTCATTAGACATGAGAACCACGTCAGTTGTGGTAGCTTGGTTTTGAGCCTATTCATCCTGTAGTTTGGAGTAGAATAAGCTTCTCAAACCGTTGAAGGGGAATGGATGGTTTTAATATTCTCTTCCCATGTGGATAAGCTTGATTCACATATTACTTTCTTCAGTTGGGATCGGGAAGCTGTTTATTCTTAAAATTTTGTAGTATTTTCTAATTTTTCCTTTTTCTCCTTCAGTATGCTCGAATTATCCAAAAACTTGGTTTCCCAGCTAAATTTAAGGTACTGCTTCTACTCTTTCTCGTTATGTTCACTGAAAATGTTTCATCCATTATTGTTTATTAGTTCTTTTTTCACAGTACTTAAATAGTTCTTGATCACTTGATTCCTCTGGTATTTTGCTTTAGGATTTCAAGATTCAGAACATTGTTGGCTCTTGTGATGTCAAGTTCCCCATACGGCTAGAGGGTCTTGCATATTCCCATGGTGCTTTCTCAAGCGTAAGTTTTTTTGTATTTTATTTTTTATTTTTTAAGGATTATTAGGGCTGATTTCAGCTTCTGGTGACTTACATCAAAAAATAATAATTATTTCATAGTTGATGTTAGGCAATAATATCTTAATGTTTGGTGATCGTCTAACGTTATTTTTATGGTGTTTCATTGAATTATATACCTGATGTGAAATAATCTCTAGAAAAATTTTATTTTGTCTAATATACTATGTTGCAAACTATGGAAAATACTGATTTGACAGTGTCTGAATTACAGATGCAAAACCATTTCCATGACAGCAAAATAGCCACAAAGCTGGTTTTATTTAATTTTTATTACATAGAAGCTGCTTTTTCCCTACTAAATGCATTGCTAAACATTGCAGATACTTACATGTTTAAAAGGGTTTTAAAATTTTTAAAATTAAAACGGAGGAAAATGGTAAAACTTAACAAGTAGTATTATAAGTCATGATGCTTGTGCGGTAAAGGAAGCATAGATGATGGAAAAGGCCTTCTTCAGTTGTGTGTCTATACATGTGCCAGTTAGTTTCCGCTTGTATATTTATGTACTAGAGTATAGAAGTATAAGAAAATGGTGGATATATGTTGAACTTGCTTGTCTGTGGTGGTAGTATGAACCAGAGCTCTTTCCAGGACTAATCTACCGGATGAAGCAACCTAAGATAGTCTTGCTCATATTTGTCTCTGGCAAAATTGTTCTAACAGGAGCTAAGGTAATATTCTTGCTTGTAATTTCCCTTGATAATTTTATATTTTCCCATTTTTCTGGTTAGCTGGTTTATTGATATTTTTTTCGTTTCCATGTTTTTAGGTGAGAGATGAGACTTACACAGCCTTCGAGAACATATATCCTGTGCTTACTGAGTTTAGGAAAAACCAACAATGGTATGGACATGGCTCTATTCATTTAACTTTTTCATTGCTCTAGATTGTTGTAATTTCAGTGAGTTGGCATTACTGTGTCTACTTTTGTTTTGCTTTCTTCCCTTGGCCATCATGATTGTTATGCTTGAGATGTAGATCCCGGACTCGACAATGTAGATATTATTCTAGGTTGTACTTGTGTAGAAATGCTCATGTTTTACATGTGATGTATTCACAAAATGAATTAAACTCTTGTTGCTTTTAAGCATTTTCATGGTGTTGTGTTGTAGCACTGTGTCTGTGTGTGACTGGGCATGAGTGTGTCATAAAATATATTGTGAGCTCCTGAAATCATATTTGGAATATTTGATGTTTATGGCAGATAATTGTCAAGAGCAGGAGCAAAGTGTTCTTGCAGAGAAGTTCGTGGAACTGTAAATATTAAGGCAAAGGAGATATCTGGATTGATATCAATTAATATAGCCGTTTGTGTTGTTTTGTCTCTTTTTTGATGGGTCTTGATGTAGTAAAAAAATGAAGCACATTGTAGTATTGAATTGACATTTTGTAAAAAAATGATTTTGAAGAGACAGAAGGAAGAAAAAAAAAGTGGGGGAGCTAGATGGAAATAACATTTGAGTTCTTTTGACAGTTGGCATCTCTTGAAGTTTTAAGTTGTTTTGTAAAATAATTATTATGTTTGAATAAAAAGATTATTTTTTTAAAAAGTTTTTATATGAAATTTAATGCAAAATAAAAGTTTTTATAGTTAATAATCATAATTTAAAGATTGAAGTTTATGATTTTAATTTATAGATTATTTTTTATATTTTGATATATAAATATTATTGTCTTTAATTAAATAATTTTTTAATTATTTTATATTTATTTTAATAATTTAATATATAAAAATAATTTTTTTATATTATTTAAATGAATTATATTAGATTAAAATCACTTTATGATAATGGCTAAATATAAAATCGATTATAATCTAACAATAATCATTATAATCGATTATAATAATAATCAATTATCAATATAATCATAATTTTTAACTTTTTTAAACATATCTTAGGTGCCAATGATCATATCGGGTGGTCTGACTACTGAGTATTGAAATGTCATGAACAACAAATCAAAGCTTTGATCCGGCAAAATTAGAATTGCTTTAAGAATTGTGTTAGCCATGTGATAGAACTACTTGATGAAGTAAACACGACCTCTCAGCAGTACAGTAGTATAAATGATTTAATATTTAATATTTGAGTAAATTATATTTACTCTCTTTTAAATTTGATGATATTACACTTAATTTTATTTTATTTTTTAAATGATACTCATTCTCATTAATTGATCAAGTTGTATAATTGTGTAAATATTATCGAAAATTTATAGAATTTTCAAAGATTCATAATTATTTATAAAAAATATTTTTTTAAAAAATATCGTTCCATTCTTTTTTAAAAATGACACTCACCCCTCAATTAATTGATCAAGTTACATAATTGTATAAATATTATCAATTAAAATCTATAGAATTTTTAACATTCAGTTATTTATGAAAAATCATGTATACTAAAAATAATCATTGATATTGAAAACTTTACTAGATTTTAATTAGTAATATTTATATATAATAAATATTTTTTATAAAAAAAAACTTTTACAATTTTCTCTCAGTGTGAGTGTGTATGGAGTTTTTTAAAAATATATATACATTTTTAACTAGTAATTTTATCAAATTTTAATCGATAAAAAAATATTACCAGATTTTAACTGTAATATTTATACATAATAATATTTTTTAAAAAAATTATTTTTATAAATAATCAAATACTAAAAATCTTCTAGATTTTAACTTATAATATTTACACAATTATGTAATTTGATCAATTAATGAAGGTGAGTGTCATTTTTAAAAAAGAATGTGATTGAGCGTAATATCATTAAACTTGGAGAGAGTGAGTGTAATTTACTCTTAATATTTTGATTAAACTGTAAAACACACTAAACTCAGTATGACATTTAAAAACGATTTTTTAGTTCTTTGTATCATTATCTAAATAATAATATTGTGTTATTTATAGGACAAATTGTAAGTTGCATTGTATATATTATTAAAATATAATGAACAGAATAACTAATTAAAATTCATGGAGGTCCTTGAAGGGGAATTCACATCGCAATTGGCAGTACCTCAAGTATTTAATAATGTCTTAACCTACTTTGATATGCTAGACAGTGAGCTATTTCATTGCTAGCTTATAGAATAAAGGGAAAATCAAACCCCAAAATACTCAGCATCTTCAAGCAGCATTTGAAACTCTCGAGGAGTCTGATCTATTATCAAGCCGCACCCATTAAGCTTTACAGACCTCTATCAATGACTGTCAAATTAATTGGCATATCATCTTGATTTTTATTTTATGTTGCTGCATGCTGCCATTTGCAAATGATATTAAAATTTGAAGGTGTTCAACTACATAGCTTCATAGCACAAGCCTAAATTTGAGAAAACTTTGGCAAATGGAGTGGAGTTGTTTGGAGTTGGAATTCGAACTACTCTCTACCAAGGAGCCATTTTTCATTACCCAAACTGGGAGTTCGTGATGGAGACACCGAGTGGAGCAAAAATTGTTCAATTTTTTACAATTACAATTACCTTTTTATTTTCTCAATTATTTTTTGCATCTTCTCTACATAAAGATTATTTTTGACATCTCAAAAATTAATAAAATTGTAACCTTCTCCATTCTTCTTTACCTCTCTTTTGCATCCAAACAAAGGAAACTAATTCTCACACTATTCTACTCCTCTAAATACTCTACACTTTATGAGCCAATCTACTCCATATCCTTTAAACTTCTAAATGTAGCCTCACGTTGCCGGCAATATCAAATGGGATCAAATATAAAAATCATAATAATGCAACTTTGCAACACTTTAAACCAGGGATGTATCGAGGATTGAGAATAATAGAGGGGCGGACAATAAAAAAATTCTAATTCCTATTAATTTGTTTAATAAAATTGATTTTTTTTCTTCTTATTCCTACGCAAGAGGTTATCTTCCAAGGTCTACAAGCCTTTATTTAAAAAAAAAAAAACAAAAAACAGAAAAAGCTTATTGAAAGTTTACAAGAACATTTCATCCTACATACAACAGGAACTGCAAGTACCTACCTGGCATAGCCGTTTATAACAATAAAATAGCCAGGTACCTTGCTGGCTATTAAGGAAAATGATGGCAGAATAAAAAAAAATAAAAGAGAAAATGATGGAGACACAACAGTTTATCTCTTTTTTTTTTTTTGCAATTGTTAGATTCTATGTAGATCAGCACTAATTCAGATATAATTCATCGCTGCAAAAGTAACAATAGTGACTAGTGACTTGTTTGTGGAAAACAGCCAAATCGATGAAATAAACTACAAATATATATTTTCGGATAGCTAATAAAGATACCATAGCTTAGTTGGCAGAGCGGAGGACTATAATTGGAGAATACCCAAATAGATATTTTTAGGTCGCTGTTTCAAATCCAGCAGGTCGGATATTTTATTTTATATAACTTTTAGTTTCATTCATTATCCTCATTTTCTCTAACTTAATGGAGCCCACTCAACGTCAAATTATATATAAGAGATACAGGATGTGAAGCAGACAACCCCTTCAAAGTATGAAAAACAATAAACCAAAAAAAAAAAGTATGAAAACCTTTCAAGCTCCAAAGAAATCTTTGTATGATTTCAATTCTTCTAACACAAGGAATATATAATTTCAACTTTCATCACTATATCTTTTAAAGTAATTGTCTATTATCATATTTGGTTTTACACGTGGTCATAATATCATTTTTGTTTTGCTAAACTAAAAGGTCAAACGAATTTGAAAAATTTTAAATCATTATTGTGATTGCAAACCAACAAAGCATGGATGTAAATATACGACATTGATACTACATAATATAGATACATTAATATGGTAAAAATTAAAAAATAATTAAAAAATATAGATGAAAATTATTTAAATTATTAAAGTATTTGATATACAACAATTATTTTAAAATATTGGTGTTACATAGTTGCAAACCATAGCAATATACATGAATTTCATGAAATTTAACAAAAGAAAACATAAAAACATCAACGTGATAGAGGTTAAGATCTTTCAAGTAAACATAATTCAAGAATGAGTTCTCAAGTATCACCACAGCAACGGTGAGGTGCATATGGCTATTCTTATGCACCAGATAAATGACGAAGGTAAATCTTTGTCCACTTTTGATGTTAGTGAATTAATATATTTAGTTTCAATATCCAAGGTAAAACTAAGGAGGTTAAAGAGAAAATTTATTATTTTGAGTGTAAGAGTATCTTCTAACACAAGGAATATATAATTTCAACTTTCATCACTATATCTTATAAAGTAATTGTCTATTATCATCGTTGGTTTCACACGTGGTCATAATATAATCTTTGTTTGGCTAAATTTCATCAGTGATTTCTCAAACTAAAAGGTTAATAAACAAATCTGAGAAATTTTAAATCATTATTGTGAATGCAAACCTACAAAACACGAAGATAAATTTAAGGCACGAATAGGACATAATACAGATACGTTAATATGATAAAAATTTAAAAAATTAAAAAATATATAGACAAATATAGGACACGAATATGATATAAAACAGATATATTAATATAGTAAAAATTAAAAAAAAATAATTGAAAGATATATAAATAAAAATTATCTAAAACTATTGAAGTATCTAATATACGACGATTATTTTGAAGTATCAGTGTTACATAGTTGCAAACTGTAACAATATACATGAATTTCATGAAATTAAACAAAAGGAAACATAAAAACATCAACGTGATAGAGGCTAAGATCTTTTAAGTAAACATAATTCAAAAATGAGTTCTCAAGCATCACCACAACAACGATGAGGTGCATCTGGCTATTCTTATGCACCGGATTAACAAACAACTGATTTAGTTATAGTTAGTTAAAGTTGTTAGAATAGTTAGAAGTTAGTTACTATCTGATGAGATTGCTATTAATAGCAACATGTAACAGTTTTCATACAGAATCAATTCACTCAATTTTCATTCAGTTTTCTTTCTCTTCGTCTCTCTCTTTCACACTCATGTGTTCTCTGTTTCTTTCTTGCTTTTGTTCTTGATACCTTTATGGTATTAGAGCTTCAAACGCTGCAATGGCAGTTGCTCGAGTCACAAATATGGAGGACGGTGTTCAATCAGCACAAAGTTCTGTTGCTTCACGTTTTGCTCTGCAAACCTTTCGAATCTAGTATCCTTCAAGCTCAATGATAACAATTTTCTTCCATGGCGTCAACAAGCTCTAGTAACAATAAAAGGTTTTAAACTTCAGAAATTCATACAAGGAGAAAAAGCTATTCCACATAAATTTGTCTCTGAAAGAGATGCTGAGATGGGTAATGTTTATGAAGAATATCTGAATAAGGAGCAGCAAGATCAATTATTGTTATCTTGGCTTCTTGCTTCAATGTTTGAACCTTTAACCACGCGAATGATTGGCTGTGAGTTTTCCTTTCAAGTTTGGAATTGTCTTGAATAATTTTTTGCTTCTCAATCTAAAGCAAAAGTTAAGCAATTGAAGGTTCAATTAAGGAATGTGAAGAAATCTGGTAGCATAGTTGATTACTTGCTTGAAATCAAGAAGATAGTTGATGTCTTAGCTGCAGTAGGTTCTCTTATAGATATTGCTACTCATATAGAAGCAATTTTTGATGGTTTTTCAAAAGCCTATAATGGTTTTATCACCTCAGTTATGTCAAGATCTGAGTTATATACAATACCAAAAATTGAAGCCTTGTTAATGGCATAAAAAGAAAGGTTGGAAAAACACAAAAAAATTTCAAGTAATGATCAATTACTATTGCAAGCAAATATTGCTCAAAATTCTTAGCAGAACAGAAGATTTGATGGAGGAAATCAGAATTATGGTGGAGGCTCTCAATTCTATAGTGGTAGAGGTTAAGGTCGAGGTTTCAACAATAGAGGCAGAGGTAGATTTGGTGGCAGATTTGGTATATGTGGTGGTAGACATCCAACTGCCAAATGTCAACTTTGCGAAAAATTTGGTCACTTAGGTTGGTATTGCTTCCATCGATATGATAGGTAGTTACCTAATCCTTATGGATCACAAGCTTTATCCTCAAATGGTTCTATGCAAGCCATGATGACTACAATGCCTTCTCAATATTCTCAGCATCCACCTCAGTATCCACCTCAATATTCATCTTCACTCTAATAGTTTTCATCATCACAACATTTCAGTTCTTCTAGGCTTTGATTCTGCATAGTATCCAGATTCAAGTGCCTCCAATCACTTGACTCCAGATCTTCGTAATCTTGGCATAATGTCACCTTACATGGGTCAAGACAATGTTCAAATAGGCAATGGTATAGGTGTAGGTATTAAGCACATTGGAGATTCTCATTTTCTTGCTAGTTTCAATTCTACTCTTTCTTTACATAATCTACTACCTGTTTCACATATTACCAAAAATTTAATTAGTGTTTCTTAATTTGCTAAGGATAACAATGTCTTCTTTGAGGTTCATTTTAATTTTTGTTTTGTTAAATCTCAGGTGACAAAGGACATTCTTTTGTAGGGCAGACTTAGCAATGGTCTCTATGCATTTTAGTCATTGAGATTTGTTCCTTCTAAATCTATAAAACTTGTTTTTGTTTCTGTTACTACTTGTAACAGTTCCATTTCTAACTATAATTCTGTTTCTTCTCAATTTTCTGATTTCAATTTGTGGCATTCTAGGCTAGGATATGCCTCAGCCACTGTTGTACATGCTACACTAAACTCATGTAACATTCCACTTTCAAGTAATAAGAACACTCATTCCTTTGTTTGTGGTCCTTGTTGTATGGGTAAAATTCACAAATTTCCATTTCATGTTTCTAATACTGTGTACACTCAACCATAAGCTTATATATAGTGATGTGTGGGGGTCATCTCCTGTTCCATCCTCTAATGGTTGCAGATACTATATTCATTTTCTTGATGCATATACTAAATTTACCTGGATTTACTTGCTGCAAAATAAATCTCAAGCTTTGTCTGCCTTCTTATCTTTCAAAACAATGGCAGAATTATAATTTAACTGGAAAATTAAAATAATGCAAACTGATAGTGGGGGTGAGTTTATTGTCTTTTCCAAACATTTAACTTCTTTTGGTATTATACATAGATTTAGCTGCCCTTATACTCATAAGCAAAATGGTGTAGCTGAACACAAATATAGACATATCACTGAAATGGGGCTAACTCTTTTGGCAGCCTCTGGTATCTCTTATCAATATTGGGGAAATGCTTTTGCACTGCTGTATGTCTCATCAACAGACTTCCCACACCTCTATTAGGTAATAAATCACCTCTAGAGGTTCTCTTTGGTCATAAACTAAACTACTCCCTTCTTAGGGTCTTTGGCTGTGCATATTATCCTTACCTAAGACCCTACAATAATCACAAATTCAGTCTAGATCTCAACAGTGTGTCTTCTTAGGGTATTCACCTTCCCATAAAGGTTACAAATGTTTATCCCTCACTAGGAGGGTATACATTTGCAGACATGTTGTATTTGATGAGAATCTTTTTCCTTTCAAGGTCTCTCCAGGTTTCTTACATTCATCCATTGCTACTTCTCAATTGTCCACTTTTGTTTCACTTCCTCCAAGCATTCCTCTTGTGTCTCTTACTAGCATTAATGAGAATTTCTTATCTGCTAATACTAATCTTCCTTTATCTACTGATATTGCTAACAACTCCTATACCTTGCCATCTTAGCCTTCAGTTACTGTAGGTAGTGATTCTAGTTCTCCTGGTAGCCATACAGTAGCTACTACTGGTTCTGTTCAACATTAGTAACAAGTTGTTATTATAGGTGCTACTAATTTTGTTTAGCATCATGCTGCAAACACTCATCTTATGATCACTAGAGCAAATGTTGGAAATCATAAGCCAAGAGCATTTCTTGCTATCACAAAACCTGGCTCTGTCAATGAAGCATTGTCTAATCCCGAATGACATCAGACTATGCAAGCTGAGTATCAGGTTTTAATGCATAATCAAACCTGGTCCCTAGTTGACCTTCCACGTGGCAGATCTACAATAGGTTGTAAATAGGTGTTCAAAATTGAAAGAAATCCTAATGGAAGTGTTCAAAAGTACAAAGCACGATTGGTGACAAAAGGATTTCATCAAAGAGCTGGTTTTGATTTTACTGAGACATTTAGTCTAGTAGTTAAACCAGTGTCAATCCGAGTAGTTCTTACTATTGCTCTCAGTAGAGGCTGGTCAGTTCATCAGTTGGAAATGAATAATGCTTTCTTAAATGGTGTGTTGAAGGAAGAAGTTTACATGCAACAGCCTGAAGGTTTTACTCAAGGATAAGTCATTTGGTTTGTAAATTGCACAAGGCCCTCTATGGACTAAAGCAGGCACCTAGGGCCTAGTTTGAAAAACTTACCACCACACTCACTCACCTAGGATTTTAGCCTACCAAATGTGATGCCTTTCTGTTTGTTCAGTTCACACCTCAGGCCACAACTATTTTTCTTCTATATGTTGATGATACCTTGTTACAAGTAGCTACCTTGCTGCAATTCCTTCTCTCATAGCTAAAGTAAACTCAGCTTTTGCCCTCAAGGATCTAGGAAAACTACACTATTTTCTTGGCATAGAGCAAAACATACTGTAGATGGTGGAATTCATCTCTCTCAACCCAAGTATATCACAGACTTGATATCAAAGGCTAAAATGTTGAATGCAAAGCCCATGAGGACACCATTAGCTTCAGGACTAAGGTTGTCTACTCATGACAATGTTGAATTATTGGATGCTAGTTTGTACAGAAGCATTGTAGGTGGCCTATAGTGAGCCACTGTGACAAGGCCAAAAATAGTATCTAGTGTCAATAAGGTGTGTCAATTCATGCACAATCCTAAGGAATCTCATTGGAAGGCAGTAAGAAGGATACTAAGGTACTTAATTGGAACTTTAGATTATGGTCTTCATCTCACCAAGTCACCTAATCTTCATCTGACAGCTTACTGTGATTCGGATTGGGGCACTGATATAGATGACAAAAGATCAACAACAAGGCAGTATGTGTTCCTTGGATCCAATATGGTGACCTCCAAAAAGCAAAGTGTAGTTTCGAGGTCTAGTATAGAAGCTGAATATAGGAGCATGGCTTCTGTAGTTGCTGAGCTCACTTGGCTGTAGTCACTATTAAGTGAGTTAAAAGTACTAATTACCACAGTTCCAAACATATATTGTGATAATTTAAGTGCTGTTACATTAACCGTGTTATGTTAATAGCAAATCCTATCCTTCATTTGGACAAAACATTTAGAACTTGATCTCTACTTTGTCAGGGAAAAAGCAATACAACAAAAGATCAAAGTCTGTCATTTACCTTCTACTGAACAAGTAGTAGATTTGCTTACCAAAGTTGTTTCAAGTTCTGCCTTTCCTATGTTACGACACAAACTCAAAGTTGAAAGTCTTCAGACCTTGAGTTTGAGAGGGTATATAAGGGAATAACAAATAACTGATTTAGTTATAGTTATTTAAAGTTGTTAGAATAGTTAGAAGTTAGTTACTATCTGATGAGATTGTTATTAATAGAAACATGTAACATTTTCATACAGAATCAATTCATTCAATTTTCTTTCTCATCATCTATCTCTTTCACACTCATGTGTTCTCTGTTTCTTTCTTGCTTCTGTGCTTGATACCTTTACAAATCAATGACGAAGGTAAATTGACACTTGTCGAGATTATCAAATTTAAATCAATTTATAATCGATTTACCAAAACTACTTGTAGCATAAGGTAACACCGGGTCGAGCCCATAGATCATTCTAATTATGAAGTCAGATTAATAGGTTAATAAACAGGGGGGGAAGTTTTACAAGATTAAACAACAAAGAACAATTAAAATGAGTAAACAAGATTGAGAAAACAACCAATCCAAGAAAATTAACCGATCTTGATTTCAATCTATCCTTGATCTTTATAAATCCGTTCAACTATCAACCAAATCCTTGGTATTAGATCACATCAAGACGCCTCTCAATAATCCATGGATCTTCTACTAGAAATGCTTCTAGAATTCAATTAATTAAGATTAGACAAATTAAGCATCCATCCAAAACTCAAATTAACTTGAAAACCAAGATCCAACCAAGCTAAATATTTCATCAAACACCTTTAATAAATTATTTAACCTCTGAATTCATCTCTTGGCACATGATAATTACGCAATTAACATATGCAAATCCCAATTAAATTAAGCATTAAATCAGAATTTAAATAAGAGAAGAAAAGAAAAAGAAACTTGATTAATAGATGAACGTATAACAATTAAAACAAGATCTCAAGATTAATCATCAAGATTGTCAATCTCTTGGATTGATTAAAAAAGCTTAGCTCTCCATAGCCATCACCATTGGATAACCTTCAAGAACCATACAAAAATGAAAATAACAAAGAGAGAGTAGAGAAAGGAAGAGAAGAAGAAAATTCTCCAAAATGAAACACTAAAACTTTTATTATAACAACACTTCTAAATAAAAGCTCTACATGTTACAATGATCTGCATAGCCTCGCTTTTATAGAGGGTTAAAGATGCAAAATGTCAAAGGAGGCTGAGTCATGGTGGTTGGTGGAGTAGATGGAGAAGGTCGAGTAGGTTGAATGACTTTTTGGTGAGTAGAAAATTCTAGAGATTCTTTGTCTCCGAAATCATGCAGCTCTGAAGTCATTGCATTCGTCATTTTTGAGCCAAGTGGTCTTCACGAAGATTGTAGCTCTGGATCTTAGCTTTCAAATGGCTCTAGTTTGAGTCCAATATCATTTCTATAGCTCCAGATATATTCAAATTACTGCTCACTACTCAAGCCCAGTCGCAGCTCTTCTGTTCTGACTTCCAAGCCCAATATCACCTCCAAGAAGTCTGAATCAGGAAGAGTGTTCAACATGAAAGTTGTATATTTGAGTCTTAACTATCAACCATCAAAAGTTCAGCCTATTATACAACTTTCACTACGAGCAGTGTAATGAACAGTACACAAAGGTCATTCTGCCAGGAGCAACACATTAGTTCTTGATTCAATGCCAATTTGAGCCATCCAAACGTGTGATTGAGTCTTTGATGTCTTCATGAAGATTGTAGAGCTCTCTCTTATCTTTAAAATGACATAAGATTCACCTTAAATATCCACCTACAGCCCAAGATATGACCCAAATACAAGATTAGTGTAAGACGTAAATCATGCTGAAAAATTCAATTAAATCTATTTTGAGTTCAAAACATATAAAACATAACCAAACTTAATTTATTAAGTGCAAGGAGAGTGTAAATGACTAAAAATGAAGGCTTATTAATGCATCAAATATGTGAACATCAAATTCCCCCACACTTAACTTTTTGCACTCCTAGGCAAAACACACAAAAACAAAATGAAAAAGACTCAAAAGTTAAACATTCTAAAAGACTCAATTTCTAATAATATTTAAGAATGAAGAGCAATTAATAATTCAAGTGATCAAAACATTTATGAGGTAACACATCTTCACATCTCAAATCAACAAGCAAGGATACTTCAATTGAAAAGCATGAGTAAAGAATGATAGATCCTCACAGAATTCACTCTCAATCTCTCAAGTGTTTAAAAGGTAAGTATTACACTCAATTCAACTCATGAAAATTGCACTACCTTAAGCTTGCTTATCTTCTACTTCTCCATTACTCAGAACACATGCACACACAAATCATGAGGACTTTATTCAAGGTTGTAATGGGGTCAAGGTAAAGGAGAAGGTAATATGGATGTGACAAGTTAAACACCAAAGAGAATAAAAGAACATGAAAGCTGAGTTCAATTATCGATCATGAAAGTTCATCCCAACTTCATCTAATACAAATTCCCTTTACATATTATTTTCCCTTCCTTTATTGCCTTGTTGACCTTTTTTTTTTTTTACATATATATATTTTTTTCTTCTTTTTTTTTTCAAAAAGAACATCATATATACATTTTTCAACCATTCTGCATACACACCCCCACACTTGTTCATGAACTCATCCAATGACAAAGCTAATGTTCTCTTATTCCCTAAGACTAAGTAAGAACATGGTTTTTTTTTTATAAGAAACATAATGAGTTCGAGAAAAAGAATAATCAAATAAGCTCAAAAGGGTTAAGTAAGGGGAAATATGCAAGGTAGGCTATTTGGTCAAAGTAGTTAATTGAAAAAAAATTTGCCTCAATCATTTTTATGTATGCATGTGAAAACGTAGCTTTAAAAAGAATCAAAGCAAGTTCTAGAGTAACAATTTCATGAGTGAAATTCACACAAGAAAGAAGAGAATGGTGTAGATGTTCAATTCATTCATCAATAGGCTCAAGATCTCACAAGGTATAGTTCTATCATTCTCACCCACCAATTCAACATCCATAACCAAACATATGATTTTTAAGAAAGAAGACAATTAACTCAATCATGCAAATTTTCCTGAATTTTAATTGCTACTTCCACACAAACTAGTTATCTACCCCAACTAAAATGCGTCTCAAGAGTAAAATTTACTCATTACTCTGACATCCTTAACTGGTTTAGAAAATTACTGACAAACATATAAACACAATAAACATATTAATACATACACACATTTTTTTTTACACAACTCTACACACGACAAACATAAACACACTTACTAATTTTTTTTTAATCACACAACTATCCTTCCCCCCAACTAGATCATAACATTGTCCTCAATATTAAAAAAAAATAGAAAGGAAAAAGATAGAGGATAGTACACATTCATCGCAATTACGGAAAAGAGAAACCTCACACAAATATAAACAGAAACAAAGTACGATGAATAAAACTAAAGATAAAGGAAAGTCATAGATGAAGTGTCGTCACACTTTGTTGTTTCTTCTTTGCCTCCCTTGTTGTTGTCTCGCTTCTTCTTGCTCTCCGACCAATCTATCCGGGTTGTCATTGGATCAGTTCATAAACAAAGGCTTCCAATTTATCAATTAACTCATCAACAAGGAAGCCGAGATAAGGAGTTGTCTTGCGAAGGTGTGACAAATTTCTCGTTCCACAAAGATGGTCAACAAAAGATAACAAATTATCAAAGAAATTATTAACATTCAACAAACCTATAGGTTTATGGTGGATGTTCATTAGGGCCCAAGAAACAATTTGAAAGACTTCTTCCAAAGTACCAAAACCACCAGTGTAAGGCTATGAAGGCATCGAGTTTTCAAGCATTGCCATCATTCGTGCATGCATAGATGATACTTGAATTTCCCGTCCAATTGTCTTTCCAACAAAGTTCCTTCGAGTTAAAGGTTCAGAATGACACCTAAAACCCGACCACCTCTTAGAAATGCGACAAAGTGATACAAATTTCCCATTAACCCAAGGCAACCTCCCCCATATACTACACGAATGTTCCTCGCAGTAAGTGTTCTACCAAGAGTAGTTCTTTGCGTTGACAAACTCTAAACTCTTCCCATAATGTGTCCCACAAAAATACACGAGATACTAACAAGTCTACGAACGTAAGAAGAGGAAGCTCCCTCCATCTCTACACTCACACTCTCTATGAATGATTAAGAGTTGCAGGAAAGTGAAAAAAATGGAGTGTTTAAATAGGGAAGAGAATAGAAAAAATAATAGCTCCTATATGAGTAGGTTGGCTGTTGTCAGAAAACTTTTGAATTTTTTTTGTTTTTTTTTATTTTTTTTGTTTTTTTTAATGTTTTGTTTTTTTTTAAATAATAAATGCATAAGATAATATATACAGATTGTTGTGATTGTGGCTCACATCTTCCTCTAGTTTTACGTCTAGAAACGGCTTAAACGCCTTCTATGAGTCGGGGATAGGCTTCCCGTCCAATTTTCTTATAAATTGGCAAACACGGTCTTTTTGAGTCGATTCAAAGACTATAACGCTCTTGCTTGTCCTTGAAGAGATTCCACAAACGAAGAAGTTCACGCTTGCACAATTCCACAAGAATGCGTCTCAAGAGTCAATAAGATATTATCTAATGACTCTTACTCACCCATTCTTAATGAAGAATATTTTATCTTCTCTGTTTACGTAAACCATTCCCAAAGAACGACATCGCGTGTTGCAATTCCATCGTGCACACTTGTAACAAACGTGCATTCTTTTTGATCTTCTCTTTTTCGAAAATGAACTTTTACCGAGACCAGGCATGTATCTGGACAAATGAATCGGAAGATTCACCACTAAACGAACCTTTGCTTCGATCATCCAAATGCGTATATCTTCTCGGGATGCCCTTGTACATTAACAATCTCAATCTCTCACACCTAGCTTTGTAAATTTTGGTCGAACATTTTTATGAATAGAAGGGAAATACTTTTTAGATTTGAAAGAATGACATCCATTTTGAAAGAGAAGAAATCGCTTATTATGGGAAATCGAAAGACAAACCGACTCGAGAGTCACGAGAATCTTATCCACCGTTTAACCTAGGAATCGAAAGAACTCAAAAAAAAGAAGAAACAAATTAAAATAAATTCTACTCATAACAAGGATTAGAAAGGGAGATGGATTCTACCTCAACAGCTTGATGTTTCAGAAATGGTTTGAGTCTTTTTGCTTTATAAAATTTTTATTATTTTTTTTTATTTTTATTATTTTTTTTATGCATCATTTATTGATTCCGCAAGTCATGCAAGTGCAATTTACGTAACTTGGAAGCATCATTTTTCTTTCAGATATGGACCCCAATTTTTGACAATGTTCACAACTTTTGTAAAAAGTATAACTGCCCTTGAATAATATGGCCAATAAAATCCATACTGCAAGATTTTGCAACTGTTTTCTTTGAAGAAAAATGACTTCCACATGCTTCTGAATGACAAAATTCAATGACACTACTTACCTCATTGTCGGGTACAAATCTCCAAAAGATTTAATCAGGACAATAATTGAACAAATATGGGCCAGCACAATAGAAAACTTTTTTTTTTAACTCAATCAATTTTTTTTTTGTCCATTGAGGCGGCATCTTACTCATCAAGTGGGGTAGACGACTTCTTGCAAGTGGACCTCCTCCAAAATATCCTCTTGAGCTCCCTCATAAAATAGTTTGAGGCGATGTCCATTGACTGTGAAAGCTTTTGTAGTAGTCTCACTTGTAACCTGCACAGCACCATAAGGAAAAATCTTAGTAACAACAAATGGACCAAGCCACCAAGATCTGAGCTTTCCGGGCATGAGTTTGAGGCGGGAGTTATAAAGGAGAACTTTTTGACCAATCTTAAATGTTTTTCTCATGATCTTCTTATCATAGAAGGCTTTAGTCTTCTCTTTATAAAGTTTGGAACTCTCATAAGCCTCCAGGCGGATCTCCTCCAATTCCTGCAACCGTAGCTTCCGCTCCATGCCTCGCTGATTGAGGTCCAAGTTACACCTTTTTACTTGCCCAAAATGCACGATGCTCAATTTCCACGGCAAGTGGCATGCTTTGCCAAAAACAATCCGATAAGGAAACATCCCAATCGAGTCTTATAGGCGGTCCTATAAGCCCATAAAGCATCCTCAAGCCTTTTGCTCCAGTCCTTTCTGTTAGGTTGAACTGTTTTCTGAAGTATCTGCTTGATCTCTCTGTTGGAAACCTCGGCTTGCCCATTAGTCTGGGGATGATAAGGTGTAGAAACTCTATGCAAGACTCCATACTTTTTCATCAAGGCTTCCATGCTTCGATTACAGAAATGTGAACCCTGATCACTAATGATGGCTTTTGGGACTCCAAACCTGCAGAAAATATGTGATCTAACAAAATCCACAACAACCTTGGAATCATCAGTCCGAGTGGCTTTTGCCTCCACCCATTTAGATACATAATCCACAGCAAGCAAAATGTAAACAAAACCAAATGACACAGGAAAAGGACCCATAAAATCAATACCCCAAACATCAAATATTTCACAGAACAACAAAGGTTGTTGGGGCATCTCATTCCTACGAGAAATATTCCCTGTTCTCTGGCATTGTTCACAAGATTTACAAAATAAATATGCATCACGAAATAGAGTGGGCCAATATAATCCAGAGTCCAAAACTTTCCTAACTGTACGAGTAGGTCCAAAATGTCCCCCACAGGCAAGTGCATGACCAAAACTAAGAACAGAATCAAACTCATGATCAGGAATACATCTCCTAATGACTTGGTCACTACAAAATCTCCACAAATAAGGGTTATCCCACACATAATATTTTGACTCACTTTTCAGTTTATCAATTCGTGCCTTAGTAAAATGTGCAGGTAGTGCTCTAGCAACCAAGAAATTAACCAAATCTGCAAACCAAGGGATGTTACCTTACATCTTGAAAAGTTGTTCATCAGGGAAGGCATCATGGATAGGAGAAGAATCTGTCTCTCTTTCAATCCGACTCAAGTGATCCGCCACCATGTTCTCTGCTCCACTCTTATCTCTGATATCAATATCAAACTCCTGTAAGAGCAACATCCACCTAATCAACCTTGGCTTTGCATCGGGCTTTTTCAGAGAAACTTCAAAGTCGCATGATCTGAAAATACAACCACTCTAGAACCAAGCAAATATGATCGAAATTTATCTAAAGCAAAAACAATTGCTAAAAGTTCCTTTTCGGTTGTAGTGTAGTTGGCTTGTGCAA
The DNA here is from genome assembly GCA_029884595.1 of Ormosia semicastrata. NCBI lineage: Eukaryota > Viridiplantae > Streptophyta > Magnoliopsida > Fabales > Fabaceae > Ormosia > Ormosia semicastrata. The sequence goes on along the minus strand of JAQQTO010000022.1, from coordinate 5,258,324 downwards.
AGATCTAAAGTCCTCGAAGCATAGGAAATGACATGAGGTACTTTGCCGACTCTCTGTGCAAGGACAGCTCCCAATGCATAATTAGAGGCATCACACATGAGTTCAAATGGGAGTGTCCAATCTGGTGGTTGGATGATAGGAGTGGTGGTCAAAGCTCCTTTAAGGCAATCAAAAACCTTTCTACACTTGCCATCAAAATCAAAAGCAACATCTTTCTGCAACAAGTTAGACAGGGGAAGGCCCTTTTTGCTGAAATCCTGAATGAACCGCCTGTAGAAACCTGCATGGCCAAGAAAAGAACGAACCTCTCGCACGCAAGAGGGGTAAGGCAATTGGGAAATAACATCAATTTTAGCAGGATCTACTTCTATACGCTTCTGAGAGATGATATGGCCTAAGACTATGCCCTGTTCTACCATAAAATGACACTTCTCATAATTAAGAACAAGATTAGTCTCAATATGCAAGACTCTATCCAGACTATCTAAACATGCATCAAAGGAAGAGCCATAGACAGTAAAATCATCCATAAACACATCCATGCAACTCTAAAAATTCGAGAAGATACTCGATCATACACCTTTGAAAGGTTCCCGAGCGTTGCACGTACTGCAACCAAGGGCATTCTCCTGTATGCAAATGTTCCAAATGGACAGTGAAAGTGGTCTTCTCTTGGTCTTCTCGGGGCTATATGAATCGAAAATAGCCCGAATATCCATCCAAGAAACAATAATGCGACTTGCCGACCGCCTCTCCAACATCCGATCAATGAAAGGCAATGGAAAATGATCTTTCCTAGTGGCCTGGTTAAGCCGCCTATAATCAATGCACACTCGCCAACCGTTCCGGATTCTTGTGGGTAGGAGCTCATTGTTCGATTTGCAATTACCGTGACTCCGCATTTCTTTGGAACCACTTGCACCGGGCTCACCCATTTACTTGTCGGATATGGGATAAATAATGCCACTTGTAGCACTTGGTCACTTCCTTCTTCACCATATCCGAGAATCGGGGATTTAGTCTCCTTTGGGGTGCCTCACCGGCTTGGTACCTTCCTCCAATAAAATCCTATGCATACATGTGGAGGGACTAATACCAGAATGTCCAAGTGTCCATCCGATGGCCCGCTTTATGCTTTGCTTCAAAACCTGCAGCAATTTTTCTTCTTGTTCAGTTGTAGATTCCTAGCGACAATCACTCGCGCAGACTTCTCACCATCTTCCAAATATGCATATTTAAGGTGGTCCGGCAAAGTCTTTAGCTCTAAGGATGGGGGATGCACAATAGAAGGCGAGAAGCTATTTGAAACAAGCAACTCAAGAAAGATTAAATTCGACATAATTTTGACTCATATTTTCATATGCTTTGCATCACCAAACAAGCACCCAGCATCATCACTCACAATCGCATAAATCTCAAGACATGCGACATGGTTCAAGATCACGCTTAACACATATATCACAAGTGACAATCCGAAAAGTTAGTAATATCGGGGAATTCAACACTCATATCAACATAAGTATCATCAACCAAAGATTTCAATCACATCAACATGAAAAACTGAATGCTCCTCGCGGGATGTCTCATGGCATCAAAAATGTTAAATCAGTACCACATCTCCACCAAATTCCATAGAAAGGGTGCCGGTATGCACGTCTATCTTGGTTTTGGTGTTTTGAGGAATGGTCTTCCTAGAATCAATGGAGCATGATTTGTTGAAGACTCATCTTCCATGTCCGTAATGTAGAAGTCCGCCGGAAAAATTAGCTCATTTACTCGCACCAACACATCTTCCAAAGACTCCTCAGCGGTGAGCAAGAGTCCCGTGCTTGCCACCGAATCACTATACCAATGGGGTGTAAGGTGCCAATGTTCAAAGACTTATACACCGACGTAGGCATGACATTAATAGAAGCACCCAAATCTAGCATTGCATGGTCAAACCCGAAATTACCTATAGTGCAAGGATTGTGAAAGTTCCAGGATCTTTACATTTCTTTGGCATGCTTGGTGAATCATCGCAGAAACATTTCTCGCCGTCATTGACTTTCTCGGTACCCTTAAGTCTTCTCTCTTGTGAGTACACAACTCCTTGAGAAATTTGGCATACTTGGGAATTTGTTTGATTGCATCTAGGAGGGAATATTGATTTCCACCTTCCCGAATGTCTCCATGACTTCCTTCTCTGTTTCGCTTGCGCTATCTCTTGACCGTGTGTCACTCGGTTTGGGAAGGGTAGTGGAATGTTCAAGTCTGAATTCTCTCGCACATTTCTTCTCGGATCATCTAGTTCATGCGAATGTGTTGTGTCTCGATCAATCTCTCGTCACGCTAATGGGAGCTCGGTTGTGCATACTAGGACCATCAATTTCTTTGCCACTTCTCAAGGTAATAGCACTTACATTGCCTCTTGGGTTACTGATTTGTTTGTGAAGGCAATTGACTCGAACCTTGACTTTTCAATTCACTCACGGTGGTGGCCAATTGCCCAATCTGAGTTTGCGGTGTTCGGATGGTGGCATTGACATTCTGGCCGGAATTGAATATTATTTGTGGCCATTTGTTTCATCAAATCTTCCAATGATGGCTCGGATGGATTGGTTGTAGGACTTGGCAACATAAGGGGTCGCCGCACGTGTGTTTGCACGCTTGTTGTTGTCTGAATGCAGGTGGTTGGTATTTGTTGCTAGGACCTACAGCTTGGTATCTGAATTGCTGCTGCTATTGGGGTTGTTGTTGCTGACTAGAATTCCCATATCTCAAGTTAGGATGGTCCCTCCAACCAGGGTTATAAGTATTAGAAAACGGATCATATCTTGGCTGTTGGGATTGCTGATATTGAGGTCTACTAGGAAAAATGCCACCGCTTTTGCAGAATCGACTATTCTCGGAAACGCGAACCACCGTCCCGAAGTGTTGGGCATGCATCGCATCGTTGAGATGAGCAAGAGTAAATGCCACACACCCTTGCAGGCTCTTGTACAGAACCTGGTACATGTTGTCCCACTGCTAATTGCCTCACCAACGAAGTCAATTCATCAAGTCTATGTTCCATTCTTTGTTGATCTACATGAGACGATTGAACTTCATTAACTCCTCTGGTTGAGGTAAGGACTCTTGTGCCAAATTGTTGAGCATTGGCCGCCATATTTGCTATCAAATCTCTTGCTTCAACTGACAGTGGTTTTATCCACCAATGCACCTCCAGATGCGGCATCCACCATACTTCTATCCATCGGCAAGAAGCCCTCATAGAAATATTGAATCAAGAGCATCACTAATTTGATGGTGGGGACAACTCGAACACGCTTTTTGAATCTCTCCCAATACTCATGCAAGGTCTCACCAATCATTTGCCTTATACCACAAATGTCTTTTCTAATGGCAGAACTTCTCGATGCAGGGAAGAACCTCTCCAAGAATAATTTCTTCATATCATCCCAACTCGTGACAGAACCTGGTGAAAGGTAAAACAGCCAATCCTTGGCTACATCAGCAAGAGAGAAAGGGAATGCCCTCAACTTGATATGCTCCTCAGAGATTCCATGTGGCTTCATGGTTGAACAGACCACATGAAACTCCTTTAAGTGCTTATGGGGATCTTCACCTGTAAGACCATGAAACTTGGGCAACAAGTGTATCAATCCAGATTTTAACTCGAAGTCAGCATCAAGATTAGGATATTGAATGCACAAAGATTGGTAAGTTACATTAGGAGCAGCAAGTTCTTTAAGGGTCCTATTTTGCCTGTTATCAGCCATGATTTTAGAATCACCTAAGATCTCAAGTGCACTTTCAGATTCAATGTCACAACTAAATTCAGACTCAATCTTTTCACTTAGCCTACGAGTCCTAATCAACCTATGCAATGTTCTATCAATCTCAGGATCAAATTCAAGCAAGATATCAGGATTAGACCTAGTCATGCGCTAATCAAAACACAAAAATAAAATAAAATAAGTAAACAAGTAAAATACACTAGACAACTCTAAAAATATACCAAAATAAATCTAATTGACTAATGAAATGATTTTTAAAAATTATAGGACTTGTACAGCATGAAAACTACACAAAAATGAAACTAAAAATTGCAATAAAAATATTAAAAAATTGAAAAACTGGTCTAAACGATGGATTTTGGAAAAACCAGGGGTGACCTCACAATTCATTATGAGTCTTGTTTATTAGGCTGTTTTACTTCAACTGACCAAGTTTCACTTTCATTCTCAGGCACATTTTCTCAATAATACGAAATTCTTGTAAAATGAACCGTAATCACCCGTTTTACCAAATCCACCAAAACACAAAGAACATAAAGGTTAGTGAGAGATTAGTAGTTAAATAAACTCTTAATAAGATTGAACAAAATCGAATGATTCCCGACAAGAACGGGCGCCAAAAATTTGACACTTGTCGAGATTATCAAATTTAAATCAATTTATAACCGATTTACCAAAACTACTTGTAGCATAAGGTAACACCGGGTCGAGCCCATAGATCATTCTAATTATGAAGTCAGATTAAGAGGTTAATAAACTGGGGGAAAAAGTTTTACAAGATTAAACAACATAGAACAATTAAAATGAGTAAACAAGATTGAGAAAACAACCAATCCAAGAGAATTAACCAATCTTGATTTCAATCTATCCTTGATCTTTATAAATCCGTTCAACTATCAACCAAATCCTTGGTATTAGATCACATCAAGACGCCTCTCAATAATCCATGGATCTTCTACTAGAAACGCTTCTAGAATTCAATTAATTAAGATTAGACAAATTAAGCATCCATCCAAAACTCAAATTAACTTGAAAACCAAGATCCAACCAAGCTAAATATTTCATCAAACACCTTTAATAAATTATTTAACCTCTGAATTCATCTCTTGGCACATGATAATTACGCAATTAACATATGCAAATCCCAATTAAATTAAGCATTAAATCGAATTTAAATAAGAGAAGAAAAGAAAAAGAAACTTGATTAATAGATGAACGTATAACAATTAAAACAAGATCTCAAGATTAATCATCAAGATTGTCAATCTCTTGGATTGATTAAAAAGTTTAGCTCTCCATAGCCATCACCATTGGATAACCTTCAAGAACCATACAAAAATGAAAATAACAAAGAGAGAGTAGAGAAAGGAAGAGAAGAAGAAAATTCTCCAAAATGAAACACTAAAACTTTTATTATAACAACACTTCTAAATAAAAGCTCTACATGTTACAATGATCTGCATAGCCTCCCTTTTATAGAGGGTTAAAGATACAAAATGTCAAAGGAGGCTGAGTCATGGTGGTTGGTGGAGTAGATGGAGAAGGTGGAGTAGGTTGAATGACTTTTTGGTGAGTAGAAAATTCTGGAGATTCTTTGTCTCTGAAATCATGCAGCTCTGAAGTCATTACATTCGTCATTTTTGAGCCAAGTGGTCTTCACAAAGATTGTAGCTCTGGATCTTAGCTTTCAAATGGCTCTAGTTTGAGTCCAATATCATTTCTATAGCTCCAGATATATTCAAATTACTGCACACTGCTTAGGCCCAATTCGCAGCTCCTCATTCGACTTCCAAGCCCAATATCACCTCCAAGAAGTCTGAATCGGGAAGAGTGTTCAACATGAAATTGTATATTTGAGTCTTAACTATCAACCATCAAAATTTCAGCCTATTATACAACTTTCACTACGAGCAGTGTAATGAACAGTACACAAAGGTCATTCTTCCAGGAGCAACACGTTAGTTCTTGATTCAATGCCAATTTGAGCCATCCAAACGTGTGATTGAGTCTTTGATGTCTTCATGAAGATTGTAGAGCTCTCTCTTATCTTTAAAATGACATAAGATTCACCTTAAACATCCACCTACAGCCCAAGATATGACCCAAATACAAGATTAGTGTAAGACGTAAATCATGCTGAAAAATTCAATTAAATCTATTTTGAGTTCAAAACATACAAAACATAACCAAACTTAATTTATTAAGTGCAAGGAGAGTGTAAATGACTAAAAATGAAGGCTTATTAATACATCAAATATGTGAACATCATAAATCTTTGTCCACTTTTGATGTTAGTGAACTAATATTTTTTGTCTCAATATCAAGGGTAAAACTGAGGTCAAAGAGATAATTTATTATTTTGAGTGTAAGAGTATAACAACTGAATGAGTCAGTTATAAGTTAGTTAGACACATGTAAGATTCAGTTACAATTAGTTAGACTTGGTTAGAATTGGTTATAGTTGCCACATGGTGTAAATCTTACTATATATGTACAAATCTCACTATTAGTGATTAGATGATCAAACATAGAAAATTAGATTGAATTTAGCTCAATATTTTCTCTCTATTCATATTCTTTTTCTCTGAGTTTCTTGGCTTTCTTTCTTATCTTCATTTTCTCTGATACCTTTCATAGTATTAGAGCCACGATCTGAAATGGAACACGCTTCTTCATCATCACTGAAGTAAGGTGACAAAAGTTTAGTATGTAAGCTTCACAAAGCTCTATATGGATTGAAGCACACACCCAGGGCATGGTTTGAGAAGCTGCACCATACTCTTAGCCACTTAGGCTTTAAATCTTCCATATTATATTCTTCCTTGTTTATTAGAAAAACTGCACAATCCACTACTTTACTGTTGGTGTATATAGATGATATTCTCATCATTGGTACATCTACTCATGATATTCAGTTGCTGATTAGCAACCTCAATACTACATTTGCTTTGAAAGACCTGGGCAAGTTGTCTTATTTTCTGGGAATTGAAGCTAAGCCTACAATGAATGGTGGTATTCACTTGTCTTAATCCAAATATGTGACTAATCTTCTCAGTAAAGCTAGCTTGCAAAATGCTAAACTTATGCCTATCACCATGGCCTCTGGTCTAAAATTGTCTAGCACAGGGAGTGAACCTGTCTCTAATCCTTAGCTTTACAGATGTATAGTAGGGGGACTACAATATGCTACTATAACAAGGCCTGAAATAGCCTACAGTGTTAATAGGGTATTTCAATTCATGCATAACCCTCTTGAACATCATTGGAAAATAGTAAAAAGGATACTTCGATATCTCAGTGGCACACTATCACATGGTTTGTATCTCAGACCCTTCATTCCTTTTCAACTAAAGCTTATGGCCTTTTGTGACTCAAACTGAGCATCATACCCTGATGATGCGCTCCACATCAGAATACTGTGTCTTTTTGGGACCAAACTTGATTACTTGATAATCAAAGAAATAGGTTGTGATTTCCAGATCTAGTATAGAAGCTGAATACAGAAGTTTAGCATACGTTGTTGCTGAAATCTCTTGGTTACAGTCTCTACTGAAAGAGCTACAAGTGCATACTGTCTCAAGTCCTGTGGTTTATATGACAACTTAAGTGCAGTACTCTTAGCAGCTAATCCTATCCTACATACTAGGACAAAACATTTTGAACTATATCTTTATTTTGTTCGAGGGAATGTTATTCAGAAACAAGTCAATGTTCAACATATACCATCCCGAGATCAAATTGCAGACATACTCACTAAGGCTATTTCTAACTCTTAGTTCCTTTCCTTTCGGCATAAACTCAGAGTTGCAGATTATCCAACTGAGTTTGCAGGGGAATGTAAGAGTATAACGGTTGAGTGAGTCAATTATAAGTTAATTAGATACATGTAAGATTCAATTACAATCAGTTAGAGTTGGTTAGAATTGGTTGCAGTTGTCACTTGGTGTAAATCTTATTATATATGTACAAATCTCACAATCAGTGATTAGATTATCAAACACAGAAAATTATATTGAAAGCTCAATATTTTCTATATGTTCATATTCTTTTTCTTTGAGTTTCTTGGCTTTCTTTCTTATCTTCATTTTCTCTGATACCTTTCATTGAGCAATAGCCTTCTTTAATCCATCATCTCATTGCCTTTTATACTAGAGTAAAGTCCTGTATGAATTAAATGACTTGAACATAGATGATGAGCAAATATTTATCAAATAGCATTCCAGAGTAAAAAATGATTTCAAGATCTCTTGAAAGAAGTGGAAGTGGTAGCAATATAAGAAGTGGCTTGAGCCCTATATCCATATCTTCGATGGTTTTGCTATTGGTGCCAAAGATATAGTGCTAGAACAAGGAAATTTTGGAGCTAACAATAGTGGAAGTTATTTTGGTTTCTCTAATGGAAGCTCTAGTAGTCGAATAGGAGGAACTAACATAGTCATATTGCTACCCAATGGGAGTGCTAATGAAACTGTTGGTGGCAACACTAGAAGATCTATTATGGTCATAGAGATTCCTTATGACAATTTTTGGGGACTCATTGTTGCTATTGTTCAAAATAGTGTGGGACTATAATCACTATATCAAAGATATTTTGGCAGCAACAATAATGGAGTAAAATTGAGATTCTATTTAAATTTTGTGGGCATTGGCAATAAACTTGTCTGCTAGATCACTTACTATTGAAAAGTTTGCAAGTGTGAAGGAATCCCCATTGGAGTGCTTCTAGTACATTGAGGATCAAAGTTTGTAAGAATGCCAAGTTGTGATTTTATCAAGAAATGGACAAATCGTTTGTCTCAAGTTTCTTAGTGTTGTTTATTGTTAATTTATTATATGCTATAAATTATTTAAGTCACCTAGAATATAATAATCTTTTCGATTTCATGAAATCAAAGGTTTACTATTTCGATTCTAAATCATTTGGAGAAACCTAGCTAAGAGTTTCAAGGTATTCGATCAAGCAATTGGAGAAATTAGCAAAGTTTTCGATTGAAGACCGAAGACAAGTCCAAGATGAAGGAGAGGATTGAAGATCAAATGACCTTGCAAACACTTAACCAAATTCAAGAAAGCTGCAAACTGCAAAAGGAATTTCAAATTTATCAATGGTTTCGAGTAGTTATACATTTGAATTCAAAATCACTTTCCAATTATGAGTTCAAATTCAAAAGTTAGGTGTGTAACAATCAGACAAGACAAATGTCATTGTAAGGATTAGAAAGTTACTTTAAACAAAAACACTTGTCAAGATCTTGTCAAAATGACAATTACATTTCTTATCTATAAATACCTAAGAAGGTTAAGGCATTAGGATGGTTGGAAATACTTGCATACATCTTTTACACATCCTAATTCACTTTGACGCCTACGGATAAAAAGGAATTAGTCAAGTATGTCTTCCACGTTGCTTTCCTTTTTGTAATCTTTACATTTCAATAAAAGTTTTAATTCTATTTATTATTTTGATCATTAATTTCTCTTGTGATCATTTGATTTATATTTAATTGCTTTCATTTTACATTACTTGTTGTGTTTACTTGCTTTCATTTTCTTTAATTCAATCAAGTTTACATTCTGTCATTTCGATTCCAAAAGTTTATTGCTTTACTCATGCTTTCTTTACATGATTTCATTTATTCATTTGTCATTTTTGATTACATTATTGCTTGCTGCTTTATTCCATTTTATTTGCACTTTACTACATTTCATGTATGATTATCTTTCCTTTTCAATTCCTATGTATAATCTCTTTATTTGCCATCATTTGCTGCTTTATATTTCCATTGCTTTTGAGCATTTACTTTTACACTCAAATCACACACTTTTCTCTATTTGATCAAATTTATTTTCTGGCATTTTTAATCTCTTACAAATCACTAAGTACTTGAAAGTCTTAAGAGGAAGAGATTCTTTTACCAAATTGATAACAAGAATCAAATTTGTCTTTTATAAAATCTAGTTAAATAAGTATACATAAAACATTTTTCACAACTTATGTGAGTTTTAAAATTTGCAGGAAGATATTATTGCAGATTGAGAATGCAGCGCCAAAAAAGGCATCTTTCGACTATCTTTTGTGATAATATTTCAAACGATGTTGAGCTAGTGGTGTGGCCACCCCTTCCTGTGGCCAACGAACCACCACTAAGGTTTCAAAATATGCCAAAGATGTTATGGTGCTAGAAAATGGTGAACCAAGAGATTTATATGAAGGACCAGATAGACAAGAATAAGTTGTAAAGCATTATTACGGCACGGAAAGAGATAGACATCGTTATTCCAATGCATTAGATCTATGATAAAGGTAAATATTTGTCGTAAGTTGGTATGTTTGATTTTTTTTTTTCATCGAGGCAAAATTAAAAAGATAAAGGGGTAATTTATTATTTTGAGCAATCAATTGCTAGTCTGCTATTAATTTATCCAAAATGCTAAATCCTACGAATGATATTCCGTAAAACGACCTAGGAAATACAAATGCTAAAACTAAAGCAACTATATGTGCGTTTTGTTAACCGATTCTTTTATGCTTGTTTCTCTCTCTCCCTTTGATTGGTCAATTAATTTCATAATGTAGTTTTGTGTGAAACAGTTTGTATAAAATAGAAGTTCTCTAATTTATCCAAAATCATCAAGATTTTTCGAGCGAGAGAGTGGAGTCCTATATGAGGTAAAAACTTAATGGAAAATGAGTTATATACCATTTTTTTTAAACAATTTTACACTGATAAATGATGTGTAAATAATTAGTGAATAATGTATACTATATGGTGAATGAGACTAAATCAATTAACATTTATAGTATCAATTATTAGTCCCATTCACCTCATAATATACAATGTTCATTAGTTATTTGTATTCACCTATATAAAAATAGTGTGGGAAATTTAGTGTATGTATATCATTGTTGATAACTTCATTAGCATATATGCTGAGCAAACAAGTTTCAAATGGTCTTCGGAGAAAAAATAAATCCTAAACTCATTAAAAATATATATAAAGCTAATGATCAGAGTAATAGACTAATAGTCGACATGATAACAATATAATATATTTCTGGGTTTGACTGGACTGTGGTTGAATTTCTACGTTGCTGGATTGCGAGGTTTGACTGTACGCAAACATCGAATGGTTGCTGAAAGAGAAGTAAATGGCCAGTATTCCTCCATGATGAAGCTCTGAAAGCGTTTCTATTTTAATTTTTTACTTTTATTCCAAGGGGTATTTTGGTATATTAACATTTGTTACCCACTCAGCTAATTTATATAATATAGCCTAAAATTGAAAAGTACTAGGTCTTATCTTAAGATATGACATTTGGATATCTCTTCTTTACATCAAATCTTGACATCTTTTTTGGGAAAAAAAAGAGAGATAAAGTAAGTATTAAAAATTGTATCTCTCTCTTTTTTTTACTTAAGAAAAGAAAATGTAATGTTTTGATGTGAAATAGAAAAAGAAAAAGTGCAAACAACAGCACTCTTTTACTATTACCAATTACCCTATCATGTGCACCAAATACGCCTTAAAGAATAACCAGATACGTATATAGGACTTCATTTCTTCATTGGCATCGGCCAACACCAGCTATCATCTCATTTCTCATTAAGACATCAAATTGCGGCATAACATGACCAAACCCCCTCCCCCGAAAAAAATAAAATAAATAAAAAACATAATTGCTGCATATTTAAAGATCATGCAAAGTGAGGGAATGTAATGCTCCATTCTCCAAAGGACAAGTTGTCCTCAAAATAAGGATACCTCCACCTGGAGAAAAGAAACCAAAATTACTTGAACCGTATGATAGCTTGTTACCTGGCTCAGAAAGGCAAAGCATCCAACATGTATTCCTATCCATGCTAACGTATGTATACATCAATCTCCCTTATAATGAAGAAAGGAAGATACAATGCGTTCAGTATTCTAAACTCTTCCCCAAAGGAGGCTATTTGTCTCAAGAGAACAGGTGTGTTTTTCAAGTCCCTTAAACCCTGTCATTATCTTGTTTTTAATCAAATGACCAAAATGACTGTACATCTTGGGCGGGATGCTGACCCTCGATATGGGTCCTCGCAACAGATGGCTTCCCAACGCTTTCCACAGAACCATGCACTGGCCATTCCTTTCTGCCAAGTAAACGAAGACCACAAGCTGTTAAACTACAGCTAAATAACTGAGTTTTTTTTTATTTAAAAACAAAAAAAAAATACAACAACAACATAAGGAAAAGAGCAAGATAAAAAGTTAAAAACAATTTAAAAACCACAAATATTACCACTAAAAATGCATATTAGAGCAGGAAGACCGTAGGTTACAGAATCAAGAACTCAGAAAACATCTATGACTGTGTTGGTACAAGAATCAGGCCACAAGCAGTCCAAACATTCACAAAAAGCACAAAAAACTTAGCAAGGCGAGTAGGCAGATGCCATTTGACTCATTACCACTAAAAATGCATATTAGAGCAGGAAGACCATGGGTTACAGAATCAAGAACTAAGAAAACATTTATGACTGTTGGTACAAGAATCAGGCCACAAGCAGTCCAAACATTCACAAAAAGCACAAAAAACTTAGCAAGGCGAGTAGGTAGATGTCATTTGACTTGGGGTTGAGGGGACAAAGTTTCATAAGCTTCTATTCACATCAACTGAATAACAATACAGAAGTCATGTAATCCCTTTTTTCACCATTTTGTCATTAGATACAAGAAAAAGGTTATTCTTCCACTTCCATTATGATTATTTGTTTCTTTAATTGTCTGGTTCAACAAGTCAGCAATTTATGACAATTTTGCTGCTGGCATATTTACGACGGTGGAAAAAAATATTACAACAAAGGACTTATTAATAACTATACATGTTTATATAACATTTCATGACTCAATCTAATGGCAGAACAAAAGAGAGGGAAAAACCGAGCAAGTGTACTGTTCAACACCAACAACTTAATCACTTTTAGTCCTGTACCAGTATATACCCATTCATTAAGATCATCAGAACCCAGAATTTATTTCACCAGTAAATCAGCGTGATAAGGTTAAGGTTATAAAAGAGAATGTTATAAAGCTTGGCACGTGTGTAAAAATGATGAAAATTGAAAAAAAATATAAGTCAGCAAAAAAAAATACTAAGAAGGCGGTGAGCGAGGCGAAAGCTAAAATATTCGACGGGGAAATGAATATTAACAAGCTTGTTAAAAGTAAGGAAAGGAAAACAAGAGACTTGAATCAAGTGAAATGTATTGAGGATGAAGAGGGTAAAGTCTTGGTTACGGAACAAGACATCAAGGATCGATGGAAAGGTTATTTTTACAAGTTATTTAATGAGGGACATGGGACTTTAGGAAACTCGAACATTCTAAACACTAGAGAGGAAGACCAAAATAAAACCTTTTATCATAGAATCCAGGAGTTTGAGGTAAAAGAAACATTGAAGAGGATGATTAATGGAAAAGCGGTCAGACTGGATAATATACCTATTGAGGTATGGAAGTGCTTAGGAGAGAAAGGTATAAGCTGACTCACAAAGCTGTTTAACGAGATAATGAGGTCTAAGAAAATGCCAAATGAATGGAGGAGAAACACTTTAATCCCTATTTATAAGAACAAAGGAGATATACAAAATTGTACAAATTACAGAGGGATTAAGCTCATGAGTCATACCATGAAGTTATGGGAAAGGGAAATTGAACGAAGATTAAGACAAAAGACTCATATTTCAGAGAATCAATTTGGTTTTATGCCTAGGAGGTCAACCATGAAAGCAATCTATCTTTTACGAAGATTGATGGAGAGGTATTGGAAGAAACAAAAAGACCTACACATAGTTTTCATAATCTGGAAAAAGCCTACGATAAAAGACCAAGAGAAGTCTTGTGGAAGGCTTTGGAGAAGAAATGAATTTGTATCGCTTATATTCGAGCAATTCAAGATATGTATAATGAGACTAAAACTAGTGTGAGAACACATAGTGAGGTTACAGAAAATTTTCCTATAACTATAGGACTGCACCAAGGGTCAACTTTAAGTCCATATCTTTTTATCTTGGTCTTAGATGTGCTTACTACGCATATCCAAGAGATGGTGCCACAATGTATGCTTTTTGCAGATAATATAATCTTAGTTGGAGAGTCGAGAGAAGAAACAAATGAAAAGCTAGAACTATGGAGACGAGTTTTGAAAGAACATGGCTTCTGTCTAAGTAGGAGTAAGACAGAGTATATGGAATGTAAGTTCAGTAAGAAGCATGCTAATGCTAGCTTAGCGGTGAAAATTGGAACCATACCATACCACAAGTTACACGGTTTAGGTATCTTAAATCTATTATACAAAATGACGGAGAGAGGGAGATGTAAACCATAAGATTCAAGCTGAATGGATGAAATGGAGGAGTACTTCAGGAGTTATTTGTGATAAAAAAATGCCTCTCAAGTTTAAGGGTAAATTTTATCGCACAGTTATAAGGTCCGCGATGTTGTATGGTACTGAATGTTGGGCTGTAAAAAGCCAGCAAGAGCATAAGATCAGTGTCACGAAGATGAGGATGTTGCGATGGATGTGTGGCCATACAAGATAAGATAGGATTAGGAATGAATGCATTAAAGAGAAAGTAAGGATAACACCTATTGTGGAAAAGATGAGAGAATCTCGTCTTAAGTAGTTTGGACATGTAAAGAAAAGAACCTTAGAAGCCCATGTAAGGAGAGTAGAACAGGTGGCAAATAGCCCAATAGCTAGAGGTAGAGGGAGACTAATAAAGATTATAAGTGAAACGATTAAAAAATATTTAGATTTGAATGACATTTTTGAAGACTTGGTTTATGATAGGACACAATGGCGTTGTTTGATCCATGTAGCCGACTCCACTTAATAAGAAAATGCTTGGTTGTTGGTTAGTAAATCAGCGTGATCATACAGTTATCTCCAGACAATCATTTGACTCATAACTCGCAACTAAATTCATTTTTACTAAATTAATAAAATAACATAAAGAACAAAATGTGGATATATTAGGAGCCAAAGCCAACAATTTGTTTGCTGATATGTTACATCTAAAACTAGCCTACATAACAGGTCTTCATTTCAATCAAACAGTTGCATTATCTTTCCTATGTATCATCAATATGTAGTCCATGGACAACAGGAAAGCCAAATTTAGGGAAATGTTGATTAAAACTGTGATCTTACAAGGTCGCATAGAAGGCATCTACGTCAATTCACTTCACCACTGCGCTCACTGTTCAATTTACTATTCCTGATTCTTCTCTAAAAAATACATGCTGGTGAGCTGATCAGCTTCATTCATCTCCTCCTACATGTCTATTTCTTATTTCTCTCATTCTGTTATTTTTTTTCCCTTTATGTGTGCATATATATAATTAGTCAAACTGCCAAATTATTACCTACAAGCATTAATAGCAGTTCATCCTCATCAAAAACATGAAATGAATATAAATTTGTTCATTCCTCTTCCTGCTTGGGTAAGACTTTATAATCCTCTTTGCTGTAAGGATGGATCAAAATTTGATCAAGGTAGGTTAAACAATGCCATAGAGAAATATGCACTGCTCCGGATTAATAAGCATTCAGCCTCTTTAAATTATATTTTGAATGTCAATAGTGGCATAGTGGAGTGGAGTGGAGTGGGACTTGGCTGCTCCTAAATGCTCATGGACTTATAGTAGAGTGTTTCATCATGTGGCATGGACTGCCACAGTAGCAGCCACTATTCTACAGAGAAGACATTCCCTGTTTTAACCTCAATATAACCCACCTTCATCCAATGGGATGCACTAAATAGGGGCCTTTAGGTCATCGACACCCACAAACCAATTTTAGGGATTAGAAATCAATTTGACACTGCTTCAATCAGCATTGCATGCAGCTTGCTCTGCTGAGACCAATTTTAGCACTTCAGACTGTCAACCTTGCTCTGAAACTTTGTCGGTCTGGCTCCTCCTTCAGCCAATAGGTATTGCCATGATCTAGTGTTCTGTTATGTAACTCCTGTCCTTTTCCACTACCACCAGTCCCCTGTTTTTTAGTTCTTCTCTAGTTACTAATTTTTTTCTTCTTATTTCCTAAACAGACCCGGTCCTTCTCCCTGTCGCATATCACAGTCACAGACCAGTTCTTCATCATCATAGATCAGATCCGAGTCTTGAAACTTTGTTTATTGTTCATTTATATATGGTATAAAATTTTAAAACTACAAGGATTTTTTTATTATGTGTTTTTTTTTTAAATTAAGTTCTTTCCTTTCAGCCACTTGCTTTGCTATGGCGGCTGCTCCCGATCTGCTATGCCACAATAGCATTTTGGGGTTGGCCGCTACACATGCATTCCGTCATTAACTACTATTCATTAACTACTATGTATATATTGATGGCCAAAATATCAAAGTATCTATCGCCAACCCATAACTTCAGAACCACTGACACAGCCAACTGACACTGGCTGAAATTGAGATAAAAATAACATAAAAATACTAAGACATAGGCTGATGCTTTGGGATTTTATTTTTTTTAATAGAAAAAGAAATTTGTTAAGGAAGAAGAGAGAAGTACAAAGAAAGAGGATAAGACACCCTCTCAAAAAAACAAAATTATAAAACTAAACTAGAACCTAGGAGATTGAATCATGTAACGAAGCTCTGCATATCTAACAAAGAAACACCTCTAAACAGACCATGGGCAGAACACCAGAGGGTGGCTAAAAAAATAACCCTGTCCCAAATGAAGTCTAGAGACAAACAATTGTCCTTAAAAATTCCAGCATTCGTCTCCAGCCATAAACACTATAGAATCGCAATGACAGAACATATGCTCATGCATTGGGATGCTTTTCAAATGTGTAAGATAGAATACATTACAAATACATTATATATGGGGAAAATCACCAAAAATCATTAGTTATAGCATAGAGAAACCAAGTCCTATCATAGTTCCACATTATAAATACGTCATTCATAGTTCCACAACATTATAAATACATCATTTACTGACATTTTACCACTGAAACCAAAATTTTCCCAAGTATGAGCATCTGGATAACATGAGAAGTCCAAGTAGACAGTAAATAAAAAGATACAAAACATTCCGGCCAACAAGCACATTGTCTCTCAGTTGTCTCTCAGACTTTATAGCTGCACAATTCATTAGGGGAAAATTTTTTCAAAAAATGAGGGGATTATTTCATTTCATCATATGGCTAAAATAAGTTTCATCAATTTAAAATGCTCAACACCATAGATACACATAAAGCTAGATGGCAGAAAATAGGCCAAACAGTTATTTACTCACTTGGACCAACTGTTAACTGGAGAACCCTCAACCACATGGTTGCTAGCAGATCCACTTGGACTCCCATATATCATTTCATTCTGAGTAGCACCCTCCTGAGCTTTAAGGCCGCCTGACAATTGTGGAAATAAAGCACTCTGTAACCAAGGATCATAACCAGAACCAGTAACAGGGCCAAATGTCCCACCACTCTGGCCATTAGGAAGAAAAACATTTTGTGGAGAATAGGCACTGGAAATTGTATTATCATCATCTTTGTTAAAGAGAGATGCCATAGTCTTCTGAGATGATGGAAGCACAAAGCCGTCCTTGTTTGGTATGTTCCTTTGTAAGGGTAAAAGCCAGCTTCCTTGGCAACCAACCAAACCTAAACCTTCCTGACCAAGAGGGGAAGTATTCCACATCTGCCATGTTCCCTTCTCATTAGCAGTTGCATCATCCAAAGGAAAAGCATGCACATCTTGAGCCTGGGGGGTACTTGGAAACTGATTAGAACAGCTATGCTTTTCTCGGGACAATGGGGATTCAATTGGAGATGGCTTATTGACCTCAGAACCAGCAGTTGAATTTTTTAAAGTGTGAGGCTTATCTGCTTCCATATCTGTCACAAAGCCACTTCCCAAGTCCAACTGAAAATCATCAAGTGACTCAGAAACAGGCCCAAGCAAGGATACCGGATCTGGAACATAACAGGGGTCTTCAAAAAGCTCTTGCTCTTCATTTCTAAAGTCATGTGATGCCTCTCCAACTGGAGAGAATAAGGGTTCAATTGGAGGAGAAAAACCTAAACTACTGCTGGTTGATCCATTTGGATAGGCGGAAAGATTAAATGGTGATGGAAGACCAAAATGGATTGGATTATCAAAAGATTGTGTAATTGATGACTGGCCCGATAGCTGTGGGCTTCTGACTTCTGCTTGAATTTTGGAATTTGGTCTACATATTACATTTGAATTTGAGGATTGAGGAACAGATGAGGATCGAGTAAATAATTGCTGCCATGACTTTTTAGGTGCTGTCCATGGCTGTGGTTCTGGGAGAACCTGCAGGGAACAAATCATCATTGTAATACTATTGTCTTTGTAAAATCTTGTTGAACTCTACCTAAGGTTATCATAGATAGCATGTAATTGATATTAACTAGAGCATCCTATGACTTTGTTCATAAATCCCAAAGACCCAAAGTTTAGGATGTGGGCAAAAAAAACTAGAAGTTAGTGAAAAGATTTGAATATAATACTAATTTGTAAAATCCACCTAAAGTTATCACAATTCACAAAAAAGAAGTAATTAATATTCCAATATCAATCAAGCTTCAAAAGAGCCTATTTGAACATTATCATGCCAAGGCAAAGAAATGAGGATATAAAGCAAGACAGCTTACAGAATGACTGATGTTCCTATCATCTCCATTCGTGTTGGATTTTGCAGTCAGTCGTTCAGGGTGACCTATATCTCTCCTACTGGAAGCAGTATGAACATGATCTACAGAACTGTTAAACTTGTTGTCTTTCACTGCAGTGGCAGGAATATTAGTACCCCTTCCAAAACCGAATGCTTTAGAAGAAGACAAAATCGTACCCCGCATACGATCAAGATACCTAGCTCCGGTACTTCCTCGGTTATAATTGTTTACAACATTTTTACCATGTACATTGTCTGTACTTTGTCCCTTGCCACTCTCTGACACATATTTCTGATGCTCTCTAATTTTATCAGTATCACTTTTTTTGTCAAACTCCCGCTTCCGTTCACTTTCCTTGCCAGTTCTTTTCTCCAGTTCCTCTACATCAGAGTTGCTCTTACTGGACCCTTTATCTTTCTCTCTTCTCTTCTCCTGCCGCTTCCTTTCAGCTTCTTTCCTACTATCTTTCTCCCTGACGGGATGTAACAGTTTGCCATGATCTTTCTCAGCTTCCATTTTCTCATCTCTCAGTTTCCTACGTTCCTCCACCAACCTGGCAACCTCTTCCCTCTGTTTCTTCTCTTCCTCCTCCAAAAGTTCCTTCTCTAACCTAGCCTGCCTTTTCTCCTCAGCTTTTCTGCGTGCCTTTTCCCCTCTACTCTCATTAAGTCCTCCCCCATTCTCACCCTGTTTCGCTAGCATTGCCCTATGTTCTGCATCAGACGAACACTCTTCCCTCGACGAACCAATCCTAAAAATCTTCCCCCAGAGCCACCTAATGCTCAAGAAAAAAGATGTCAAAACCCTGCAAGCAAAAACCAAAACACCACAATATGACCTCTCAGTCAAGCAATCCTCATCTCCTCGAAAAACACCACCAGTACCACTCCCATTCATCCTCCAACTGCTAGCCTTCTCCGAAACCGACCCGCCACCCCAATTCCCATTCTCCAACCAGTCCTGACCACCACACATCCACCCATTATCATTCCACACCTTACCATTCAATATCTTCCCACTCTTCCCAACCAACTCCTTAACTATCCCCGAACTCGAAATCCCCATCCCCAGCGGCACCGGCAGGTCCAACACCGGCCGCTTTGACACATGCCCGCAATACGAGCACATAAACCGGCCGCCGCCGGGGTTCTGATCCCGATACGGATTCAAACAGTTCCGGCACCGCCTCGTGGCGGTCTTTCTTAGCTTCTGCATTTCTATGGCCTCAAACCTCTTCCTCTCCCTAAGCCTCGCGTTCCGCCGCACCCGCCACGCCGACAGCTGCGGCATCAAAATCTCGTACCAAAACAAAGTCACCAACAGCACAAAAACGCAAGCCAAACGCGGCGAAGTGATCTCGAACCGAAACGCCGGTGGGAGAAGCTGAGAAAGTGCCCACAATCCAATTAGCGGAATAACCAACCAAGGTAGCATCGTTGCAACCCGGCGAGACCACTTCTGAATCACACAAAGTATACACATTATCCTCTAACCCTAACCCTAGGAACAATCCAAGTTCCCCAAAAAAATTCAAATTTTCCTCTTTTTTTCTTTTCCCCAAAAGAAATAAAATTACAAATTGCACCAAGAGAAAACCCTAATCCACTAACCCTATTTATCAATAACCATTACACTGAGACGCGGAAACTTGAGAACCCTAAAATTTTACACCGAACAAAGGAAACAAAAAATTTCGTATCCTTCTATGTCGGCGATGGCTTCTTCAATCGAAGGGGAATGGAACGATTGCGGATTCGAGGTCCATGATGGTAACGAGAAAATCGGTGAAAAAATGGGAACCAAATGCGATTGGAGCAAGCGACAATGGAATGGGTCCGGAGCTGGATTCGGGTATTTGCCGATTCGGGTCGGAGCCTTTTGGTATCGTCCGTTACTTTTTTGGCTTTCTGAAACTATGTCTATGCGAGAAGATAGAGATAGAGATAGAGAGAGAGACAGAGAGAGACAGAGAGAGGACGTGAAAAATAAGATAAGAAGGGAGGAAAAGATAAAAAACCGGAGAATATAAACGAATGAAACCAGAATCATATAATTCTATATAATAAAAAAAACCAAAATCATATAATCATAATATATAAAAAAAAAGTCACATTAATTGCATAGTTATCATATGTTTTCTTTATTAGTAAGTATATAATTTAATTTGATAACATATGATAAATAATAAAGTTAAATTTTTATTATATATCATCTGATGTGATCTTATTTTTTGTATAAAGTGATGTGATTAATGTTGTATTTACAAAATTATATATATACAATAAATAAATTAATAAAAAAATTAAATAATTCAAAATTAAAATTATGTTTCAATTTTCTAGTTTCATCTTTTTTAGTTTTATGGTAATAAAAAAAATTATTTCTTTGAATGAAATACAAAAATATGATAAAACCTAATGAGACTCATTTTTTGGACGAAATAGAAGAACATTTTGAAACTTAAAATTTCTAACAAAATAAAAGATTATGTTGAAGCCCCAAAATACATATTGATCTTCTTCTTTTGTCATGGTTGCTTGATCTTCTTATCATAGGTACAATATTACGAGTCTTACGAACCATACCCGTGAACGATGTAAGAGGCTCATGACCTTATGAACAAATCAAAGGTATATAAAAATAGAGACGGAGAGGGAAGTTGAGAAAGAAGAATAAGAACATAGGATGAATTGTACCTAGGAGTGACAACTGCTAAAGTGAATGAGCGGTGACTAGTGGCGGCAAACCTCCAACAACCTCTAAGTTGGGAGTGAATTAGTCGAGAGGTTATGATATTTTTTAAAGTAGCTTTGTTACTTTTGTCAAAGACCACTGATTGTCATATCTATAATTGATAAATTTTTGAATTTTTGTAGAATTATTTCCAATTATTATTTCTAATTTCTTCCCATTATTGTAAAAGACTAATTCATGCTTCTTTCCAAGTTTTTGCCAACGAATCAATTGTAGGCTAAATTATCAAATTTGTTAGATAAAAAAAAGTTGCAATTATTGGCTCCACAAAAAAATGAGAGAATTAGGAATTGATTAATATTTTGTGTGACAAATTAAACCATTTTGACATGATAGAATATATATTTGTAAGTTTTTACAATTTATAATGCAATTTGTTCAATTTCCTAATATATATTATGGTCAACATTAAGTATCAGTTTTATTTATTTTTAATAAGAATCATGACATACAAAAGAATATAATTTATCTTCTTAAATGTCCTCATAATTTAGGGAATAAATTATTGTAATTTTATCTATTAATTTCCTTCTAAAATTTCATATTCAAACCAAGTAAAAACCATTCAATCAATTACCATCATTGTCATTACTATCACAAAAGGAATTTTTTGACATTAATATACATGTTTTATATTTTCATAATCAACTATATAATGTAAATTCAAATAAAAAATTAATTAACATAAATTAGAAAATTTTAGTACTTTCATAATTTACACATTTTATGCATTCGTAATCAATTCCATATCAAAGTAATAATTATATTAATTACATTAATATGGCTAATTCAAATGTATTTAATAATTAATAATCACCAATATTATAATTAATAATTAAAAATATTATAAATTCTAAAATTTATAATCAATATTTTAAAATTAATAACATGTCTTTTCAATCCTAATAATTTACTTAATTATCATTATCTACATAATGGGGTAGATTCTTTATAAAGAAAATAATGAAATTAATAAAGATATGTTTTATATATTATTTATAATCTAATAATATCTTTATGACAAAATTATTGGAGAATTGGTCATTGTTCAAGGTAATTTTTTAGATAAATATTTCAAAACAAATGACAAATAAGATTATTAGCCTAATTAAAATAATATTTCAAAATAAGTAATTATTAGCCTAATTATTTATAATACTTAAATTTGTATGTTTTGTTTAAATCTCGAATTGGTCTCATTAAGTAGGCCATGACTTGGATGGAAACATATGACTTTCAATTTTGCCATGTGTCATCTCATTTAACAAGTAATATTCTAGCTCTACCCTTGCTGTGTTTGGAATAAATTAAAACTAGAAATGATTTGATTTGATTTAAAAAATTTATGTTTGAAACTTAGTAAAACAAATGGGATTTGAATTGATTTGAAAATTAATTCTTATGTTTGGAATACATTAAAATCAAAATTTATTTAATTTAATTTTATTATTTATTTTTACATTTATGAAAGGTAGTTATTAAGTAGTTACTAAAGCTAAAATAATATATTTAAAATCAAATCAAATTATAACAAATTCAGTCATAAAGGGCATTTAACTTTTTATTTTTCTATTGTCACTCCACTTCAATTAACTTTTATTTTTCTCATATTCTTAAAATGTCTTTTATTAAATAGATAGTTGAATCTAACACATTTATTAACTAATAAAGGGCATTTTAAGAAAATAATAAAGAAATTAATTAGACAAGACTGACATTAGACAAATAGCAGTGATAATAGATGCTCTCCCTAGTAAATATCTTCATATTTTAAAAGTTAGGAAGGGAAGGTTCTAAAATCTCAACACTACCACATGCTTGGCTATATCTTCACCTTCCATCACCTTCTATTGAGGAGGTAGAGCAACTATCAATAGGTGAGATCATCTTAGGTCAAACAATAAAATTTTTGACATTTAGTTTCCAAACTAAGTTTTTCCTAACAACTCTGTAGGCTTAGAAATCACACCCAAATCTATGGTACCCACTCCGTGTTGTGCTAAATCCACAAGTGCACGAGTTGTCAACAAGTAATAAAGTAATGAATAAAATATCATTCTTACGAGGATTGTGTGAATACTAAATTATGATAATTTAAATTATTTAGGCAATCAAAATAAAGAATAAAGTGAAATTAAATAAAAATAGTATAATAATTAACAAAAAATAACAATTATAAGGAGAATAAAGTTCAACCAAGTATTAAAGATCTAGGATTAAGAATCTATTACAATTACCTATCATGATGAACATTGATTTTTCTTTATTAATGATTAATTATGTTTCGAAAATGGTCTATCCTAAATTATTTAAAGCTCAACCTCTTGATACTAAAAACAGGTTAAAAACTAAATCAATCTCATTCTCATTACAATTAAATTAGTTAAAACCTATTAAGTTATATGATATCTCATTAACCATTGAAGGATCAGGCCTATCTTTTGGTCTTAATTCTCAAGTTCAATTCTTAGATTATCAAGCATTAGACTTTATCTCTTGATCCTTCACCTAATACCTATGATCATGCAAGTATGGTCGACAATATACCCAAGCATTAAGAACACTAAAAAAGAAGAAAAAACAAGAATTAATTCATTAAAAAAGAGAGAAATCAAATATTCAACGTAATAGAGTAAATAGTTTCATCCTAACCCTAAAAAAAAGGAATTTAGCCACACATGTTAATCAAAACACAAACAAAATTAAAAGATAGAGATACAACCATGAATCAATCATAGAAAAAATAGAAAATAAGAGAAGGAGAAGAAGAAATAAAGAAGGATGTCTTCAATAGATGCCTTTTCTCCTTTAATCTTTCCTACAACCATTGCTCTTCAATAATTGTTTCTTCTAATCTCTCCCCTTTTAGGGTTTGTTTCGGCTGTTATGTGTGTTTTTCTTGAGAGAGTAGCAAAGGGGTAGTAGATATAGAGTTTCATTGAAATTACTCTTTTGTCCCCTTTTAAATTTGAAGGCTACCAAATTTTGTATTATTTTCCTTTTATTTTTATCATCCCTCATATAACAAAATTAGCCTTTGTGATCATTTATCCACATATGCTTGACATTTCAATATTTGATGACAATATTTCAAAAGTTCTCAAAAAAAAGGTTAACATCAAATATCATTTAAACTTATTTACAAATATAATTTAGGTTGATATAAAATGTAAAACATGTACCACATTATCAACCATGAATTGTTAGCTCTAAAGAGAACAAAAGAATGATATATGCACTTGAATCCAAAAGCATAGTTTGAGCATTTTCAAGGCAAGATTCAAGTTTATCAAGAAACACATGATCAACATCAAAACTTATATAAGCATTTTGGGACAAACAATGATCATGTAAGGCATGTAATATCAAGTAAGGAATTTTAGTATGTACACATGCCAATCAACAACAAGAAATCTCTTATTGTAGTGAAAGAATTGAAAAACCATGGAACTATAACTTTTGAATATTTATGATTCATTTCAAGATATACTTCATTAAAAAAAATATTGAAGTTCAAAGATAAGTTCAAGGAACAAAAAAAATCATTTACTTCTTGTTTTTAAAATATGAACATATCAAGCAATTTCAAACAAGAAGACAAATAACTTCTAACTATCTAATCTCTAAGTAAGCATATAAGCAAATTGAGCATCAAAGAGAAAGGATTAGAACTACTTATGAGCATGTGAAATTTTCATATTTGAATAAGGAGAAATGGTCACAAGCTCAAGAATAAAGATATTGCCATAACATGTCATTCCAAGCAAAATGTGTGCATATCTAACATGTTAGTATATATAAAAATATTTTTAAAATATAGTGCTAGAAAAGCACAACTTAAGGCATGATAAGGCATAAAAACAAATCTTTACTTATCCAACTATCACATGATATACAATTTAAAGTATAAGTAAGGATAAGAGATTGATATCACCAAAAGTGTACTCTTTGAGTTTTTGTAAGTGACTCCAACTTCTATGCCTCAAGGCCCCTTGAGAATGTTGTGGTTCTCCATGTCTTTCTTTTTATGTTTTTCATCATTTTTGGAGAACTTGGACCATTTTAAGTTTTCCCAACCTCAAGTAGCATGGTTGTTTTTCACTTCATTTGCATGCTTGAACTAATGATCACCCTACAACATAATTTAAAGCAATTTCTTTGGTATCCACTAATTTTGGATCCGTAGGGGTTAGTCATTGATCATTAATCCATTATGCTTTTATAGATATCAAATTTTTTATAGTATGTAATTTGAGCATAGCAAATGTAAACAATCAATTACCATTAAGCTCATAGCCAATAATATGCATGCTTTCATGATATATAGACAATTTTGAGTGAAAATGGTCATTCCAAAGACTTAAAACCATTTTTAAAGCACATGTGTAATCGATTACAATATGTGTGTAATCGATTACCAATTCCTCTGAATCCATGTAATCGATTACATGTTTGGTGTAATCGATTACAACTTTCTGGGAACCTTGTAATCGATTACGGGGTTGGTGTAATCGATTACATGAGTTCTGAAACATTGTAATCGATTACATAGTATGTGTAATCGATTACACGCTCTCGACTTTGCTTGGAACGCTTAGCGAGCCTGCATGTCGATTCTGAGAGGTCTTGTAATCGATTACAAGCTTGTTGAATTCGATTTTTGCACTTCAAACAATAAGGGTCCGAACTCAAAGCTTTCAAATTAATTCCAAAACTTTCCAAAACAATTCCAAACATCATGTAAGCATAAAAACTGACTAGTTCTTGATCCAAAGCTCACATTTATGCAAAAACTACAAATGATGCAGAAAATTATAACTTTATGCGCAAGAAGAGTTATGATTTATCCAATATGCCAAGTTCTAATATATTTTTATCAAATGTGCTACTTCAAACAAGAAGTGAGTTTATCTAGCATATTATCACATGTAAAAATGTATAGAAAATTTAAAGCATAAAAAGCATCCATAGTCATAGAATACCTTATTATCAAGAGATATGCAAGGTGGTGAGTAAAGGATGTAACAATAATACAATCATGTGCTATATATAATATTCAAATTTTATCAAGTACACATGATTCAAATAATCACTTAAGGCCTACAAGGAATATACCTCAAATTCATTGACTTTACAAGTGAATGTGCATAAGAGGTAGAAACTTTTGATACCTTAGCCTTAGTGATCAAGGAAACTCCTTTCCTTACCCATTGCTTCTCTTTTGGTGTTTTGAACTTTGCAAGTTCCACATTTTGTACTTGAGAAGCTTTGGTTGAAGTCATCTTCCTTCTTTGATCAATTAGTCCATCCTTTTGAGAAGTTTTCACTGCATAATTGAAACACTAGGAGGACTTTTTGGTACCCACTTTATCTTGGGTCCTTCAATGTTAGTACTAGAACCTTTAAGACCTTTAGGAACCCATACCATATTATTTCTCATATAAGAATTTCTTCTATAATTGCATAAATGAGAAATATGTCCTAAATGACCACAAAAATTGCAAACAATTGAATTTAATGATGACTTGGTCCTTTGAAGATCATTTTTGGAAAACATAAGCCTTTTGTTGTTTTTATATTCTATGTCATTTTTGCCACAAGCCTTACTTGAATTTCCATGTGAAATAGTATCAATTGCATTCTTATTAACACACATGGATTGTAAGCAAATAGAATCATTAGCTTTGGCAAATTCACAATATAAGTTCTCAACTTGATTTTCTAAATTAATGCATTTTTCACAAGAAGTTGAGGTTTCACATTTTAAAGGCATTTTCTCATCAAGAAAAGCATATTCATTTTTCAAGATATTAATTTCATTTTCAATGGAGGAAATGTTTTCTAAACAAGATGAGTTTTTCTTTTCTAAAAGCAACAAACCATCATGCAATTCATCATATGCACATTTTAGCTCATAGGAAGGACTATAATATAGTTTATCATTATTTACCTCAAAGTCCTTTTTAAGGGAATCACCATCTTCCTCATTGTTGTCCATCCAAGATTCAAGAACATCTTCTTGAGGACATTTTTCAATATTGTCTTCCTTTAGAGGCTTTTGCTCTTCTTGCTCTCTATATACAACTTTTTGCAAGAAATCATTGTTAGCAAGATAAAAATTATCAAGAGCATCCCATATATCTTTAGCATTAGAGCAACTCTTAATTTTAGCATAAGCATCATCATTTAAACCACTTCTCAATATTTGCATTGCTCTAATATTCAATGAAAAACATTTCTTATCATAGTCATTCCAAGTTTGTTTTGATTTGCATGTAAATCCATCAAGCATAATATCCCACAAATCAATATCAATAGATTGCATATAAATTTCCATTCTAGCTTTCCAATAAACGAAATTGCACCATCAAAGAATGGTGGTTTATTAATTTCAAAACCATTCATTTTGAAAAGCTTTTAATGGTTGCCAAACAAACAAAGATCTTTAACTCCAAGTCATTAAGCTTTTACCAGAGCACGAAGCTCTGATACCACTTGTTAGCCATGGCAACCATTACCCAAGAGGGGGGTGAATTGGGTGATGACTAGTTTTAATGCAACTTTGACAAATTATGCATTTTGAATAACTCAATTAATAAATGCAGCGGAATAAGTCAATTTAAATGTACAACTATTGAGGATTACTCAAATACAACTTGGGATATATGATGAACTAAGTGAATAAGCTAGATATCAAGTTGTAACAATCAAAACATCAACATATGCAATAAATAAATATATTCTACCAAATACTGAATTTAAAGAGTGTAGGGAAGAGAGAATCAAACTCAAGAATTTATCCTGGTTCAGCCACCAACCACTTGTGGCCTACATCCATCCTCAAGCTTAACTTGAGATTTTCTTCACTATCTCCTAGACTTTACGGTGCTAGAAAAACCTTTGTACATACAAGAGCACTCCTCACACCTTGGGATACCTCACCCTTGTGCTAGAGCCTCCAATTCTTCAAGCTTCACAGGTGCTTGATGACCTTTACAATGAAGAGCACTCACAACACCTTTGGGATACCTCACCCTTTGTGTTTGAGTCTCACTACAAGGGATACCTCACCCTTTTCTCTTTTGAGGGATACCTCACCCTCTTACAATGATTTCAAGATGAAGAGAAAGAATAGAAACTCTCACAAGAGTGGATATACAACTTGAAGAACAAAGTAGATGATAGAAAACTCTCTCAAGAGTAGATAATACAAGTTGAAGCTCAATGGGTATAAAGGATTTACACACTTAGCTCAAAACAAAGAATTTGGAGAAAAAGATGATGAATTTCGTTTTCAATGTTCAAGGATAATTTTCAGAATGTTCTCCAACTTGTTTTTGATGCCCAAACACTTTTATTTATAGCCCAATGAGTTTTAGAGCCGTTGGAGGTGTTTAGAAATGATTTTCTATGAAAACTAGCCGTTTATAGCCGTTAGAAACGTTCCTGGGCACTTTGTAATCGATTACAAGCTTCATGTAATCGATTACAAGCTTTCTGGACACTTTGTAATCGATTACATACTTTGTGTAATCGATTACATGCTTTCTGGGCACTTTGTAATCGATTACATACTCTGTGTAATCGATTACACAGTTTCTGTCAACGTTGTAATCGATTACATGACTTGTGTAATCGATTACACCATTTTCTGGTTTTCAAAACCGACTTTAAAAGGTCATAACTTCTTCATTTCTTATCCAATTAAAGCAAATGACCATTCATTGGAAAGCTCTTTGAGTCTATTTTCATATGAAAGAAGTTTCAGAACAAAACTCAAAGTATTTTGAAAGATATGATCAAAATAGTAACCAAAGGTCAGATTTTCAAAACTCAAACTTTAATTGGTCATAACTTTTTCGTTTCTTATCCGTTTAAAGCAAATGACCAGTCATTGGAAAGATCTTTGAGTCTATTTTCAAATGAGATAAGTTTCAAAGTAAAACTCAAAGTATTTTAAAAGTTATGATCAAAAGAGTAAGTATATGTCAGTTTTGCAAAATACAAACTTGACTATTTTTCATAGATTTGAAATACCACCAAGACTAGCTTTCCAAAAATAGTTTGTTGGGCATTTAAACATTTTAGAAACACTTATAAATATGTTTAACACTTGTTTGAGCTTAGTGTGATTCCTTTTTACTTTTACATAAGATCTAAGTCCTATAAGCTAAGCTTGAAGATGTTGGACTAGATCTTTTACCACCATCACTTCTTGATGTAATCCAAGCTTCCAAAGAAAATCTTCTCTTCAAAACTTGCAAACTTTTCATTTTCATTCTCCTTGAGTTGAGCATAGTTGTGATCTTTTGCTTTCTTGTTGCAATGCTCACTCTTGGTACTTGAACTATCCTACAAAAATATTACTCACTTAACCAAACATAGTTAGTCCAAATTCATAGCTCAATATCTTCATATGCATGATTCATAAATGTATAACTCTAGTTAGTCTAACATGCATACAAGACTTTCATAGACATATCCAATATTAATTCATTTATAACTCATATAACATATTATTGGATATATTATATGATGAATGTTACATATATCTTATTGCATGATTATTAATTGAAATATAATTAGATAAAGTACATAATCATGCATGATATAATATTTCTCATTAAACACATTTATGTAACATGATCAATATTCTTTTGTGATGCATTTGTTATCTATAAAGCACAAGTATAAAGCATAAGCATCATTCTTTTTGTTTTGTATTTGTCATCATCAAAACTTACCATATTAAATCATTGGGGCAAACCTATTTCCACAATCTCCCCCTTTTTGATGATGACAAATCACTAAAGAAAAATATGTTGAGCAATATAGAAGAATAGATATTCATGTAAGCATATCAAATAATTAAGCACAAGAACATATTTTTCTTTCCAATTTTCTCTCCCCCTATTTGACATCAACAAAAAGGCTTAGGAAGGAAAGATAATAATTTTCTCTCCCCTTATAGATAAAACTCATGCTGTCAAAAAGGGTAGGATCATCAAAACCATAAACTTCTTCAAGTTATTCAACTCATCACTATCTCTCCTTATTTAATTATATACCTAATTCAAGAAAGGAGAGATGAAATAAGTATGCTTTCAAGATATAAAAGATTATTCATGCAATACTTGTCATATTTTGGTATTTCAACATTTAGCATATGATAGCAATAAGCTTAAGAAATTATGTCTAACATATAATATCTTGCATACCACATCATAAATAAGTACCACTTGATATCACTTGATAGGAGATACAAAATATTCATGTAAGATCATGGAATTAAGGTTTTTAAATAAAAGATCATACAACTTATCACATATGAAGCATTTCTCAATGAAAGAATTAAAAGATATGAAATTTAAGAATGTTTACCTTCTTTCATTGATAGAGGAAAAAAAAGAACAAGAGATGATCTTTGTTGACATATTGATAGTATTAACAATAAAATATTTCATGTCAAATAAAGATGTAAGTCAAGAGATATAAGCAATAATCTAAGAGTTAGGCTCCCCCTCAAAATATGCATATTATCAAGATATAAAGCATAATATATGCATGCCAAGACCATGTAAGTGCATTACCAAAAAGCAAGGCAAAGATATATATATTCTTAATCTCTCAATCAAAAACCATTTTAAAACTTCTCCCCTTTCAAAAAGAATTTTATAATAACACATTACATTTCCAAAAGTATTTTAGAAGGGTAGAAGGGTTTTATATTAAAACTACATATTCCTTGAAAATGATTAAACTCAAGTCAAAAGAGCATTTAAAAGTTCATCTCTTCTTTTTCTCATTAAAAAAGACCATTGAAAAGATAAAACACTTCACAAATCTCTTCTATTTGGAAACTTTCTTAAATACCCTCTCAAGATTTAATAAACATTTCAAAGTAGTGAAGAGAGTACTACATTTATAGCATAAATCGAATGATTTCCAAATTTTTAAGATAATTAGGAGATGATAATACCTTTTTAAGTCTTAAGACAAGTTCAAAATATTCTCAAGGATATGGATTTTGAAAAGCATCTCTTTTTTTTTAAAAAATAAAAATAAAAATTAATCAAATTAGAAATTTTTTTCAAAACAAGAGCATGATTCTCATAAGTTTATACCACTAAGAACCATAGATCAAGAGAATCATATATATATCAAACATTGACCTTGATGAAATATGCTATAGGGATTAAAACATGTATAGAACTAATATCATCCACCCTATATGCAATGACAAAATTAGCAAGTTAATATCTAATTAAGCACTTTGTCAATGTTAAGCATACTTCTCATGTAAAGAAAGCATCTAATCATTTAAGATCAATTTATCAATAAGTATCATATAATCCATAGCATATAGAATACCACAATAGTTTAGGGATAGAGATACTTATTGGGTTAGATAGAAAGTGATGCTCCTTTAGAATGTTCTTCATTTATAGGTCCTTGTACTTTCTTCCATTGAGTATTTTATTCCATTGCACTTGAAGAAAGTCTCCTCATGTTCCTCTTCCTTCAACATTTCTCATTTATCCACATATGCTTGACATTTCAATATTTGATGACAATATTTCAAAAGTTCTCAAAAAAAGGTTAACATCAAATATCATTTAAACTTATTTACAAATATAATTTAGGTTGATATAAAATGTAAAACATGTACCACATTATCAACCATGAATTGTTAGCTCTAAAGAGAACAAAAGAATGATATATGCACTTGAATCCAAAAGCATAGTTTGAGCATTTTCAAGGCAAGATTCAAGTTTATCAAGAAACACATGATCAACATCAAAACTTATATAAGCATTTTGGGACAAACAATGATCATGTAAGGCATGTAATATCAAGTAAGGAATTTTAGTATGTACACATGCCAATCAACAACAAGAAATCTCTTATTGTAGTGAAAGAATTGAAAAACCATGGAACTATAACTTTTGAATATTTATGATTCATTTCAAGATATACTTCATTAAAAAAAATATTGAAGTTCAAAGATAAGTTCAAGGAACAAAAAAAAAATCATTTACTTCTTGTTTTTAAAATATGAACATATCAAGCAATTTCAAACAAGAAGACAAATAACTTCTAACTATCTAATCTCTAAGTAAGCATATAAGCAAATTGAGCATCAAAGAGAAAGGATTAGAACTACTTATGAGCATGTGAAATTTTCATATTTGAATAAGGAGAAATGGTCACAAGCTCAAGAATAAAGATATTGCCATAACATGTCATTCCAAGCAAAATGTGTGCATATCTAACATGTTAGTATATATAAAAATATTTTTAAAATATAGTGCTAGAAAAGCACAACTTAAGGCATGATAAGGCATAAAAACAAATCTTTACTTATCCAACTATCACATGATATACAATTTAAAGTATAAGTAAGGATAAGAGATTGATATCACCAAAAGTGTACTCTTTGAGTTTTTGTAAGTGACTCAACTTCTATGCCTCAAGGCCCCTTGAGAATGTTGTGGTTCTCCATGTCTTTCTTTTTATGTTTTTCATCATTTTTGGAGAACTTGGACCATTTTAAGTTTTCCCAACCTCAAGTAGCATGGTTGTTTTTCACTTCATTTGCATGCTTGAACTAATGATCACCCTACAACATAATTTAAAGCAATTTCTTTGGTATCCACTAATTTTGGATCCGTAGGGGTTAGTCATTGATCATTAATCCATTATGCTTTTATAGATATCAAATTTTTTATAGTATGTAATTTGAGCATAGCAAATGTAAACAATCAATTACCATTAAGCTCATAGCCAATAATATGCATGCTTTCATGATATATAGACAATTTTGAGTGAAAATGGTCATTCCAAAGACTTAAAACCATTTTTAAAGCACTGTAATCGATTACAATATGTGTGTAATCGATTACCAGCCCTTGAATCCATGTAATCGATTACATGTTTGGTGTAATCGATTACCAACTTTCTGGAACCTTGTAATCGATTACGGGGTTGGTGTAATCGATTACATGAGTTCGAAAACATTGTAATCGATTACATAGTATGTGTAATCGATTACACGCTCTCGACTTTGCTTGGAACGCTTGGCAGAGCCTCATGTAATCGATTACGAGGTCTTGTAATCGATTACAAAGCTTGTTTAATTCGTTTTTGCACTTCAAACAAGAAGGTCCGAACTCAAAGCTTTCAAATTAATTCCAAAACTTTCCAAAACAATTCCAAACATCATGTAAGCATAAAAACTGACTAGTTCTTGATCCAAAGCTCACATTTATGCAAAAACTACAAATGATGCAGAAAATTATAACTTTATGCAAAAGAGTTATGATTTATCCAATATGCCAAGTTCTAATATATTTTTATCAAATGTGCTACTTCAAACAAGAAGTGAGTTTATCTAGCATATTATCACATGTAAAAATGTATAGAAAATTTAAAGCATAAAAAGCATCCATAGTCATAGAATACCTTATTATCAAGAGATATGCAAGGTGGTGAGTAAAGGATGTAACAATAATACAATCATGTGCTATATATAATATTCAAATTTTATCAAGTACACATGATTCAAATAATCACTTAAGGCCTACAAGGAATATACCTCAAATTCATTGACTTTACAAGTGAATGTGCATAAGAGGTAGAAACTTTTGATACCTTAGCCTTAGTGATCAAGGAAACTCCTTTCCTTACCCATTGCTTCTCTTTTGGTGTTTTGAACTTTGCAAGTTCCACATTTTGTACTTGAGAAGCTTTGGTTGAAGTCATCTTCCTTCTTTGATCAATTAGTCCATCCTTTTGAGAAGTTTTCTGCATAATTGAAACACTAGGAGGACTTTTGGTACCCACTTTATCTTGGGTCCTTCAATGTTAGTACTAGAACCTTTAAGACCTTTAGGAACCCATACCATATTATTTCTCATATAAGAATTTCTTCTATAATTGCATAAATGAGAAATATGTCCTAAATGACCACAAAAATTGCAAACAATTGAATTTAATGATGACTTGGTCCTTTGAAGATCATTTTTGGAAAACATAAGCCTTTTGTTGTTTTTATATTCTATGTCATTTTTGCCACAAGCCTTACTTGAATTTCCATGTGAAATAGTATCAATTGCATTCTTATTAACACACATGGATTGTAAGCAAATAGAATCATTAGCTTTGGCAAATTCACAATATAAGTTCTCAACTTGATTTTCTAAATTAATGCATTTTTCACAAGAAGTTGAGGTTTCACATTTTAAAGGCATTTTCTCATCAAGAAAAGCATATTCATTTTTCAAGATATTAATTTCATTTTCAATGGAGGAAATGTTTTCTAAACAAGATGAGTTTTTCTTTTCTAAAAGCAACAAACCATCATGCAATTCATCATATGCACATTTTAGCTCATAGGAAGGACTATAATATAGTTTATCATTATTTACCTCAAAGTCCTTTTTAAGGGAATCACCATCTTCCTCATTGTTGTCCATCCAAGATTCAAGAACATCTTCTTGAGGACATTTTTCAATATTGTCTTCCTTTAGAGGCTTTTGCTCTTCTTGCTCTCTATATACAACTTTTTGCAAGAAATCATTGTTAGCAAGATAAAAATTATCAAGAGCATCCCATATATCTTTAGCATTAGAGCAACTCTTAATTTTAGCATAAGCATCATCATTTAAACCACTTCTCAATATTTGCATTGCTCTAATATTCAATGAAAAACATTTCTTATCATAGTCATTCCAAGTTTGTTTTGATTTGCATGTAAATCCATCAAGCATAATATCCCACAAATCAATATCAATAGATTGCATATAAATTTCCATTCTAGCTTTCCAATAAACGAAATTAGCACCATCAAAGAATGGTGGTTTATTAATTTCAAAACCATTCATTTTGAAAAGCTTTTAATGGTTGCCAAACAAACAAAGATCTTTAACTCCAAGTCACATTAAGCTTTTACCGAGCACTAAGCTCGATACCACTTGTTAGCCATGGCAACCATTACCCAAGAGGGGGTGAATTGGGTGATGACTAGTTTTAATGCAACTTTGACAAATTATGCATTTTGAATAACTCAATTAATAAATGCAGCGGAATAAGTCAATTTAAATGTACAACTATTGAGGATTACTCAAATACAACTTGGGATATATGATGAACTAAGTGAATAAGCTAGATATCAAGTTGTAACAATCAAAACATCAACATATGCAATAAATAAATATATTCTACCAAATACTGAATTTAAAGAGTGTAGGGAAGAGAGAATCAAACTCAAGAATTTATCCTGGTTCAGCCACCAACCACTTGTGGCCTACATCCAGATCCTCAAGCTTAACTTGAGATTTTCTTCACTATCTCCTAGACTTTACGGGTGCTAGAAAAACCTTTGTACATACAAGAGCACTCCTCACACCTTGGGATACCTCACCCTTGTGCTAGAGCCTCCAATTCTTCAAGCTTCACAGGTGCTTGATGACCTTTACAATGAAGAGCACTCACAACACCTTTGGGATACCTCACCCTTTGTGTTTGAGTCTCACTACAAGGGATACCTCACCCTTTTCTCTTTTGAGGGATACCTCACCCTCTTACAATGATTTCAAGATGAAGAGAAAGAATAGAAACTCTCACAAGAGTGGATATACAACTTGAAGAACAAAGTAGATGATAGAAAACTCTCTCAAGAGTAGATAATACAAGTTGAAGCTCAATGGGTATAAAGGATTTACACACTTAGCTCAAAACAAAGAATTTGGAGAAAAAGATGATGAATTTCGTTTTCAATGTTCAAGGATAATTTTCAGAATGTTCTCCAACTTGTTTTTGATGCCCAAACACTTTTATTTATAGCCCAATGAGTTTTAGAGCCGTTGGAGGTGTTTAGAAATGATTTTCTATGAAAACTAGCCGTTTATAGCCAGTTAGAAACGTTCCTGGGCACTTTGTAATCGATTACAAGCTTCATGTAATCGATTACAAGCTTTCTGACACTTTGTAATCGATTACATACTTTGTGTAATCGATTACATGCTTTCTGGCACTTTGTAATCGATTACATACTCTGTGTAATCGATTACCGATTTTATCAACGTTATAATCGATTACATGACTTGTGTAATCGATTACACCATTTTCTGGTTTTCAAAACCGACTTTAAAAGGTCATAACTTCTTCATTTCTTATCCAATTAAAGCAAATGACCATTCATTGGAAAGCTCTTTGAGTCTATTTTCATATGAAAGAAGTTTCAGAACAAAACTCAAAGTATTTTGAAAGATATGATCAAAATAGTAACCAAAGGTCAGATTTTCAAAACTCAAACTTTAATTGGTCATAACTTTTTCGTTTCTTATCCGTTTAAAGCAAATGACCAGTCATTGGAAAGATCTTTGAGTCTATTTTCAAATGAGATAAGTTTCAAAGTAAAACTCAAAGTATTTTAAAAGTTATGATCAAAAGAGTAAGTATATGTCAGTTTTGCAAAACACAAACTTGACTATTTTTCATAGATTTGAAATACCACCAAGACTAGCTTTCCAAAAATAGTTTGTTGGGCATTTAAACATTTTAGAAACACTTATAAATATGTTTAACACTTGTTTGAGCTTAGTGTGATTCCTTTTTACTTTTACACAAGATCTAAGTCCTATAAGCTAAGCTTGAAGATGTTGGACTAGATCTTTTACCACCATCACTTCTTGATGTAATCCAAGCTTCCAAAGAAAATCTTCTCTTCAAAACTTGCAAACTTTTCATTTTCATTCTCCTTGAGTTGAGCATAGTTGTGATCTTTTGCTTTCTTGTTGCAATGCTCACTCTTGGTACTTGAACTATCCTACAAAAATATTACTCACTTAACCAAACATAGTTAGTCCAAATTCATAGCTCAATATCTTCATATGCATGATTCATAAATGTATAACTCTAGTTAGTCTAACATGCATACAAGACTTTCATAGACATATCCAATATTAATTCATTTATAACTCATATAACATATTATTGGATATATTATATGATGAATGTTACATATATCTTATTGCATGATTATTAATTGAAATATAATTAGATAAAGTACATAATCATGCATGATATAATATTTCTCATTAAACACATTTATGTAACATGATCAATATTCTTTTGTGATGCATTTGTTATCTATAAAGCACAAGTATAAAGCATAAGCATCATTCTTTTTGTTTTGTATTTGTCATCATCAAAACTTACCATATTAAATCATTGGGGCAAACCTATTTCCACACAAATGTTTAGCACATGGAAATGTGTACCTCAGAATGGTAGGACATGTAAATTTCAGTTTAAGGAATGTATATCTAAGCATGGGAAGAAGAAGTTTAAATTCTACTTTAAGAGCTTCACTCTTAATGAGTAGAGGTAGAGTGATATGAATTTGCTATAGGTCCTCAAAGTTTGGTCCTTACCAATAGGGAGTGAGTGGACTCAATTCTAGCAATGGACCATACGTCACAACTTCTTCATCCTCTTTTTTGATTGTATTACTATGCTTTAGACATGAATCAAGAGGTTCTGTTGAGTATTCTTCATTGTACACCTCTTGATCAAACTCATAGGTAACATCATCCTCCTACAACTTCATCTTCAACCTCTTTCCCATTCTCTTGATCTTCACGACCTTTGGAACTTGCAAGTTGACCAATTTGATACGCTAACATCATTTGTTTATGAGCAATTTGATCTTCTAGTATCATGTTGTGTGTATCTAATTGATCAAGTCATTGTGATTTGTTGGAGAGCTTCACTTTGTTCCTAAATTTATTGTTCAATGGATTAATTTTGTTGTTGAATGACTTGAGTTTATTGACTTTGACTAGTTATAATTTCTTCATGAGGATCTCCAAATTCGACTTCTTAGTTTGAGGTGGTTGTTGACAAGACATTTGAGCATGAGCAACCCTATTGTTAGAAGCTCGGTGGTGGTCTAGTAATTGGTTGGTGCCTTTTGAATTTGTTGATTTCCCTTAGAGAAATAGGTTATGGCTCCAACCATGATTACTTGCTTTGAGATATGGGTTCCTTTGAGGCTTGAAATTATCTAACTTCTTAATGAAAACATTGAGTTTATCATTAAGTGTGCTCAATGGATCTAATATAGCAGCTTGCATAGACATGGCAAAGTACTTGAAAAGAAAAAAAATAAAAAGAACTTAAAAAAGAAATAAAGTTCCTAAACTAATCAAATCACCGATCGTTCAAAATCAACACTGATCCCCAGCAATGATGCTAAAAACTTGTTGTGCTAAATCTGCAAGTGCATAAGTTATCAATAAGTAATAAAGTGATGAATAGAATATCGTTCCCACAAGGATCATGTGAATGTCAAACTACGGTAATTTTATTTTTTAGGCGATCAAAAGCAAGAATAAAGTGAAATTAAATAAAAATAGTATAATAACTAACAAAATTAACAAATATAGCGAGAATAAAGTTCAACCAAACATTAAAGACTTAGGATTATGAATCCATTACAATTACCCATCACGATGAACATTAATTCTTCTTTATTAATGATTAATTATGTTTTGAATGTGATCTATCCTAAATTATTTAAAGTCCAATCTCTTGACACTAAAAATGTGTTAAAATTAAATCAAACACATTCTCATGACAATTAAATTAGTTAAAACTCATTCAGTTCTATGATATCCCGTTAACCCTTGAATGATCAACCCTATCTCTAGGTCTTAATTCACAAGTTCAATTCCTAGATTATCAAGCGTTAGATTGCACATCCCAATCCTTCACCTAATACCTAAGATCTTGCAAGTATGATCGGTAACATACCTCAAGCATTAAAAATACTAGAAAATAAAAATTAATTTATTAATAAAGAGAGAAATCAAATATTCAACATAATAGAGCAAATAGTTTCATCCTAACCCTAAAAAAAGAGGATTTAGCCACGCATGGCAATCAAAGCACATACAAGATTAAAAGATAAAGATACAACCATGAATCAATCATAGAAAAAATAGAAAATAAGAGAAGGAGAAGAAGAAATAAAGAAGGATGTCTCCAATGGATGCCTCTCCTCCTTTGATCTTTCCTCCAACCCTTGCTCTTCAATCTTTATTGCCTCTAATCTCTCCCTCTTTAGGGTTTGTTTTAGCTGTTATGTGTGCTTTCCTTGAGAAGGTAGCAAATGGGTATATATAGAGTCCCCTTGAGATCACTCTTTTGTCCCTTTTAGTTGAAGGCTGCAAATTTTGTATCATTTTCCTTTTATTTTTATCATCCTTTAGATGACAGAATTAACCTTCGTGATCAACAAAAGGGTTATTGCATTTTTCTATTAGCTTTCCAAATCCACAAGAATTGTGTCGATCCGATATTTGTAACCTAAGATATGATCCAAATACAATAGCAAGGTCAAAAAATACGAGTTGAATCCAAATTTGCAACAAACTCCATTTTCTTCAAGGATCCTTATCCAATCTTCAATTATCATTATCTTAAAGCTTTCATATTCAATTGGGACTTTGGATGAGAGATAAAACTTAGATAAGATCTCTTCAAAACTTTTTTTTCAGGAATTTATTATTTTAAATCAAAATCTTTCAGATTTATCCTAAAATTAGAATAAAATAATAAATGACTATGGAGAAAGATAGTTATCTAAAACTTAAATAAAATCATTAAGATCAAATAAATTTGAATAAAAATTCTAATAAATAAACCCTAATATGTGTGTGTTTTTACACTCATCACTTTTGTGGGGTGGGTTTAAAAACCCACCTCGCAATGAGGCGGGGCAAATGCGGGTTCATGGTTAATTTGTCTTGTCCAGCTCCACACCCCACACCTCATATCTACATAAACATTATTCTTAGTTTTTTTTAGTATAGGAAATTTATGCTTAGTTAAGTTGCTAATAAAGTCAACTAAATTAATTATTTTTATTAGTTTAATACTTATTATGAACATATTTTTTAGTTTATATGAGATGATGAATTAATTTTTAGATAATGATTGGTTATTGTATAACATTAATCTAAAATATTCATATATGTAGGGCAGGGCAGGGTAGGTGCGTATGGATTTTGATATTTTTCTTGCGAGGTGGGTGCGGGGTTCTAATCAATAAGGGTGCGGGTAGGGTCGGCTTGAGCAAAAACTCGTCCCATTGCCAAGCTTACGACCCTGGCGTTTTGGCTTCGTACTAAACATAAGGCTCAATATTGGCTCAAGTAGCTCATGAGCTTAAGATGAGTTGAACTCGAGTCAAGAAAATGACTCGATTTCTTATTACGTTGAGCTTGAGTCTAGTCTGACTCAACCCAACTTGACTCATTTCCAGCACTATGTGTGTATTTTTTTTTGTTTGGCTAAATGGATAATTATGGAGTTAAATACTAATTAGTTATGCTTGAAATTCTATTTAGCCAAAAGGTCCAAGGAAGAGACAAGGTACATTTTGTTAATAATTAAGCATGTCTTATGCATAGTTATATCTGTATAGTTTGCAAATTGCTTGACATCTTTTGATGAATTTAAGAAAATAATTTTTATGTAATCATATGATATAAATTTTTATGAAAATGTTTCCCAATTATTATATGATTTATCTTTAATGGTAATAACCGAATACAAATTTCCTAGATAAATATAATTACTTGTAAGAATATGATTTCTCATAAAATAGTGTTTTTAATTTAAACAAATCTATTTGATGATGCCTCTACATAGTCTATATTCTCATTGTTAAAGACTGTCAATTTCATGTACTTAGAGAGAAAGAGAGACAGAGAGAGAGATTGTCAATTTCAAAAGAAAGTTAAGATGCAAGAGAGCTCTAGGGGGAGACAGTCAAAGGAGGAAGAAGACTTAGTTAAAAGAAGCATAAAAAAGGTTAAGATGCAAGAGGGGCATGATGGTGGTATCCAAGTGGGTGGGAGTGTTACAGCCTCCTTTGAAGTAGCTATGGAGTATTAGAGGGAGGAAATTCAGGTGGAGGAGCCTTTCTTGGAACATAATAATGCTACGAATGAAAGAAGAACATATAGAACAAGTAAACCATCATATATAGGAGCAGTGATGTCTATGGAGGGGTTTGGTGGTGAGATTGATCCAGCAAAGATTGTCAAGGCTATTATAGATGAGATACGTCCAGTTGAGGAAAACACCAATATAGATGATAATTTCGTGCTTGACTTTGATACTAGCCCTTGCATAGTGGTTTCCTTGGAGGAGTATGATGAATGATGTAAGCCTTGGAAGTACACCCTCATTGTTAAACTCTTAGGAATGAGGTTGGGAAGAATGTGAAGGTGTTGGATTTGAATTAGGATTTTTTCTTGGTGCACTTTATGAATGAAAGGGACTACAATGATGCCTTTTTTGAAGTGCCCTAGTTAATGGTTCACCATTATCTTCTAGTGTAAAGATGGAAACCTTTCTTTAAGCCTCAGGATAAGGAAATAAGGAAGATAGCAACTTGGGTCTAGATTCTTAACCTGCCCATCAAACTTTACCATCAGAAGTTTTTATGGAGGGTTGGTGCCAAGTTGGGAATAATGCTAAGCATTTATGAACATATATTAGTGCACTCCAAAGGTAGATTTGTTAGAATATGTGTGGAACTAGATCTAAGGAGGAAGTACCATCTATTTGGGCTCTTGGGTATGAATTCAAAATAGAATACAAGGGGCTGCACCTTATTTGTTTCAAATATGGTCGCTATGGACACAAATATGATCAATACGCACACTTTAATATTTTGGAAAAGTTTACACGGTGATGGAGGGGTAGGCGGAGAATCAGGAGGTTGGTTCCACAAATCAAGGAAAGCAAACACAGCAAGATATTACTGATGGAGATAATCAAGGGATTATTATTTTAGGGAAAAGCAACTAATGGAATAGGAACCAAATTCAAATTCCTGCTTTGGGCTGTGGATTTTGGCTAAGAAGGTGCAAAAAAAAAGTAATCAAGTCAATAAAAATATATTTCAAGGAGATAAAGGGGGCAAGGAAAAGATGGTGGTTTTAAAATCTATCTTTGACAATCTTTATGATGAAGATATGGAAGATACACCCAAAAAATTAGGCAGACAAGAAGTTATTAACGTTAAGCAAGTTGGAATAGGGGGCATGCAAGAGCCATGCAGAGCAAAGTTGCTCCTGTATATTAGCAAAGTAAGAAAAATAACGTTGTTAGGTTGTTCAACTTGCAAAAACCAAAGAAATCTACTTCACATAAAGGGGCTGATCCCACTCCCAAGCAGGCCACTAGGAATGATGATAGTAAAGGACCTGAGCTTGAGTGTACCCAAAGGAAATCCAAGAATGCCTAAGATGATAAGGGCACATAGGAATTATTTAGATGTATGGAGAAGGAGATGTCGTAGAGGTACCATGAAGGTAGCCTTAAGGACCCACTCCTTGGTAATCATGTGGTTGGGCCCTCTCACGAGGAGCTTGAGTTTTTGTAGTAGTGTAATAGTGAGGGAAACGACGTAGAAGAGAAGAAACCCCCTGATAGAAGTAGGTACCCATCAATAAGAACTTGTGGAGGTTCAGCCATACTAGTTAGGAATCAATATGCTTTTCAATGGCAATGGTCTAGGCTCATGCCTTAGTTTTGTTTTTAAGTTGTTTGACTTTATAGTTTTTTGTGGTTTAATCATGAATTGTATCATATGGGATTGCAAAGAAGTAGGAGGTAAGGGGTTTGTCTATCTTATTAAAGACTTAACTGCCAGATATAGTGTTCATCTTTTTATCTTATTTGAGACTCATATTAATGGCCAAAAAGGGAGAAAAATAAGACAGAGACTTGGTTTTAAGGGCTGGTATGTAGAAGAAAGTATAAGTCAATCTAGAGGTATTTGGGTGTTGTGGTCTTCAGCGACTTGGACAGTCCAAATACTGAAATCACAGTGCCAATTTGTTCATATGGAAGTTGTTAGAGGTACAACAAAGAATTGGTACTACACTGTAGTGTATGGGAGCCCACAGCTTGGCCTTCACAAGGAGCTTTGGAGAGATATTACTAGCTTGGTAGATTTGGATCGTGGACCTTAGTGCGTAGATGGTGATTTCAACTTAACCCTTACCACTATGGAGTCCTCAGGGGATAACTTAGCTCATGGTGATATTAACCACTTTAGAAGTTGCTTGTTGAATATTGGTTTGACTGATTTGGGGTACTCGGGACAAAATTTAACTTAACAGATGGGCTCCATTAGGAAGAAGTTGGATCATTATGTGGCAAATATGGAATGAAATATTAGGTTTGGGGAGGCTCTTGTTGATCACCACCCTAAATTTAAATATGATCATGTCTTGTTACTGTTCAAGATTGATGGCTCTATTGTTAGGACTAGGGTAAAAAATCTTTTAGATTTTTAGCCTCCTAGTTATTACATGAAGGTTTCCAAAAGGCATGTGGGTTTTCCAAAAGGTAGTTGAAGATAGTTGGGATGAATCTAAGAACCTGCTACAGAATATATCATCCTTCATTGAGGATATTCAGGATTGGAATCAAAATGTTTATGGGAACATCTTTAAATGTAAAAGTCATATTCTGAGTAGGCTGGAGGGCATTGCTAGAAACCTTTCTATTTGTGGTAACCTATTCCTAGAAAATCTCCAAAGGAGTTGTGGAAGAAGTATGAGCAAATTCTTAATCACGAAGAGGCTTATTGGCATCAAGACTCGAGGTGCAAATGGATTAAGCTAGGTGACAATAATACTAGCTATTTTCATGGGATAGCTACTTCCAGGCATTGAAGAAAATAGAGTTCATGCTCTCAAAAAACATGGTAGGGAGTGGATTTATGATCCTAAGTTTTTAAAATACATGGCTCGTGAGTTGT
The DNA here is from genome assembly GCA_029884595.1 of Ormosia semicastrata. NCBI lineage: Eukaryota > Viridiplantae > Streptophyta > Magnoliopsida > Fabales > Fabaceae > Ormosia > Ormosia semicastrata. The sequence goes on along the minus strand of JAQQTO010000022.1, from coordinate 5,214,233 downwards.
TTGAGAACTTGTACTCTATGAAGGGAGATTTTATGCAATTTCCTATGCAAAAAGCTTTTCCAGACCTTGTAGTAAAGGAGATGAATATGTTACAAGGAGATGTGACTAATGAAGAGATAAAGAAGGCTTTGTTCTCTAATAGTGGTTTGAAAGCGCTTGGGCTAGATGGGCTTCAAGCCATTTTCTTCCAATCTCAATGGCATATTACTAAAGAGTCCATTCAAAATTGGGTGAAGGAAGTCTTTACTAATCCTCCAAGAATTAGTGGAGCTAATGATACTCTGATAACCCTCATTCCTAAGCTAGATGTTCCTAAAAGTTTAAGACAATTTTGGCCTATAAGTCTCTGCAATGTTATTTACAATATTATTACAAAAATTATTGCTTCTAGATTGAAGTTAGTGATGGAAAAACTATTATGAAAAATTGGTATGCCCTAGATCCAATCTATTGTGTAATACTTTTAGAACACATTGTAATTATTTTATTTTGATAAATAACGAGGCATTCAATTTATTTTGGTTTTATTTGTCATATTAATTATTTAATTAATATGACAAGGTCCTTGATTAAATTTAGACACTTGTCATCATAATAGAGATCATGATATTAAGAGGTAACTTTTTATTTATAATTTAATCTAAAGTATTCTTAATCATAGGATTATTGAGAATAGGACATTAGTAATCCAGATAGATCTATATATGTGTGTGATTGTCTGTATTGAATAGAGATTAATATATCTCATTTATTAATTTACATATGTAGATGATGCATATGGAGATATGATCATTAAACTGATTCAATTGAGAATTCCTAATGGTTTATATTACTGTTAATATGTCAATGGAATATTCTTATGAAGGACATGGTGTAAATTTTTTCCTTTGACCTAATATTATCATAGTAATTAACAAGTTACTTGTTATACTTTGATTCCGAACACTTAATGCCCTAGGACGCTAGTTGAATGGATATTAGGTATGATTAAATACTTGTAGGATTAATGATATATCAAGAAGGAATCCATCAACTCTTGGTAATGAGTTTAAACTCTATGATTATAACAACAAAATTAAGACCTTGACCAAGGAAACTAAATGAATGAAGAAATGAGTTTCTTAAATCATTCACTAGTTAGTTATTCTTCTAAAGGTTTATCTATTAGAGTTTGACAATTATACCATATTCTAAGGTTAACTCAGAGCTAGAATGATGGAAGGAAATATTACATTATTCTTCTAAAGGTTATGCGTGTGTTTTTCTTGAAGCATGCTATTGGATTGTTAATTCCAATTGTGAGTTAGTATACTTGTAAGGTGCATCTCTGTGACTTTTGGAAATTTTGTATGACAAAACACGATGTATCAGTTATATCACTTTGTATGGTTTTCTATATTCTTTGTTCACAAGGTATGACCTGACAACCAAGAGACTTGTGGTTTAAGGATAAAATAAATATTTTTTTATTGTATGTGATGCATATTCATAGAATGAATTAATTTATACTAAATGTATGGACTACCCGAGGAGTATAAAGTTTAATTCATAAATACTAATAGGAATGGCCTGATAACCAGAGAACTATATGGTATGGAATTTTTGTTTGTATATGATACAAAATTATTTACTTTAAAATATACATGCATAAGAAATGACTTGAATACAAAGGGGGTCATTCATGTATATTATTAAGGGATTTTTTTAACTCCACTAAGAGAAATAGATATTTTTGAAATTATTATTAGTAATGCAGTTGGTGAAAATATCATCTAGATAAAAGCTCATATCTTTATGATAAATGAAAATGTGTTCTTATGTTTTCTTTTCTTGTTTTTAGATTTCTCAACATGTTTTTCTTTATCGCTGCGCTGTATTCTTGATACTAGCAAACTGGTTGGAGCTAACTATGATGATTGGTACTGCAATTTAAGAATTGTTCTTATGCATAAAAAACTTATCGATGTGATCGATAAGCCTGCCAAAACTGCCCTTACTGACAAAGAAGATGTTGAAGCAACCAAGGCTTATGAGAAGTTCTTGACAGAATGTCTTAATGCTAAATGCATCATTCTGGAATCTATGAGTTCTGAGCTTCAAAGGCAACATGAGGATATGGACTCACCTGTGATCATTGAACATCTTAAGAAGATGTGTGGTGGATAAAGCACGACAGTTAGGTATTAGTTGTCCAAAAATTTGTTTAGGTCAGCATTGACTCCATGCTTTCTAATTGGGCCCCATATTCTAAAGATGATTGATCTTATTGAACAACTTGAGAAGTTAGGATGCAAACTTAGAAAAGAAAATTTTCAAGATTTGATCTTGCAGTTACTTCCTGAATCATTTTCACAATTCATCGTTAACTTCAGCATGAATAAAATGAGTTGTGAACTTTATGAGATGCTCAATTTATTAATTGATTATGAGAGTCAAGTTGCATTTGAGGAGAAGAAAAGAACTGCCATGCTAGTTGGTAAATCTTTTAAAAAGAAGGGTAAGGGTAAGTATAATCTGAAAAGGAAACCCCTTGCACCTAAAGGTGGTATGACCAAATCCAAGGTTAAAGAGGATAAGCCAAATAAGTCTAATGCTGAATATTTCTTTTGTAAGGATAAAGGTCATTGGAAGAGAAATTGCGAGAAGTATCTTGCTTCTCTGAAAGAAAAGAAACAAGGTAAAACTTTAATGAAATTTTTTTTCATAATTTCTTTAACTGTTACTGCTTCTTCAATGTGAGTATTAGATATTGGTAGTAGTTTTAATATCTGCAATATGTTGCAGGGGTTACAAATAAGTAAAAGGTTGAATAAAGGAGAAATTAATCTTCAGGTTAGGAATGGTGCAAATGATGCGGCCCCAACTGTAGGATCAATTTCTTTAATAATGCATATTGGCAAAACATTGGTATTGGAGAATTGTTATTATGTTTCGAAATTTGTTTCGAATGTTATTTCAATTTCTATGTTGAACAAGCGTGGTTTTTGTATTGTTTTTAATAATAACATTTGCTCAATTTATCATAATGATGATTTATATATGAATGACTATCTCCAACATGGTATTTATGTCTTACCTGATGTGAATGTAAAATTGATTATGCATGTTTCTGGTCTTATAAGAGAAAGAGACAATCAAGTTAATCATGCATACCTTTGGTCATATAGGAGAGAAAATAATTAACAAGTTATACAAGGAAGGTTACCTTGACCATTATGATTATGAATCATATACAACTTGTGAATCTTGTCTCAAAGGAAAAATAACTAAATCTTCATTTACCGGAAATGGAGAGAGAGCTTATGAATTGTTGGGTCTAATTCATACAGATGTTTGTGGCCCTATGAAAATTCAAGCCAGATAAGGATATTCTTATTTTATCACCTTCACTGATGATATGCCTAGATATGACTTTGTGTATCTTATGAAACACAAATTCGAGTCATTTGAAATGTTCAAAAGATTTCGTAGTGAAATTGAGAAACAACTTGGTAAGAGTATCAAGGTTCTCAGATCCGATAGAGGAGGAGAATATCTTAGTGATAACTTTCTTGATTATCTAAATAAAAATAGAATTCAATCATAATAGACACTTTCAAGAACACCGCAACACAATGATGTATCCAAAAGAATGAATCGAACCTTATTAGATATATTAAGATCCATGATGGGGTTCATTGATCTTCCAATGAATTTATGGGGATATGCTTTAGAAACAACAATATATTTGTTAAATAAAGTTCCCACAAAGCCAGTCTCTACAACGCCATATAAGATATGGAAAGTTCATAAGCCAAGTGTCAAGCACATTAGAGTTTGAGGATGTCCGACCTATGTTAAGAGATTGCAAACAGATAAACTTGATGCAAAGTCTGATAAATATAGGTTCATTGGTTATCCCAAAGAAATAATAGGGTATTATTTCTATCACCCTTCTGACCACAAGGTGTTTGTGGCAAGAGAAACAACCTTTTTAGAAAAGGAATTTCTTTTAGAAGGAAGTGATAGGGTCAAAATGTGTTGTCTATTTGCTAACCACAAGTGTACGGATCACTCAAGTAATACAAATACAGAGTAAAAGTTTGTTCCCACGAGGATAAATGTTTCCAAAACTAAGTACCAACCAATAGCTTAATTAATTCTATTCAAGAACATAAAAATGGATAAAAGTAAAGAAATTAAATACAGAAAGCAATAAAGATACATAGTTAGATTTCAGGGAATCCTTCTTCACCCCCTACATCTACCAACAAGATACAATCCTCTTCATTAACATGAATGCATTGATTAGGTTACCTTGAGAATCTGATTTAGCTAAAAGTCTATGTGTAGGTCAATCAACCCTAGTTTCAATTGCCCAACTCACTATGTTTCCATAAGAGTTAGAGCAACATCCACTCATGAACGATCTATTCTCAATCACATACTATACATGGCCAATAGGTGTATTTCTATCCCATTAACGAATCAACTAAAAATTGAACATGCATCAACCATATCATATCCATATTAACAAATTCCTATGTCTAGTTCATTTGTAATATTAGGATCATGCAATTGATGGCCAACTAACAGTAAGCATTAAGCATAGATAATGGAAGAATAATAACCAAACATCCACACAAACTCAGAGAAGAGCACATCATTCATATATATAGAAAAGGATCCAAAATATCTCTAAATACAGCTTAGCTATATAATGAACATGAAAATACAAGTAAAATCATATCCAAGGAAGATAAGGAAGAGAAGAGAGAAAGGGAAAAAGAGAAAGGAAGCTCATTGATTTGTCTTTGAAGCTTGAATCCTCCTCCATCCTTGTTCCTAGCCTCCAATCCACCATCAATGGAGATCTAGCCAAAGCTTTCTAACTTAAAACTAACTAAAACCTAAACTAAAAGAGAGAAAACTAAAAAAAATGGCTAAGGCAGCCAAGAGAGAGAGAAAAATGTGAAAAATCCTATTTATAGGCTCAGCTTGCCGCCGAGCGCCCCGGCCCTTACTAGTGAGCGCCTCGGCCGGCATTAAGTTAGTTGACTAGCGCCTCGGCCCTCATTAGTGAGCGCAGCGGCCCTCGCACCGCGGGTTCAAGTATGAAAATTCTAATGATGGGCCTCAACTCCACGGCGTGCACAACCTTGCGTCGCGGCGTTGATTGCTGAAAGGCTAATTTGGCTTCCTCTTCCACTTTAAGCTCACATGCTTAACATATCATCTTGTTTAGAGCCCTTCCTATCATAGAGAAATCACCAAATAAGTAACAGATACAAATTAACTTAATCTCCAATCATTTAAGCACAATTTGCCCAAAAACATACAAAAGGTTATCCAAATAAGAATATGTCAAATATAACCAATAAACCTTCCAAATATGCTTCATAAACAAGGACTAAGCATTATTTATATCACAAGGTTAGGATGCAAATAACTATATTCCATGGAGTTATCAGGAAGTCATGTGAAGAAATAGAACTAGATGAAGTTCAAGAAACCAATGAAATAACACAAGCTCAAGAGCTTGAAAGGCAAGTTGAGAAACCTTTGCTAGATGTTCGGAAGTTAACACGAAGGTCACCACCTTCAATGGTTGAGGTTCAAGAATAGGTTATTGAACCAATTTTAGAACTGATTCAACAACCACAAATCCAGTACAAAGTGAATCAGTTGCAAATGAACCTCTTGGAAGGTTTAGCCGCGCACATCGTGCACTGAGTAGATTAAACTTATTGGTGCAAGATGATGCATCAAATGAGGTTGATCATAATGATGATGACCCTAGAACCTATGAAGAGACCATGCAAAGTTCTGAGTACAAGAACTGGTAAGAAGCCATGGAATCTAAAATGGAATCCATGAAGATCAGTAAAATATGGACTTTAGTTGAAACTTCAAAGGATATAAAGGCTATTGGTTATAAATGGGTTTTCAAGAAAAAGATTGGAGTGGATGGAAAAGTGGAAACCTATAAAGCTCATCTTGTTGCTAAGGGATATCGTAAAAAAGAAGGAATAGATTATGATGAAACCTTGTATCCCGTGACAATGCTAAAATCAATTTGGATTCTACTTGCTATAGCAGTATACTATGATTATGAAATATGACAAATGGATGTGAAACCTACTTTCTTAAATGGTGAGCTCGAAGAGGAAGTGTATATGACACAACCTGATGGTTTCACATCCTTGTCTGATCATAATAAAGTTTGCAAGCTACAACGATCCATTTATGGATTAAAGTAAGCTTCTAAAAGTTGGAATATTTGCTTTAACATGACAATCGAAAAGTTTAATTTTGTAAAATATGAAGAGGAATCTTGTGTCTATAAAAAATTTAGTGGGAGCACAATTATTTTCTTAGTGTTGTATGTTGATGACATATTACTCATAGGAAATGACGTACCAACATTACAAAGTACAAAAATGTAGCTTTCTGAATAGTTCTCCATGAAAGATTTGGGAGAAGCAACTTATATTTTAAGAATAAAGATTTATAAAGATAGATCTAAAAGGTTGCTTGGACTTTTACACTTTATGTACATTGACACCATCTTAAAAATGTATAACATGGAAAATTCCAAAAGAGGCTATTTACCAATAGGCACTTGAATTTCTCTCAATAGGGAGGATAGTCCTAAAACCCTTGAAGAGAGAGAACGCATGAATAGAATACCATATGCAAGTGCAATGGGAGCTATCATGTATACCATGACTTGTACGCATCCTGATATTACTTATGCACTGGGTATAACAAGCTAATATCAGGCAGACCCTAGTGAGGAACATTGGAAAGTGGTTAAAAACATTCTGAAATACCTGAGAAGAACTAAAGATCAATTTCTCATTTATGGATATTCGAAACTAAAACTAAAAGGTTATGCAGGTACAAGTTTTGCATCAGAAAAATATGATAGGAAATCCATTTCTGATTATGTTTTCACCTTAAATGGTGGTACTGTGAGTTGGAAAAGTTCCAAACAAGCTACATTAGCTAACTCAACAACTGAAGCAGAATATATAGCAACAAATGAGGTTACTAAATAAGCAGTTTGGATGAAGAAGTTCATATCTGAACTTGGTGTGGTTCCTTCAATAGAAGAACCAGTGCAGTTATTGTGTGACAATAATGGAGCCATTGCTTAAGCAAAATAATCGAGATCACATCAAAGGTCTCAACATATTTTGCGAAATATCACTTAATTAGAGAAATCATTAAATGTGTAGACGTTAAGATTCAAAAGGTTGATGGAAAAGAAAATGCAACAGATCCATTCACCAAAACATTTGGTGTAAAGGAGTTTGACAAGCATAAGTGAGAATTAGGAATGAAATACATGAGAGATTGACACTAGTGCAAGTGGGAGATTGTTAAGAAAAATTGGTGTGCCCTAGATCCAATCTATTGTGTAATATTTTTAGAACACATTGTAATTATTTTATTTTGATAAATAACGAGACATTCAATTTATTTTGGTTTTATTTGTCATATTAATTATTTAATTAATATGACAAGGTGCTTGATTAAATTTAAGCACTTGTCATCATGATAGAGATCATGATATTGAGAGGCAAGTTTTTATTTATAATTTAACCTAAAGTGTTCTTGATCATAGGATTATTGAGAATAAGACGTTAGTAATCCGGATAGATCAGTATATAAGTGTGATTGTCTCTATTGGATAGAGATTAATAGATCTCATTTATTAATTCACATATGTAGATGATGCATAGAGATATGATCAGTTAACTGACTCAATTGAAAATTTTTAATGGTTTATATTACCATTAATATGTCAATGTGATATTCTCATGAAGGATATACTGTAAATTTTTTCTTTTGACCTAAGATTATCATAGTAATTAATAAGCTATTTGTTATACTTTGATTTCGAACACCTAATGCCTAGGGCACTAGTTGAGTGGATATTGGGTATGATTAAATACTTGTAGGATTAATGATATATTAAGAAGGAATTCGTCAACTCTTGATAATGATTTTGAGCTTTATGATTATAACAACAAAATTAAGACCTTGGCCAAGCAACTAAATGAATGAAGAAATGAGTTTCTTAAATCATTCATTAGTTAGTTATTCTTCTAAAAGTTTACCTATTAGTGTTTGACAGTTATACCATACTCTAAGGTAACTTAGAGTTAGAACGATGGAAAGAAATATTACATTATTCTTCTAAAGGTTCTTAAAGAGAAAAATATGTTACTTTATACTATTCGATCGTTAAAAAATATTGGGCTTTTTTACTAAACTGCCACTATTAGTAAAACTATTTATCAAAATGCTATTTTTTTAACTATTTACCAAATTGCCATTTTTTTTAACTATTTATCAAATTGCTCTTTTTTTTAACTATTTACCAAAACGCCACTGTTTTGAAACTATATACCAAACTGCCACCCTTTTGGCTGACGTGGCATTTTTTAATGGTTTCTGGCCAACCAGGATGCGCCACGTAGGATGGCGCATCCACGTAGGTTGCGCCAACACGCTGGCGCAACCCACGTGGATACGCCATCCTACGTGGCGCATCTGGTTGGCCCTGGAACCAAAAAACGCCACCCTTTTTGGCGCAAGCTTTTAAAATTAAATAATTAAATAAAAATTAATTAAAATACTTAATAAATATTTATAAACGTTTATTAATGAATTCATACTAATTACGAGAATAAAATATATAATATAAAATAAAAAAAGTGACAAATTGAGTATGTTAATAATATTGAATATTATTTTAGTTATTATGAAGATTTATTAATTACATAACACATATGTTTATTTTTTTGTTATTTTTTAATTTTTTTTTTAATTTATTGATCAATTTAAAAAAAATTGAGGTATTAATTATTTGCTTTTAATTGTCTTTATGTAAGATTTTTAATAAATTTAAAAATAATCTAATCAAATGTATGTACATATCTTATTATTAAGTTATTGAATATATTTATTTATTTTGACACAAATAATTTAAACAACATATAATAAAAATTAAATGGTATATCTTGTAGAAGAGACGTATCACTTAAATGAATTTTTGTTGAGTAGGATTCGGATGATAGTGAGTAAGATTCGATCCTAATAATCCCTATATCAAATTTTTAGTAATTCGAATTAGTAAAAATTTCAAATAGCTTTCCCTAAATGTTGGATCTCCCCAAAAGCCAATGATCCTATTTAATGCAACCAGTTACCACAATATTTAATAAAATCCAAAACAGTGTGAAAAGCATATATAGTGTAATCTAATTAGGGTACCAAACTCACAAGAATATATTCTCAATAGTATTTTACACAAAATCAATAAATATATTCTCTAAATGTCAATGAGATGGGCCCGCATCAGAATGCGGTGGCCTGTGAGATGGTTCGGAAGAGGGACCTGGGCCGTGATGGGTATGGTGGGTAACCTGGTGGTGGGTAAGGATATGGTGGGTAACCCTGTGGTGGGTAAGGATATGAGGGGTAACTCGGTGGCGGGTATGGATACGGTGAGTAAGGGTATAGTGGGTATGGTGGGTAATATGCGGTGGTGGTGGCCGAGTAGGGGGTACGTAGCGCAGTAGGAGGCTGAGTGGGGGGATATGTAGCAGCGGTAGCAGCGGTGGGATCTTGTGTCGTATCTTTGGCAAGTAAGCCGAGTCCTCGGGATGTCGAAGTCGTGTCCGACCGCTCGCTAATCCTCTCCTCCGCCTACGCCGCGTTCCCTCGTTGGCTCGACTCCTCGGGCGGCCCCGAAATGTCGTCTGCCGGTGGAGCCGGACGCAAATGCTCCATCGTAATGCGGTCATGCTCCCGCAATGAGTGTAGGATTTGTGTAGCAGACCTCTCGAGCGACAAAGTGTCGGTAGTTGAACCGAGCAAATACTCGCAATGTCCGCCTAATAAACATATACAATTTATGTCATTATACCGAATACAAAATACATATAGTCACTAACAAATTAGTAAAGAGCTTACCGCATTCCCAATAGATGTGCTTGTGGGAGAAATCCAACGTCTGGTAATTCTTTTACCAACGCATGTACTCAGAACGCGAACTGAGGGGTGCGACCAATGGGACTCCCCTAACAAGCTTCTCCCTACGGATTACACAGAATGCCATCTGTCAACTGTATGCCAAACATTAACAACAATTAGTATGATCTTATTATTTTTATAATAAAATATGATATAACCATATGATAACTATACAAGAATATAATATGGAATAATTAAAGATAACACTGACAATCAACTAACATACATAGGAGAATAGTATTCGAATACAACTGCATAGATTGGTGATACAAAACAATACAACTCGTAAATACACATCATTACTAATACAAGATTCTCGAAAAATGAAAATAGGTCCGAGATCAACTAGATGGGCGCAGCTTGATGGCCCACTCCATCATCCCCCAATGAACTCGATCCGCCGACACGACAAGTACGAGAATTATGTTTTTAATCACGTTGATGGCATCTTGTACACGTCGTCTCCGGCCCCGCTTCGCGCCAATCCATCTCATTCCTAAGTCGGGTTGATTTTGGTCGACCTTTGGATCTAAGCAATGCACGTGGTGGCACCAAAGTGGCGTCGGAGCTTGCCACCATGGTTCAGCCGGACCGGTTCAAAGTCAAACTCATAGGCCCTATAAATGCTTTCCATCCTTAAACCCTATGAACAAGTTCGAATGGGTCAATCCACCGAAGCACACGCAGCAAGCGCATGCGAGCAAGGATAATGCAATGCTTGAAACACCCCACAATCACACCGCCTTGCTTCCAGGTTCAAAGTATAAGAAAGTCCACCCTATTGTGTTACAGGATTAAAAGCCTCTTCAACCATGAACCTTGTGTTCTCTCTATTGTACCGACGAACTTGGTGTGAACTGCCTTTGCCAGGTTTACTCTCCAGTGCTTCAATAAGTCATCACTCCAGATCTGGTTAAATTAATGGGAATAACAATATCAAACCATAAATAGATGCACGTGTGAACAACAATGTGTTTGTGGTTGTACTTAATATTGTAAAACAATATCAAACCTGGTTCAATGTCGTCAATTTCGAATTTGCCTCGTCCTTTCGGTTGACGAAGTATTCTACTAACTTCGTATATGTCAATTGAACCAATGCACTTATAGGTAGATTTCTGCTACCCTTCAACACTCCATTAATGCACTCTGACAAATTGGTAGTCATATGACCGAATCTGCGACCACCATCATACGCCAAACTCCATTTTTCTTTTGGAATTCCGTTAATCCAATTTGCCATCTCCGTTGTAACTTTAAGCTTCTCTAGCCTAGCATCAAACTTTATCGCGATTGGTTCATACCCTGATACATCGAATAATTTGGGTTAGTATTACAACCTAACTATTATTAGCGACAAAAATTACAACACAAAGAGAAAATGTAAAGTACCTGTGTTAATCAAAAATATTTTCAACTCCTTGTTCTGAAATTTGGAGTTAAAATTGGAACCAATATGCCGTATGCAGAAGACATGATATGCATTCGGAGGCTGCCATCCAAGATTTTCATTTGCCACTGATTGTAAGATGCCTCGATGTTGATCAGAGATCAAACACAAGCCCTCTTGTTGGGTTACATGCAATCTCAAGTGGGCTAAGAACCAACTCCAAGCATCCTTTGTCTCCCCCTCCACAATGGCAAATGCAATAGGCAGAGGTTTTTCTGTCTCCATCTTGAGTTGTTGCAATCAATAACTTATGACGATACTTGCCATACAAATGAGTGGCATCAATCAATGATGGGCTTACAATATCGGAAGCCAACCACACATGGTCTAAATGTCCGATAAAAGACTCTTTTTGAACGATCGAGTCGGTTATTCACAAAACATTCCTCGTCTTGCAACTCCACCACCGTGCCTTCCATGTCTCTCTCGCATGGCTAAAGCCATCTGGGCAACACCTCATAAGATTTGTCCCAATCTCCAAACACATTCACAATAGCCATTTGTTTTGCCTTCCAAGCCTTTCGATATGAAACTTGGTAACCAAATTGACTTCGAATCCGTTCAATAATTAATGATACGGGTGCATCGGGTTTTGTTCTGACTAACTCCAAAATGCAAGAGCAGATCAAACGAGAGTCCAACTTCCGGTGATCTAATGACATAGATGGGCTTACGCAACTATGAGGTCCATTATATTTTGTAATCTGCCACGTATTCGACCTCCTGCTTTGTATGGCTCTAAGTCTCCAACTACAACCTTCGTCGAAGTTAGGGCATTTGGCGGTGAATCTTCGTGAATCGAGTCTTCAATATTGTACTCTTGATGCCTGTGAATGGAATATTGTCTGAGAGCTAACTTCACGAATCTTTTGATGGAAATTGCAAGCCAACATAGAATTCATCACCCATGCTCCAAGTCCCACGAGTGTCTAACTCGTGCAAGTTATCGGGATTATCCAATGCATCCCGCCAATTTGAGAAAACGAGGGCATGGTGGCACAAACACGGATTCACTACGGAGGCATAAATATGGATTGAGGAGCAATCGCCAAAGGAACAAATTTTGTTCGGCATCAAAGTTTTCGCCTCTATGTCGGTGTCTCAATCGTCGCCTCAAAGAACTTGTTCTTCGTCTTCACTTGACTCCCATACCGCATCTCCGACAAGTGGGTTATCGTGTTCAACCATTGCACCACCAATAAGGATCATATTGCATGACTCAACTTGATTAGACGGACGACTTGAGATTCGGTTTCACCAGGAGCTTCAGATGCTCTTCTTGCCCACTTGTTTCTACCTCCACATACAACTCCATAGATGCCATGTTCGGAGTTTGACAGAAAGAATCTATCATGTACTTTAGATCATCATCGTCTTCTATTGGAAGCCCTACCCATCTCCACGGATTGAAGCATTGCGGACACCGATAGACAACTTTTGACACATGTTGATTTGCTTGAAACCTCAACTTTGAATGGATCTTAGTTTTCAACCTATCCAAAGTCATATTAGCTGTGATCACAATAGGCCTAGGAGGAGGACCTCGATACATGACACCCTCTTCACCATCATACATTGTCCCATTGAAGTAAATATGCACATTTAGCGATTTTGTCATGTTAACTCCAATTAAACAATAACAATTCAACACATTTGTAGAGAGATTAAACATCAATTACAATATTCAATACGCTTATTTATGTAAAAAAATTTCTAACCTCGAATATCTTGAATTAAGCTACATTTACTAATGTAAATTATGTCAAAGATATATATCCTACTAGATTACCTATAAATTAACTATCTATATAATTTAAATTACATATCATACAACTTCATTATTCATTAGTCAATACAAATATTAAACTACAATAATAATACATTATAACTAACACTAACTTAGTAAAAAAGTAATCAATAAATAATAATTAAACTATTTAACTATTGAAAGAAATACTTACAGTGTGAAGGAATATAATTTAAAGTACAAACAATGATCCTGACACCACTTCTCGTAAGAATTGAGAGACTTCAGAGTGTTTAGAGAGAAGAAATTTGTAGAGAGATAGTGAGAATTTAGGAAAATGTGAGAATGTCACGCACGGGGAAGGGGGGTGGGAATATATACTAGGGTTACGCCACCCTTGTTGGCGTTTTGTACTTGGTTACGCCATCAAGGGTGGCGTTTTTGGTTCCAGGGCCAACCAGGATGCGCCACGTAGGATGGCGCATCCACGTAGGTTGCGCCAGGCGTGTTGGCGCAACCTACGTGGATGCGCCATCCTACGTGGCGCATCCTGGTTGGCCAGAAACCATTAAAAAATGCCACGTCGACCAAAAAGGGCGGCAGTTTGGTATATAGTTTCAAAACAGTGGCGTTTTGGTAAATAGTTAAAAAAAAGGGCAATTTGATAAATAGTTAAAAAAAATGACAATTTGATAAATAGTTAAAAAAAAATGGCATTTTGATAAATAGTTTTACTAATAGTGACAGTTTAGTAAAAAAGCCAAAATATTGCTAGACACCAACCTTAATTAGTAATTTGATTTGACTAATTTATTACTGGCTTAGTATTAAACCTTTTACAGTTACACATTAATGAGTATTTCAATCTTTGCTAAAAGATTATTAATTTATTATTTAATAATTAAATAAATAAATTTTTTATCTAAATAAAATATTATTATATTTTTTATTAGCATTTAGAATATAATTGATACATAATACAATTATTTAAAGAAATTTGATTTAAAATCAAAAATCAAAAAGTTTTCAAACGTACATAAAAGTTAGAGTAAATTATACTTACCCCATCCAAGTTTGATGATATTACACTCAGCCCCATTCTTTTCTAAAAATGACACTCACCCCCATTAATTGATCAAGTTACATAATTGTGTAAATATTATCAGTTAAAATTTATAAGATTTTCAGCATTCACAGTTATTTATAAAAAAATATTTTTTTAAAAAAAACAGCTCTATTCTTTTTCAAAAATGACACCCACCCCTCAATTAATTGATCAAGTTGCATAATTGTGTAAATATTATCAATTAAAATCTATAGAGTTTTCAGCGTTCACAGTTATTTATGAAAAACTGTGTATACTAAAAATAATCATATACTTGAAAACCTTATAGATTTTAATTAGTAATATTTATATATAATAATATTTTTTATACAAAAACTTTTACAATTTTTTCTTAATGAGTGTGTAAGGAGTTTTTTGAAAAAATATATATATATTTTAACTAGTAATGTTATCAAATTTTAACGATAAAAAATATTACTAAATTTTAATCGATAAAAAAATATTATCAAATTTTAACTGATAACATTTATACACAATAATATTTTTTTAAAAAATATTTTTTTCATAAATAACTATAAATATTAAAAATTTTATAAATTTTAACTGATAATATTTACATAATTATGTAATTTAATTAATTAATAAAGATAAATATTATTTTAAAAAAAATGAGATTTGAATGTAATATTATTAAATTTAAAAAAAAAATATAATTTACTCTAAAAGTTAACAATGTGTTAATCTATTGTACACAAGTTTCCAAATGTTGTAGGCATGAAAAGTTAACGAGTGGCAGTAGCCACCAATAATTTAATAATTTTTATATTCTTATGTTAAATAATATATATTTTTATTTTTATATTTTATTTAATATTATTTATTATACATATTATTATTATTTTTTACTTAATTTTATTTTTTTAAAAGTATAAATAATCTTACACTCTTAAAAAAATATAAAACAAACATTTTTCATGGTTTAATAACTTTTATGACTATTAAAAGTTGCATAGTGATATGCATAACGTGATAAAATAACGTGCACGTGCAGCTATTTGGTTAAATAGCTTGAGGATAACGTGCACAACAATTGCAGCAATCGTTTATGAAAAAGATTATTGTATACTTTTTTTAAGAATGTATAAATTATTGATTTTTTTTAAGTATATTAAATTTAATAAAAAATATAAAATATAAGTATTATAAGTAATATTAAAAGAAGTATAAATATATATATATAATAATATTAATAATAATAATAACAAAACTGTTTGGTTTAATAGTTTGGTGGATAACGTGCACAACAATTTGGTTTAATAGTTTGGTACATGACGTGCACAACAATTTGGTAATATGCCCAAAGCTGCCACCAACGTAATAAAGGCTATTTAGTCAAGCACGTTATCAGCCTTTTACGACTATTTAGTCAGGCACGTTATCAGAAGGTGTCAATAGCCTTGTAGCCTTTATGACAATTTAGTCAGGCACGTTTTTGATCTCTATCTGTTTGTTTGTTTGTTTTTTTTATTTTTTTTTATTTTATTATGTATATCTTAAGGCAAAAAACTTTTAAAACTTGTTTTATATTTATTTTATTTGATAAGATATGAGTAATTTTAAGGATTATAAAAGTTTATATACTCCTTACACTTATTGTATCTATACACTTATCACACACATATGAATGAGACTCTATTACCCCCATATGAGTGAAGGTGTCAATAGCCTTATAACCTAGTGTAAGACACGTGTTTGAAATTGACACACGACGATGAGTACACGCGTGTCTCACATGTACGAGTATGTTTAATTAAAAAAATTATTTTTTTTATTTGGACACATTTAAGATACATTTCGGACACACTACGAACACATATTGGATATATTTTATTAAAATTTTAAAAAAAAATTACTGTGTGACAGTGTACTAATATCACGATCCATAAGCCCAATATCACCCAACCCACCCTTAGAAAAAATTTTCTATTCTTTCTTAATATATTGTGTTCACTGTGTGCTAATGGTTCAAATTTTAAGTGAATTTCACTCTGGTCAGATGATTTAATTTTTAATTATTGTTGATTTCTTTTCTAATTATAAATGAAGATATTTGTGTTATCATTAAAGAGTTATATTTGGATTGTTTATAATCACAATTATATATATATATATATATATATAGATATGTCATATCAGAGTGTCTTTTGTGTAAAAATTTTTAAATTTAATATATCTTCATATTCCTGTCTATGTCGTGTCCCGTATTCGTGTTCGTTTCCGTGCTTCATAGCTTGTAACCTTTATGACTATTTAGGATTTAAAGTCTAGGTAACAACAATAAGCAAATTAAAAGGTGGCAGCAAAGGAAACTTAAATATATACAGTGATATATGATGAACAGATAAGGTAATTTTTTTGCTCTGATTTTTCTTTAGAATTTTGTGCAAGTTTAGGATTTAGAATTTAGAATTATGTGTTAAAGTAATTAATAGTAGAATTTAGTCTAAGATGGATATGTATAAATTCTTTATACAATTAAATTTTTTAAATATTAAAATTTTTTTATCAAATATTTTAAATTTATTTTTATAATATTAGAATAAATTTAAACACAATATATTATTTTTTTGGATTGCTATTATAATATTTTACTGCATGATTTGATCAACTTGCAATCATTGTAAAACTAATTGGTACAAACTAATGTAGTTTTGTTTCTAGGAGGCAAAGTACAGATAACATCATAATTTGTCCAGAGGTGATCCATACTATAAGAACTAAGAAAGGAGGTACGGAGTGTATGGGCATGAAAATCGATTTTGAGAAAGCTTAAGATCGGCTTCAGTGAGATTTTATTAAGGACACCTTATTGGATATTGGGCTCCCTGAAAATATTTTTACTGTAATTTGGCGTTGCATTTCCTCTCCCTCTATGAAGGTCTTTTGGAATCGGGAAAACTCCTCTTTTTTTCTCCCCTACTAGAGGAATTCGGCAAGGGGACCCCGTTCTCCCTAAATTTTTGTGTTATGTATTGAGCGATTACTATGTATTAAGAAATACTGTAATTTGCCAAAGCCACCATAGAGCAGGTGGAGGTTATAAAAGGTGTCTTGGAGTTATTCTATGAAAGTTTGGGACAGAAGATCAGTATTAAGAAATCTTGTATTTTTTTTTCTAGAAATATTCACAATGCTTGACAAGAAGAAATCAATAATGCTTTTGGTTATAGACGTTCTAGAAACTTGGAGAAGTATTTAGGTGTTGTTCCTTTGATTCATGAAAGAGCTACATAGAAGTATAGATAGATTGATTTAATTTTACATCTGATTGGAATGGATGAATTTAAAATAAATTATTAATTTATTTAAAATTTATTATAAAATATTTAATATTATTTAATTCATTCATAATTTAATTTTATAGATGAATATTTAATACATCTATTAATTTATTTTAATAGATTGAATGGATAGATATTCAAACTATCCATTTAAAAAAATGTTAAATATATCATGGATAGAGTCTTCTCTAGATTGAATGGGTGGAGAACTTCTACTCTTTCCATGGCAGGGAGAACTACTCTTGCCAGATCTGTGGTCGCCACCATTCCTTCGTATGCTATGCTGACCACGCTCCTCGCTGATGGTGTTTGTGATGCGATGGATAAGGCGTGTACAAGCTTTGTTTGGGGTTCCATAGATAATGAGAAGAAAGTTCAACTGATGAATTGGGAAGCTCTTTGTAAGCCAAAGAATGCTGGAGGCCTTGGTTTTAGAACATTCGAGAAGCATGAATAATAGCGCATACATGATGAAGTTGAATGGGGGTCTGATCCATAAGAAAGATGCCTTGTGGGTGAAAGTCATCAGATCAAAATATGGGTGTGGGGAGGACCTGATGCCAAGAATGAATAGGAAGTAGAGTTCTTTGAAAACTTGGCAAGGTATCTTGAAGACTTGGCCTTGCTTCCACCAAAATCTGATTTGGAGAGTGGGAGATGGTTCTAAGATCAGTTTTTGGAATGACCACTGGATTATGGGGATCCATTCCTTACTGGAGCCACCAGACCTTCCTTGGAGATAAACATTCATGCTTCAGTTGTTGATCATTATGAAAACTCGGGTAATTGGGATTGGACGAAGTTAATTGATGTGTGACGTCATCTTAGTGGGAACGAAGGTTGTCAAGTGTATGGAATGGGGAGGTCAATTTTTTCCCTTCTCTCAAGGGTCTCTCTCAAGCGGTTGTAGAAAAAATATATAAAAAAAATTATTAACAAGACTCAATTAAAATTTATAAATTTTTTTATATAATATTGTGTTTTTTTTTTTTACAATTCATCAGTCGAATGAAAAAAAAAATTGAGAGGATTATGATATAATACAATGAGATATGAATCCATTTTGCATGCTCTGCGTGATTGTGATACAGCTAAGAGATTATGGTTAAATTTCCTTCAACCAGCACAACATCTTCCTTTCTTTAATGGCAACCTTCACGATTGGCTGTTAATGAATATTCAGGGTAAATTTGGCTTCGATATGAGGGCAGAGTGGCTTTTTTATTTTATATATTTCAGTTTCAAGCCTGTGATATCATAGAAACTCAATGATTTTTGAAGGGAGGAGGGATACTGTGACTTCCTATCAGGTTTCATGGTGAATACTGGCACTTGTATTATCATGATGCCTGAACTTTGGGTTGTTTACTATGGTTTAAAGACTGCTTTTGAGAAAGGTTTCAGACGAGTTATCCTGGAAATGGACTTCAAAGCTGCTGTTGAGATCAGGGATGGATCGATGAATTTTAATTTTAATTAATAGAGACAAAATTGCATGAATTTTAATCAATAAGGATAAAGTCGTATTTTTATATTTTAAAAATGTTAAATGATATTTTTATTATTAATATTATTAAATATTTTTCTTTTTATATATGTAATCAAATAATTATTTAATAATATTATATGAATTTTATTTTTTATTATTATGAATTTATTAATTTATTTATATATAAAAATAAAAATTATACATATAAAAATATAAAAAACATATTTATATAAAATTAAAAAAAATACAAAATAAAGTGGAATCATACATCTCTACTTCACTTAACGTGGATACATCCCTGGTTGAGATAATCATTGCTGGTTATAAGGAGTGGCACCTATGTGCTGGGCTTGTGTACATGATAGATAACATGTTAAAGAAAGACTGGGAAGTCATTAGGACTTATGTGTATAGGAAGAGGAATAGTTATGCTGATTAGTTAGCGAAGCATGCTCATTCCCTTTGGTTTGGCTTCCATCCCCTCTCGGTAGCTCATTCTTTTCTCTTAATTTTCCTATTAGCTGATCGTAACTGCATTCCTCGGGAGCGGGTGGTTCCTTGTTAGTATTCTTTGTCGTGGGTGTTTCTGCCCCAATGTTAATTAAAAAATAAAAACTTCATCTTGTGAATATTTTTGCTTAAATATGGTTATTAGCAAACTTTATGTGGAGCACATAACTTTTTTTAATGATGCTATGAATATTACTGAAAAGTGGATATTCAAAAACTAATAAAAGAATGTTTGGAGTTAAGGAGGTAGTTGATGTTTCAATCGAGGGGCCAATAAAAGAATGTTTGGAGTTTGTGACAATCGCTTTAGAAGAATCACCAAACAGTCAGAATTCCTATGCTCTTCTTTTTATGAAGGACCGTGAGACGTAGGAGGTTGTGGTATCCAATGAAAGTTCAGAGTTTCACCCGAAATTTAGATTGAGGATGTAATAGATAAGGTGATGTCCTTTCTTGCAACAGTTGTTAATCAGAGCAATTATTGGATAAATATATAAGCGAGGAAATAGTTTATTTCAAGTAAGGCATAATTCTTTTAATTGAAAAGTATATTCTTGTTTTATTTTTAAAATATTTAAGATGATGGATATTTACTGATTTCATTCTCGAGGTCAAAATTTTCTCAAGTGGAGGAAAATAATGTTGGATATTTAGTACAAGATCTCCTAAGGTATTGTCATGACAGAGGATAAATTAAGTTATTTTTAATTGTGATAAGTTCTAATTATATTTAGATAATTTAGGATATTTATAATATTTTTATTTGTTATTTAGGGAATTTTTTAGATCTTTTCTTATTTTTAAAAATCTTATCTTTAATAAGTTATTTAATTTGGTTAATATTTTATATTTTTGGAAATTATTATGATCTGATTACGATGCTATAGTTAATTAGGATTAAGATTTGAATACTATTGGGTCATAAATACCCCCGTAGGTGCATGATGTAACAGGCGTTTTTTGTTATGAATTAAATAAAAATTATGGACAATTCTTCAAGTATGGAGTTGCTTGTTCAACTTTGAGGTTTAGTCAAGTGCTAGCCTTGCCTATCACATTTAACTCGTTGCATCAAAATATACATAGGGTGTCCTCGGGTCTTCTAATTTGGGTTGGGGCCTTTTCAAGTGGTTAATTACCTTTTGCTTTCTAATTAATATGATGCACAATAAAAGAGAGATTAAAAAAAATCAAAGATTATAAACTAATAAGGTATCATTGAACTTAGGAAAAGGATGGATTGGATTAATGATAGTGAGCTGAATTGGGTCTTAAGATGGTCTATTTGGTTACATAGGAAGCATGAGAAGTCTTAGGATTTAAAGGGTGTTTGTGTTATTTTGGTGGATAATTATGGAGTTAATTTCTAATTAGTTGTGCTTGAACTTCTCTTTGTTGAAAGACAGAAAAGAGAGAAACATATAGAGAAATCATATGTCTCAATTACATAGTGGAGACTGAATTATATAGAGTTATTGTAATAAATACAAAGATTACAAAAGATCTTAATTACCATAATTACATGATTTGGTTATGATTTAGTTAGCCTATACAATGAATTTAGACATAGTTTTCAACACACTCTCTCAAGCTGGAGCATGTAGGTCATATGTACTAAGTTTGTTATAAATATAACTTATCCGAGGACCTCTCAAAGACTTGGTGAAAACATCCGCCATCTGATCATTCGAATTGATGAAGTTAGTGGTGATATCTCTAGATAGGATATTCTCTCTAATAAAATGATAATCTATCTCTATGTGTTTGGTCATCTTATTAAACACTTGATTAAAGGAGATATGCAATACAACTTGGTTATCATAAATGAGCGTCATTTGCATAATATCTCTAAATTGGAGCTCCTTAAGCAGTTGTTTTAATCAAATGAGTTCATAAGTGGCTAAAGCCATTGCTCGATATTTTGTTTCGACACTTGATTTTGCTACCACATTTGGTTTCTTACCTATGAAACACAGACACGTCGTTTTTGTGGCGTGTCTGCGTGTCGAACATGTGTCCATGTCAGATACATGGGGACACTCGTACGACACATGTATCCTACATGTCTGAATGTGTCTAATTAAAAAGATTAATTTTTTCAGTTTGGACACGTCTCGGACATACTTGGACACGTCTCAGACACGCTTGAACACGTTTAGGATACGACTTGGACACGCCACTATTAGAATTTTTAGTTCTATCTTTTTACGCAATACTATTTCATTTGCTCCTTCTACCTCTGCTCGTACTAAGCCGTCCACTTTGTCGTCACCAAAGCTTGCCTCATACTAATATTCCCTTTAGTTAATTTTAGATGCATATATACTTGTACATGGTTAGTTCTATTAGAAAAAAATGATTTAAGAGATTTTTTAGAAAACGTCAATAGAAATTATGCTCCATATTTTTTAGGAGGGGCTTACTAGGTAGCAAATATTGGTACATATAACATATATTAAGATATTATAAATCTCCAAGCTTATAGAAATGATATTAATAAATTATGAATCTTTTTTCTTAAATTTTGTGATGATATATATATATATATATAAACCAAGTTCTTTAATTTATTTTGATATTAATTTATATATATATATATGTTGTGTCCATGTCCTACAATTTTTGAATTTGGTGCGTCCCCGTATCCGTATCTGTGTCGTGTCCCGTGTCCGTGTTCGTGTCCGTGTCCGTGCTTCATAGTTTCTTACTCTTCCACGATATCATATTACCTCCGATTAATACACAATACCTAGAAGTGAATCTTCTATCTATAGGAGAGTCTGCCCAGTCAACATTTGAATATCCAACAGTTTGAGTATGACCTATGTCTTCATAAATGAGGCCTTTTCCTGGAGCTCTTTTAATATACTTCAGGATATGAATGACTGCATCTCAATGTCCTTCACAAGATGAGTTTAGAAACTGACTTACCACACTCACTACAAATGAGATATCTAAATGAGTAACACTGAGGTAGTTTAAATTTTCAACCAATCTTCTATATTTTTCTAGGTCTGAAAGTGGCTCTCCCTGATTAGGTAGAAGCCTGACATTAGAATTCATAGGAGTGTCAATAGGTTTTGTATTCAATAAACTTGTTTCCTCAAGAATGTCCATAGCGTACTTCCTTTGTGAGATAATTATACCATCCTTGGATTATGCCACTTCGATTCCCAAGAAATAACAAAGTTTGCTAAGATCTTTAGTCTGAAAATGATGACAGAGGTGCTGTTTTATCTGATTTGTGCCCTAGTGATCACTGCTAATGATAACCATGTTGTCCACATATATAATCAAATAGATACAACCTTGGGCTGTATGGTGATAGAAGACAGAGTAGTCAGCCTCACTCTGAATCATACCAAATTGCTGAACTACAGTATTGAATTTACTAAATCAAGCCCGAAGAGATTGTTTGAGACCATACAAAGACTTGTGAAGTTGACAAACAAGGACATAAAACTCACCCTGAGCAGCAAACCCTGGTGGTTTCTCTATAAAACCTCTTCTTCTAGATCACCATGGAGAAAAGCATTCTTAATGTCTAGCTGATGAATAAGCCAGTGGTGAATAGCAGCCATGGATAGAAAGAGCATAATAGAAGCCATCTTCGTCATCAGTGAGAAAGTGCCTCCATAATCTAAAAAATCTGTGTATACCTTTTTGCCACCAAATACACCTAAAGGTGATCAAGCCTGCCATCTGGGTTAACCTTGATTGTATAGATCCACCAACAGCCTACAACAGACTTCCCTAGAGGAAGAGAAATAAGTTCCCAAGTACCCTTATTATGAAGAGCACTCATTTCCTTAATCATAGCTTATCTCCACCCAGGATAGGATAAGGCGTCACTTGTAGATTTAGGAATAGACATAAAAGACAAGGAAGAAAGGCATGCAAAATGCGAAGAAGTCAGGAAATGATAACTCAAAGTAACATAGTGAGGAGAAAGGTTATGAGTAGACTGTATACCTTTTCGGAGAGCAATGAGAAGTTCAGGCTCAGGAGGCAGTACCAGAGTTGGTAAAGGAGTTAGTGTCGAAAGAGAGTCCATAGTGACCTATGCAACTTCTGGTGGAGGTAGTGACAATGGAGGTGGCTAGGGCCGAATATGATATACTTGAAAGGGTCGTATGATCGGTGGGGGTCCCTTCAATAGAGGTGGTTGAGGGGTATCACATGTAGCTGAGACAAGAAGATGAGGAACATGGAAGACCTCAGAAATAGGTTCAGGAGTCAAATTAGAAGAGTCAAAGAAGGGAACCGACTCAAAGAATGTGACATCAGAAAAGACCAGGTAATGGTGGAGAGTAGGTAAAAAATAACAATAACATTTTTTAGATCGATTGTAACCAAGAAAAACACATTTGATAGAGCGGGCAAAAAGTTTGTCAAGACCAAGAGTGAGAATTAAGGACAAAACATGTTGACCCGAAAACACGAGGCCAAAGATAATGGAGGGGTTGATGAGGAAACAACACAGAGTGGGGTACCTGATTATCAAGCACAGAAGAGGGCATGCGGTTAATCAAGTAGCAGACAGTAAGAACTATATCACCCCAAAAATAGAAAGGGACACGACTATGAAGCAAGATTATTCGAGTTGTTTCAATAAGGTGTCTATTTTTGTACTCAGCAGCCCTAGTTTGTTGAGGAGTATAGGCACAAGATGTTTGGTGAAGAATGTCATTAAATACCATAAAATGTTGAAAAGGCTGAGATAAAAATTCACGGGTATTGTCACTATGCAAGGTACAAACTGGAACACCAAATTAAGTTTGTACTTCATTATAAAATTTCTAAAAAATAGAAAACAACTCATGCCTGTTGTGCAGTAAAAATAACCAAGTACATTGAAAGTAGTCATAAATGAAAGTAACAAAGTATTTGAAAACCAAAGTAGACTCGATACGATTAGGACCCTAAACATCAGAATGAACTAAAATAAAGAGAGACGTAACTTAATGGCAGACTCTGTCAGGAAATAGACTACGGGTGTGTTTCCCAAGTTGACATGACTCACAAGGTAAACTAGATAACTTAGATAAGCTTGGAAGCATTCTCTGTAGTTTGGCAAGGCTCGGATGACCCAACTAAGCATGGATGGTGAGAGGGGAATCTGTAATAAAGCAAACACGAGAGGTGGCAGAAAGCTGGTAGATGCCGTTGGACTCGCATCCTGTGCCAATCATCCATCCCGAACTCCGATCCTGCAAAATGACAGAGTCTTTAATCTAAAGAACATATCAAACAACTGATGAATAATACATTAAAAGGACTCCTAGGAACATAAAGGAGGGAGTCAACAGACAAGGAAGAGAGGGGATGGGTAGTGCCAATCCCTTGCGACCATGTTTGGGAACCATTTGCTAAAGTGATGATAGGTAAATAACCAGAATTATAAATTTTGGAGAAAATGTGCTTATTACCAGAGATGTGATCAGAGGTACCAAAATGAAGGACCCAAGGACCTAAGGATGGTGACTAAGAAAGGCAAGCAAATGCATTACTAGTGTGCTCAATAGATATAGTGGAACTAGAGGCTTGATGTTGCTTAACCCACTTTAGAATATCTGCATAGGCAATGGGAGATGCAGTTGGTTGGGCAGAGGGCTTAGGTGGACTCGGGGCAACAGTCTGGGCAACATTGGCAGCCCGGGGAGGACAACCATGTAAAATCCAACATTTATCAATGGTGTGACCCAACTTGTTATAATGATCACATTTTAGACGGGGTCTACCAGAGTTTCTAGAATGAGAACGACCATGAGTGTTGCTCTGGGGGACTAGGACAGAAGTATCAATCGAAGTTGGAGCAACAACAGAATTAGAGGGCTGCTTGGCCGAGACCCGAAGTAAAGTGGACCAAGCTATGCTCAGAGTAGGGATAGTGGGAGAACCCAAAATCTGATCACGGTTGGTAGAATATTCTGCAGGTAAACTATACAAGGCCATGAGCATGAATAAGGTACTATATTGCTCGAGTTCCTTCGCCAAGGTATCAGCAGGGGGGCAGCTCTGAAATCATGAAGAGCACCATGGATCTTCCCCAAATAGGCTGACATAGGACCATCAAACTTCCGAGGAGCAACAATACTCATGAGGTTATGACATACCCCATATAGTCGTTGAATGTCATTAATGTAAAGAACCTTGGCCTACTCCCAAACAGATTCACACGTAATATGAGCGCAAAAGATCTGCTTGAAGGAAGGATGAATAGTGGATTTGATGACATTGCATAATTGGGCATCAATCTTCTTCCACCTAGATTTTTCAGCCTCGGGCACAGACTCAAGCTTTGTGATGAAGTGCTCTTCATAGCCTTGGTCGTTGAGCCACATTTTGATGTCTAAAGCCCAAGTTTCATAGTTACTACCATCCAATTTGTTAGTAGAGAGAGGGGCACTGACGTAACTGGTGAAAACAAGATGCTTAGCCTTCGAGAGATCTTTAGAGCCAGCTGAGGAAAGAGAACTTGTCATGGATCAGTAAACAACAGGCCAAAAAACAAAACCAAATAGTACTTGAATGCATCGATTCAAAAGAGGTATCGACAAACGGTCACGAACACAAAAGGTGAGAGCAAATCCATAAAGAGGAAAGAAAGATGATCACTACGCAACAAATGATGGCCGAAGTAGGTGGGCCACACGCCTCTACGAGCCGATGAAAGGGCGCCCAGTGGAGTTACACCTAGAGTCATTGGACAATGTGTATAGGCGCGTCAGAGGAAATTTTCAGTTGGGCTTTTCCGTTCTGGCTGAGTTGGGAGAGGCGATTCCGGTGGTGGGGTCATCGGTGGAAAAAGTCATCGAAAAAGTTAAATTACGGCAGATGGCGGTGGAGGGTAGTGGACGATGACAGGCAATAGCGGGTCTACTGGAAAGAAGACACAACAAAAGGAGAAAGGCTGGCAAACCAGAATAAAAACATGGTTAGCCAGAAAAAACTTTCACCGGAGAGCAGTGGGCTCATCGGCCGTGCACGGTTCTAGGATTGCCTCTCTTTAGGCTCTAGATACTATATTGAAAGAAAGAAAAGATAGGGATATATGAAGAAATTGTGTGTCTCAATTACACAACGGAGGCTGAATTATAAAGTTATTGTAATAAATACAAAGATTACAAAAGATCATAATTAATATAATTATATGATTTAGTTATGATTTAATTAGCATATACAATGAATCTAGACATAGTTTTCAACACTCTTTAACCAAAAGATTTGGGAAAAGACAAGGTACGTTTTGTTAATTGAGTATGATCATGTGGAACATGTATGTGTTATAAAAAGGTAGTTTTCAAGTTTATTGACCTCTTTTGGTGAATTTAATAGCATAATTTTTATGAAGGTGTGCAATAAGATATTTTTTATGAAAATGTGTGCAAATTAAGATATAACTTATCTTTAATGATAATAACTGAATATATATTCATAATTAGTGATAATTATTTCTTTTAAGAACATGATTCTTCAAAGAATAATGTGTTGAATTGAAACATATCTATTTAATGGTATCTTTAAATAATTTATAAACTAATAACATATTTTTTGTTAGAGAATGTTAATACCAAAACACGAGTTCTTTAATGTTATTAATTGCAGAACTAAAAACTTCTTCATGTGAGTATATTTTCCTAAATCCAATCATTAGAAAACTTTATGTGAAGAAAATCTAGCCTCTGAACCTAGCTGCCTCCTCCCTTTGGCTTTGGAGTTGCCACTCTTCCCCACTTGTTGGATCCTCGCTTAGTCACTTCTCTCAAAGGCTCTTCATAGCCTCTAGCTCCTCCCCTTGCCATCATTCTTCCTCATCACAGTGTCTAGGGGTGTCATTGTCACCTTGTCATTAGCTCATCATGTAGTTGTTATTGCTGGCACTATGCTGTTGTCTCCACATTGCGCCTTGAAGTCATCAATGACACAGACGAGGACGAGGAGGAGATGGTCCTGCTCGATGATGCTGACATATCTTCTCAATTAGCAATACCTCATCCCTGCTTGATCGAAAGATTGTTCTCTGTTCATCACCAAATGCACGCAACCAAGTCGCGGTGTTGTCGGGGATTTGGAACAATCGCAAAGGGTTTCGCTATAAGGAAATCAGTCCCAAGCTCTACTATTATTACTTTGATAATGAGATTGAGATGTACCAAATCCTCCACAAGTAGTCATGGACCTACAAGAACCAACTGTTGGTCCTAAAATAATGGGAAAAGGACTGTGAAATTGACTCATATAGGTTCTAGTTAGTACCATGCAACGTGCAATGTTAGGGCCTCCTAAGTGAATATTGAATAGCAAATATAGAAAGGAAGTTGTGTGCAAGGGTGGATCCTATATATGATGCAAGTCTCTTTTTTGTCCTGAGTAGTCATGGCTTCATACCAAAGGCTCTGGTTATAGTGGACATGCTCCAACCCCTCAAGCGAGGCATCAATATTGGCTCTAATAACACAAGTAAGATTCAGGTGGATTTTCAAAATGAGAAATTACTTGTGTTCTATTATTATTGTGGCAAGATTGGCCATGAAGAACGCAATTGCTCTACACTAATTAAAGATGAGCTGAATGGTTCCCAACAAGAGAAGAAATATGGCCCCAAACTTAAAGTGGACTAAGTTAGGCATAAAATTGACGCCCTAACCATTGGAGAGTGGTCTAGTTCATGTGAACAGGTGCAATAAGTGCTCGTTGGTGGACCAAATGTCTTTTCACCTATCTTTCTTATCTGTATCTAAAAAGGATGGAGGAGCTAGTGCCTACACAACTCCTATGATGAGAACTACCGAAGTGGAACCTTCACCAGCTTGCTCTACCCTTAAACAAGTTGAGGGAATTCCCAACACTTCTGTCGAAGACACTATCGTCGTTGTTAATGGCCAAACTAATCAAGAGATTTATATCCAAGTAAGCGAGTTTGACCATAACTTGTAGAGTCCAGGAATAACAAAAACTTAGGATCACAAATCGGATCGGATAGGAACACCAACCCCAAATATCGTTCTTTTATTTCCTACACTTATACAATTTTGTGTTGGGAAACCAAAACATTCGGCCTCTGCTAAAATCAAGAGATAGTTCAAAAAATTAAAGGCAAAAAAGATGATTCTCAACTAGATTCCCCTCTAGTGGTTATACTAATCTAGTAGGGACCATATGAGGAGCGCATAGTAAAGAAACAAAGCTTAGGTAGTGAAGAGGATGAGGAAGGTAAAAGACTTTATATGGACATAACATAGGAGTTTTTTGGGATGCGGCCAGGGTGCATTTGAGCCATTCTTCATGGCTTGTTGGAATTGTTTTTGGTATAAACCCATTTCTTTGTATCTTGAAACTTGATTTTCTTTTCATTTTCATTAATGAATTTCATTATCTTTGGCAAAAAAAAAAAAAAAACTTTACATGAAGAAATTAACTCTTTTAAAAATATAATTCCTAACCTCACGTCTATTTTTCTCCAACAATATAGTACTTATGATTTGTTAAATAACCACTTTATGTGTCATATGTTGGTAGCTCAGTTGGTAAGAGCTAAAGACATGTAGGGAGAGTGGCGGGGTTTAATTCCTGTAAATGCTTTTCATTTCACTTTCCATCCCCTATCCCCCACTCCTCCCCTGGGCCCACTAAGGGACCCTTCCACTAGGTCTTGCAAAAAAAAAAAATCACCTCTTTACTTCTTTTGATTGCTTCATTTGCCTTTGTCTACAAACTCATTGAAATTAATTAATGGAAGTTACAATATGTTAATTTAAAATAATCTTATCCTCCAAAAATAATTTCTTCAGTTTGCTAAAAAGTAAAGTCCTTGAACAAATGTTGTAAAATATTTTTTTATGTAGACAAAATTATGAATAGCAAAAGTAATAATTTGATTATACTTTTTCTTATTTATTGTCTTCTTGAAATAATAAATTTTCAAACATGATGCCCAAGATATTGTCTATTTTATATGCTAACATCATTAGGATTTTTCACGTCATTGATTTATCTTTTCTAAAAATTCACGATATTACGTACTGTCTAAGGTGAGTGACAAATGTAAAAATGATTTGGAAAATTTAAGTTGTAGTAGTGAGTTCAAGTGATGTAAGAATGTAGCGAGTTCAGATGAGCAAGAGAAAATATCAACTCTACAAAATCAACATTTCTTGATATATAAGCTTACATATTTGATAAATTATAACATAAATAAGTACATTCTTAATTAATATAGATAAGAAAGCCACAAGAAGCTGGCAAATATTTTGGTAATCGAGGCAAATTGCTAAAAAAACTAACTATATGAATGCATAGTGACAAAATCAAAACCACATAATTATAAAATTATATTCCTTCAAATTACAGGTAGTAACTAAATTTATTCCTAATTTATATGGTTGCTTGTTAGACAATGAATGATCACATTCTTCATCTATATTTAAAGACATGTTGTGCTTATATAAAATAAATTTAGAAGAAATTACACTCACATCTGTCAAGGTTCGTAATTATTACATTCATCACCCATCTTACACTCACACGGTGTTAGCTGCAATCTAATTAATAGTTAAAGTTTTTTATTTACCTTCATAATTAATAAACTTGATTTTTCTTCCCTGCCACTTTTAGGTGCTCCACTTAAAGAAGAACAAACACATACGAAGAAAAACACAAGCAACAAATTTGTTGATGAAGTAGGAGATGTGGGTCATTATCTGTTGGTTTCTCCCATAAGTATTAGGGGGTAGTGATAGATTGTTGAACTTTGAAAGGAAACCAATCACACTAATCACTAATACCCATTTTTCTTTTCCTTACATTTTCATTCCATAGTGATCTTTGGGTGGTACTTTAAGAGTCACTAAAATTGTGGGAAAGGAAATGTTTCATTGGAGTCCCAACACGCTTAGATCCAAGATGGAGGAGTTCATGAACTACCATTCCTTGTTCAAGCCATACAATTTTTTATCCTAAATTGTATTCTTCGTCATCATCCCAATTCCACCTTGGGCGCTAGGATGGTCGTGCAGTGTCGACCAAGGACATTTCTTAGTTTTACTTAGATCCTCATCAATAGTGTTTGCATATCCTTCAAGTCAGACATGATTCTTTTTTTTTCCCAAACTGTTGCTCATCATTCATGGCCTTTCCTCATTTTTTTTCCTTGATTGGGCACACACCCACTAGTTCTTAGATGGATTGCATTAGATTTCATTGAATGGTTTTGTTGAACTGGGGTAGTAGAAGGTTTGCATGAGAGTGTGGTAGAGCTCTCAGTTGAGGGATTTTGAGAGGTTTTTCACTAGGGGTGTTCATTAGGTCAGGTTAATCGATGAACCTGAAAATCCAAAGCAAACCAATAAAATTTGTTTGGGTTGGTTTAGGTCAATGGGTGATTTCAGGTCAAACTTGACCTTTGTTGGTTTAGTTCTTGAATATGTGAATTTCAAACTCGAAACTCGAACACCTAATTTGTACACCTGAATATATATTTTTTAAAATATAGGCTTTATACTATGCATTTTAGACTTTTAGGTGAGATTTTTTTTAGCCTTATCCTTATACAAGTCTCACATTCAAAAAGGAAGAGAACTAAATCCTAGTTGCTTAACGATGTGATGTTGACGGCCATGGATGTCGTGAACTGCAACAGACTAAGTGACCAACAACGAAAGTGAGTTCCTATATTGGTATTGGCAACCAGCAACATGGCACCAACGACCACAAATGGCAAAAGTGAGTTCCTACTACAGTGGTGCGACCAGCAACAGACTTAGTGATGTGGTGGTTAAGATTGACGATAGAGCTTAGTGAGGACTAGGTGGAATGACACTCTTGATGGCTTCCTTGAAGGTCTAAATAACAAATTCTAAGTTCTTATTTGTTGCTTTTCCTTCTCACCACCCACTTGATTCTTGTTGTTGCTCTAATTTTAAAATTATTAATTCAAGCCATCATATGCACTTGATTTATAAATGAATTTTTTTGTTTGAAAAACTATAAAATAGGAATAGATTCAATTTTAAAATTTTTTTAACTTATGTTTTTGTATTAAAAAATCTATTCAAATTTAGTTGAATTTGATTTAGTTTTAGTTTTAATTATTTGAGCTGACAATCTTACCTTTACCCATTCTACCGATTCTAATTAAGGGTAAGAAAGTAAAATTATTATAACAAGATGAATTCATTTATTTTTGAAGTGTTTCAAATATTAAAATTGATTTACAAATCAATTCAAATTCTATTTTATAATAGGTTCCAAATGTAAAAATTAATTTCTAAATCAAATCAAATAAGATTAATTCTAATATTAATGATTTTGAAAACAACTTAAGTTACTAAAATGTTTCTAAAAAATATTAATAAATATTTTCATGTAAAATATGATGTTGTAATTAATTATCATGTTGTAGATTATATTTTCACCAATCTAGGAAAAATTAATGATAAGTACCACTAACAAGTAATATTTAATTTATAGGGACAAAAATAATTAAAATTATTAAGAAAGACTACTTAAAAATTATTTAGAGAGAAGGACAATTTAATTTTACTTAAGAGACAATAATATCCTTAATCATATTTCTTATTTTTTTCTAATCCTTTTTACTTTGCAGTCTCACTATCTTGGAAAGTTAGGATTGAGCTCTGGCCATCTTTTATAGGTTAAAGATTGCATATGATAGGGGTTACAAACATATTATTTTGGAAACTGATTCTAGTATTGCCAAGAATGGTTTTGTGGCTCATTGCTCCCTTGTGTCACCTTGATAGCTAGAATTTCTACTATCCTAAGATGGAACTAGATGGTGAGAATTCACTAGGTCTATCGTGAAGAAATATGTGTGCTAACTGTTAGCTAACAAAGCCCATTTGTTGATCATGTATAAATTTTGTCTCCAATAATCAACATATGTTTCTTTATTTAAATCATATAAAATATGAATGAACAAATCTTAGTTATTCGGTGATTGTTAATTTGAGAAAGTTTGCTAAAATTTCTTAGCTGTAGAATTATAGTTCATTGGGATATGAGTTTGAAAGTGTGAATCAATTGGTAAGATTTTGGCATCCATGTTTTAGTAGAACATGTGAGTTCTTGTTTTACTGGAAAAAAATTAAGTAGAATGATGGACTTGGAAGAAGGAGAGAAACAAAGTATGGCAAAAAGAAGAACAGAGAAAGAACGTGACCTTTCTTAGGGCAAAAAGTAAAGAATTGAAAAAATGTTCATTAAAGGTATTATTATTTATTAGGTGAGATTGAATTATCTTTCTCTTTAATTAAAATTTGAATAGTCTTTCTTAATTATTTTATCTTTTTTATGCCTTTAAAGTAAAATATTACTTCTTAATAGTCCTTTTAACAATAATTTTCCCACCAATCTATTAAATCATTTATATCATGATATATTAATGTGAGGCATCGTATATCTATTTTTTTTTTATAATATGCGGGGCAAAGCCCAAGAGGAATACAAAACTAATGACTAACAAAGCGGTCAAAAATAACACAACTAGAATCTCCCATCATGGCTGAAGATAAAAAAGCGGGCATGGAAAGTGAAGAATGAAAACCTAGAGGAAGGAGTGAGCATGTTTTGATAATAAGTTGGCACATCTTTTTCCCTTCCTATATAAATGATGAAAATGGACCTACCAGTCTTGTGTTAAAATAGACTTCATCTTTACTAAGGTTGTCACATAAAGGTGAGTAGAAGGCATAGCAGGTTCTAAAAACTTCAAAACCACCTGTGGGTCCTTCACCATAACCTGTCTGTATCTCAAACTATAAGCAGTTTGATGACCATAATATACACCCCACAATTCAGCCAAGGTGATAGTGACATTACCAAGGTTGGCCATGAAGTAAGCTATGAACCCACGAATATCATTTCTTAGTAGACCACTGCAAGTACCAGAGTTTCTATTCAAGAAGACAGATCCATCTATGTTTACCTTTATCCGACCCACCTGAGGAGGTTTCCAAGAAACCTAAACATAGCTACCCTATAGGATATTACCTAAAGACTGATGCTGCACACCAAGAGCTTGGTCAAAATCCTTGACCAGAGTTAGCGTTCTAGCAATGAGAACTGTAGGAGTATCGCCATTATTCTAAAAAAACAAAACAATTTTTATTCTGCCATAAAACTGAACAACAATAGCAAAAGTGAGGGCCCAACTCACATCCGTAGGTTTTACTCGATCAGCTAAGATATTATCATGCAACCACTATTGGAAGTCCAACCTGAAAAAGTCACGACGTAGAGCATAAGGAACTATACCACACCACACCACTTTAGCCATTGTGCAATCATGTAAAATATGGATAGTAGACTCAAGAATATGATCACAAAAATGGCAACTACCATTTATAATGAGGCGGCGTTTCAACCTGTGACCATTAGTGAGTAAGGCTTCTCTTGAAACAAGCCACATAAAAGAACATAATCGTTGAGGAGCTTCCAACTTCCAAACTTTCTTAAACAAACTAGACGTAGTTTGATTTAACTGTAGTGATAAGGTAGTATAGGTCGATATGACAGAAAAATTCTCATCAGTTGTTGGAAGCCAAGCCACAGTATCCAAAGGACCACCAGGTAAGGGAGGGGTGATGGTACCAATTATCTCCAAAAAACTAATAGGAAGAACATTTGCTAATTTATTCCAATCCCACAAACCTTGACCGAGAAAAAGGCTTTTCACAGAAGCATCCAAATCCACATCATTGCTTATAGCAAAGTCATGAAAATAGTGAATTTTAGGGATCCAGTGATCCACCCAAAAATTTGTATTTTCACCATTCCTAACACGCCAAACCAAATTATTAGCAAATTGGGACCAAGCTTTTGTAATACCTTGCCACACATTTGAAGCACCATCCTTCCTTTGAATTTTTGGGATAATACCATTCCCAGAACCATATTTTGACCTTACTACTTTAATCCAAAAGCATCCAGATGGTGAATAAGACCCCAATTTAATTTCATAATAAAAGGATTGTTCATGTGTCTATAATGTTTAAATCCAAGACCACCAACATCCTTAGGAGAACATATAGTATTCCAATTTAACAAGTGCATTTTCCTCCCATTTTCTGTAGACCTCTAAACAAATTTACAGCAAGCCTTATCCACATCATCACATACACTAACATGCATCAAGGAAGTTTGCATAACATAGTTTGGGATAGTTGCAAGGGCAGATTTGGCCAATGTAATCCTGTGTGTAAGAGAAAGAGAAGAAGCTCTCCAACCATTTAATCTATTCCTTACCCTATCAAGGATGAATTTATAGGTGCCTTTAGACGAACGACAATGCAAAAGAGGCTCCCCTAAATACTTACCTAAGTCAGAGCTAAGTCTAAAACCAAAGGCATCACTTAATTCTC
The DNA here is from genome assembly GCA_029884595.1 of Ormosia semicastrata. Classification (NCBI taxonomy): domain Eukaryota; kingdom Viridiplantae; phylum Streptophyta; class Magnoliopsida; order Fabales; family Fabaceae; genus Ormosia; species Ormosia semicastrata. The sequence goes on along the minus strand of JAQQTO010000022.1, from coordinate 5,179,221 downwards.
TTCTTCTACAATGATGAACATTTCTAGAGAAGAAAATACATGATTTTTCTTTATTCACACATTGCTTAGAACTACCACAAAAAGATCTAGAATACCATTGATAATATGTACCTAGTCCATAAAAGCCGTGAAAAACATGATAAGATCATTAGCAAAGCATAAATAAGATATAGGAGAGCACCCTCTAGACAAAAAGATTGGATACTAGAGCTTTAATATCCATTGCCTAATTAATCAACTGAGAGATTCTTTCCACACACAAGACAAAAATATAGAGAGAAATCAGATCACCCTGTCTAATACCCTTAGTGGCATCATATATCTCTATATATATACATTTAAAGTGACTTCCGCTGCCCCCAATTGCTTAGCATACTTTAAATTGAAAGGCTTGATGATTGCTTGAAAACTCTTTTCTCTTATTTAAAGTACGCAAATTTTATCACTAGAATGAAGCAATTTACTTGTGCGAATCTCTTTCATTCTTAATGGAAAGATATCTATCAGGAAAGAAACCTAATAGTGGGTTAATAGAGATATAAATATTGAATGGCAACAACCATATTCCAATGCTAAGAATAAAGAAACTAAATATTTTGTGAGAACAAAACATTATTCAACGTATATACTAGACTAATCTTACATGCTCATGATTGAAACTAGTGAATGAATGATGTGATTGAGGGACCTGATGTTTAAGAAAGGTAGATTTCTCTTATAAAAATGGTTTGTTACACACACTTAGTCACCATAAATGTTTAGGTGGGAATTTCCTATTTTAGGCATGCAAATTAATTTTTGACATGTATAAATATACAAATATCTATTAACATAACTTTACACATGTCAAAGATTGATTTGTATGCCCAAGGTAGAAAGTTTCTACCCAAGAATTTCTCCTTAGCCACACGAACTTACACATTATTATGAAGTGGCAAAATTAGAGTTGGTGTGTGTAAAAGTTCTAGTGGGATGGGTTGTAGTCAATGAGAATTATATAGATGTAAAGTGATATGGTAGAGTAGCATTATTGTTTCTCTTAGTATGCTTATAGAATAGATTTCTCTTAATGTTAAACAAAGTTTAGAATGAGAGGACGATCTTTCAATTCAAAGGTCAAGGCAAACAATAACCTTAGTGAACATTTGTAGCGAGATTAAATATTATCTATCAACAAGAGATCCTTGAATTTAAACTTAAGTCATACCGTTATAATAAATGGAAAGTTGACCAAGTGAACTAGGGGTGTTCATGGGCTGAGTATAACTTGGCTCAAACGACTCAAAAATTTGACTGGGTAAATTTTTAGGACTCGAACCAAACCCGGTCATAGCCAGACGAATAACCAAGTGGAGATTGGGTTAACCCAATATTTAAGCAAAATTTACAATTTAGAGATTATGTATAGCTAAGTTATAAAATTTTAAAAGTAAGAAACTAAAATTAAAGGATGTTTTATAATATATCTGTCTAAACAAGTTATAGTAATATAAAAAAATTATCATATTATACAAAAGATATTAATTTAATTCAAGAAATATTATAATTTATCACTAATTTTTAAAAATATTATGTGGTATCAAGCTTGGTTGGGCCAACCCGAAGCTGACACAAAAATACATCAGGTCTAATATTTAGATACAAACTTGACCTAAATAGTTTCGAATTAGGCTGGGTTATTGGGCCGAGCCAAGTTGGGTCTTGAGCACCCCTAAAGTGAACTAACCCCTTTGAAAAAATTATCTTAACGTCAACAAATAAATGTTTAGAAAAATAACTCCTACACAACCCCCAAAAATAAGTATATAAACTGTTAAGTAATTATATTTTATATGGGTAGTTTTAGCGTAACATTACACAACTATATATATATATATATAACACTCAACCTATATTGTGCTTTGTTACAAATCTTTACATAGTCGGTCGTATGCTCAAATAAAAGATGATGGTTGTGTTAGGCACTCGATAACTAATGTAAAACTTTATCGAATCTTTATGACATAGACAAATGACGTGATTGTGTTAATATTAGGTTGTTACCTATAAGTAACGTGTTGTATAGCTCAAATACAATGTCAAATTGGCAAGAGTCGCTACATCAATGATTGGGTGTAGTGAAAAATAAGCAAGGGTTTTCATATTTTCATGAACGAGTGTGGCTAAAGAAACTAATTCATAGGAGTAAGACTCATTTTGGAACTTGAAATATTGACACACTTATAAGTAAATTAATGAAAATAGTTTACACCATAATTAGGAGAAGGATTAATTTTATGTGCTTAAAAGAAATTAAGTAAGTTGGAGAAAAGGCTAAGGAGATAAATACTTCATGTTTTAAGGCTTTGGTACACTAACAAAGTAAAATCTAGAAATGGAGTAGGCATAATAGTAGATAAGAATTGAAAGAATAATGTGGTAGATATTAGAAGGGTCAGAGATAGGATCATAACACTAAAGTTTGTAGTGGAACTTGATATTTTTAATGCTATTAGTGTGTATGCACCCTAAATAGGGTTACATGAGCAACATAAGATGAAATTCTAGGAGGATTTAGAAGGTTTAGTCCAAAAAATATCATTGGGAAAAAAAGATTTTTCTAGGATGGGATCTAAATGGTCATGTAGGGAGCAAATCTAGGGAGCATAAGGGTTTGCATGGGGGTATGGTCTAAGGGAAGCTAGTGAGGAGGGTAAAGTTATTCTAGATTTTTTGGTAGCTTTTAATCTTACAATAATTAACACTTGTTTTAAGAAGCAGAAATAACATCTTATTCTGTGAAAAAGTGGGTTTCTTGCTCACAAATTGTTTTCTTTTTAGTAAAGAAATCAAATAGAAAGCTGTGCATAGATTGCAAAGTTATCCCTGGAGATAGCTTGATTACCCAAACAGAGTTTTGGTTATGGATGCACATGTTAAGATGAGAGTAAGAAGAAATTACCATGGCAAGGTCCCAAGGATCAAGTGGTGGCAACTAAAGGGAGGAAAACAAATGATATTTCAGAGGAAGATTTTGGAAGAGGAGATTTGGGAGGCACAATGGAGTGCTAACGATATATGAGATGAGATGACTAACGAGATTAGGAAGGTAACAAAAGAGACACTTGGTGAATCAAGAGGCTTCAGACCTAAGGATAAAGAATCTTGGTAGTTGGAAGTAAGTGTTTAAGAAAAGGTTAGAGTTAAAAAGCAGTGTTATAAAACTTGGCACTTGTATAAAAATGATGAAAATTGAAAAAAAAAAGATATAAGGTAGCTAAGAAAGATACTAAGAAGGCAGTGAGTGAGGTGAAAAATAAAGAGTTTGACGAGTTATACCAATCTTTAAGCACCAACAATAGGGAAAAGAATATTTATAGGCTTGCTAAAGGTAAAGAAAGGAATACAAGAGACTTAGATAAAGATAAATGTATTAAGGACGAAGAGAATAAAGTATTGGTTGCGAAATAAGATATTTAAAACTAGACAAGATATCAAGGAACGATGGAATAATTATTTTCACAAGTTATTTAATGAGATATATGCGACATTATTGGACTCAGATATTCTAAATACTAAAGAGGAGGACCAAAATTATACCTTTTATCGTAGAATTTGGGAGTTTGAGGTGAAAAAGCATTAAAGAAAATGAACGATGGAAAAGCAGTTGGACCAGATAATATACCTATTGAGATACGAAAGTGCTTATGAGAGAAAGATATAAACTGACTTACAAAATTGTTTAAGGAGATAATGAAGTATAAGAAAATGTTAGATGAATCGAGGAAAAGAACTTTGATCCCTATTTATAAGAATAAGGGAGATATATAAAATTGTGATAATTACAGAGGGATTAAGTTCATGAGCCATACTATGAAGCTATGTGAAAGAGTAATTGAGTGAAGATTGAGACAATAGACTCATATATCAGATAACTAATTTGGTTTTATGCCTAGGAGGTCATCCATGGAAACAATATATCTTTTACGAAGATTGATGGAGAGTTATCAGAAGAAGTAAAGAGATCTACACATGATTTTCATTGATTTGGAAAAAGCCTATAATAGAGTGCCAAAAGAGGTCTTATGGAAGGCTCTGGAGAATAAATGAGTTCATATAATCTATATTCAAGCAATCAAAGATATGTATGATGGGGTTATAACTAGTGTGTGAACACACGGTGGGGTCACAAAAGATTTCCTTATAATTATAGGATTAGACCAAGGCTCAACTTTGAGTCCTTATCTTTTTACCTTAGTCTTATATGTGCTTATTGAGCATATCAAAGAGTCGGTGTCTGATAGAGAATTTTCAAGTAAAAAAATTATTCTTTACTTGCAGGAGCACAAGGTCTATGTAATCAGGCAAATATGAGGATGTTGTACCCACAAGGAGTGATATGATTAACTAAAATCTAATATCAACATAAATTAATTTAGAAAAGAAAGATATTTTAATTTAATTTAATTAATCTAAAAATTTAAATTACAGGTTAAACTAAAACTAAAACTAAATAATACATATAAATGAAATGACGCAAATTAAAATGCAAAATCAATCAGAGAATGATTTCAGGACATCAAATCCACCATTAACCATGCAAGAATGTATTTAACTTGAATGAGAATTAATCATTTTCTATGGAGTGCCTACGGCTACAAACTTTGATTAATACTGAAGATTATTGCAACTTAATTAATGACATAATTCATCTAAAATAACATGACTTATTCAAATTATGACATAACTCGTTTAACATAGCATGAATTATTCAATCCTTAGATCAAGAAAGCAATGAATACTATTGGACAACTCACATTTAAAACTACAAGAATTAGGCATGTGATTAAAAGATTAATTTAAATTTATTCATAGACTACAAAACAATCAATAAAAATAAATTGAATAACAATAAATGATCAATAATCATCAACATTATATAATTATAAAACAAAGAAAAATATTTCAAATAAAGTTAAACCATTTAAAACAAAAATTAGAAATTCATCTCATTCATAGAAAAACAAATTTAAGTGCTAGTATGAGTATCAAACATAGAGAAAAAAGAAAAACCCATTAAACCCAATTAAATGTCTCTATACTCTCTTCTCTTCCTCTACACTCACTGCGTTGTGGCATTGTGCTATCTTTTCTTCAATTTATAGTACATAGAAGCCTTACTTTTGCAGTGGTTTCTATCATGAACCTAAAATATTTAGATCCATGGATGGATCACATCTTTTCTTTTTTTAATAGTATTTATATGTAGATTTTGGTGTATAAAAAAATTACTAGTTAAAATCTATAAATTTTTTATATATACAATTATTCATAAAAAAATAATTTAACTAAATTTTTGTACATATCTTAATATTATTAATTAAAATTTATAAAAATATAATATTTTAATCTCAAACATTAATTTATTTTAATAATAAATTAATGACAAAAAAAATTATAGTCCATCCATAAATTACCTTTTGAGTGAAGGTGGTCCATGTTAGACTTTCCCTACTTTTGCTCCGTCTTTCCGCCTCAATTGAGTTGGATTGTGAGTTGAGTGCACCGTTTTTCAAATGCCTTTATGGGCTTCAAAGTTCAACCCATAATTTCTTCCTTTTTTATGACCATGGCCCACAAAATTTTTGCCTTGATCCTTAGGAGCTTGCTATTATAGACTCATTTTCTATGAGTGTATGAATGCATCACTTTTTTTATTTAATAAGATTTATATATAGATTTAGTTATATATAAATATTATCAATTAAAATATATAATATAATTTTTTATATATAATTATTTATAAAAAATAATTTAATTAAATTTATGTATAAATTTAAGTGTTGTTAATTAAAATTTATAGAATTTTAAGCTATCACCCCAACTTTGCACCGGAGCCACAACAAGCTTTTGGCTTCCTCACTTATTTTTATTTTAATTTTCTTTTATTCATGGTTCCACGTAAGTTTTGCCGCCTTAGAATCTTTGCATGGTCTCCTCTTATTCACCTCATGGGTTTATATCACTGCACATTTTTTTATTTGATTGGCTCCAGTAGCATGTTAAGAGCAAGTTTATTGGACGGTGGAGCTTGGAAGACTTTTCTCTTCATTTATGTTTGACTTGTTGCATTATGTGTTCAAACTCATCTAAAACATTTCATCTCCTACAATTTACCACAAAAATTTAATAATTAATTAATTTAAAGAAATAAATTAACAAGACACAATTATCAAAATTTCTTACATTAAGTTATAATAAAGTTTAATTTTAATATAAAAATATGCATTGTTAAATTGTTATCAGTGTCATAGTGCATACTTTTTGTAGATGATATAATTCTAGAGAAAGAGTTGACGAGAAAAGGAATAAATGGGAAGCTAGAGGTGTGATGGCAGGCTTTGGAAGCACATGACTTTTGATTAAGTAGAAGAAAAAAGGAATATATAAAATGTAAATTCAACAAAAAGTATACTAACAATAGCTTAGAGGTAAAAATTAGAAATCATACCAAATCATAAATCACACAGTTTAGGTATCTTGGTTTTATTATGTAAAATGATGGAGAAACAGATAGAAATATAAATCATAGGATTCAAGTTGAGTAGATGAATTTAAGAAGTGTTTTGAGTATTATTTGTGATACAAAAGTACCTATCAAGATTAAAGGAGAATGTTAACCCACATCCATAAGACCCGTGATGCTTTATGGTATTGAATGCTGGGTAGTAAAAAACCAACA